>OY725349.1:7275082-8519292 GCA_963243735.1 Neocrepidodera transversa | reverse complement strand
ATATGTGACATGCGTACTCAAAGAGTTAATAAGTAACTTCTTTATATTTTAATACACAAAATAAGAGTCAGAAAAAAATTAGTATCTACAATGTTGTTAAAGTTATGACAAATATTCAATCTATATCGATAATCTTCAGACCTCACAGAAATAAACTATTTATTTTAACACGTCTGGAAAAAAGACTAAAACCATTTCGCTTATTCATAAATATTCATCATCAATCAATATTAATTATTGATTATAAATACGTTAAATACCGATATCCATAACAGATACTGGTTTTACAAATTACGGTTTAAGTGAAACACTCGACAAGTTTATTTAGAAATATGCGACGAAAAAAGTTTTAATTAACGAATTTCCATTAAATGTGGAGAAATACTCGGATTTGGTTTTGTATTTTCTGATCGTCCATTTTCTGTGTCATCCCCAAAGTATGGGAAACGGCGGAGGTAAATGTGCCACGAATAATAATATTCTACCTGTTACGAATTTAGGATTTTAAAATTACATAGGTATTTGTGCCACCAGAGAAAAGGGCCTTGACCTGATAGGTTAATCAGGGTTTAAGGAATGATTACCAAGAAATTACCATTTGAGGTTTTAATGACTGAATAATGTTTGCATTTTTAATTGTAAAGTACAGAAATATCGCCCTGGAAATTTCAAAGCTGTTATTTTTGGAATTAAATGTTTAATCCTAAACTATGACGGGGGTTTTCTTCAAAATTCTGGCTATTTGCTTTTTTGTCACTTATCGCTGTAGAAATTCCGCTGACAGGTTCTACAACCAAGAGAAAATATCGATTTATTTTTCAATTAGCCCCCTTTTATGGAATTGTTTCCAAACCCATTCTAAAACAAATAGCGAAGCGCCACATTATGGCGTATACGTAGACTTCTATGGAAAGAATTTTTTTTTTGTTAAACTTTTCTGGACATACTGTGTAGTAGTCACATAACTAACTCCTACAATAGCGTAATCTATGTGACAGTTTAAAGAATAAAATTTCACTAAATTATTGCAATTATAAAGTGGCACAAATACCTGTGTGTATTTAAAGAACCCTTTTGGTCGGTGGCACATTTACCGGTACCCTTTTCTGGTTAGGTATATTTGGTGGTACATTTACCTCCGCCCATGGGAACTTATTAATTAAGATGTTTTCTACAAAAAGTTATTCTTGATAAAAGTTTGTACATTCCCTAAAACCAAACATTCACTAATAAAATATAGTAAAACACACATAATACAGGATGGCTACTTTTTAATAGGGACAGTATTGCTATCTCGTAAACGGTAGACGCTATAAAGACGGTTAAATGATTTTGAAATCTAAAATATTCCTATTGGTTCCGGAGTTAAACGGCAAAATCCGAATTTGTCGAAAATCGTTTTTTTTAAAGCTCTGTTATTATACAAAATTTGGGATAACTTTTTAAAAAGTTTTTGTTGTACAGGGTGGCCAACTAAGAATGCGAGGTACTGTATCTGGGAACCTAGACATAGTCAAAAAAAGTTATGACTCAAACGGCCAAGAGAAAAACCTGGAAAATATTTTCAAGTTTCTGAAATGGCCGCTAGGGGGAGGAACTGCAATCTTGAATTTAAAAGTTATGTTTCTGTTAAATCCGCTATATTAACCTAACAAAAAATACTTGATCTTTAAAGTAGATGATAATCTGAATCTTTTTTGTTTGACAATTTTTGCTGTATCTCTAAAAATAAACTGGTGGAGGGTATTCAAATGTTTCCGTAAAAAACACCATGTATCTTCAACGCTGAGCCGATTTTAACCAACTTGAGCTGGTTGAAAAGAGCTATTCTTGGACTACAAATGTTATAGTAATTAGAGTTTTACTAGTTTTACATGTCGCACTAAAGTGCTTTTTACGACATTCCGACAGAAATGGTTAATTTTCTAAAAAAAATAAATTCATAGGTATAATTTTTTTTTCATGAAAAAGTAGCTAAATGATGCTTAAACAAGCTCGCGAAAACCGCATCTCGATATCTTTTTCCCAGCCTAAAATTTAGGCCAATAACAGAAATACAAATAAATTAAATTTACTATCATACAAGTTACAAAAACAGTATTAATTTTAACACTCTGTAGAGGCTAAACTAGAAATTTTAAACTTATTTTTTTACTCTCAGTAACAGAAACAACATTTTCATTAAGTTCCACCGAGGGTCAATTTCTTAACATTCCGTGCGGGGTTCTTTAACACGTTAAGTGCCAGCATGGACAAATAAAAATTGGTCCATGGGGCCAAATTTTTTTTCGTTTTCGTTACAGGAAAATACCCATAATTATTATGATACTAAAAGTTAAAAAAAAAATAAAAAACCGGCAAATAACAAAAAAAACAAAAATGGTGACACATTGGTGTCATGCGGCCTCTGAGTTGCAGTTTTTGCCTTTGGGCCATATGAGACCAATGTGTCACCATGCAGATATCATGTACCCACGCACAGGTTTCGACTTGCAAGTTTATGTTACGACTCGAATACTGTTTACAATATCAGTTCAGTTGTTGTTGGACTTTTGGCTAGTAAAGATGTCTAGTTTTGAGAAAGAGCGCCAACGTTTACAAAAATTATTGCAAGAATGTTTTTGCGACGAAGAGGATGTGAGTGATTTTAAGCCTGACGAAACATCAGATGAATTTGAACCTGAATCAGAGAACGAGTCTGACTCTTATTCATCAGAATATCAGCCGCGCAAAAAGAAGAAAGTTTAACAAAAACATCAAGTCAAGTGAAATTAACCAACCAGTCAATAAATCACAACATGATATAGCAGATACCATTGAAAATGTTATTCGAAAAATGCAGGTTTTCTCATCAAGCGACGAAGAAGAGGACCAACAAGTAACTTATGCTACATATGTCTGGGAGCCTGTGAATGGCACTTACCTAAAGAAAATTTATTTTGTGGTAAACGAAGATTTCGAGCGGAATTGTATAAAACTATGTACAATAAAACTCCATATGATTTCTACAAATTGTTTGTAAACGACGATATCATAAACTTAATGGTATAGGTACAAATAATTATTTTTGGCTCCTTTAATTATCTGAATACCAGTGTATTGAGAATAACGTTTATCGTAATGCTCGCGTGAAGTCCTGGAAACCAACTAACCCATCGAAATAGAAAAACTCTTCGGAATTATCCTTTGGATGGGTTTATGTCCATTTCCTCAAGTGAAGAACTACTGGTCCCGACACAAAATGTATACTAATAATATCTGCAAAGTTATGTCTCGCAACAGGTTCCAACTTTTACTAAAGATGCTTCATTTCCATGATAATACAATTTTGTCAGACGACAGGTTGCAAAAACTGACGCCCCTATTAGAAAAATTGAGAACTGCATTTCAAAGCTGGATTTTACCTTCAGAAAATGTCTGTATATCAAAAATAAGCGCCATAAGTTTGGTATTAAGCTGTTCAAGTTATGCCTTCAAAAAGGTTATACCTATAACTTTAGTGTATATTGTGGAAAATCCAAACACGAGCAAATGTCAGTTCCATCCAAAATTGTCCTGGATCTAATGGACAATATTTTAGACAAAGGACGCACAGTTTACACGGATAATTGGTATACATCTTGCATTTTAGCAACTGAATTGTTAAAGCGAAATACCCATCTTGTGGGAACATTACTTGTAAACCGAAAATTTAACCCAATAGACGTTATTAAAAAAAAACTCAAAAAGGATGAAACAGTTGCTGCTGAATGTAAGGAAGGAATCGTTGTACAAAAATGGCGCGATAAGCCCGATGTTCTCTGTCTAAGTACTAAACACACGGCTGAGATGGTTTCAGTAGTCAAAAGAGGACAAGACATTTTGAAACCTAAAATAATTATAGACTATAATAAATGTAAGGCATTTATCGATCTATCCGATCAAGTGAAAGCCTATAATACATCACTAAGGCGAAGCTTAAAATGGTACAGGAAGCTGGCGTTGGAACTCCTAACAGGAACGTGTCTTGTAAATGCTTACATCGCACATCAAGAAATAGCTAATGTCAATTACTACCTTTAGAGAGGAAGTTGTAAAGGGACTATTGCGAGAAGATGAAGGTTTTATGGCAAATAATGAAGAGTCCGATGAATCCTCACATACACTGGAAGATGTTGGTCGAGCTAATAGGAGACGTTGTTAAGCGAAAATCTCTCAACAATCGGGTTCCAAAGAAGCCTCAAGAAAAACCCCCCAAAGTTCAATGAATGCAAAAAACATTACTGTCTATCTTGTTTTTTTGTAGCGCATAACGCAAATATAGCCTTTGTTCCCTTTGTTTTAAGTTTTTGGGAGTATAGTTTTATTATTATTATGTACCAGTACTTCTTTTCAAGTAAATAAATAAATTTTAATTATAAAAACCATTATGATTTTTATTAAAAAAAAAAGAAGTCAGATTGTTGTAGGGTGCCACAGCGGTCTCATATATAAAGGCCAAATATAGCAACTGAACCGCCAGGCCATACGTTTCTAGATCCCATTGATTTAAATGAACACTACGATACCAATGCTGCTTCATATAGCAATTACGGCAAACAAATGGACGAGACCACGTTGGTCTCACCTGGCACTCAACGTGTTAAGGATTAAATTTAAATTGTTACTATTGATCTCTTACATTTGAAGACAAACCTGTTATTTGCAACGTACACATCATATATAGATGTTTATTCGATTTATTAAATTATTATTTCTGTTTCTTACCCATATTTAAAATTTCTATACAATAACTCTTAACAAAGAGAAACTATATTATGGTTAGTTCCATTTCCATTTCAAAATGTTTTATGTGATACAGGTATTCGTTCCCAGAAATATCGATACCGATTCATAATTATATTGATTAAAATGTTTGTCCGACTAAAAATACATCAATCTTGATGAATGGAACCAAAAAAAGCTCGCGTGTTGAAAATAGGCTGTGGTTAATTTCAACCTTGAAAAAGATATTTTAACCTTTTTATCTTTCGGAATGTTATTTTAATGGGGTATCATGAAATCCACTATCAAAGTTCCATTAGAAATTTATTACCGAAACTGTTTTTTTTTGTTTTACGAAGAAGCGAAAAATGAGAAGAAATAATTAAATATAAGGGTATAATAATAATAATAATACTTATTTATTTTTACATGAAATAAATAGGGGAGTCCTAAGTGGGCACATTTTAATCTTCAATTATTTTTAATGGATTTTTGAAAATACAGTACAAAAATATTGAAAAATACATTAAAATATTTTGGCATTATTTGAATTTTGAGTCAATTTAAATAAAACAACAATAAACTTGATTGTAATAATTTTCCAAAAATTTTAAAACAAAACTGAGTAGGTAGTATGAAGAAATTCAAAAACTTCCAAAAAAATATATAAAAAAATTTCAAAATGTCAAAAAAAAATAAAAATGTCTAGAAGTTCAAAAATTTTAATAATAAAAATGTCAAAATACTCAAAAATTTCTAAAATGTATCGAAAAACGTAAAATTATTCTTTTAATTAAAAATATTTCAAAAATTTCCAGAATTTTAAAAATTTTAAAAATGTCAGAATTTTCAAAAAACATTAAAAAATTATTTGAAAATTTCTAAAATATAACAAAAATTTAAAAAAATTTGAAATTTTGCATTTTTTTTGAAAAAATCAAAAATTTCAAAAAGTAAAAATGTCAAAATATTTAAAAATTTCTAAAATATATCGAAAAATTCAACAAAAACTAAATTCATTTATATTGTTTTTAATTTTCATTTTATTTTTCTATTATTATTGACTTTTTCAATTCATTTTGATCTTTTTACATTTTTCAGATTTTTAATTTTTTTAATATTTAATTATTTTAATTTTTGCTGATTTTCTTGTTGTAACTATTTTTTTTTTGTTTTTTTTTACGATTATTTTTAATAGAATATTCAAGAATTATTTTCTTCTAATTTTTGCTGGTTTTCTTTCTTTCTTTTATTTTTCTTATTTTTTGTCATTGTCACGTTTGCTTTTATTTGTTTTTGTTTTCTCACTATTATATTTTTTTTATTTTTACAATTTTATTTTTCTGATTTGTTACTGATTTTTTCAATTGATTTTGAACTTTGCATTTTTCAGATTTTATATTTTATGATTTTATTTTTTGCTTATTTTATTTTTCTATTTTCTTTTTAGTTATTTTAATTTTTTGGCCATTTTTCAATTTTTTTATTATTATCTGATTTTTCTATATTTTTTTATATTTATTGAGTTTTTCACATTTTTCTAATCTTCATTTATATTATTTTTAATTTTTATTTTATTTTTCTGATTTATTACTGATTTTTTCAACAGATTTTGAACTTTTGAATTTTTCTGATTTTCGTTTTTTTTTCATATTTTATGATATAATTTTTGCTGGGTTCCGGAAAAGTACTGTTATTGACTTTTTTAACGAAAAATTAAATATTTTTGGAATCACTCAGTATGTTTTTGTTATTTTTTCAGGGCAATATAGTTTATTAAATTTAAAAACTTTTAGAAAGAATAAAATTTTCTGAAAAATCAAAAACACAGGGTGTGTCAAGAAAAAGTACTGTTATTGACTTTTTTAACGAAAATTTAAATATTTGTCGAATCACTCTGTAGATTTTTGTTATTTTTCAAGGCAATAGATTTTATTAGATTTAAAAATTTTTAGAAAGAATGAAAATTTCTGAAAAATCAAAAACACAGGGTGTGTCAAGGAAAAGTACTGTTAATGACTTTTTTAACGAAAATTTAAATATTTTTCGAATCACTCTGTAGATTTTTGTTATTTTTCAAGGCAATAGATTTTATTAGATTTAAAAATTTTTAGAAAGAATGAAAATTTCTGAAAAATCAAAAACACAGGGTGTGTCAAGAAAAAGTACTGTTATTGACTTTTTTAACGAAAATTTAAATATTTGTCGAATCACTCTGTAGATTTTTGTTATTTTTCAAGGCAATAGAGTTTATTAGATTTAAAAACTTTTAGAAAGAAATAAAATTTCTGAAAAATCAAAAATACTGGGTGTGTCAAGCAAAAGTACTGTTATTGACTTTTTTAATGAACATTTAAATATATTTCGAATCACTCTGTATTTTTTTGTTATTTTTCAAGGCAATATAGATTATTAGATTTAAAAACTTTTAGAAAGAATGAAATTTTCTGAAAAATCAAAAATACTGAGTGTGTCAAGGAAAAGTACTGTTATTGACTTTTTTAACGAACATTTAAATATTTTTCGAATCACTCTGTATTTTTTTGTTATTTTTCAAGGCAATATAGTTTATTAGATTTAATAATTTTATTAAGAAATAAATATTCTGAAAAATCAAAAATACAGGGTGTGTCAAGGAAAAGTACTGTTACTGAATTTTTTAACGAAAATTTAAATAGTCTTCGATTCACTCTGTATAATTTTGTTATTTTTCAAGGCCATATAGTTTATTAGATTTAAAAACTTTTAAGACGAATAGAATTTTCTGAAAGGTCGAAAATACTGGGTGTGTCAAGGAAAAGTACTGTTATTGACTTTTTTAACGAAAATTTAAATATTTTTCGAATCACTCTGTAGATTTTTGTTATTTTTCAAGGCAATAGATTTTATTAGATTTAAAAATTTTTAGAAAGAATGAAAATTTCTGAAAAATCAAAAACACAGGGTGTGTCAAGAAAAAGTACTGTTATTGACTTTTTTAACGAAAATTTAAATATTTGTCGAATCACTCTGTAGATTTTTGTTATTTTTCAAGGCAATAGAGTTTATTAGATTTAAAAACTTTTAGAAAGAAATAAAATTTCTGAAAAATCAAAAATACTGGGTGTGTCAAGCAAAAGTACTGTTATTGACTTTTTTAATGAACATTTAAATATATTTCGAATCACTCTGTATTTTTTTGTTATTTTTCAAGGCAATATAGATTATTAGATTTAAAAACTTTTAGAAAGAATGAAATTTTCTGAAAAATCAAAAATACTGAGTGTGTCAAGGAAAAGTACTGTTATTGACTTTTTTAACGAACATTTAAATATTTTTCGAATCACTCTGTATTTTTTTGTTATTTTTCAAGGCAATATAGTTTATTAGATTTAATAACTTTATTAAGAAATAAATATTCTGAAAAATCAAAAATACAGGGTGTGTCAAGGAAAAGTACTGTTACTGAATTTTTTAACGAAAATTTAAATAGTCTTCGATTCACTCTGTATAATTTTGTTATTTTTCAAGGCCATATAGTTTATTAGATTTAAAAACTTTTAAGACGAATAGAATTTTCTGAAAGGTCGAAAATACTGGGTGTGTCAAGGAAAAGTACTGTTATTGACTTTTTTAACGAAAATTTAAATATTTTTTGAATCACTCTGTACATTTTTATTATTTTTTCAAGTCAATATCCTCGTGCGAAGCGACGGAAAAAATAAAAGTTCCGGAAAATCCCGATAAACTCACAATGCGGTTACCGGAATATCTCTGAGCATATTACTACTAGACATTTTTCCCTTTTTTCAGAGAATCCTAAGAAAATGCAGTTCCCAGGAAATTAATTTTTCCGGAAAATTTGGAAAAATTAAATGTTGTACCAAAGTTAGCCTATTTTTTGTTTTTTTTTTTTCAAGAAGAAAAATATACCAAAACTTGACAAAAATAGTCGTAAAATCTTTTTTTAGAATGAAAAAGTTTTAAGATAACCATTATTTTTTTAATTTTTTTTTTCAAAATGAAAGGCGGTACTACCCGGAAAAGATGTGAGATTAACAGAATTTTTCAGAAAATTTTTGATTTAGCCGAATCTCCTATTCAAGATTTTTTTTTCCATTGCGCATCTCCCGAGATTGTTCGGACTCTTGAAATTTCCGTTAGTTTTTTCAATTTTTTCCACATTTTTTCCCATTGTTATATGTTTTTCCTATATCTTTTGATTTCTGATTTTTTTTTCTGTATAAATCGTTTTTTGCGATTTTCTGAGCGGCGGAAAATTTTTGGGAAAGCCGTTAAATACTATTAAAAAGCTGGAAAAAAGCTCAAAATTTCTGTTAAAAAATCTGTTATAAGACCTACTAATATTTTTAATTAAATCTTAATCCGTTTGATAAGTAATAATAATAATAATGTCTCTATTTCTTTTAATTAAAATTTTCTGTTAGTTTTTATTTTTTGTTTTAGTTCGGCAAATGTTTCATTTACACTGACCAAAAAAGTTAAATTTTGACAATTTTTTTTATATCAAATTAAGATGTGTAAATTGCGGTTCATAAACTAATAATAAAATATTTTATAATTTAACGGTCATATTATTGTTTTTTTTTAACATGTATCTAACACGAAATATCTTATTATTTATTATTAATAAAACAGAAATTTTAGAATTAACAATGTTTGTATTAAGAAAAGCACAAAATCATATATTAATAAATTTTTGGTAATGTTTATGTTTACATTAATTTTGTCATAACCGTGTGATTTTTGCTATCTTAAGATTAAAGTGATTTTTTCATTATATATATAAATATTTTTTATTTACCTGATGCTCCATACAGAGAAAATCCACACCAAAAGTGCAAATCCCTTCGTCCTGTTTCGGCTAAGGTGCATGCTGATTTCTCAGCCAAAATTGTTTTTTCGATTCACAAAACATCACTAAATTCACAAAAAAAAAACAACAGTAAATTACTATTTTCTTCTACACCTTCAAGATTCTAACTAACCGAAGATGACGGAAAAGGCACTATAAACCATTGTTTGAGGTGTCATTAACTCTTCTATAAATATAGTTTAGGTGAAGGTAAATTGAAATATTATGTTAGAAGTGACATTTTTTTTAAAACGAGAGATCGTCGTATGTTTTTCGCGCCGCGTATACTCGCGGTACTACCAAAGTTGTGGATGGACCGATACTTGGTCAATGATGCTGTATTTTGGTGTCAGTCTCACCTGCTTACCGTACCTAAGATCTGGGCCAATCGCATCTTAAGCCGCCCCTCCTATTCCATTATTAATATAATGTCGGTGATAATTGTTATCCATTGTGATCCGCAGTTAGGATCTATTTTTTTTTGTGGCGAGTTAGTGATAAAATGTCAACGCCTAATCTGATTTTAATGCGGGTTATGTTGACTCGCATGAACCCTTATCAGATTAGGAAATGCATGTTCAGTGGGCAGTTTATTTTTTTTTGCTTATTGTTTCATAACGTAACGCATATTATTTATCATAATTTTAATTTTAGTAAGCAATTCAAAACAATACATCGTCAATAAAAAATTGATATTTAAAACATTACGTGTTGATAATTGTTATTCGACTAAAGTATACGGAGTGATGTTACTCGAAGAATCAACAAAAAATTTTACATTCCCGTTACATATAATGTGTCCCAAATTAATTAAGAATCAATAAAAATAAAACGACAAAATATTTTAGAATTTTAGGACAAAAATCCATAATAAAACTAATTTAAGTTGTAAATTATCTAGATTTTCTAATATAAAATTAGTTTTAAATGAATCTATCACAGTTGGTGTTAGGGTTTCCCACGAGACAAGATAAGTCGAGAACTTCAAAAATCTCGTCTCGGTCTCGTTAGTTGAGAAAAAAATAAGTCTGGTTTCAGTCTCGGTCTCGTCTCGTAACCGTTTGTCTCGTCTCGTCTCGTTTCGTCAAATCTCGTTATTGCTAGAACTTATTTCTACAAAACGAGTTAATTATTAATTCTTCTTCGTAGGCCTTAGGTTGAGCAGTTAATTATTTTTCTTATTCTAGATTTTTCACATACTAAACATATTGCTTTTTTCTCATCTTTTATTATTTCTAATTTAATTTTTTTTAATTTTGAAGACCAAAATTATAAAAAAATATTTCACAGATGGTTTGAAGATTTCAGATTTCGAAAATGTATCTTAACCTATGCAGATGTTTTTTTATTATAAAAAAATTGAAATGTTTATACTGCTTTTATACTGTTAGTTTATTTTTCTCAGAAATTCCGAAAAAAATTGTAAAAAAATATTTCACAGATGGTTTGAAGATTTCAGATTTCGAAAATGTATCTTAACCTATGCAGATCTTTTTTTATTATAAAAAAATTGAAATGTTTATACTGCTTTTATACTGTTAGTTTATTTTTCTCAGAAATTCCGAAAAAAATTGTAAAAAAATATTTCGCAGATGGTTTGAAGATTTAAGATTTTGAAAATGTATCTTAACCTATGCAGATCTTTTTTTATTATAAAAAAATTGAAATGTTTATACTGCTTTTATACTGTTAGTTTATTTTTCTCAGAAATTCCGAAAAAAATTGTAAAAAAATATTTCACAGATGGTTTGAAGATTTCAGATTTCGAAAATGTATCTTAACCTATGCAGATCTTTTTTTATTATAAAAAAATTGAAATGTTTATACTGCTTTTATACTGTTAGTTTATTTTTCTCAGAAATTCAGAAAAAAATTGTAAAATAATATTTCACAGATGGTTTCCAGATTTTAGATTTCGAAAATGTATCTTAACCTATGCAGACCTTTTTTTATTATAAAAAAATTTAAATGTTTATACTGCTTCTTAATTTATTTTTCTCAGAAATTGTGAAGAAATATGAACGAAACCAGAAACGAGACTCTCGGGTCTCGTCGCGTTCTCGTCTCGGTTTTACGAGACAAGACAAGAAAAGTATCGTTCTCGTATGGTGTATGTTTTATGAAATTTTGTGTAGGCTGAAATTTGGCAACGTGTTCCGCTTTACCGTTCGTTAGTGCTTCGGTTTTTGCCCCATCTTGCTGCGTAGTTGGTGGCCACTATGATTACTGTTTTTCCATTACAGCTTCTCCTGAAAGATCCCAAAATGTCTATTCCTACCGGTTTTTTTATTTTCCTGTTTTTTGCTTGCGTGACAATCTGTGCTTCATTTGTCTTTTTGTAAGGAATTCCAATAATACCGGAATATTTTATTCATCCTGCTAGGGTTTCTGGAATTAAGTCATTTGGGATTATGGAGTCCTTCTGATGAAGCGTTTGTCCTGTATAGGGTGTCGTTTAGGAGTCTGGCGTTTTTACCCTTATTGGGACATTCTTGTGATCTTTTATTGCCTTACGTAACATATTTAGTTGGTGATGTTTTTGTATCTGGTATCTTGCTTTGTTGGATTCAGGACTGGGTTTCATGATAAATAATCTGCTTCTCAATGTTTCCTTCCAATTGTATGTACAATTACGTGGTCATATTCTGCTAATTTTAGGGCCCATGGCCTCCTGCTCCAATAATATATGGAGAGGAGTAAGACCCAGAGACCTTTCCATTGCCGCTGCCGGGGTAGTTGACATGGCGCCTGTAATACCACACAAGCTAATCTATGGAGTCCAGATAATAATTAATTTTATTTTTATAATTTTTTTCAAAATTTTATTACAAAAATTGTGATTTTTTTTAAAAATTGGCTAAGAAACATTTAAAATTATATTATGATTTTAAACTAAATTGAATAACTTCTAAAATATTAAAGTTATTGAACTGGGATTTGCACCATTCTAAAGATAATATAAAACTCTAAATTAAAAATGCATTTTAGTTTCTTAAAATTTAGAATTCTAATTATTATAGCCAAAATAAAAAATATTTTTTTAATTTTTTGTAATTTTGTTTTATCAATAAGTGTAAAATAAATGAAAATAGTAAATAGCATATCCGAAAAAGATCCAAAAGTAAAATGTGTGTAAATTATTTCATAATTTTGACATTGCGTTTGTAAAAGTATTAGCAAAAAATTCAATGGATACCCATGAATTTTTGACAAAAAATTTGATTTTTTTTAGTTTTTTAAACTAACTTTATTAATGCATTTTGATCCAGAAAACCTAAAAAAAAAGGTCTGTTTCCCATTTTGAATAAAATTGAATGAGATATTATGTATTGATTTTAAAATTATTCAAAAATATGTTTTATTTTTTTAAGGTGAATATTAATATTAAAATTGTAAAAAAATTACTATTAAATTTGTAGTAAAAAACTCTCTAATTGCGATTTTTTTCAATTCAAATTTTTTTTTCTGAAATTTAAAAATTTTAAAGATATTAAAATGGGATTTATACCATTCAATAGGTAATATAATACTCTAAATTTAGAAAGAGTCTCTTGGAATTTAACATTGTAATTCTTATAAACAAAATTAAAAAAAATTATTTTTTTTCCTTTTGTTTAATCGAAAATGGTAAAACAAATGAAAAAAGTAAATAGGACATCCGAAAGGGATCAAAGAATACATTTTGTGTGAAATATTTCATAATTTTAAAATAATACTTTTATAAATTATACAAAATTATAAAAAGTTAAAAAAATTTGTTAGAAAAAATTAATTTTTTTTTAATTTTTGTAAATTAATTTTCTTAATGTATTTTAATGCAGAAAAACTATAATAATCGATTAATTTAGATTTTGAGCCAAAAATTATGGATTTTTATGAAAAATTACAGGAAATCAAAATTGTAGACCAAAAAATTTTCGACAAATTTTGTCTTTACTTTTTTTTCGAGTTCCGCATAGTTTCGCCGCTGGTTTTTATTTTAATTTTTAACCAATTTTTATCATGATTAAATTATTATTTTTTAGTTAAATTTTAATATTAAAAATTAAAAAAAAATATTTAAATTTGTAATAATTAAATTTATAATTATAATTTTTTTCAAAATTTTATTACAAAAATTGTGGAATTTTTTAAAAATTATAATTATAAAATTAATTATTACAAATTTAAAGATATTTTTTTTCAATTTTTAATATTAAAATTTAACAAATAAATAATAATTTAATACACATAAAAATTGCTTAAAAATTAAAATAAAATTTTGAAAAAAATTATAATTATAAAATTAATTATTACAAATTTTAAAGATATTTTTTTAAAGTTTTAATTTTAAAATTTAACTAAAAAAATAATTTAATAAAGATAAAAATTGCTTCAAAATTAAAATAAAAACCAGGGGCGAAACTGTGCGGAACTCGAAAAAAAGTAAAGACAAAATTTTTAGAAAATTTTATGTTCTACAATTTTGATTTTCTGTAATTTTTTATAAAAATCCACAATTTTGGCTCCAAATCCAAAAAAGAAGTAGCAGAAGTCTAAATATATTTTTTTCACGTCCTCTAGCATCGAAACTATGAGGAATTCGAAAAACTGGTAATGATCAAATGTGTAGAAAATTTTGTTCTACAACTTTCATTTCCTGTCATTATTCATAAAAATGTATTATTTGGGCAATTTAAAAAAAATATGAAAAAAAATAACTTTCTGATAATCTGGCAACAATGGCAAAGTTTTTAAAAATTTTAATCATCCGAAATTAAACTCTAACATATAAAAAATATACGTGTAATACTTTATTGCCATCTTGTTTGGTAATAATAATTAATTTTATTATTATAATTTTTTCAAAATTTTATCACAAAAATTGTGAATTTTTTTAAAAATCGGCCAAGAAACATTTAAAATTATATTATGATTTTAAACTAAATTGAATAACTACAATATTAAAGTTACTGAAATGAGATTTTTACCATTCGAAAGATAATATAAAACTCTAAATTTAAAATGTATTTTAGTTTCTTAGAATTTAGAATTGTAATTATTATAGCCAAAATAAAGATTTTTTTTAAAATTTTTTGTAATTTCGTTAACTAACTTAATTAATGCAATTTGATCCAGAAAACCTAAAAAAGGTCTGTTTCCCATTTTGAATAAAATTGAATGAGATATTAATTATTTATTGATTTCAAAATTATTCAAAAAAGGTTAATATTAATATTAAAAATTTAAAAAAATACCATTAAATTTGTAATAAAAAACTCTATAGTTGTGATTTTTTTTCAAAATTATATTCAAAAAATTGTAGAATTCATAATTTTTTGTTAATTAATTTTGTTAATTTAATATAAGTTTAAAAAAAAAATTGAATAACTTTAAAAATATTAAAGATATTAAAATGCGATTTATAAAATTCGATAGGTAATATAAAACTCTAAATTTAGAAAATAATTTAGTCTCTTCGAATTAAACATTGTAATTATTATAACCAAAATAAATCATCAATTAAATTTTTTTGTCCTTTTGTTTTATCGTAAATGGTAAAACAAATGAAAAAAGTAAATAGTACACCCGAAAGGGATCAAAAAGTACATTATGTGTGAAATATTTAATAATTTTAAAATAATACTTGTAGAAATTATACAAAATTATAAAAAGTCAAAAAAAACTTTACAAAAAATAAAGTTTTTTTTTTATTTTTGTAAACTAATTTTATTAATGTATTTTGATGCAGAAAAACTAAAATAATCTATTAAACAGTTACTTTACTAGGAGTGTTCGGAAAGTTGGGTGGGATTACCCCCTCATTTTTTAGTTTGGTTTCAGGGAAGTTTGACTTGACCGGGGTATTTTTAACACTTATTTGTTACTGTTCGTTGAAATCTGTGGCGTGCATTAAGGAATTGTTAAGATTGTATTTTATTTGTGTTGTATTTTGTGTTTTATTTGTATTTTACTTTTTCTTCGTTGTTTTGGAAATCTGGTATGTATCTACAAATAAGTATTATTTCTATTTATTTTTAAATAACCAGAAAATCCCAAACTCGAAGTAGTTGATTCATATTTTTTTTACTTCTTAATTGGTTTATTTTATCCATAAAGATTTAAAAAGATTAAATTTGATTTAAATTTTATATTTCAATTTTTTAATTGATTTTTGTGTAACTATAGATCATATTTTAAAATATTAAAAACAATTTGTAAATCTTAAAATTTTGACCAATACTGTAGTTTCCATAATCAAAGACACGTTAGAATCACATAAATAAATACACAATTACATTTTATAGCAACCAGCTAAACTGCACGATGATTTAAAGAGAAAGTCTTGCACTCTTCAAAATTTTATTAAACTTATTTTTTTTGTACAAAAAAATGTTCGTAGTATAAAATTTTTTAGTACGAGACTTGCGTGTAATTATATTTATTATACAATACATAATTTTTGACGTTAACTTAGGATAGACAATTAACATTTATCTGTTTAAAACAACACACGCAATTTGTTTAACGTTCATTTTCCTGCAAGGATGATCATTTACCATAATTTAGCCTAAGCGTATTTGTAATGAATGAAATATATACATATGTTCCGTCATTTCGAATTAGAAAATCAAAGAATTAACTATAATTTATATTATTTGCAAGAATAAATAATTACCTTTCTAAGATAATAATCACTTTGAAATTTATCACCTGTTAGTTGATACATTATAAATGCAAACTTAAATAAATCACTAAATACAATCAGAGCCCAAGTTATACTCGAGGTTATTTTATAAAAAAAAGTTCTATTAAACAAACAACTTTAATATATCTGCAGTTTGGATAAAAATCAACAGTCGGCGCTACATTTGATTTTAAATAATTAAAAAATACAAAATAATTTCGATATATTCAAATTAAATTCTAGAGAACGCTCAAACTTCGGCCCATCGAGCGTGAAGCATTGGCGCTAAATACACTATTATATATGATCTGATGTATTTTTTAAAAATGTTTATCCCTTAAGAACTTGATTTTGGGGGGGGGGTACCATAATGGCTTAATGGCTTGTACGCAGTGATGCCAGGTCTACCGTTTTTACTTTCTATCTACCGTTCTACCGCAGAGACTATCAATTCTACTGCAAAATTCCAAAAATTGCAAAAATAAAAACAGAAGGGAGTTACTAGAATTTAGTATCTAATATCAAAAGTATAATAAAAAAATCGGCTGTGACACCCCAGGACTTTCCCGACTCGACCGTAGAGAATATGTTATTTATTATTATTATTTTAATTACAAAATACTAAGCATTACATTGATTTATGGAACAGATTAAAAATAGCGAGCTGATGGTGCATTAATATTTCAATGTGGGTAATGACATAAGCTGCGCATGCGCACGTTATATATCATACTGCTACAATTAGGATCTCCTAAAATCATGTGTGAAAACTATTGGGAATTCGGGAAAAATTTTCATACAATAGTTGAAGGGAATTTTAAATGTGTAATTTTCTCGCCATCTAGCGGCGAAACTATGAGGAATTCGATAAACTCAAAAGTTAAAGAAAATTTGATGCTTTACAACTTTGCATAAGAAAATTTTGCACTAAATACATTGTTTGTCCTCAAAATCAAGAAAAACTTGAGAAAACATACATGCACATTTTTTACGCGCCCTCTAGTGGCGCAACTATTGGAGATTTTATAAAAAGTTTGAGACAAAAGTTATAGAGAATTTTATGCTCTAAAACTTTGTACTACAAAATTTTGCACTAAAGTATATTGTTTGTCCTCAAAATCAAGAAAAACTAGAGAAAACCTACATGCACATTTTTACGCGCCATCTAGTGGCGAAACTTGTGGAAATTCTGGAAAAAGTTTGAAACAAAAGTTATAGAGAATTTCATTCTCTAAAACTTTGTACTATAACATTTTGCACTAAAATGTATTGTTTGTCCTCAAAATCAAGAAAAACTTTAGAAAACATATATGCACATTTTTTACGCGCCCTCTAGTGGCGCAACTATTGGAAATTTTGGAAAAGGTTTAAGACAAAAATTGTAGGTAATTTTATGTTCTAAAACTTTGTACTACAACATTTTGCACTAAAATGTATTGTTTGTCCTTAAAATTTAAATAAAGCAAAAAATTGTTACATGTATATTTAACCAATGTCGGTCTTGAGGACCCTCCACTGTACCAATTTAAACCAAAAACTAATGGTCGCATTCTAGGCACACACCGACTCTCCATTCCAAATTTCAGCTTGATTGTTCAAACGGTTCGGCAGTTATCGTGGAAGATTACACACAGACACACAGACACACAGAGACAGACAGGCCATACGCTGGAAATGGTCTCAATCTTCTTGGGGGACCTCAAAATGGATATTTCCATCGATATCTCAAATTTTTTTTTTGCTCGTTCACCTAAAATGTAAACAGATCAAATAATATGGAACAATTCAAAAATCAGTAAGAAATCAGAAAATTCCATTAAAATTAAAAATAATAAAAACCACAATATTTAAAAGAAAATAAAATTAATTAAAAAAAAAACCAAATCCAGAAGAAATCGGCAAAAATTCAAAAATCGAATTAAAAAAGAAAATTTAATAATTAGATAAGTAACAAAAAGATTGTAAAAAAATAATTAAATATTAAAAAATATGGGAACAAATAGGATAAATGTCAGATAAAAGTAAAAAAATAATAAGAAATTAAAAAAAATACATAAATTTAAAAAAGACAAATTTAAAAAAATATAGAAAACTTTCAAAGGTTATAAAAATTTAACAAAATTAAAAAAATGGAATAAAAAAAAATAGGGAAAATCAGAAAAAAGTTTGTCTGGTCGGGGACCCCGTCAGGAACCAAGTTCCTTACGTGATTTAATATATTTCTCTTTCTCGCTCTCTCTCTTTCTCTCCCTATTTTTTAAAATTTTTTCGTATTTTTTCCTATATTTTCCTATTTGTCCCTACTTTTCTTTTTTTCCTATTTTTTCTATTTTTTCTTATTTTCTCTATTTGTTCTTACTTTCTCTAATTTTCTTTTTTTTTTGTTCCTATTGTTTCCCATTTGTCTCTATTGCTCTTTTCCCTATTTCCCTATTTTTGCCCTGTTTTACATATTTGCATCTATTTTTCCCTATTTTCTCTATTTTTCCCTATTTTTCTTTATTTTTCATTATTTTTTACTATTTTTCAGAATTTACTATTTTGTACCATTTCTCATTATTTTTTTATTTTCTCCCAGTTTTTCCCAATTTCCTTTTTTTGTTTTTCTCCATTTTTCCCCGTTTGTCCCTATTTTGCTTTATTTTCCGTATTTCACTTTATTCTTCTTCCCTATTTTCCTACTTTTCCCCATTGTTCGCTATTTTTCCCTATTTGTCTCTATTTTTTATATTTTTCATTATTTTTTACATTTTTTCAGAATTACTCCCTTTTTTTCCTATTTTGCACCATTTCTCGTTATTTTTTCTTGTTTTTTTCCTATTTTTTCTCTATTTACTTTATTTCTTGTTTTTTGTATTTTTCTCTATATTTTCCTTATTTTTCTCTGTTTGTCCCAATTTTGCTTTGATTTTCCTATTTCACTTTATTCTTCCCTATTTTCCCTATTTTTCTCTATTTTTCATTATTTTTTACTATTTTTCAGAATTATTCCGTTATTTTCCTATTTTGCACCATTTCTCATTATTTTTTCCCATTTTCTCCTATTTTTTTCCTTTTTCTTTTTTTTTTCTTTTTCTCTAATTTTTCCCTGATTGTCCCTATTTTGCTTTAATTTCCCTATTTCACTTTATTCTTATTTTCCCTACTTTTCCTCATTTTTCGCTATTTTTCCATATTTTCTGTATTTGCGATCCCAAGTAAAATCACTTTTCGAGTGTGTCGCGTAACACATTTTTTGTGCAGCCACCAATAATTTTAGTTTTAAACTGTTTAGAAAATTGTAATAATGCATCAAAAAGTCTACTGGCAGATAACTGCAATAATGTCAAAATTATACTTTACCGAGCAGTTATGTCACTTTTCCAAGTAATTATGTCAATTTTTATGACTAGACCGAGAAAGACGCATTTTGCGAGCTAAAAATTGATCGGGAAATCACATTTTCTGAAGTGGCAGCACAAAAAATATATTTAGTTCATTCGAATGTTACAGATGGCGTAAGTTTGAACTCGTGCAAACAAAAAATAGAAAACTTGTTTTCAATATATCGACAACTTAAATGGTATTTAATTACATATGATGGTTTTAATATAGTTTTATTTGATTTGTTTCAGTTGAAATTTACAACGGAAATGGAAAAAAATCAGGCTTCAGTAGATTTTAAGGTAGGAATTTTTTATATTTTTATTACTGTTATCTTGAATATTGGATTTTATTTAGCTTATAATAAAACATCAAAACCAAACAATACCTATTTGGTAAAGAAGCAAGGCTATGGTATTTGCATGGACCAAAATTTGCGCATGCTCGAGTTATATTAGTTATACGTCAATGTCAATTCTGTCTAAAGGTGCTTTATTTTTGAATAAAGTGCGGATTGTTTATTTATTTTCTTTATTTTATATTGTTTTATTCTAAATATTACTTTGTTTTCTAAACATATATATAAAATGAATTTAAATGAATTTTTGTCAGTACCGGAACGGCTAGATCATGAGCGGGGTAAAACGAATGAAAAGAGTAACGAATCCGAACTCAGCTATTATATTAGTTATCTGTCACCTGTCACAAAATTTTTTGCCCTTCCAACATCAAAAAAATTTCGCTGGCCTTCGCTTCTTACTATAGATGTATTCTTTGTCAAAACTAAAATGACTTTATCGACATGCTTTTTTATTCTAAACAAGAATCTGAAGTTATATTTGAAGTATATTAATGTTACATCCACACATTAAGAATTATAGATTTCAATAGTTAACTCGTTTAGAGTTAGTGAAAAAGAACCTTGTTCTAAATAAGCAACAAACACGATTTATGGATAATATTACTTTGCTACCTAATTTACTAGAGCTCGACACACTTATTCAATTTTTTTTCCCAGTTTTAGTTTTATTACTGAATAAACAAATCTCTGTGTTATTGAAAAAAATCCTAACCAATGTAACTGATACTGATATCCACTCACCTATAATCAAAGATCAATGCCGAAACAAAAATTTTAATAAAATATATACATTTCAACGATAATTCTAATTTACCTTCATATAATATCCTAAATAGTGACAAACTTTTCAAAATTAGGCCTGTCGTTGAAAAGTTGAACGAGACTTTTAGTGGAGTTCCCATGGAAGAATTTCTTTGGTTTGGACGAACCGATTTGTTCCATTAAGGCAAGAATTAATTTCAAACAAACCACACAAATGGGGTTATAAGCTATTTCGCTAAAGGTGGAATTCAGGATTCGCTTATAAAATTGAACCTGAAACAGAGTAGCTGAAAACGTTTATATTATTCTTGACCTTTTGAGCTATAGTATGCAATTCTACAAATTTGAGTAAAATAATTTATTCAAAAATTGGCTAATCGGCAAATTGAAATCCTTTCGTTGCAATATAGATAAAATATTGAAGTATGCAATAATGTAACAAAAAATCGGCTGTGTTACCCCAGAACTTTCCTGGCTCGGCTGTAGAGAAGAGGATTATTTTCGTTACAAAATAATAAGCATTACATTAATGTATGGGACAAATTTTAAATAGCAAGCCAATGGTAAATATGTCTACCCAATTGATATTTCAATGTTCATAATGACATAAGCAGGCGCATGCGCCCAATATATATATAGCACACTGCTACAATTAGGATCTCCTAAAATCATGGGTGAAAACTATTAGGAATTCTGGAAAAAGTTTAATACAAAAGTTATACGGAATTTTATGCTCTACAACTTCGCACTAGAACATTTTGTACTAAAGCCTAATGTTTGTCTTCAAAATAAAAAAAAGGCAAAAAGCCTAAATGTGAATAGCAGCGAAACTATGGGGAATTCGAAAAAAGTTAAAGGAAATTTGGTGCTCTACAACTTTGCATCAGAAAATTTTGCACTAAAGTGCATTGTTTGTCCTCAAAATTTGGAAAAATTACAGAAAATCTACATGAACATTTTTGCGCGTCCTCTAGTGGAGAAACTATTGGAAATTTTGGAAAAAGTTTGATCAAAAATTGTAGGAAATTTTATGCTCTAA
Organism: Neocrepidodera transversa; assembly: GCA_963243735.1. Lineage (NCBI taxonomy): Eukaryota > Metazoa > Arthropoda > Insecta > Coleoptera > Chrysomelidae > Neocrepidodera > Neocrepidodera transversa. The sequence continues at coordinate 8,497,502 of OY725349.1, read as the reverse complement.
AACTTTGCATTACAACATTTTGCACTAAAGTTTATTGTTTGTCCTTAAAATTTAAAAAAAGGCAAAAAATCTTAGATCTATATTCAATCAATGTCTGTCAATTTAAACCAAAATCTAATGGTCGCATTCGAAGCATACACCAACCCTTCATAACAAATTTCAGCTTGATTGGTCAAAGGGTTCGGCAGTTATCGGAAGATAACACATAGACGCACAGACATACAGACAGACCATACTCTGGAAATGGTTTCAATCATCTTGGGGGATCTCAAAATGTATATTTCCATCGATATTTTGAATATTTTTTTGCTCGTTCACTATACTTTCCCTTTGATGGGACCGGGAAAGTAAAGTACATGAAAAAAAGAATCCTTAAAAATTCCTTAAATTACATTTATTTATGCTTAAATATAATTGAAACATTCATAAAAAAGTTTGAAAAAATCCTTATAGTTTCCCTAAGAAATATGTAAAATATTTTGATCATTCTTGAAAGGGATTCAAAAAATCTATGAAAATTCCTGAATTATCCTTAAATTTTTTTTATAAAAATCAATAAAAAGGCCTTATAAATGATTGAATAATTTAAAGTTTCGGTAAGAAATAAATATATTTTTTTAATAATTCTTCATAAAGAATTCAAAAATCTATGAAAATTCCTGAAATGTCCTTAAAAAAAATTACAAAAATCCCTGTCAAATCATTATAAATGATTGAAAATTTTATAAAAAAGTCTGAAAAAAAACTGTTGAAACTTTCTTACAATATTTTTTAAAAAATTCTTGAAGATTCCATAAAAATTCCGTGAAATGGGTTTAAAGATGCTTAAAAACTGAAAAAAAAAATCGTTAAAGCTTCGTTGAGAAATGTGTATAATTTTTTAATAATTTTTGGTAAGGAATTCAAAAATCTATGAAAGTCCCTGAAATGTCCTTGAATCATGCTTTTACAAAAATCACTGAAAAATTCCTAAAAAAAACTACTGAAAATTCCTTGCAATATTTTTTAAAAAATCGGTTGTGTCGCCCTAGAACTTTCCCGACGAGTATCCACGACTGCTTTTTCAGATATTTAATGTTAAAGTTTTAAATGTTAACATTTTTTTATTTTTGGCGAGTGACAGTTGGAGAAATAATTTTTACTGTTCTGAATAGAGTTTTTCAAGTGCTTTCAAATGATATATTGCAAGTCAAATTCCGTGACATATTGAATCCGTCATTTTTTCATAGTAACACTTCCGTTTGACAGATGTCGTACATAAACTAATGGGTTTTTCAGACGGATAACCAACAATTAGCTTTGTGTTTGAAAAAATATAACAAAAACCAAATTGTACATATGAGTATGCTCTACGAATTTGGTAATGTGTTGTTTTTCGATGAGACTAATCAGAAAAAGAGATATAAGCGGAAATATATGTCAATGTCTACATTTTTTTATTATTTCTTTCGATATCTCGAAAACGGTCAACGATAGGTGAAAATTTCATAGGAACTTATTTGTAGCACTTGAAAAAAGTAACGAAATACGATAATAAATCATATGCGTAAAATGCCGGAGAGCAGAGTTATTGCAAAAAATCCAAATTTCCCTTTTTCAAGATGGATTTTTCTAGAGGAGAATCTCAGGTTAAGCTCTCTTAGGCCCCGGCTACAATATGTTCAAGTTTCGTCATGTCATCTTCACTTGCAAATCTCGGGCTTGTATTTGGATATAATGACTGGATTAAAGACCCAAGTCAGACATTACGATAGGACCAATAAGAATGACGCCCTCATATTTTTGGAGAGTACAATCCACACATGGAGGGATTAGTAATAATGGATAGTATTATGGGAACGGATACAATTATGATATTAAGCAAAAAATAGCAAAAAACCTCAACGACAAATAAATGTCTTCAGCAGATTTTCGAGGTAGGTAAGAACTTGCTTGGAGCCTAATTAGTACGGAAGTATTGTGTGTCCCGTGGGAAAGTTAATGAAGGGAAGGTACTAGTGGTACTATTCGATAGATAAAAATATATACTCCAATAATTTCGACGGTGACACTTTCACAGATGTTGCGTGTGGCTTTGATGACGTTATCCAAGATGGTCGTCGCTTCATTATGAACCAAGTGACATATCTCGGTCCCTGCTGAACCGATTTCAATTTATTTTATTTTGGTCGAAAGGTATTTTTACTAGCTGAAAAAAATATTGCTAGCTAGTTTCGATGATATTTCAACTTAAGCACAACCTTAGGAAAGTATGAAATGTGAGCTGTGCCCAGATCCATGTTTGCATTAGATAGAACAATGCATCAGTGCAAAGCTAAAAGCAAATTAATTCAAATCTTGAAGTCTGTAATGGAATTCACTGCAAAAAGATTCTTCGTCATCTCCTCAAGTTCACCAATCAAATAACTGATAAAACTAGCGCAGTGAAAACTTGTAAAGGTCTTGCAGATTTATTCACCCAAAAGATCTAAAGGAAATACTGGCAATATGATGAACGTCACCTTTATTTTACCATCATCAGGCAAGTTAAAAACATATGTGCTTCATTCGGACCACTAAAAACTTCAGCACTGCCCGGGATCCATGAAATATCAGGTTGTAACACCACCGGAAGTTTGTTTGGAAAAGAAAAGTTGTCATACTGGAAGTCATTTATTTCAGTTAGTGAAGAACTTACTGCCTTGCAGAAACTTGGTACCAGTGAATTAGTACCTGATGATGTTTTGCATCAGCTAGAAATATTTATTTGCCGGGTTTATAAAGCCAGCTCTCTAACTAAATCACTTACAGAATTACGACAGTCAATGTTTACTACCAATCAACCCTTTAGAGATAAGTTACTGGCCACTAGAGGTTCCCTTGTAACCGCAATTAAGAGAGCTAACCTTCAAGCATTTGTGTGGTCAAAAGATGATGAACCAAATGCAGTCATCCCTATAATTCAGATGAACACGGCTGGTATTTGGAAGAGGGAGTGTTTATCTCTGTTATGTGTGAAGAACCATGTGATCCAGAGTCTCTTCTTCAACTGATTAGATATTCGTATGCGCAATCAACTTGTGATAATTAAATACATAAACTAATATAATTTCAATTTTTTCACAATAAATCCAACCAGCAACCAAAATATTGTTTTTTCGCAATACTTTTAAGAATTAATTGTTTTCCTCTTTACATTACCTTTCTAAGAAGACAAAAAAATTTGAAATCTGTTAAATAGCGGCGACGATAGCGCACATTTGCTATGGCGGCCATTTTGTTTGACGTTTGACGCACTCCAAACAAACGCAACATCTGTGACGGTGTCACCATAAAAATTAATGTTGAAGAATATCGTCACCACTAACCAAAACTACACTTTTTAAAAACACTCTACGTACGTTTCGCTAACTACGTTAGCATCATCAGGAGTCGATGATAGTTTACCATCGACTCCTGATGATGCTAATATAGTTAGCGAAACGTAAGTAGAGTGTTTTAAAAAGTGTAGTTTTGGTTAGTGGTGACGATATTCTTCAACATTGTTGAAAACCAAAGATTCTTAATTCCCAATTCAAAATAAAAATTAATGGAATACATAATTTTTCTGATAAAACAACACAACTGCCACCTTCCTTTCATGAAGTTTCCCACGGGAAGCTATTTTTATACGTTGTGCTCCCCAACTAAATATTAAGAATCGATGATAAACAGATAAACAGTTTATAATCAATTCTTAATGATGCTTGCTTGTTTTTTTTTATCATTGACTCCTAACCATGGTCTTTGATGATCCTAAACCCTGGACTATGCCGTAGTTATCCAGGTGATCTACCCACTAGCAAATGTGTTCCTGTACCACCAACCCCTATCAGTTCCACGAGATATCCGATCTCATCCGGTCTGAATGGAACTGCGCATAGCACAAGTACCTTTTTGCACTTGCCCAAATTCTTATTCGACTTTTTTCTACTTGAGATTGAATGGGATTCGAACTCACAGCCCGGACATCGACCATCTGGTTCCTTAACCAAGCTGACTCTTGATGATGCTAACATAATTAGCGAAACGTACATAAAGTGTTTTTTTAAATGTAGTTTTTGATAGTGATGACGATATTCATATTAGTTTTAGTAAAAAACAATTAACTCATTGGACTGTCCAAAGGTGTTAGACAACATCAGTTTTATAATAAACAGTATTAAGTGAAATGTTTTGTACCTATTTGTTAAAACTAGATCTTTTAAAAAATACTAATTATTATTTAACAAGTATTCATGATAAAATATAAAGTTCATTATAGCAGACGTATTATTACTACCGCATTTAAAATTACACATATTTACATTTCTTATCAGCACTAACATGTTTATAATTAAAAATCAGTAACATTTGTTGTCATTGGTATAATTTCAGTTTAGTTCTATTTTTCTTAACCAACCCCCGATATATCATATTATTATTTTTTCAGATATTGAATGGTATTTTGTTTCCTTTTATTGAATTATTTTTTTTATAAATTTTAGAAAGATATCCAAAACCCATTATATTTAATGTTTCCACTTAGATTTTATTGATTTCTCAAGCCACTTGATCTAAGTGTAGATTTTCCCAAGATACTTTACATGTCTGTTTTCACATAAAAACGTCACCAAAAATCTTGTATCTAGCGTCAAGACGCCGACGCCAATAGTTTCTACAAACAGTTGGGTTGGGTCATTTAAAATATATTATCAGTGTTACGCAGAGGCGTAGTTACATCGCTGGTATTGATCCGGTCGCAATCTAGTAGGATTGTCCATACAAAATATGATATCACTGATATCCAAACAACAATAATAAAAGATATCTCAGATATCCATTAAAAGAGCAGGGGGTGGGAGGTCACAATATTAAATTTAATTTTCATTTTAATATTGATTAATTAATTATTTATAGTGGACTAAATAAATAATAAAATAAAAAAAACTATTATGAGCTTCTTTTAAATAGCCGTTTAACTTTTTTTAATCCTCTGAAAATTATCCGTAAACAAGATTATCTACGAGTTTTCAATATAAAGTAGCTCGTTATCGATCGTCATTATTTAATAGATCTATCAACTAAATGGAAAAGAAGTACCCATCTATTAATCAAACTAATACATATTGCCGTTTTACTCATTTTTGTGTAAAATATCTTTGTAATTACAAAATAGACATAAATTGTCGATAATTTATTGCCAGGTTATAAATCTGTTCATACAGAGACTTCATTATCTCGTGAATATTGTCGTTTAATCTTTAACATAAATAATATTATTACGTTACTTGGTTAATATATTACACTTTAATATACATAAATAATTTAATTTTACATTCTTAATCACGAATGAAACATTTTGATTTCTGATTATTAGACCTGATTTAGTTTTTGACATAAATGCAAAATAAAATATAGATTTATTTTTGAACAAAATCAAAAAGGAAAAAAGATAAGAAAGCGGAAATATATAAATATTTCTAATAAATTTAATTACTACATAAACAAAAAAAAATTATAAATTTTAAAATTTTAAACCCCTATAAAGTTTTTTTATCTTAATATGCACAAATTTTTCTTAGTATTAATTTTTACGTTTGAGGTCACCTGAATCCATTTCTACCATTTTTAGCATGATGTCTGTCTGTATGTGTCTGTATGTCTGTGTATGTGTGAACACGATAGCGTTTATTGTAGCAAGGTTAGGTTAGGTTAATTGGACAACCGGAAGTGACAGTTGCTACTTGCTATAAGTGATGACGTCATTACTGAACAAGATGAATAAAAAATTTTGTCATTGTTGCCAGATTTATCAAAAAGTAATTTTTTTTTTTAATTGTAAAATTTATGCATTTTTATAAAAAATAAATCATGACCATAAGTATTAAAATAGTTTCTCTTCAGCCCATTTATTTTGCAGATGTTTAAAAAGTTTATGGAATTGTTGGTAGGCAAATAAAACTATAATAGTTTTTTTCTATTTTTCGAGATGGTTAAAAATACGGGTTTTATGATTGTTCCTTATTTTTATATAATAAAATTTCATCTCCGGTATTGGTTTTCTATTATTAAAAATAAACCTTGATGGTCCTTCGAGCCGGATTATTTTACAATGCTTAAAAAACCGTATGAAGCAAGATTTTTAGACTCATATTAAAGAATAATCTTCAATATTGCCAAATACAGTTCTTTTCTATTTTTCAAGATCGTTTAAAATACGGGTTTCATGATATTGTTCCTCTTTAAAGGCAGAACGTCGTATCGAAAAACTGATTACGTCATGTTAAATGGTATTTGGTAATAAGATTAAAAAAGATTTGTTCTATCTTTAAAAATAAATGTGATAATTAAATAAAACGAAAATAGTCAATTTTGGTTTTAACCAAATATGTCGGAAACCGGACCTGATATTAAATTTTTTCAAAATGCAACTTTTTTCCCATTTAACCAACTTTGTATCTAAAGTCGAGGCAATATACGTGGAAGAACGTCATAAAAAGGAAAATTTTTCGGGCAGCATGGATCGGAATGCGGTTTTTTGCATTCGCTTCCAAAAATAATTTGCAAAAAAGTTACCTAATTTTCATTTAGCTAAGATCGGAAATTGCATTGCTGCAGCCAAAAATGCATTCGAAAAATCTATTTTTTGAGACGCCCTTCGGACAACTTAATAACTTTGTAAAAAAGAGTCAGAACTGGCCGGGAATGGATGCCCTGAGGTTTTTGAGGTCGCTGATCACGATTATGATGTTCAAATTGACACCCTGACAACCTGGGGCTCAGGAACGCCGACGAACGTCATCTCCGTGGAACTCTCCCAGAATTCATGCGGGGAAGGAAAAACACTTGGCGCCCGGGGGAATTCAAATATGGCATCGGCGAACACCCCCCAGACACCTGGTGTGCCCCAACCTGGACGTAGACGTCCTCTCCGAGAATTTTCCTGACAAGAGTTTCAAAAACAACCCAAAAATCATTGTGGGGGCGTTTTTATGGGTCGCTAAAGCAGAATTTGACGTCGAAAACGATCCCCCGAGCACCTGGTGCGCCGCAACCTGGACCTGAACGTCTTCCCCAAGGCTTTTCCAGACACATTCGAAAAAGACGAACCGAAAATCGTTAAGCGGGGTTTTTTGGGTCGCCAAAGCAGAATTTGACGTCGGAAACGACCCCCCTAACACCTGTCTGGAAAAGCCTCGGAGAAGACGTTCAGGTCCAGGTTGCGGTGTACCAGGTATCTGGGGGGTGTTCGCCAATGCCATATTTGAATTCAGCGACCCAAGAAACCCCCGGGCGCCAAGTTTTTTTCCTTCCCCGCATGAATTCAGGGTGTCAATTTGAACATCATAGTCGTGATCAGCGACCTCAAAAACCTCAGGGTACCCTTTCTGGGCCAGTTCTGACTCTTTTTTACAAAGTTATTAAGTTGTCCGAAGGGCGTCTGAAAAAACGCATTTTTCGAATGCATTTTTGGCTGCAGCAATGCAATTTCCGATTTTAGCTAAATGAAAATTAGGTAACTTTTTTACAAATAATTTTTGGAAGCGAATGCAAAAAACGGCATTCCGATCCATGCTGCCCGAAAAATTTTCCTATTTCTTGCGTATAATGACGCGACTACTATAACGGTTAACAAAATCCTAATAGTATACATTGAAATTTTCAACACCCTGTATAACAGTCTACTTAATCTTATTTATAAAATATAAAAATACAAAATTTAATTATATGCAAGTTACAATTAATTCTAATATCCTGAAATTTTCTATTAACCTATTATTTAATATATTACATTGTTTTTTTTAATCAAGGTTAAACATACTAAAATCTGATATGTATCAATTAATGTGTCTGCTTGTGTTGTCTGTAATGGATGAATTATATTATTATCAATGAAGTAATAACGAGTGTCCATTATCATTTTTAACAAAAAGAATTCGGTAGACTGAAGGGAAATGGGCTGTGATTCCGCTGTTTTGTAACTGTAGGAAGTGCACACATTTTTTTTTTCATTTCATTACTAGTATTGTTTCATCCTCTTCTAATATTTAGATATTGTGTATTATGTATTTACTCCTATTATTGATGATATACAGGGTGAAAATACGCATCTTTTTTTCCCATTTAACCAATTTTTAGGATATCCCAATAGTGTTTAATGATTGCGCCACCCGGTATATGTACCTGGAAATTCATTATTAATTGTTAAATAATATAATTTGTAAAAATCAGTTAAACAATAAACTTTAATATTGATGCCATCTTTGTTTTCATTAAAATTTATAATTTTCTGAATAACGGAAAATTAATAAAGCAAAAAAACCAGTTTGTACATTAAAGGTAAAAAGTTAAACACTATTAAAAACAAACGCCAAGTAACTATTCACTAGCTAAATAGACACTTTCTTTTTTTTTTTAGTAGAAATGTTTTACAGTTTATAATCTTAAGTGCACATAAAATTTTGAGTACTTTTGATATCTCGTGTAAATATCGTTATGGTTTTATGGTGGCATATTTCATTCACCGAAGAAATTCAAATAGGAAAGGATAGGAATAAAAATAGTTTTAGTACTACCAAATCAAAATATTTATAATGGTTTTCGTTGATTTTTGATTTATTTGAAAATATTGCAGCATTTGTTTTATATACTGTGTACCCCAAAAATGATAAAAATGTTTATTCTTCATTTCACAAAAAAAAATAGTCTTATTAAAAATTTCTGCATTAGTCGGAACTTTACTGGCTCGTCTGTGGTGAATAGAATTATTTTAATTAAAAAATATTAAGTATTACATTAATTTATGGATACTTTTTAATACCTTTCGATACCATTTTCGATAAAACAAATGGACAAAAAAAATTAAAAAAACATTTTTATTTTGGTTATAATAATTACAATGTTAAATTCGAAAAGACTAAAATATGTTCTAAATTTAGAATTTTATATTACCTATCGAATGGTATAAATCCCATTTTAATATCTTTAAAGTTATTCAATTTTTTTTTAAATTTATATTAAATTTCAAAAAAAAAATTTACAAATTCTACAATTTTTTGAATATAATTTAAAAAAAAACGCAATTATTGAGTTTTTTAGAACACATTTAAGGGTTTTTTTTTCAAATTTTTAATATTACTTTTAGCATTAAAAAAGATAAAAAGTTTTTTGAATAATTTTAAAATTAATTAATAATTAGTGTCTCATTAAATTTTATTCAAAATGGGAAACAAACCTTTTTTTTTAGGTTTTCTAGATCAAAATGCATTAATAAAGTTAGTTTAAAAAACAAAAAAAAATCAAATTTTTTATCAAAAATTCATTGAATTGTTTTAACTTTTTACATTTTTTGCTACAACTTTTACAAATACTATGTTAAAATTATGAAATAATTTACACACATAGCACTTTTGGATCCTTTTCGGATGTGCTATTAACTTTTTTTATTTATTTTATATTTTTGGATAAAACGAAATTACAAAAAAAGAAATCTTTATTTTGGCATAATAATTACAATTCTAAATTCTAAGAAACTAAAATAAAGAAATTTATTAAAAAATTCCACATTTTTTTTTTAATTTTTAATATTAAAATTTAATTAAAAAAAATAATTGAATAAAGATAAAAATTGCTTCAAAATTAAAATAAAAACTTTGCGGCGAAACTATGCGGAATTCCAAAAAAAAAGTAAAGACAAAATTTGTAGAAAATTTTATGTTCTACAATTTTGATTTCGTGTAATTTTTCATAAAAATCCATAATTTTGGCTCACAATGCAAGATAGCGGGCATTACAAAAAAGATCCTTAGAAGAGAGGAAATTTCCAAAAAAAAAAATGTTAAATCGAAAAAAAATAAATGAAAGTGTTTGAACCATTATTGAATAATTTAAAAAAAAATTCTTAAAAAAATTGTAAAAATCCTTAAAATTTCTTGAAAACTTCATATTAAAAAATAGTCAAAACAGACTTGGAATACCAAACCTTGAAAAATCCTTAATTCTTGAAAAAATCTTTGAAAAATCCTTAAAAACTTCAAATTTGTTGAAATTTTTTTACAAAATCCTTGAAAAGCCTCAAAACTTGCTTAAAAACATTGAAAAATCGTTCCAAACTTCTTAAAAAATCCTTTAATATTCCTTTTACAAATCATAAAAAATCCTGAAAAATCCATTAAGAATTTTTGAGAAAAATCTTGTAAAGTCGTTGAAAAATAAATGAAATTTTTTTAACCATTATTGAATAATTGTAAAAAAATGTCTTGACGAATTCAGATTAAAAATCTCGAAAAAATAGTCAAAAAAGACTTAGAATACAAAATCTTGAAAAATCCTTGTAAAGTCCTTAAAATTCATGAAAAAATCTTTTAAAAATCCTTAAAAAGTTCAAAGTTAAAATTTTTTTGCAAAATCTTTGAAAAGCCACAAAACTTGCTTAAAATCATTGAAAAATCGTTCCAAACTCCTTAAAAAATCCTTGAATATTTCTTTTACAAATTGTAAAAAATCCTTATAAATCCAGGGAAAATTCTTGAGAAAAATCTTGTAAAATCGTTGAAAAATAAATAAATTTTTTTAACCATTGTTAAATAATATAAAAAAAATTCTTGACGAATTCATATTAAAAATCTCAAAAAAATAGTCAAAAAAGACTTAAAATACTAAATCTTGAAAAATCCTTGTAAAGTCCTTAAAATTCTTGAAAAAATCTTTGAAAAATCCTGAAAAATTTGTTGAAATATCTTTGTAAAATGATTTAAAAATTAACAAAACTTGCTCAAAATCGTTAAAAACATCTTTAAAAATCCTTTAAAACCTCTGGAAACAATCCAGGGAAAATTCTTGACAAAAATCGTTGAAAAATATTTTCAACAATTCTTGAAAAATTTTAAAAATCCTTGAAAATTCAGTAAAAAATTCTTATAAAAATTATTGAAAAGCCCTTGAAAATGCTTTTTAAAAAAACTTAAAAAAATCTTTGAAAAAATATTAAAATCATTGAAAAAATAGTTAAAAAAATCCTTTAACGAATTATTTTTAAAAAACTTGAAAAAATAGTAAAAAAGCAAGATTACTAAAACTGAAAAAATCCCGGACCTCTAAGCTCTAATATTCATAATTTTAATTTGTTGCTAAAATAGTTACTACCGTATCTAAAATAATTTTTTAAAGTACTAAATATTGATTTAAAAATTTAAAAAAAATATATTATCATTTCAGCACTTAAACAAAGAAAGTCCCGTTGGAAAAAAAATTTTAAATGCTTTTTTCAAAAATCTAGCCTATATTTAATTAACTATTTTCTTTCATACCTCTGTCTTCATTGAAAGCTGGATAATTGTTTAAATAATCACCCTAAAAATATTTCGCCTCTTGGAGTATTTTCTACGCATTTCCATCAATATTTTTTAATTACGACGCAGGTCGATTATTTTTCTGCTTGTTTAATTTCTACTAGTTTTTCCTGTATAACTCGAAAAGAGTGAGAGACCCTGCAGATCTTTTTCGACATTTAACCGCTTCTATTTCTCTTACTGTTGCTGATATAACAATATTAAACCTTCCAATTTGAAACATCCTGTATATAAAGAAGTATATCCCCCATGCATTCATTTCGTAAAACAAAATTATTTTTATGAAATATTTATCTCTCAATATGGAATATTTGTTTTCCAATATCCACTCCTACATATTTCTCCTCGCCTGTTAAGGATTTGTGCCAATTTTAGACTTTTCGAAGAAAAAAAACTGTTATAAGATGGTTTTGTCCGTCTGTCTGTCCGTCCGTCCGTCTGATTCAACTCGAGAACGGTGAGAGATAGAGACAAACGGGCAACGTCAATCGATTCGGCATCGTTAAAAACCCAAAAAATGGTATTAAACTTTGACCTATTTTTACTTTCTCGCTACATATACCTTATATACCAAATTACGGAAAAACTATTGTCGTTTTTCGCTTGTTTTTTATATTTTACGATGAATGAGTTAAATCATATTAAAATTACAGCGACAAGTATTTTTTTAATTTATTTTACACTTTCAAATATATAAGTGCTGATGACGTGCAGGGCTGATGACGTGCAGGGCTGATGCCAACCAAGTGATGGTTACCTTACAGAAAGACCGTTACTCGGAGGGTTCACGAGCTCTTTAACTATATTAAACTATTACTTTTTCCCATATATTTATTACAAGATATGCAACATAATATCAATTATATTAATTTATCTGAATATGTGACATCTATAATGTATTAATAAATTTAAACTTAATACCCATTCATGTTACAGACCATTCACTGTTGAAGTCTTATTTACTACAATTACATACAACAATGTTATGCTTTACATTGAAAAAAATGATAACTTGCATAACGTTCGATTCACTTATGTTTATATACTTGAACAATGCAATCAAATATTTGCATATTAAACATGAATTTAAAATTATTTACGATGCATTCCCTTATCACGATTTTTTTTATCAACTTGCATAAAATCTAAATATAGGTCTAGGTAAGTAAACTAATTAGTTAAAAGTTATTTTAGTATGTATAATATTAAATATTTACTTATTAAAAAAAATGTTTAAAGATGTACTTGAAAATGAAGGATAAAGTAAACTAGAAGAAGAAGAAATTAATAATAATGTAAAGCTAATATCTATTATTACAACAATTTTTATAAACGTTCTCAATTGTATAACAAATTATCCAAAATTAGTTAAAAATAGTCCAAAATGATTTGAAATTTATTAAAACCGTCAAATGTTCTAAATGAGTCTAGATATTTTCAAAAATAGTCTAAATAGTTTAAAATAATTCAAAATAATCTCTTTTAGACATTTTCTAGAGCTTTTTGTCATCTAAGATAGTCTGGATTTTTAAAAAATCGTCTTAAGCGACCTAAAATAGGTCTAAAACAGTCTAAAATTATATAAAATAGTATTAAATAGTCTAAAAAAATAGTCTAAATGGTTTAAAATAATTCAAAGACATTTTCTAGAGCTTTTTGACCTCTAAGATAGTCTGGATTTTTAAAAAATCGTCTTAAGTGATCTAAAATAAGCCTAAAATTGTCTAAAACAGATTAAAATTATCCAAAATTGTCTAAAATAGTCTAAAATAATGTAAAATAGTATTAAATAGTCTAAAAAATAGTCTAAATAGTTTAAAATAATTCAAAATAATCAAAATTTTCTAGAGCTTTTTGTCGTCTAAGATAGTCTTTGATTTTTAAAAATCGTCTTAAGTGATCTAAAATAAGACTAAAATGGTCTGAAACAGACTAAAATTATCCAAAATTGTCTAAAATAGTCTTAAACAGTCTAAAATAATGTAAAAGAGTATTAAATAGTCTTAAAAATAATCTAAATAGTTTAAAATAATTCAAAATAATCAAAATTTTCTAGAGCTTTTTGTCGTCTAAGATAGTCTTTGATTTTTAAAAAACCGTCTTAAGTGATCTAAAATAAGCCTAAAATGGTCTAAAATTGTCTAAAAATTGTCTAAAATAGTCTAAAACAGTCTAAAATTATATAAAATAGTCGAAATGGTCTAAAAAATAGTCTAAATTGTTTAAAATAATTTAAAATAATCAAAATTTTCTAGAGCGTTTTGTCGTCTAAGATAGTTGGATTTTTAAAAATCGTCTTAAGTGATCTAAAATAAGTCTAAAATGGTCTAAAACAGACTAAAAATATCCAAAATTGTCTAAAATAGTCTAAAACAGTCTAAAATAATGTAAAAGAGTATTAAATAGTCTTAAAAATAATCTAAATAGTTTAAAATAATTCAAAATAATCAAAATTTTCTAGAGCTTTTTGTCGTCTAAGATAGTCTTTGATTTTTAAAAAACCGTCTTAAGTGATCTAAAATAAGCCTAAAATGGTCTAAAACAGATTAAAATTATCCAAAATTGTCTAAAATAGTCTAAAACAGTCTAAAATTATATAAAATAGTATTAAATAGTCTAAATTGTTTAAAATAATTCAAAATAATCTGTTTTAGACATTTTTTAGAGCTTTTGGTCCTCCAAGATAGTCTGGATTTTTCAAAAATCTAAAACAAATTAAAATTATCCAAAATTATCTGAAATAGTCTAAAACAATCTAAAATTATATAAAATAGTATTAAATAGTCTAAATAATTTAAAATAATTCAAAATAATCTCTTTTAGACATTTTCTAGAGCTTTTTATCCTCTAAAATCTTCTTAAGTGACCTAAAATAAGTATAAAATGGTCTAAAACAGACTAAAATTATCTAAAATAGTCTAACATTATAAAAAATAGTATTAAGTAGTCAAAAAAATAGTCTAAATAGTTTAAAATAATTCAAAATAATCTCTTTTAAACATTTGTTAGAGCTTTTTGTCGTCTAATAGTCTGGATTATTAAAAAATCAACTCAAGCGAACTAACATAGGTCTAAAATGGTCTAAAATAGTCTAAAATAGTCTAAATTAGTCTAAAACAGACAAATATTATCGAAAAATGTCTAAAATAGTCTACAACAGTCTAAAATTATATAAAATAGTATTAAATCGTCTAAAAAAATAGTCTAAAATAGTCCAAAATGATCTAAAATAATCTTAAATTGTGTAAAAGTCTAAAACTATTTTAAATGGTCTAGTACAATCTTAAATGGTGTAAAATAGACTAAAATAGTATAAAACAGTCCAAAATAGTTTAATAGTGATTTAGAGTTATAGAAACTTTCTTAAAAATTCGTATTTTTTAAAATTATCTAAAATTTTCTTAAATTGTTTAAAATGAATTGAATAGTCTTAAATAGTCTAAAATATAGACTAAAATAGTGTTAAACAGTCTAAAATTATCTAAAACAGTCTTAAATAGTCTAAAACGGTCTAAAATTATCTAAAATAGTTTTAAATCTAAAATAGTCCAAAATGATTTAAAACAATCTTAAATGTTGTAAAATAGTCTAAAACGGAATAGAAAAGTCTACAATTGTTTTAAAATCAAATATCGTTTAAGACTATATTTTTTTTAAAAAAGTCTAAAACATCTCTAGATGGTTTTAAAAATTATGTAAAATAGTTCTCAATGTTCTCAAATGTATCTAAACTAGTTTAAATAATATGAAATCATTTTCTAGATCTTTTTGTTGTCTAAAAATGTCCAGAATTTAAAAAAATCGTCTTATAAGTGATCTAAAATTGTTTTAAATGGTCTAAAACAATCTTAAATGGTCTAAGGCTAAAATAGTATAAAATAGTCCAAAATAGTTTAAAAATTTGATTGTGATTTAGAGTTATAGAAACTTTCTTAAAAATTTGTATTTTTTTAAAATATCTAAAATTGTCTTCAATTGTCTAAAATAGTCTAAAATTATCTAAAATAGTTTTAAATAGTCTAAAAATAGTCTAAAATAGTCTTGACTAGTCTAATATAGTCTAAAATAGTATAAAATTATCTAAAATAGTCTAAAACAGTCTAAAATTATTTAAAATAGTCTTAAGTGGTCTAAAAAATAGTCTAAAATAGTGCAAAATGATTTAAAGCATCTTAAATTGTGTAAAATAGTCTAAAATTGAATAAAATAGTCTACAATAATTTTGATTGTGATTTAAAGTTATTGAAACTTTCTTAAAAAATTTATAGAACTTTCTCCTAAGTCGTCAAAAATCGTTTAAAAATAGTCTGTATTTTTTAAAACTATCTAAAGTTGTCTTAAATTGTCTAAAATTGTTTTAAAAAAATTGTCTAAAATTATTTAAAATTGTATAAAATGGTCTAAAATTCTGATAACAGATCTTAAATGATAAATATTAAAGTTTTTTCAAATTCGTCAAAAACTGCCTAATTTATTTTTAAATTTGTCTCAAATGGTCCAAAAAATATAAAATTAATGAAAAAATATAAAACAATTTTTATAATTTTTTAAAACCCGTTAGAAATTATCTAAAAAATTTGGATGTTTTACAAAATTTTCTAAAATAGTATAAATATTTTTATAAATGATTTAAAATTATTGAGTAACTTTTTCACATTGTCTATAGTTTTATTCGGTCTTTCAAAATAGTCCATGTTTTTCAAAATCATTTCTAAAATGGTCCCAAATGGTCTAAAATGGTCCAAAATGGTCCAAAATGGTCCAAAATGGTCCAAATTGGTCAAAACGGTCTAAAATGGTCTAAATGGTCTAAAATTTATAAAATGATTTAAAATAATATAAAACGGTTTACAATTGTATAACTTCTTTTAGGTGTTATCAACAAATTTTACTTTTATTAAGTTTTTAAAAATCGTTTAAATGTTCCATAATTTCGGGGAATCACTAAACGTCACAAATAAAAAATAAAAATAACAATAAATAAAACAATATTTAGAACAACCATCTTCCGGTTATACCGGAAATTAGTACTGACTTTTTTATTTTAAATGGACCACCTTGTATATTTTTGCATTTATAATTTATGCATAATTAAAAGAAAAATTTCCCTTACCACATCCATAAAAGTTTCAATTCCATTTTATGTAGATTTTAATTAAAAAATAAAAAAGTCACTATTTTATAAAACTTTTTTAAATAAAGTCCCTTCATTTCTTAATCCGAACCAATAATTTTTCTACACGAAGAAAAAAGAAAAATAACTCGTAACTTTACAATAATTTTTCGCGCCATTTTAATATTATAGTATATTATTTATTAGAGCTAATGTATTTGCTACTGTCCAAAATTACACCTGATACTGCCGTTTGATTAGAGGAAAAAGCAGGATGTTACATAACAGTAAAGTACGCAAGCTTATCAACCCCCTTCTCTTAGAAATTGGCAGTGGCGTCACCGAATCTTGTTCCCCTAAAAATTATCATTGTACTTTATTTTCGACGAACTTTAACAAAGTTCATGGAATTTTAAATTCTGATTTTAGACTTCAATTCAAAATAAAAAAGCTAACAAAAAATTGTGTTACGAAAAATTGGTGGCAAAAAAAGTTATAGGGTATAAAATTTTAAAATTTGTAATTTTTTTTCCTCATTTTTTAAAAAAATTGAAAATTAGATTTCAGCATAAAAAAGTAAATAAAATGTTGTAAAACAAAAATGTCAGAAGGGTCTGATATTTTTAAATTTGCGTTTTTTTATATTTTTATAAATTTTTAAATTCAGATTTTCGATTTGAATTCAGCATAAAAAAAACAGAAAAATTTCAATTTTCTGTGTGGAAAAATGCATTCTCGCTTGGAATTTTAAATTTTTATATAAATAAATGCACTTTTGCTTTGAATTTCAAATTTTTATAGGAAAAAATGTTTTTTGTTTTGTTTTTCAATTTCCTGTGGGAAATGCATTTTTGCTTCGTTTTATTAATTTCTGTGGGAAAAAATACATTGTTGCTTCCGTATTTTTTCAAATTTGTGTGTGAAAAATGCATTTTTGCTGTTTTTCCAATTTTTTGTAGAGAAAAATGCTCTTGTTTTTTCTCGAATTCATATTTGAAAACTGCATTTTAGACTTTAGATGTTTTAGAGTTTTCTTCTAACTTTAGTGAAAAAAATTATTTAGTTTTGTAAAAATTTTATAAGCATCTGTTTTTTCCTTACTTTCGTTTTCATTAAAAAAAAATTAGGAAAAAACTTCCCCATTGGAAACTGTGGATATTTCTATATCATTTTTCTCTCATTTTCTGCAGCAAAAATATTTTTCGGCGTTTACTTTTCTATTTTTTTTTTTAGTTTTCCGTGAATTTTCCTTCACTTTTTTCCGAATCTGTTCCAACAGTGATTCTATAATTGTATCTAAACTTTCTGATTGATTATTTTCTCCTAACCCTCGCGATGAAACCCTCTTGTGAAACAACCTGAATAAAAGGGTGTAGATAACGTTTTTTCCGGGGCAGTGATAATTTTTTCCTCGTAGAGGGTAATCAAACTTTTAGACAAATATATCTGTCCGTTTCTACATTTGATATAAATTATTTCTTCTTTTCGTGCTATTTTTGGTATCCTGGGGGAGGGGGTAATTACCCCCTTTGCCCTCCCCATATCTACGCCCTTGGGATAGGAGCATATGGTTACCGCCGGGTCCCAATTTTCTCTCTTCGGCTCTGTTTATACCCGATAACTGTAGAGAAGTCCGATAAAGATTTTAATATGGAGCAATTTGGTTTCTATATTTCTACGGGTCAAAAATCCAAACTTTTCTAAATTGTAGGTATTATTGTTGTTAAACATTATTTTATTTGATATACACTTATTTCGTCATTAGTTGATTTTAGTTTTAATTTTGTTGTTATTTTTTCTGCAATTATGTACGCTACTGATATTTTGGTATTCCGGATGCCACCGAATGTTGTCTTGCACTATCTTATTAATCTCACGTTAAACAAAGTAATTACGTTTTAATATCGGTGGAGTTAAGAAACTCTATCCTCGTTAGATGTTGCTACTCCAATTTTTTCTTCCTAATTGTAATCTGATATTATGTATTAAAGTAGTTAAGGATTGAATTTCATTAAAGAACGATTTGTTATTATAGTGTTTCTTTATTTATTATTATATCAATAATTATAATTATTTATGTATTGATTTAGTTTTTGTTAATTTTGTTCGGAAATATATTTTTAATTCAGTTGGAATTTTATTTTATTGATCACCATTTTTGGGGAACGCGTTGTTGGATCGAAATATTTTAGCATCGAAATGTTGGATCGAAAATCGCCTGTTCGAAAGTTGTTGGATCGAAATATTGTTAAATCGAACGTTACTAGGTCGAAATATCCTTGGACCGAAATATTGCTACATCGAAAACGTTAAAATAAAGTAAATAAAATTTTTATAAATATGGTAACAATTTTATCAAAATATTTCTAACTTTGATATTTTATACAAGAAAAAAAAACTCTAATATGTTTATTATGTCTCAAATTTCAGCATCTATACGGAAATACAAAAAGTCGGTTACACTGACTCGATTCCATAGAAAAGTTTCGAATTTCATTGCGGGAATGTATTACCGGCGATATTTATAACGATATAGGAACTCAATCTCGAATAACATGTTTACCTATGAAAGGGAATTTTAGGGGATTTATGAAAAATCTTGCTAATTTCTTAAGTTTTTTTTGTTGCCAAAATCTAGCGAAATTTGATATTTGGCAGATGCCACTACCATATGTTACCATAATATTCAGAATAATACAAGAAATTCCGAGTAGGTATTGTGTTTAAAAGTTTCTTTTGAGGTAAAAATTCGCAATCAATTTCTATTTTTTTCTTAATTAATATTTTCGGAAAATATCAATTATTTAAAAATTCACATTGACAAAAAATCGTTTTTTAAAAAAATATAAAAATATCAATTAAAATTCGGTTTCCAGAATGTGTGTTAAATTATAACTGATTATTATTGATATGAAAAAATATTACGACTAGGAAAGAAAAAAAGTAATTTTTACGAAAACAAATTTTAAATAACAGTATAAATTAAAACCTACTTAAAAAAAACACCAATAAGAATGAAACTCCGGACTTTTTTATACAGAATGTTTGAAATATTACATGTTTTTATAGTTTAATCCACTGCAAATTGTAGTAAGCTAAAATAATACTGCATGATTTCTTAAGCTAAAATATCATGAATTAATACTGATTTCTTAAGCTAAAATATCATGAATTAATACTGATTTCTTAAGCCAAAATTTCATGAATTAATACTGATTTCTTAAGGTAAAATATCATGAATTAATACTGATTTCTTAAGCCAAAATTTCATGAATTAATACTGATTTCTTAAGCCAAAATTTCATGAATTAATACTGATTTCTTAAGCTAAAATATCATAAATTAATACTGATTTCTTAAGCTAAAATATCATAAATTAATACTGATTTCTTAAGCTAAAATATCATAAATTAATACTGATTTGATAAGATAAAATATCATGAGTTAATACTGATATCTTAAGCTAAAAAATCATGAATTAATATTGATTTTATAAGCTAAAAAATCATGAATTATATACTGATTTCTTAAGATAAAATATCATGAATTAATACTGATTTCACAATATTTTTTATTTAATATAAGATAATTTACATTAAAATGAAACAAAATGTAAACAATCCGATGGATATTTGATTGACCCCGGTAAAAATATTTTATCGATTTCCCTAAATATCTCATGGACGTCCATAGAATATCCAATATCCACATGGGATATCTTATGGATATCTTGAATATCTGTTACAGATATCCATCAGACATCCATAGGACGAGCATGTGCTATCTGGGGTGAAAATATTAGATGTATGGGAATAAGCCCACACACTTTTTGTAGTCACGATACGCCACTGGCTGTATATAAAGATTTCATTAGTATGTGACTAAAAAGATCATTAAAATTTGAATTATTAGTTGTTAAGGTTGTAATAAGTTATATTATAATAAAAAAAAATTTTTAATAACTACAAAATGTTTATAAAATAAATCTGAGTATTAAATTAAACAATTATCAATTCACAAATTAAGAAAAATAACAAAAATTAACCAAACATTTTTCATATCTTTAAGGAATCCAAAGAAACTATTTTTAACGAACCGTCTCCATCATTATTTAATGTAATTCCAAATTCAGTTAAAACCTGAGACGAAACTGTTCCTTCTCGATGCAATCCTGAAATCATCTTCTGATTTTCCTCATTATTTTCACATACATTTCTAATAGCGAAAATACACCATTGAAGTATAACTATACAATTATAAGGAAAATATATTTATTGAACATGTCATCAGTTTATTCGATTTATTTAATATTATTATTTAAAAGGATACAAGGATTTTTAACATCGATATTACAACAATCCAAAATTACAGGAATAACTTCTGCTTCTCGAGCCTAAAACAAAATTAATTATAATAAAACTCAAATAAGATATGGATGTGATTTCTTACCAAGTTTTGCATTGTTGTATTTTTCCAGCACATATTTCCTATCAGCCTAATTAAATCAGCTTTTAAACCAAAAACAGGATTATTCAAGTCCTCCGGTCCACATTCAGAAAGTTTTTGTACTGGTGTAAATAAAGTATCACCGTTTTTACCTAATTTATGAAAGTTTATTAGTAAAGCTGATGAAGTTACTAAAATATCTTTATTTTCTTGAAGAATTTTAATATATTCATCTTTACTAGAAAGAGAAGATAATATTTCTAGTAGAATAGAGACTTCATGTACTTCTTCGTAAATTGTTGCGTTGTTTATTTTAAAAAATATATCTGGACTTTTTAAATAACTAGAAATTATATTATTAATTCCTGATTGAGGTAAATTATATTTTTTATCTTGAATTTGCTTTGATCTAAATGTTTCTAGTGCAATTAATTTATCTGATGTATTTAATTTATCATAATTATCCCAGAATTCATTACAACTGATACAATATTCTATAAAAAATAACACAAACTCATTTTGATTAGTTTCATTACATAATTTAAATATAGTTTCAATAGTGTTAATTTCTAACGGAATGAATAACGAAATATTATAAATGAGAGCAGAACATTCATAAATATAAACTTCTTCAGTAATTAAATTTAAAATTAGATCAAAAAATTCTTTATGTACTTTCTGCGTAACTATTCTATTTAATGTAACAAGATTAATTAAAAATTGTATTATAATCTTCAAACTTAGATCATTTTTTTGCAAACAATTAACAATATTTTTCGTTGTTTCGAGAATATTTGTTTGAAAACAAATAAAATTTTGTGAAGACTCAATCGTAGCACAGTTTCTTAACCATCTGTATAATTCTGTTATAACAATGTTTCTATCTTCTATCTTTAAATTGGAATTATTTAATACTATTCCCAAATAAGTATCTAATCGTTTTAAGACATCCTCACAAACTTTTAATCTAAAAATAATAAAAATAATTTTTCATAGTTTTCACACTATTTACTTACTTGATTATTTGGTTTTCTATTTGAAAATAATATTTTAAGTTTTGTACGCTATCTGTAATATTTTCAGAATTTATTATGTACTCTTGTGTTGGTTCTCTAATAATAACGTATTTAATATCATTTCGAATAAAACTAATAAACGGGCTATTGTTTGAGTTTAAACTCATGGTAAATTAATTTCAAAACACAAAATTTAAATTACAGGTTATTATAACCTAACCTATATTTTTGAATGTCAAACAAAACGTCAATTAAATTGGTTGCATAGTACGAGTCGATGAGGCCTTAAAAATGGAAAGAAGAATGAGTCTACTCCTCCGACTTCATTATTTCCTTACGTTATCTGATGGTTTCAGTTACCAAATATCTCTTAGAATAAATATAGTAAGTTGGAAGGAGTATTTACCATCGAGTACGCGTGGTAATGTACGATTAATCGGCATTACTAAAAAACATGTATGACTATGAGAGAAGTTTTATCCAACTTAAACCGTAAATGTTTACATTAGGCCTCATAACGAACCTCTGAAACCGGTATTGTCAGATTTAATTGATACATTATATTCGCATTTTATCATATCAACGAACTGTTATAAAAATTCATTATTACTAAAAGTTGAATAATTAAGTAAAAAAAAGATAAACAAAAATTACAAGGTTTTTATGTATCAATTTTGAAATATTAGTACGCCCCTGAACTAACGCTAATGCATTTTTATTTTTTATTAGTCCTAATCCAAGCAAAAGGTGCGTTTCAAGTTGAGTATGTTGTGAACATCGGATTTAAATCGAATATTCATAAGTCTCTTTCTAATCGTATCATATCTCTATGATGTCTATGTTTTCGAACTTGTACCGCCATTTGCAAGACCTATGGAAATTTTTATTTTAAAACTACTATATCGTTACATTGGCGTTAAGTGATGTTTCATTTTACCGTTGTCTGAATAAAGAACAGACAATGCTTTTACTAAAATACATTAAGGTAATGGAGAGTAAATGTAAATTCTAAAGTCGAATTTAAACAACGCCGGCGAATGTTAATTCTTCTTCCACTTAAGATAAATTGTATTAACGTGCATCATTATTTCGCTGTTCAACGTGTGTTGCCTGTGTTTTTTATCAGAGTTGTTTTTTCGTTTTTAAAACGCTGTTAGACTGTGGTTTAAGAGTTTTTGTAGTGACGTCATTGTTTAGATAAATACGAAAATACTTATATCCAAAAGTAACAACTGACACCTGGTACGATAACCTCCAAATATCAAATAACTTCAAACAACAAATTAGGTCCAAAAAAATGTAATTGCCTTTCAATTGTCCTGCTGTTTCTTGGTCAAAAAACACGGAAATGTCTTTATCGAGTTGAATATGCATTTTAATCAATTTAAATAGGAAGTATAAAACTCCCTATTATAGAAAATGGATAAGTAAAACAATAAGAATCGACAAAAATTAAAATGTAGATGTACCAAAACCAAACTATAAACTATTATAAAAAAAGCCCGGGGATCCACAAAACACAACCCAAATCAGAGAAAAATTCTTCAATTTTTTCTGCCATTTGTCATTTTTACGTCACTAGGATTAAAATTCTCACAAACCGAAGGTCACACCATACTCTTGAAGCGTATTTGATTGTGACGTCATGGATGAAACAAGAAAATGCAGCGCCATTAATCACAACGCAGCTGGTTCAAAACGCTTTGACACGAAATAACAGCTAAGGAGTTTTCAATGCAGTTTGTTAATTTTTTAATTTACACCAATGGAATTCGAAACTCGCCACTAGTTTTCCCAATAGAATACAAATTATGCCCTCAGTGCGCACCAGTTTTACCAATAGAATTCGCTATAAACTTTGATTTTTAGTATATATGAGGGCTAGGTGGCTGCGTGTGTGTACCAAAAAGGATATCTACATAGAAAAGAAGAATACTTGACAGATTTGACGTTTGATCATTGACATTTGAATGTCTTAAATTTGTTACTTGCAACTTTTAGTTTGTTGTCCGCAGAGAATTAATTCAATTCATTATAAATTAATAACTATCAACTTCATAGCACCTGATTTCAATTACACAAAGTAAGTTTTATTAATATTTATCCATTGATTTTTAATAAATTCAACTAACTAACCGCTTTGTCATGTTCCTAACCTATACACTATCCTCTATTTTAAGATGTTTCTTACAAGAAGTGAATACGATAGGGGAGTAAATACCTTTTCACCTGAAGGACGATTATTTCAAGTCGAATATGCTATTGAGGCTATTAAGTTGGGATCTACAGCTATTGGAATATGCACAAGTGAAGGTGTCGTTTTGGCAGTTGAAAAACGAATTACTTCTCCTTTAATGGAATCTACTACTATTGAAAAGATTGTAGAAGTCGATAAACATATTGGATGTGCTGTTTCTGGTTTGATGGCTGATTCTCGAACAATGATAGACAGGTAATAACTTATTAGTTGTCTTGTATGTGTATTATCTGTCTTGATCTTTTTATCAAATTTTATAAAGTAGGGATTCATATTTAAATAAGAATGAAGCAATTTTTTTATTTTTAGGGCAAGAGTAGAATGTCAGAATCACTGGTTTGTTTATAACGAAAACATTAGTATTGAATCCTGTGCCCAAGGAGTTTCGAATTTAGCAATCCAATTTGGTGATTCAGATGACGATGGTGCTGCAATGTCTAGACCATTTGGAGTAGCTATATTGTTTGCTGGTATCGATGAAAAAGGACCTCAACTATATCATATGGATCCTTCAGGTAAATTTAACAAATGAATATATTTATACCTCATTAAATTTGTATTTTTCTATAGGTACTTTTGTTCAATTTGATGCAAAAGCTATTGGTTCTGGTTCAGAAGGAGCCCAACAGAGTCTGCAAGAAGTTTATCATCGTAGTATGACTTTAAGTGAAGCGACTACAGCAGCTTTAACTATTCTTAAACAGGTGATGGAAGAAAAATTAAATTCGTCGAACGTAGAAGTTATGACAATGACTCCAAAAGATTTCTTTCATATGTTCACTAAGGAACAAGTCGAGGAGGTAATTTCTAAACTAACCTAATTATGAGAGCACATTTTGAAGTGAATTAGGGAGTAAAACAATTTTTTTTTGTAACTTTAAGTCTTAATTTTTCTTTACGGAATTATAATAAAGTTTAAAAATATTTTATTTTAAAGATTTTTATACCTTTACCAATTTCCAAGTCGAGATTTTGTAATTTTTTAAAAATACTGTCCTCATTCCCTGTTTCATTCCAAAACCTCATTTCTTTTTTTAATCTTTTATATTACAGAATTAATGCGTTTAATATATATTTAATGTTTAAGTGGGATACAAGCAGAGGTGCACACGTAAATAATCCAGAACCGTAACGCTAATTTACGAGATAACATTATTATTGTAGTTTGTAGTATGTATATATGGGGTAAGATCATATAGAAAGCAAAACCAAATTGTGATTCTAATCAAACTACATATAAACCCAAAAGTACTGCTTTGAAAACAAAAAATCAATTTTTTTTTCAAAGACCAGTGCCGGAACAACGTTCTGGCATGAGTGCATCCCTGGATACAAGGTATAGATAAATTATTCTATGTAGGACGAGGATAATTACAGAATTTTTCTATTGTGGATAGAAAATGGGGGCTAAATAATAAATACAATTCATGTGACCTCAAACGGTTGAAGTCAAAATTACTAAGATAATTTAGTTGTGAATAGATGGCGCTATGAGTATTCCATTCGAATGTCTTCAAATATTGGATATTTGAAACTTCTAATATATGCGGATAGAAAGCGCCATAAATGTTTATTCTTTTCCTAAATATTTCTATTTAGATTTAGTTGGTAATATATACAGTTACCTACAGATGGCAGCATTTGTATTTAATATGTGTATTTGTGTTTTTATGAGATGTAATTTAAAATGAACTCGGAATGGTAATTACATTTTGAAAAATATGAAAATTAAATTAAATGTAAAATAATAAAATTCAAAATTAAAAAACCAATTGTTTGTTAACACAAAAAAATTAATAAACAAAATCAAAGTTAATTGAAAAAAATATAATTTTAACTAATTAAAAAATACGTAAATAATTTACCTATTAATTAAATTAACTGTTTTAATTAATCTGATTTGGAAAATTTTAAATCTGTAAAAAAACAAATTAAAATATATAAATTAAAAAACTTCAAATTTGAAAATTAAAAGTGTAAAATAAAATATTAAAATATTAACTGCTTTAATTAACAAAATTGTCCATTTGACATTCTTATTTTATATTTAAATAAAAAAATATAGCCAAGTACCATGAAAAGTCGTGAAAATTTTTATAAAACAGAAAGTTAAATCATGAAAAGAATTTTTTCTACGCTATACAATTTCTGTGGTTACTTTGGTGATTCCCCCGTAAAGTTTTTTTAATTTTCCCCTAATTCTGAAGATTTTTGTCATGTAATATTTTCTTAAATCCTTATTTTTGCGACATTGCCAAATGTTCTAAAATATTCTTACATTTGTCGTTTTAACAAAATTGGTACATTTTTCAAAATGTACTTAAATGTGAGAAATTTTTGCTATTTTATCGAATTTTCTGAAGTATGTGAAATTTTCTTTAAATCTGAGTAATTTTTCCGACGTTCCACTATTTTTTGCCAAATCTGTCGTTTCTGCTATGTTGCCAGTATCTCCAAAGAATTTTTGCTACTTTATACAATTTCCGTGGTTACTTTAGTGATTTCCGTGTAATGTTTTTTTTTTATTTTCCCTAAATTGGGAGATTTTTGTCAGGTAATATTTTCTTAAATCCTCATTTTTGCGTCGTTGCCAAGTGTTCTAAAATATACCTACATTTGTCGTTTTTACAAAGTTGGTACATTTTTTAAAATGTACTTAAATCTGAGAATTTTTTTCTACTTTATCGGATTTTCTGATAATTTTTGCAAACTTTCTCTAATTATTCCGACGTTACGCTATTTTTACCCAAATCTGTCGTTTTTGCTATGTTGCCAGTATCTCCAAAGAATTTTTGCTACTTTATACAAGTTTTGTCAAGCTTTTTTTAAATTTTCCTCATTTTTGCGACGTTGCCAAGTGTTCTAAAATATTCCTACATTTGTCGTTTTTACAATGTTGGTACTTAAATATTTCAAAATTTAAATAAATCTTAGAAATTTTTCCTACTTATCGAATTTTCTGATTATTTTTGTAAGTATGTAAAACTTTCTCTAAATCTGAGTAATTTTTCATACGTTGTACAATATTTTTTCCTAAATCTGTCGTTTTTACTATGTTGCCAATATCTCCAAAGAATTTTTTGCTATTTTAAAAAAATATTTATTGCCACTATCGCGACGTTAAAATAATTGTCTAAATCTTAATTTTTTTGTGGCTTAACAATATTTCCATAAGTCGTAGATTTTCGGACGTTATCGGAAATGTTTCCAAATCTGTCATTTTGGCAACGTTGCTAAATTTTCAAAAATTTACTTGAAACGAAAAAAAGATTGCTGTTTTAAAATCCCTTTATTAATTTTTGTGGGTTTCCCTAAATATGAGTAATTTTTGGTATGTTGCAATATTATATATTTCCATAAAGTGATATGTTTGCGACGTTGTCAATTTTTCTAAATTTGGTGATTTTTGTGGCTCAACAAATATTGCCACTTAACATAGAATTTCTCCGATTATTTTTAGTTTTTTCCAAGTTTACCTATTTTCACTAAATCTAAGTAATTTATACATTATTTCTCCAAATCTGATGTTTTTGTTATGCCGTCAAAATTTTGAGAATCTACATATCCACTTTTCGGAATTTTACTAAAAACTCAATAATTTTTGGTACTTTATAAAATTTACGACGTTGTCAAGTTTATCTCTTTTAACCAAATATGTCACATTTGCTTTAAAATATCCATATCTAAGTTTACGAAAATTTACGTAAATCTAAGAAATTTTGTGCCAAATTTTCCTTATCAATTTTCGAAATTTTTCCTAAATTCTGATTAATTATTGCGACTTTACAAAAGTTCTTCAAAACTATAATATACTGAAAAATGTCCATATCGAAGTGTCGATCTGCGAAGTTGTCATTTTTTTGAAATTATCCGTAAATCTGAAGATTTTTGTGACAAAAAAATTTCCATAAAATGTTATTTTTGCGATGTTGCCATGTTTGTGAAAATGTTATTAAATCTATCGTTTTTTCATGTTTTATTTTTGAGACGTTGACAAATTTGCTAAAATTTCCCTAAATCTGACTAATTTTTAAAAGTAAAATATTTTTCTCAAAATCTATTGGTTATATTATGCTGTCAATTTTTTGAAAATGTCCATATCCAAGTTTATGAAAATGTACATAAAACTAAAAAAAATTTGCCACTCGTAAAATTTCCTTCAAACTATTTATCCATTTGCGATGTTGTCAAGTTTTTAAAATTGTTTCTAAATCTGAAGATTTTGTGGCGTAATAATATTTCCATAAAATGTTATTTTTGTAATGTTTTTGAGAACGTTACTAAATCTGTCGTTACCGATTTTTCGAAAATGCCCTTAAATCTGAAGAATTCTCAAAATTTCTCTTACTATTTTTGAGGCGTTGACAAGTTTCCGAAAATTTCCCTAAATTTAACGAATTTTTCAATATTTTTCTCAAATCTATGGATTTTTGAAATTGTTTCTAAATCTGAAGATTTTTGTGGCGTAATTATATTTCCATAAAATGTTATTTTTCGAAAATTTCCTTAAATCTGAAGAATTTTCAAAATTTCTCTTACTATTTTTGAGGCGTTGACAAGTTTCCTAAATTTTCCCTAAATCTCACGAATTTTTCAATATTTTTTCAAATCTATCGATTTTTGAAATTGTTTCTAAATCTGAAGATTTTTGTGGCGTAATTATATTTCCATAAAATGTTATTTTTCGAAAATTTTCTTAAATATGAAGAATTTTCAAAATTTCTCAGTCTATTTTTGAGGCGTTGACAAGTTTCCGAAATTATCCCTAAATTTTACGAATTTTTCAATATTTTTCTCAAATCTATCGATTTTTGGAATTGTTTCTAAATCTGAAGATTTTTGTGACGTAATTAAATTTCCATAAAATGTTATTTTTCGAAAATTTTCTTAAATCTGAAGAATTTTCAAAATTTCTCAGTCTATTTTTGAGGCGTTGACAAGTTTCCGAAATTATCCCTAAATTTTACGAATTTTTCAATATTTTTCTCAAATCTATCGATTTTTGGGATTGTTTCTAAATCTGAAGATTTTTGTGGCGTAATTATATTTCAATAAAATATTATTTTTCGAAAATGTCCTTAAATGTGAAGAATTCTCAAAATTTCTCAGACTATTTTTGAGGCGTTGACAAGTTTCCGAAATTATCCCTAAATCTCACGAATTTTTCAATATTTTTCTCAAATCTATGGATTTTTGAAATTGTTTCTAAATCTGAAGATGTTTGCTACTTTATTAAATTTTCTTGCTCATTTTTTATACATTCAAAAATTTACCTAAACGTGTCATTTTGCATTTTTCGAAATTTTTCATAAATCTTTCTGGGTGGCCCTACAATGTTTCCTAATTTGAGACGTTGCCAAGATTTCGAAACTTTCCTTATATCTGGATTTTTTTTAATTTGCGACGATGAAATATTTTTCATTGTTTCCTTTTTAATTAATACCTCTTTGCATTTTGCTTAATTTTTTTAATTCCTGAATTTTACAAATTTCTTTCTATTTTCATAAATATTTACCATGAAATAATTTGCCATCCTCTATAGCCAAAGACATCAAAAGTGTCGTTTGATTGTAGCAATATTAACTATTTATTGTACATGTGGAATGATTATCTGACCACTTATGTCCTTTATCTTTATTTATGTCCCATTTACCTGCATTTAAAAGCTAAACGTATTTCAAAAAGCCATTATTTAAAAAACGCAAGATGCGCTTAAGTGACCCAAAAGAAAAATTAATTATACCATCATCTTCGAGTGTTGTTTTGATATTTCATTTTATTAAATCTTCAACATATTTATTGTTATTCAAAGTTCTTGTCGAAATAATACCCACACAAAGCATCTGTTTCCTGCTTCTGTTCGCCTCGAGACCCACATATCTACACAAACAAATAAATGAAAGGTAAAAATCCAATTATCACTTGGAAAAATTCGTTTTTTACCCTTTTAACAGCGTTTAAATCATTTCGAACGACTCGATTGCGAAATAAAAGGCTTCAATGAATTTTTAATTCGTTTTTTACCGCTATTAACTGGGGGCGAGTTGTCTAATTTTATTTTATAAAATATTATGGTATACAAAATTTATCACTAAATAACCGTATTTTTTTCTCTCCAACTTTAACGCTATTTCTGTTAGTTTTTTGCTTCTTATTTTTTCTATACTTCCATTTTTTTGTAAAGTTGGTAAAGGTTTCTTTTTTTCTGATAATTTTGAATTTTTTTATAGTGAATCTTACAGTCTCTGACTTTTTCATTTTTATAAAAAAAAATGTCTATCACCTTGTACCATAAAAAATTTTGAAAATTCAATTACTTTTGTTAGTTTCTGTTTCTTCTTTTTACTTTACTCCATTATTTGTAAAGTTGTTACCGCTTTATTTAAAGGTTTCTTCTTTTTTTCTGATCGTTTTGAATTTTTTTTATAGTAAATGTAAGTCGTTAACTTTTTCTTTTTTATCAACAAAATTACCCATCAACTGTGGTACCACATCCCAGTATAAATAAAAAAATGTCTATCACCTCGCGCCATAAAAAATTCTGAAGATTCAGTTACTTTTGTTAGTTTCTGTTTCTTCTTTTTTCTTCATTTCCATTATTTGTAAAGTTGTTACAGCTTTGTTTAAAGATTTCTTCTTTTTTCTGATCATTTTGATTTTTTTTATAGTAAATCTTACAGTCTCTGACTTTTTCATTTTTATTAACAAAATTACCCATGAACTGTGGTACCACATCTTAGTATAATAAAAACTTGAAAAATGTCTATCATCTTGTACCATAAAAAATTTCAATTTTTTTTGAACATTTTAATGGTGTAACAATATTTTTGCGACGTTGCCAAGTTCCGAAATCTATCGTTTTTGCAATGTTGTTAAATTTTCTTCCGTTTTTTGCCAATTTTTTTGCTGAATTTTATGGCTTAACAATATTTCCATAAAGCGATATTTTTGCGACGCTACCAAGTTTAAAAAAATATTCCTTAACCTAACATTTATGCAACGTTGCTAAATTTTCGAAAATTTACATATATTTTGAGTAATTTTTACGACGTTGCAATATTTCTCCAAATCTTCCGTTTTTTGCAAATTTTTTTTGCTGATTTTTATGGCCTAACAATATTTCGAATATTTTTGCGACGTTGCCAAGTTTAAGAAAATATTCCTTAATCTTCCGTTTTTTGCAAAATTTTTTTGCTGATTTTTATGGCGTATCAATATTTCCAATATTTTTCCGACGTTGCCGAGTTTTTGAAAATATTCCTGACTGTATCGTTGTTACAACGTTGCTATATTTTCGAAAATGTACATATATTGTGAGGAATTTTTACGACGTTGCAATATTTTAAAAAAAAATCCGTTTTTTGCAATTTTATTTTAATATTTTAATGGCTTAATAATATTTTTGCGACGTTGCCAAGTTTTAGAAAACGTTCCGAATTCTATCGTTCTGTCAATGCTGCTAAATTTTCGAAAATGTACATATATTCTGAGTAATTTTTACGATGTTGCAATATTTCTCCAAATTTTTTGTTTTTTGAATTTTTTTTTTCCTATTTTTATGGCATAACAATATTTCCAATATTTTTGCGACGTTGCCAAGTTTAAGAAAATATTCCTTAATCTTCCGTTTTTTGCAAAATTTTTTTGCTGATTTTTATGGCGTATCAATATTTCCAATATTTTTCCGACGTTGCCGAGTTTTTGAAAATATTCCCGACTCTATCGTTTTTACAACGTTGCTATATTTTCGAAAATGTACATATATTGTGAGGAATTTTTACGACGTTGCAATATTTTAAAAAAAATTCCGTTTTTTGCAATTTTTTTTTAATATTTTAATGGCTTAATAATATTTTTGCGACGTTGCCAAGTTTTAGAAAACGTTCCGAATTCTATCGTTCTGTCAATGCTGCTAAATTTTCGAAAATGTACATATATTCTGAGTAATTTTTACGATGTTGCAATATTTCTCCAAATTTTTTGTTTTTTGAATTTTTTTTTGCCTATTTTTATGGCATAACAATATTTCCAATATTTTTGCGACGTTGCCAAATTTAAGAAAACATTCCTTAATCTAACGTTTTTACGACGTTGCTAATTTCTCCAAATTTTCCGTTTTTTGCAATTTTTTTTTTTGAAAATTTTAATGGCGTAACAATATTTTTGCGTCGTTGCCAAGTGTTAGAAAATGTTCCGAAATCTATCGTTTTTTCAATGTGGCTAAATTTTCAAAAACGTACGTATATTCGGAATAATTTTTACGGCGTCGCAATAATTCTCCAAATTTTTCATTTTTTTGCAAATTTTTTTGCTGATTTTTATGGCGTAACAATATTTCCATAAAGCCATATTTTTACGACGCTACCAAGGTTAAGAAAATATTCCTTAATCTAACGGTTTTACGACGTTGCAATATTTCTCCAAATTTTCCGTTTTTTGCAATTTTTTTTTTGAAAATTTTAATGGCGTAACAATATTTTTGCGTCGTTGCCAAGTTTTAGAAAATGTTCCGAATTCTATCTTTTTTTCAATGTTGCTAAATTTTCGAAAATTTACTTAATTTAAATTTTTTCTAGATGTGGTTAATTTTTGTAGTGTTACAATATTGAATTAACTTGTCATTTTTGAAATGTTTTCATGTTTTCGAAATATTCCCTAAATTTTGGTGTTTTTGTATTCCTAAGTGATAATTTTGCGACGTTGGCAAGTTTCAGAAAATTTTCCTAGATCTACCATTTTTGAAACGTTACTAAATTTGTGAAAATTTACTATACTTCAATATTTTCACTAAGTCTTATTTTTCCAATTTTTCCAACATTTCCAAATTTTACAGAAGTATTTCTAAATCTGTTATTTTTGCAACGTTGCTAAATTTTCGAAAATTTAAGCATTTTTGCCGTTCATTTTTGTAATTTTATGAAGTTTGGTAAACTTTCCCTAAATGTGGGAAGTTTTTGTATTGTTGACCAATTCTGTCATTTTTTCGGGATTTTCCTCAAATCTAAAAATTTTTTTATCGTTATTTCTATAAAGTGATATATTTGCGATGTTTTTGATATTTTCCTTAAATCCAAAGATTTTTTAGCATACCAATATTTCCATAAAGTGGCAAGTTGGCCACGTTGTCGAGTTTTTGAAATTTTCCTTAAATTTAAAGATTTTTTTAGCATACCGATTTTTCCATAAAGTGGTATGTTTGCGACGTTGTCAAGTTTTTGAAAATTTCCTTAAATCTAAAGATTTTTCAGCGTACCAATATTTCCATTCCGTGGCAAGTTGGCGATGTTGTCAAGTTTTTGAAATTTTCCTTAAATCTACATATTTTTTTAGCATACCAATGTTTCCATAAAGTGGTATATTTGCGACGTTGTCAAGTTTCTGAAATTTTCCTTAAATTTAAAGATTTTTTAGCGGTACCAATGTTTCCATTAAATGGTATGTTTGCGACGTTGTCAATTTTTTGAAACTATCCTTAAATCTAAAGATTTTTGTGTGGTAATAATATTTCTATAAATTAAAGTTTTTGAAATTTTATATAAATCTGGAGATTTTTGTAGTGAAACAACAATATTTCTATAAATTGAAATATTTGCGACGTTGCCAAGTTTTAAAAAAGGTCACGAATTTTATCGTTTTTCCAATGTTGTTAAGTGTTCAAAACTTGAGCTATATCTAGAAATTTTTGATACTTTATTTAACATTTCTCTAATTATATTTGCGGACTGGTCAAGTAAAATAGGAATTACGCTAAATTGAGTATTTTTATACAGTTTTTGCTCTGCTGTCAATTTGTCCATAAAGTAATACTTTAGCGACGTTGCCAAGTTTCGAAAATGTGCCCATTCGTTTTGCCATATTGCAGCATTTTTTAAAAAATTACTTTTCTAAGAAAATTTTGCTACTTTAAATAGAATTTTCTAATGTTTCATTAAATTTGAGTAATTTTTATACAATAATTTCTTTAAATAGCAATTGTTAATCTTTTAAAAACAGATTTTTTTTTTAATTTTTTGGACGAGTCTATAATATTCCTAGGCATACAAATCTTTCTTGTAACAATTATAAACATATATTCTACTGAGTTTTTTTCTTACTTCGTTGTACACTCAAATAAAAAAAACATTTATTCCTCCCTCTTTTCTTTTAATATTTGCTTGTATTAAAAAATGATTAATTTTATTTATTTCTCACTATTAAAATTGGCCAACTCTACCCTACGTTCGTTAATAAAGTGACTAAAAGAAATTGTGCAACTATTTAAGTACAATTGACCCCCATGTGCGGCAATTTTAATAAATTGTTTTTTCTAATTGTCCATATGCACATCGACTTCCTAACCCATTTTTAAAATAGTCAGACACGTTGGCCTTGATGGTATTTTTTTTTAAATAAAGGTACTGGTTGTATGTCTACAATCTACGACGATGCCACACCACCCAGTGTCGCTTTTAAAATAAATGAATACATTTTAATTATAATAGGAAATATAAATTTCAATATTATCATCGATGAATTAATTAATAATAAATTTTAAATTTATTAACTTAAATGACCATCATTGCTTATTTTTGATAAAAAAATGGTTTATGTTTTAAATTATGTATACATTGAAGTTACTTTGCCAACTTTTATTATACAGGCGGTTCTAGGTATACCAAATTCACTGACGGCCTTTGTAATCGGATGTACAGGGTGTTCTATCAATTTTGCTAATTTCTTCCTGGAGTCATGTGCAATATTAATAGTTGATTTTATTTTTTCTTTAGTTTAGCGCGGCTTACGGTATACCATAATTGTGCGTTTATGGTTTATTACTTTGGGAATTTGCCGGAGTTTGGCTCTGGATCAATAGAATTAGCTCTATTTCTCATTTCACGATGGTTAATACTTATGGTACCTCTATGAGTAAGACTTCGGCCCTTGACTCCTGCCCGGGAATGCACTGTACGGCAAGAGGAAATTTGAAGAAAGTATATTAAAATTATCCTAGAAATATATAGTTAATTCCTACTACCGGTTGGCCAAAAAAAAAAAATTTAACTTTTCCTTGGTCTGGTCATTCATTTCTTATGGTAAGTATTCTTCAGATATTGGATTGTGACGTGTATAGAATTGAACTCAATACTTATAAGATCTTGGCAGTCCGAATGGAATCAAACTAATAAGGGCTTTTATAAGTAGAAAGGCGTTACTAGCCATGGGAACTCCATGGTACATCTCTCAAGGATTGGTAAGGCACATTCGGATCTTTCCTTGAACTACGATGTGATGGATTCACCCACCCATCGCCTTTACCTTTGTCAGACATATGATGTTGTCCGTGCTGATGTTCTTTTTCCAAATTTTGACGTGCCGTTACATCTCTCCATGGTATTAGAGAAAATATTACTCCTCAGCTTCCCAATTTACATTTATTCGAGTCTGATGACTTCCTCTAAGGGAAACCAGGATCAAATTAAAGAAATTAATCATTAATAGTGCAGTATTCGCTTTTTCCTTGTTTTTTTTTTCAAACATTGAATTTAATTTGGAATTCGTTTATTATAGTTAGTAATTACGTAATTTGGATTACTTTTGAGTTTCTGCTTCTTTAGGTTCATGTTTTATTATTTTCTTAATATTCTTCTACTTTAGAATCAATTTTCTTGGTTGTATTTTGTCGTTTTCGTAACCAGAGTTAAATATTATACTTTAATTAAATTAAGGTTATAACTTGATGATTTTTTATTTTTTGTCAATTTTGGTGTTTTTTTTTATTTTTGCTAATTTATGCTGATTTTGTCGATTTTTCTTAATTTTTTGCTAATTTTGGATAATTTGTAGGTACTAATTTTTACTTATTTATGCCAATTTTTGATAATTTTGCCAATTTCAGTTCATTTATTTTTGCTGATTTTTACTAATTTTTGCTAAATTTAGGTAATTTATGTTAATTGTTGATAATTTTTGCTTATTTTTTATAATTTTACTGTTTTTTTTTTCAAATTTTTGCTAATTTATGCTAATTTTACCCATTTTTGTTTTTTTTGGCAATTTTTGATAATTTTTTAAATTTTTGCTAATTTTTACTAATTTTTGCTAAGTTATGCTAAGTTTGGATATTTTATGGTAATTTTTGATAATTTTGCCAATTTTTCGTTATTTTGGAAATGTCTACTGATTTAAGCAAAGTTTTGCTAATTTTGCTAGTGTTTACAAATTTTTTGTTACTTTTTGCTAATTTTTGCTATTTTTTGCTAGTTTTTGCAAATTTTTGTTAATTTATGCTAATTTTAGATAATTTATGCTGGTTCTTACTAATTTTTGCTAATTCTTGTTATGTTTTGCTAATTTTGCCATTTTTTTAAAATTATTGCTAATTTTGCCAATTTCAGTTTTTTGCTATTTTTTGCTGATTTTTACTAATTTTTGCTAATTTTGCTAATTTTGAAATGTATTTTTAAATCTTTCCTAATTTATGCTAATTTTGGCAATTTCAGTTCAGATTTTGTTGTTTTTTGTTAATTGTTACTAATTTATGCTAATTTTGGATAATTTATGCTGGTTCTTGCTAATTTTTATTATTTTTTGCTAATTTTGCTATTTTTTTTTTAAATTATTGCTAATTTATGGTAATTTGGCCAAATTCAGTTCATTTTTTGCTGATTTTTACTGATTTTTGTTAATTTATTCTAATTTTAGGTAATTTATGTTGATTGTTGATAATTTTTGATAGTTTTTGCTTATTTGTTGCTAATTTTGCTGTTTTGTTTTCAAATTTTAGCTAATTTGTGCTAATTTTACCACTTTTTGTTAATTTTTTACTAATTTTTATAATTTTTGCTAATTTTTGGTATTAATGCTAATTTTGGATAATTTATGCTATTTTTTGATAATTTTTGCAAATTTTTCGTTATTTTGGAAATGTTTACTAATTTAAGCAAAGTTTTGTTAATTTTGCTGGTGTTTAAAAACTTTTTGTTAATTTTTGCTAATTTTTACTAATTTGTGCTAATTTTTACTTATGCTGGTTCTTGCTATTTTTTGTTATTTTTTGGTAATTTTGCTATTTTTTTAAATTGTTTGCTAATTTTGCCAATTTCAGTTCATTTTTTGCTATTTTTTGCTGATTTTAGTTAATTTTAGATAATTTATGTTAATTGTTGCTCATTTTTGCTGATTTTGCAGTTTTTTTCAAATATTTGGTAATTTATGCTAATTTTACCAATTTTTGTTAATTTGTTACTAATTTTTGATAATTTTTCTAATTTTTGCTAATTTTGGATAATTTATGCTAATTTTTGAAAATGTTTACTAATTTAATCATATTTTTGCTAATTTTGCTAGTGTTTACAAATTTTCTGTTAATTTTTGCTGCTTTTTACTAATTTTTGTTAATTTATGCTAATTTTTGGTAATTTTTGATAGTTTTGCTTATTTTTTGCTAATTTTGTTGTTTTTTTCAAATTTTTGCTAATTTTACCGATATTTGTTAATTTTTTACTAATTCTTCTACTTTTTGCTAATTTTTTCTAATTTTTACTAATTTTTGCTTGTTTTTTACCAATTTTTACTAATTTTTAATAATTCTTCTACTTATTTATGCCAATATATGCTAATTTATTCTAAACTTATGCTAATTTTTGCTAATTTATGCTAATTTAATCTAATTTTGCCACTTTTTTCTAATTTTTGCTAACTTTTAGGAAAATAACAAAAATTTAAACTGCGCTTTTTAATTTAGTTATTTGCGCTCTTTTCAAATATGAAATTGGATTTTGAAAATTTCAATATACCTACAGGGTGTTGCTTCAAGGTCACAATTGCTTTTTATTATTTGTTAATCCGGGCCCGGATTTTTCTTGTGACTGGCTCATTCGGAATCTGAATAAGAAACATTTATACTAAATATCAAAGAAATGTACAGGGTAGTTAGACAGAAATTATCAACATCGATAAAACATTCTGTATCTCGGTTACAAAGGCCATCAGAGCCAATGCATGTGGTATATCTAGAACCGCCTAGGTGACCTTTATTTACAGTTTAATTATTTCCGTTTTACAATGTAACACCCTGTATAAAAAAGTATTTCTTATAGCGTTTCTCTTAAAAGCCTTAAAATAATTTATTAATTACAGGCATTAAAAAGTATGGAACGTATAGAGCCTGAACATCAAAGAAGTAGTTTGGAAAGCGGTTTCAAGAGAACATCCAGTATATTATAAATTATTTTATACTTAACAATTTTTTTTCACAAAGTTCTTCAATTTTTTTTAATTGATATTCTGATGGTCTATAATTTTTTAGTTGTTCAATATTTTGTTGTCCAGGTATTTTAAAATGTATTAATAAAAAAAAGAAAAAAGAAACACAGTTAGTACTTTTTTTGTAATTTTTAAAAAAGGTTCAAAGTTTTTTAAATTAAAAACTAAAACCTAAAATCTAAGATATATTTTAATTCATGGTTCATGGAATCGTCGTTTTGGCAACCCGAGAGGCGCCTATTAATATCCTGAATGGAGGCGTGCCAGAGTCTCTTCCTGCGTCTGGATCCGCCTGATAGAGGTCTCCAGAGACGCGCTTTGTGCTGCTAAATCACTCATTAAACCAAACCGCCCTTATCCTTTCTCTCTTGTCACAATCGTCAGGCCTCTGTTTCTAGGGAATGAACTTAAATAAAGTTTGTTGAAGATTAGTTCGTTTAGGTACAATGGCTGCGGAGTTTAACGGGCCTATTCTTAAAAAGAAATTAAAACTGAGTTAATTTTGTAGAGAGAAAAGTATAAATAAAGTTATTTTTTTGAGAAAAAGAGGGGTAGTTTCAGGAAAAGGTGAGAAATTTAAGAACTAAAAGAGGGTTAATTTTGGAGAAAACAAAAGTATAAATAAGTGACTTTTTTTGAGAGAAAATTGGAAAAAAATTACAAAAAAGTGAGACATTTAAGAGAGAAAAGAGAGATAATTTTGGAGAGAAAATAAAAATTCAAAAAAGTGACTTTTTTGGTGAGACATTTATGAGAGAAAAGAGGGATCATTTTGGAGAAAAAACAAAATACAAAAAGTGACTATTTTGATAGAAAATAGGGGAAATTTGAGACGAAAAAGTGAGAACTTTAAGAGAGAAATGAGGGTTAATTTTGGAGAACAGGAAAGTACAAAAAGTGACTTTTTTTGAGACAACATAGGGCAAAAAGTTGAAAAAGTGAAAAATTTAAGAGAGAAAAGAGAGATAATTTTGGAGAGAAAACAAAAATTTAAAAAAGTGACTTTTTTGAGAGAAAATAGGGGAAATTTGAGAAGAAAAAGTTGCTTTTTTTGAGGGAAAAGAGGAGTAATTTTGGAGAGAAACCCAAAGGACAAAAAGTAATTATTTTGAGAGAAAAGAGGGGGAATTTTAAACGAAAAAGTGAGAAATTTAAGGAAGAAGGGAGGAGTAGTTTTGGGGAGAAAACCAAAAGACAAAACAGTAACTATTTTGATAGAAAAGAGGGGGAATTTGAGACGAAAAAAAGAGAACTTTAAGAGAGAAAAGAGGATTAATTTTGGAGAAAACAAAAGTACGAGAAAGTGACTTTTTTTGAGAAAAAAATAGGGAAAAATGTACAAAAAAGTGAGAAATTTAAGAGAGAAAAGTGGGATAATTTTGGAGAGAAAACAAAAATACAAAAAAGTGACTATTTTGATAGAAAATAGGGGAAATTTGAGACGAAAAAGTTCCTTTTTTGAGACAAAAGAGGGGTAATTTTGGAGAGAAAACCAAAAGACAAAACAGTAACTATTTTGATAGAAAAGAGGAGGAATTTGAGACGAAAAAATGAGAACTTTAAGACAGAAAAGAGGGTTAATTTTGGTGAACAGAAAAGTATAAAAAAATTGACTTTTTTTGAGAGAAAATAGGAAAAAAAG
The DNA here is from genome assembly GCA_963243735.1 of Neocrepidodera transversa. NCBI lineage: Eukaryota > Metazoa > Arthropoda > Insecta > Coleoptera > Chrysomelidae > Neocrepidodera > Neocrepidodera transversa. The sequence goes on along the minus strand of OY725349.1, from coordinate 8,457,433 downwards.
TACAAAAAAGTGAGAAATTTAAGAGAGAAGAGAAGGATCATTTTGGAGAGACAACAAAATACAACAAAGCGACTATTTTGATAGAAAATAGGGGAAGTTTGAGAAAAAAAAAGTTGCTTTTTTGAGAGAAAAGAGGAGTAATTTTGGAGAGAAACTCAAAGGACAAAAGAGGAGAAAAATGGAAAAAAGTGCTTTTTTCAGAAAAAAGGGAAAAAAACTATTAAACGGTTGAGCAATTTCAAAGAGAAAAGAGAAGTAATTTTTGGAGAGAAAATATTTGATACAAAAAAAATTTTTTTCAGAAGGAAAAGAGGGGAAAGGGTACTAAAAAGTGTATTTTTTGAGAGAAAAGAAGGGTAATTTTGGAGAAAAAAAAGTGTCTTCTGAATAGAGAAAAGAGGGGTAATTTTCGAGAAAAACTATTTGATACGAAAACTTTTCTTTTTCAGAAAGAAGAGAGGGGAAAAAATAGTCAAAAAGTGTCTTTTTGAGAGAAAGGAAAGGTAATTTTGGAGAAAAAAATTGCAAAAAAGTGTCTATTGAATAGAGAAAAGAGTGGTAATTTTGGAGAGAAACTATTTGATACAAAAATTTTTCTTTTTCAGAAAGAAAAGAGGGGAGAAAATACACAAAAGGGTCTTTTTTATAGAAAAGAAAAGTAATTTTGAAGAAAAAAAAGTGCAAAAAAGAGTTTTTCGAAAAAAGAAAAGAGGGGTAATTATCGAGAAAAACTATTTGATACAAATAGGGGAAAAAGTACTCAAAAAGTGTATTTTTTTTTTTTAGAAAGAAGGGTAATTTAGGAGAAAAAAGTGCAAAATAGTGTCGTTTGAAAAGAGAAAAAGGGGTAATTTTGGAGAGAAAATATTTGATATAAAAAATTTTCTTTTTCAAAAAAAAAGAGGCTAAAAAAGTACTCTTAAACTGTTTTTTGAGAGAAAAGAGGGGTAATTTTGGAGAGAAAAGTGACTTTTGAAAAGAGAAAAGAGGGGTAATTTGGGAGAGAAAATCTTTGATACAAAAAATTTTCTTTTTCAAAAAAACGAGGCTTAAAAACTTCTCAAAAAGTGTTTATTGAGAGAAAAGAAGAGCAATTTTGGAGAAAAAAAGTTCAAAAGTGTCTTTTGAAAAGCAAAAAGAGGGGTAACTTTGGAGAGAAACTATTTGATACAAAAAAATTTCTTTTTCAGGAAGAAAAAAGGGGAGAAAAGAACTCAAAAAATGTCTTTTTTAAGAGAAAAGAAGGGTAATTTTAGAGAAAAAAGTGCAAAACAGTGTCTTTTGAAAAGAGGGGTCACTTTCGAGAGAAACTATTTGATACAAAAAATTTTCTTTTTCAGAAGGAAAAGAGGGGAAAAAAGTACCCAAAAAGTGTATTTTCTGAAAGGAAATAAGGGTAATTTTGGAGAAAAAAAAGTGCAAAAAAGTGTCTTTCGAAAACAGAAAAGAGGGGTATTTTTAGGGAGAAACTATTTGATACAAAAAATTTCTTTTTCAGAAAGAAAAGAGGGGAAAAAAGTACTCAAATGTGTCTTTTTTGAGAGAAAAGAACGGTAATTTTGGAGAAAAAAGAGTGCACAAAAGTGTCTTTTGAAAAGAGAAAAAAAGGGTAATATTGGCGAGAAACAATTTGATAAAAAAAATTTCTTTTTCAGAAGGAAAAGAGGGAAAAAAGTACTCAAAAAGTGTATTTTTTGAGAGAAAAGAAGGGCAATTTTGGAGACAAAAAAGTTCAAACAAGTGTCTTTTGTAAAGAGAAAAGTGGGGTGGGTTGGAAATTTTGGAGACAAACTATTTGATATAAAAAATTTTCTTAAAACTTGTTTTTGTTTTATATACCGGGTGAAAGTAGGTGTGCAGCAAATCATTTTATTCGTATTGAAATGGGCTTCAAAAAAGCCCAGGAGGTTATATTTAAAAAAAAAATAAGTTTAGGTAAAAAATGGTCTATTCTAATAAAATTGTAATGAATCAGACAAAAAGTGTTTTTTTAAAGGGAATAACATTTTTTTTAATATCGTAAAATTTTAGCAAAGTACAGTCTGAAAAATATTTTAATTTTCAAAAAATTAAAGTTCTGTCAAATTGATATTTGACTAGTTGATTGCATATATTTTGATACGTAGAATCCAAATTTATCAAAATATTCCGTTTAAAAATAAAAATTTGGGTCTATTTCCGGCGAAACCGGAAGTTAGTCATCTTGAATGTACACGTCAGAAAATCAGAAATTACTCTAATAACCAATTAAAAATTCATAAAAATCGGTTAGTAAATGAAAAAGAGAAAGGGTTGATCCATACCCCTGTGTCACCTGGTATATATTATTGTTATTAGACAGTATAACTAGAAATAATCATAATAAAAAAGTTACAGGTATAGGAAAAAAATGTTTTGGCATTTATTTTTTACGTCACATATACGGTTTTATTAAACACCTTGTATATAATAAATCCCTTGCGACTAAATGTGTATTATCAAATAATTATATAAAATGTCAATTTAATTTTTTTCATTGATGTGTCACAATTTTATTTTCTATTTATGTTTATCCTCCGATTAATTCTATATGTTTTTTTTATTCGATTTTAAATTTAATACATAAAAGCGAGCCAATTAAGATAGATGTTTTTTTTTTATAAAAATATATATCTAACGATTCTCTAAAATGTCTCATGAAATAGAAAGCTTTTCTTCCGCTGAACCAATACTATTTATACCCGGACCTCAAGTAACCTCTAAGGACCCCGAAGAAAGGAAACATGCCAGAGCTTTGAGGATTAAAAAAAGAATGACCAGTCTTGCTAATCGGTAAGAGATTATTACAGTTGATATAATCATAGAGTTAAAAAATAGTGGAAGGAGTTAAAATAATTTTGACCAAGGCTTAATCTTAACATTTAAAATTTACCCATTTTATTTTGTTATTTTTTTTTAATAATTCTTTCAATAATTGTAAGGTTATAAGTGATCAGAATCCAGGTGAAAATTTTTTTGTATCTATAAAGTAGGAAGAAACTTTCTTTGTGGTAGAAAATTCGTGGAAATACAAAGCGCTACTTACCAAATGCATTTCCCATTGAAGTCAATGAGTGGTATTGCCACTTTTTTATATCTTTTGCCCCAGACATTTGGGCATTAGATCTGTCTAGGACATCTGGGCGCGGCCGTTTGGGTGCGGGCCACTTGGGCGCAGGGACTGTTGGGCGCAGAGCCATTTGGGCGTGAGGAGAAATTAAACACGAAATTTTAATTTTATCCCTATATTTGTTAGGTTAGGGCAGGTGCTCTCTATTTTAATGGCAAATTAAGACCTTTGGCACCAAAAAATCTCTAATTCTATGAAATTTTCGATGTATGAAAATTTAAATGTTATCTTATATTTAATTATTATTAGATACTACTTAATTATTTTTCGTAACAAATGTTTCACACTTATCGAGTATTCATTTATTCACATTTAACTTCTACTTTATGTCTAATCTATTGTATTACTATTATTTGGAAAAAACCTGGAAAAATGAAATTGAAATATGAACTTTTCGCGCCCAAACGTAGCCGCGCCCAAAAGTCCCTGTGCCCAACAGTCCCTGCGCCCAAGTGGCCGGCGCCCAAACGGCCGCGCCCAGATGTCCGGCTCCGTAATTAGATCTATCGATTGATATCGAATTTGACCCATTTAAAAGACGAATGGCAAATTATTTCATCCAGCTCTAAAAAAGATCCTTGACAGGATATTTATTATCAAAGGACTGTTTAATTTTATCTAATTTCATTAATAATAAAGAGAGATTGAAAATAAAATATTTTCTAGGTTATATGAAATTGGACTTGTCGTTTTTTTTAGTCGGAAATCTTGTAAAGCAGCCCAGGGAAGTTAGGAACCGGAAATTTTTAGGGACAGCAGATATCGAGATGCGGTTTTCTGCATTATGTTCAGGAAGGTCCCAGGAAAAAAGTATATATCGTTTGGTTTAGCCATTTTTTGAAAAATGCTTTCTGGGCCGGAAAATTCATTTTGAAATTACGTCATTACTTGCACCAATATAGGAACGACTGGAAACTCGGAAAAATCGCTCGGAAATCGTTACTTGGGGGTTTTCGGGGCTACCGAACTCGATTCTGGCATTAGTATGTACCTGCGGGTGGCTCTGTGGGGGTGCTCGGGGGGTTAATTTAGGGAGAAATGAATGCGTGCATGAAAATTGCTCTAAACTAGTTACTCGGGGGTTTTCGGGGATGTAGAATTCAATTCTGGAATTAGACTTCCCCTGGGGCGCTCGGGGGTGGCTCTGTGGGAAATGGTAAAGGAGAAAGTGTAAAATCACAAATTATGAAAATAATCACTTTATTCAAATAACAAATAGGAGTTTTTATTAATGGGCCACAGTCGGTTTTACAAGATGGCACAAAGCAGAAAAGATTTCCAAAGTAATTGTTTTTATAATATGTGTAATATTTATTTATTTAATATCCAATAAACATTTTTTATCATTCATACCTCCGGGTAATTCTAATACCAGAATTGAATTCGGCATCCTCGAAAACCCCCGAGTAACGAGTTTGGAGCAATTTTCATGCACGCTGCCATTTCTCCCCTAATTCACCCCCGCACACCCCCACAGAGCCCCCCGGTAAATGTCAGAATCGAGTTCAGCAGCCCCGATAACCTCCGAGTAAAGATTTTCGAGCGATTTTTCCGAGTTTCCAGTCGTTCCTATAATGATGCAAGTAATGATGCAATTGGAAAATACGTTTTCCGGTCCAGAAGGCATTTTACAAAAAATGGCTAAACCAGACTTTTTTCCTGGGACCTTCCTGAATACAATGCAGAAAACCGCATCTCGATATCTGCTGTCCCTAAAAATTGGACTAAAGACACCTCACGCTAGGTTCTATGCCTGAGGTAGTGGAGTACTCTGCCTGATTAGGGGAATACCAGCTAAACCCTCCTCGGTTATTTGTCCTGGTATTTGTCCTGTTTCTTGTACCCTGCTGTAGGAGTAAATTTACTCCTTTTTAAGGATACTGGGTGGGATATTTCATCTGATGCCTAGAGATGCATTCTCTAGGAGATCTAGGAGAATTTCTTCTTTGGTCCTTTGGAGAAGGCTCATCTATTACTTTCATCTGTCCACTTCGCAGTGTATCCTGGACGTGGGAGTTAGAGCTATCCAATCTTCTCCTGACGTGTCTTCGCTGGAGTGTTTTTAGCCTGGAAACTATGGTAGGAATATTAGTTTCATTATTAGATTGGGGGTAGGAGCATTTCCTGAGGATCCTCTTCTCGGTTGTCTTAAACGCGTGTAAAAGAGGAGAAGGAAGGGTAGAGAAGTTGAGAGCTCTGTACTCCATTATGAGACGGATGTAGGTTTTGCAAGTATGTAGCAACGTTTGAGGATTACAAGAGTTTTTTGGACTTGGGTTGCCTAATTAATTGTTCACGTGAAACACTCTCCCAAGTAGGTGACCTTTTCCAAAGGAAAGAGTCTCTCCCCCCAAAGCCTTAGGTTAATCTCATTGAGGGATTGATTAGCTTTTAGAGTAGGGATATCGTGTGTGTATAGAACATACAGCACATGTTCAAGCACTGAGCCTTGAGGAACTCCTGCAAGAGGAGTAAAGGATTCAGAAAGGGTATTTCAGACTTTGACATGGATGGAGCGGTTTCTGAGGTAGGAGCAGATAAGTTTGATGAGCGGGATTGGGAGAGAAAGCTTTCGACCTGATCAAAAGCATTCTGAACATCAAATAGGACTGCCGATGCACTATGACCAAAGTTGAGGGATTTTGTGGTTAGTGAATCTTGGTTGGAGTGGCCTAAATCCATGTTGGAATTTAGGTAATGTTCCATTTTAATCCAGAAAATTCCAGATTCCTTGAATAGAGTTTCAAAGAGCTAACCTAGAATATTCGTCAGGGATATGGGTCTGTAAGAGTTGGAGGAATTGGAATCTTTGTAGGAGTTGAATTAGGATGTTGTAAAAGGTTTTCCAGCAAATTGGAAAATAGGAATGCTGAAGGCAGGCGTTCCTGAGGATGGTAAGAATGGTAGCTGGGAGGTTTTTCAGGGCTAAGCGTTTGGCTTGGTCAGGACCTAAGGCAGAATTTTTACTCTCCTGACAAGCCGAGGATATGTCTTCAGGGGTGAAAAGATCAAGGATTGGGTCTTAAGTAGTGGGATTGATTGTAAGGAGGGATGTTTTGGAGGATGATATGATTGTCATTACGGAATCTGGGATTAAAGTTGGGATTGATTGTGTTTGGAGTGTTCAGGCTTAAATTTATGCTGGAATTGGAGGAATGTTCCCCTTTCATCCAGAAAATTCCAGATTTATTGAATAGAGTTTCAAAGACCTTACCTAGAACATTCGTCAGCCATATAAGTTTCTAGGAGTTGGGGGAAGTGGGGGTTTTGAATTAGAATGGTGTGGGAGGTTTTCCAGAAAATTGGAAAATAGGGATGCTGAAGGCAGGCGCTCCTAAGGATAGGGACGATGGTATCGAGCAGATTTTTCAGGGCTTGGCATTTGGCTTGGTCAGGACCTGAGGCAGAATTTTTTCTCAGCTGATAAGTCAAGGGTATGTCCTCAGTGGTGAAAAGATCAAGGATTGGGTCTTGAGTAGAGGGATTGGATGTAAGGTGGGTTGTTTTGGAGGAGGATATGAGTGTCATTGCTTAATCTGGGATTAAAGTAATTTTTATATTTTAGCTCTGAAATGTTTGACGACGAAGAAGAAGAAACTGATATACATGTTATTGAATATCAAAAGAAAAAAAGCGATCATATTTTAGAAAAGGTTATTAAGGTCGCGGAGCGAGATCTAAACGAGATTATAGTAGCAAATAAAACCCATGAATTAAATAGAAGAGACGGTGTCAATATTAAAAGGAAAAAACTCATGGATGCATTAGAATCTGAGGCAAATAATTGTCAAAGGGCGTTCGAAAAAATTGTAAAAAAATTCCACAATTTAGAACGATGTACAGATCCTGTTGGTGTACACAAAACGTTAATTGTTTTAAAAGAAAAATGCGATTTGTTGGTGAAAAATAGAGATCAAATTATGGTAACGATAAAAGCAGGGATACAGGAAGAGGAAAAATCATTTAACGTCAATCAAACGAAAAATTTAGAAGATATAGAGGTTTTGTTCCAAAGAATGGATCAACATATTGCCGGGATAAAAGTATCATTTGACATTCAGTGGAGAATAGTGAAGAATGTGATCGAAACATCGACGGATAGTTATCTTCGGGGAAGGTATGAAATGATACAATTTTTTTATAAATTTAAACGCTATTCTCGCACTATTTAAAATCCGCAGCTTTGATTTAGTTCAAAACTGCAGAATTTTGAGGCTTGCCGGTACATACAGAGTAGAAGAATCTGGGACAAGAGGGGATTCTCAAATTTTTTTTATTTTCTGTATCTGTTTTTTTTGTTATTTTTAGTTTTAGGACATTTTTCAAAAACCAGAATATTGCGGCGTTGTCGACACATACAGAGTAGGGGAAGGTGGAGCAAGACGGGGCCTTTAGGGGATTTTTATTTTCTGCTTGTTTTTTTTTAATTTTTTTATGGTTAAAAATTTTAAAAAGTGAATAAAAAAACCAAAAAGTTGCAAAAAAATTAAATTTTCAAAATTTATAAATAAGTTGGACATTTTTCAAAAACCATTTTTGAAAAAAAAATTCAGACAAAAATTTTAAATATGTTGCAAAAATTTCAGCGCGATTCTCGCACTATTTTTTTATTTTCTGCTTGTTTTTTTTTGTTCTTTTTGTTATCATTAAAAATTTAAAAACTGGACAAAAAAAACTAAAAATTGCAAATAAATTCAATTTTCAAAATTTATAAATAAGTGGGACGTTTTTCAAAAATCATTTTTGAAAAAAAATATTCTGACAAAAATTTTCTGTTTGTTTTTTTTTTTATTTTTTTAACATTACATATTTAAAAAAAGTTAATAAAAGAAACCTTAAAAATACAAAAAAAATAAAATTTTCAATATTTATAAATAAATTTTTGGACATTTTTCAAAAACCGCTTTTTGAAAAAAAAATTCTGACAAAAATTTTAAATTTGTTGTATAAATTTTAGCGCGATTCTCGTACTATTTAAAATCAGCAGCTTTAATATAGTTTAAAATGGCAGAATATTGCGGCGTTGTCGACACATACAGAAAAGGGGAAAGTGGGGAAAGACGGGGCCTTTAAGGGATTTTTATTTTCAGTTTGTTTTTTTTTTTGTTATTTTTTTCGTTACAAATTTAAAAAAGTGAATAAAAAGAACCTAAAAATTGCAAAAAATAATATTTTCGATATTTATAAAGAAGTTTTATTACATTTTTCAAAAAAATATTCTGACAAATATTTTAAATTTGTTGTATAAATTTAAGCGCGATTCTCGCAGTATTTAAAATCAGCAGCTTTAATTTAATTCAAAATTGCAGAATATTGTGGCGTTGCCGGCACATACAGAGTAGGGGCAAGTGGGGCAAAATAGTTCCTTTAAGGTTTTTGTATTTTCTGCTTGTTTTTTTTTGTTATTTTTGTATCAGTACAATTTTAAAAAACCGAATAAAAAAAATCTTAAAAATTGCAAAAAAATAAAATTTTCGAAATTTATAAATAATTTGGCCATTTTTCAAAAACCATTTTTGCAAAAAAATATTCTGACAAAAATTTTAAAATTGTTGCATAAAATTAAGCGCGATTCTTGCACTGTTTAAAATAAGCAGCCAAAAAATACCGAATATTGTTGCGTTGGCGACACGCACAGAGTAGGGGAAGGTGGGGCAAGATTGGGACTTTTAGGGCTTTTTATTTTCTGCTTGTTTTCTTTTTTATTTATTTTATAATTACAAATTTAAAAAAGTGAATAAAAAAACCAAAAAATGCAAAAAAAAAATTTTAATTTTATAAATTTATAAATAAGTTGGACATTTTTCAAAAATCATTTTTGAAAAAAATATTCTGACAAAAATTTTAATTTTGTTGCATAAATTTCAGCGCGATTCTCGCACTATTTAAAATCAGCAGCTTTAACTTAGTAAAAAACCACCGAATATTGCGGCGTTGCCGGCACATACAGGATAGGGGAAGGTGGGGCAAGACAGTTCCTTTAAGGTTTTCTTATTTTCTGGTTGTTTTTTTTTTATTTTAGCTATCATTATAAATTTTAAAAACTGAATAAAAAGAACCTTGAAAATTTTGCAAAAAAATAAAATTTTCAAAATTTATCTACTATGGAACTCAAAAAGTCTGCACCATATGGGAAAAATGTTTATTATTTATTTGACAGAAAATTTTATTATTGATAAAAGTTGTTGCATTGCGTAAAACTGCTATTGCAAGCGTCAAATTTTCAAATTTCTAAATGGTATACAGGGGCGGACAAAGAATAGGAATTTTGACCAAGAGTAAGGTACCCTTATTCTTGACAATATGAAAAAAAAATATTTAGGAAAGTTGTTTGGAATTAAAAATTACACTCAGATTCAAACTTACAGCCTCCTACACAAAAAAACATTTTTTTAATGTTTTTAGTATAGTTCAAAATAATATCATTTCGGATGCAGTTTAGGGGTCTTCCTTCAATCACTATAATACATTTTGGTTAAAAAATTTGGTTTTGTTCGTTATTTTTACACCATTCTCGGCCTTTTTTTTAAAATTTTTATGATTTTTGTTTTTTTCTTCTTGCAAAGTTGAAATTTCACCCTGTAGACATGTACATAAAAACGACTATTATGATTTAATTGAAGAAAATGGGTAAAAAAAATGATACCCAAAAGTTTTTAGTACCAAAATGTAAATAACATTACTTATTTACGTCAAAAAAATATTTTTCAATTTAACGGTGTAAAACAAAATCTAGCTAAAATTAACTAAATAAAATGAAGCTTTCAAAATAAAAATAAAAAAAAGAAAATAAAATAACGAAGAAAAACAATTTTTTTTAACCTAAATGTATTCTAGTGATTGAAGGAAGGCTCCTAAAGTGCACCCGAAATGATATTATTTTGAGCTAGGCTAAAAACAAAAAAAATGGTTTTTTTGCGTAGGATGCTTTGATTTTAATTCTACATAACTTTACTAAATATTTTTTTTTTTGATATTGTCAAAAATAAGGGTACTCTACTCTTGTTCAAAATTCCTATTTTTTGCCCGCCCCTGTATACTATTTAGAAATTTGAAAATTCGACGCTCGCAATAGCAGTTTTACGCAATGCACCAACTTTTATCAAGAATAAAATTTTCTGTCAAATGAAAAATAAAAAACTTTCCCAAATGGTGCATACTTTTTGAGTCGCACTGTATAAGTTGGACATTTTTTAAAAATCATTTAAAAAAAAATATTCTGACAAAAATTTTAATTTTGTTGTATACATTTCAGCACGATTCTCACACTATTTAAAATCAGCAGCTTTAACTTTGTTAAAAACTACCGAATTTTTTGTTATTTTTGTTATCATTATAAATTTTAAAAAGTGAATAAAAAAAAATAAAAGTTGCAAAAAAAAATAAAATTTTCAATATTCATAAATAAGTTTTAGCACAATTTTCAAAAATCATTTTTGAAAAAAAATATTCTGACAACAATTTTAAATTTATTGTATAAATTTTAGCGCGATTCTCACACTATTTAAAATCAGCAGCTTTAATTTAGTTCAAAATTGCAGAATATTGCGGCGTTGCCGACATATATAAAGTAGGAGAAGGTGGGCAAGATGGGGGCCTTTAAGGGATTTATATTGTCTGCTTGTTTGTTTTTTTAAATTTTTTATTACAAATTTAAAAAACTGAATAAATTAAATAAAAATTGCAGAAAAATTAAATTTTCAAATTTTATAAATAAGTTGGACGTTTTTCAAAATTCATTTTGGGAAAAAAATATTCTGACACAAATTTTAAATTGGTTGTATAAATTTTTAGCGCGATTCTCGCACTATTTAAAATCAGCAGCTTTAACTTCGTTAAAAACTACCGAATATTGCGGCGTTGCCGACACATACACAGTAGGGGAAGGTGGGACAAGACAGTTCCTTTAAGGTTTTTTTATTTTCTGCTTTTTGTTATTTTTCTTATCATTATAAATATTAAAACGTGAAAAAAAAAATTGCAAAAAAATAAAATTTTCAATATTTGTATAAAAGTTTTAGGACATTTTTGAAAAATAAGTTTTTGAAAAAAATATTCTGAGAAAAATTTTAAATTTGTTGTATAAATTTTAGCGCGATTCACGCACTATTTAAAAACTACCGAATATTGCAGCGTTGCCTACACATACAGAGTAGGGGAAGGTGGGGCAAGACAGTTCCTTTAATGTTTTCTTATTTTCTGCTTGTTTTTTTTTGTTATTTTTGTTATCATTACAAATTTAAAAAACTGAATAAAAGAAACTTAAAAATCGCAAAAAAATAAAATTTTCAAAATTTATAAATATGTTTTAGAACATTTTTCAAAAACCACTTACGAAAAAAAAATATTCTGAGAAACACTTTAAATTTGTTGCATAAATTTCAGCCCGATTCTCACACTATTTAAAATCAGCAGCGTTAACTTAGTTAAAAACCACCGAATATTGCGGCGTTGCCGACACATTCAGAGTAGGGGAAGGTGGGGCAAGACAGTTCCTTTATTTATGTTTGTTTTTCTTTTGTAATTTTTGTTATAAAGTGAATAAAAAACCCAAGAATTGCAAAAAAAATAAAATTTTCAATATTTATATAAAAGTTTTAGGACATTTTTCAAAAATAACTTTTTGAAAAAAAACATTCTGACAAAAATTTTAAATTTGTTGTATAAATTTTTAGCGCGATTCTCGCACTATTTAAAATCAGCAGCTTTAATTTAGTTCAAAACTGCAGAATATTGCGGCGTTGCCGACACATACAGAATAGGGGCAAGTGGGGCAAGACTGGGCCTTTAGGGTTTTTATTTTCTGTTTTTTTTTGTAATTTTTTTAATCATTACAAATTTTAAAAAATAAATAAAAAAACTTAAAAATTACAAAAAAATAAAATTTTTAATATTTATAAAAATATGAAAAAAAATATTCTGACAAAAAATTTTAATTTGTTCTATAAATTTTTAGCGCGATTCTCGCACTATTTAAAATCAGCAGCTTTAATTTAGTTCAAAACTGCAGAATATTGCGGAGCGACGCATACAGATTAGGGGAAGGTGGGGTAAGCCGGGGATTTTTATTTTCTGCTTGTTATTTTTTATTATTTTTTTATTATTACAAATTTTAAAAAAGTGAATAAAAAACCTAAAAATTGCAAAAAATATAATTTTCAATATTTATATAGTTATTTTCCTAACAAGTGCGGAAAGTTATACTTTTCCGCACGCAATTGCAGTTGCCCGAACGACGCGAAGCGGAGTTCTGGCATGCAATTAAGTGGGGAAAAGATACTTTACGCAAGTATTAGGAACAATATTTTTTCTACAAGCGCCTAGAATTAAAAAAAAATTTTAGCAGAAAAGTATTTTTTCTACAAGCGAGCGGAAAAGTATACTTTTCCGCACGCTTGTAGAAAAAATAAGTTTTAGAACATTTTTCAAAGACCACTTATGAATAAAAATATTCTGACAACAATTTTAAATTTATTATATAAATTTCAGCGCGATTTTCGCACTGTTTAATCAGCAGCTTTAATTCAGTTAAAAATTGCAGAATATTGCGGCGTTGCCGGCACATACAGAGTATTAAAACTGAAGTTTTATATCGACATGTGAGTACCGGCAGCGTCGAAATATTCTGTAATTTTATAGCAAAGCCATTTGTTCTAAATAGAGTAAGGGTCTCGCTGAAAGTTTATAATGAGTTAAAACATTCCCTACATTCTAATGTTTACAGACACTTTAGAAGAAAATTTTAACGTATTATTGATTATTTTAATACTAGATATTTTCTAGATTTGCTATGTGGGAAGAACTCTATAATAGATTATCCACCGGTATAGAACGTTTATCCGAAGACAGATTCAGATTCATCCATAAAATGGATAGCGGAGTGCATCATGTAGCGGTAAAATTCGAAGAAGATTTTAGAACTGAAAAATCGATTCTAATGAACGCGATTAACGCATCGAGACTAGATTTTCGAAATCTCAAAGCGGAAGTGATGCGACATCACGAAAAATTCGAATATAATTTTCAAATAATCGCATTACGATGCGAAGAAAGTACAATTTTAGGAGCAGAACAAAAACGTATCATAACGAAAGTACAGGATATTATTATAGATTTAAGAAGCAGGATTAAGTGTTATAAATCCAAGGTTAAATTAAAAATAAAAAAGTGTTTACGCAATATTAAATATTTACATAGACAGATAATAGATATTGAAAATAAAGCTGATTATTTTGCTAAAAGTAATGAAAAAATATTTAATGAATTATGGAATTTAAATAAAAATAATTGTACTAAAATAATGAATAGAATATTGAAAATAGATAAAATTCTTCATGAACAACAATTGTCTGCTAAATGGGAAAAACCAGAAGATATGCCACTTGAAGTATTAAATTTACCTAGTTATAAATATGCTGCTGGTTTTATTAAATCTACTACAGTACAAAAACTCTCCGATTATAAACCAGATAAAATGACTGTATTATTACAATCTCAAGACTCTTATAAAAAAGTTTTAAAACATATTCTACTACAAACATCAGATAAAACTGGATTTTTAACCGAAACACGTATTAAATCATTATTACATAATTACGGAGAAAGCGAGCAAACTCTTGTAAAACTAGAAAACGTATTTGAATCTTTAATGATCGAAAAAGAAGAAGATATCAACTTATTAATGAATTTCTTTTTACCCTACAGTTACTGCAAAACTTGTACTGCTTCCGGTGCACGAGATCCCTCTATAAATTTGACTTCAGAAGTATCAGCTTTATCATCTGTACTAAAGAGCAGCATCGATAGCGGTTTTTTTTGCGACAATCAGCATGTCGGCGACGCTCTTATGTGCGCTACACATAATAAAGAATTTATTGAAGAGGCTGTAATTGAAGTCGTAACTTCGGAGGTTAATTTAGCAAATTTTTACGTTGAATCCGAAGATTTAATCGATCTGGCCGAAGAAGAAATGATGGATACGCAGCAGAAAAAGTCTGTCGCTAAAAGGAATCCTATAATTATGTGGAAGGAAAAAATGATGTGTCAATATAGTCATTCGTTAGTTATATGTACTGTTTATGTTACGAAAGCTCTTAGAGAATTTGTTGAATCGTTTTCTAATCAAGGACACGTTACAATCCCTACTATGAGTAAGTTATAATTATTGTTTCTAATATTCTCTCTTTAAATTCTAAATCAATTCTTGCTTCTACCTTCCACTTTTCCTTTTTTACCCTCCTATTTATTCCATGCTATATTTTTATAAAATTGTATAGTACTTTCTTGACATGTATACCAGCGCAGTTTCCGAATTCTGTCATATACTTCAGGTAGAGCTCGATTATTTTGAGATGAGTACATTTAGTTTTGGCCACGCCCCAGTTGGCGCAACACGTCATAAACTTTGTGGACCTTATTTTATGGCGCTAAGTTCAAATCTGCTGCGGTAGGGGTAGCTGATATTTAAGCAGTGGCGTGTGTACATTAATAAAATATTTTAAAATCAAAATACTTTAAAATAAAAAGTAGCATTTAAAATTTTAACTATTTGTTAGTTAAATTGCTGTTAAACTTTAAAGTAATAAAACAACTTAAAGTTTAAATAAATAATTTATATTTTATTAAAATGTTCATAATTTTAACTGTTTTCATCACTATCTTCGAAGTCCGAAAGGTCGGAATCCCACTCATCGGATGACCCCGTATTGACGCAAAATATGAGGGAATCTGTATATTCATCCATCAGATGTTCTTTTTAAATATATGCATCCTCATATTTTGCGGAATGGTCCACCACGTTTGCCTATTCTTCCGACGTTATGCTTTCAAATTTTTTTCTTGATAACTTTTCAACATCATCCAACTTAAATGTTGTATTATGTTGACCTACCCAATTTTTTACTGTGGCTCATATTTTTTCGATGGGATTTAGTTCAGGATGATACGGAGGCAACCGTAATACTTTGTGACCATTTTCTTTAAGAAGATCATCTAAAAGAAAATTCGGCAGGGGTCTGTGAGCTTTAATTAATGTGTACAGTTCTGGTTTGGTCATTTTAGCATCATACGGAATGAACCATCTTTAGCCTCGTTTTTCATAAAGTTTAACAGGCGTGAAATTATTTCCTTGGCTTGGCTTTGAAGAACTAGGCCCTTCTGCCTAATAATTTTTTTGTTCCATTTCGAACAAGCTAAAAATTAAGGTTCATTAGCATTTTTGAAACTATCATAAAAATAGGATACAAATTAAAGGCTTAAGGGATTTAAAATATTTCAGAATGTACGGTTTCGTCTTAGATTATTATTTAGTTGCATTTAAATGTACTTACCAAAATACACACAAAACGAATTAAATTAAAGTTTATATAGATAGACACACAAATCGAAGCACAAAAACACAAGAAAACTCAAAATAGCTAAATAAATGCAACAAGTACAAATAAGTAACAATACGCTACTGAATCCAAATTTCATGAGCGACAGGCGACTCGGACCACATTTAAAGCTCTCTGACCACGCCTACAAACTCAAATTGGTTTCTGCACATTATGACGAAATGTACTCATCTCAAAATAATCGAGCTTTTTTCTAACGAAAAATTGTTGTTCGAACTCTGCCACGGATTACAATTTTAGAGATTAGGTTCCTAAATCATTAGGGGGTCTGTCCGATATGATTATCAATGTAGGTATCCAAGAAATTGATGATATTGTTTACTATTTGTGATACTTACATATGAAAATATGCAATAATATATAAAAACAACATAAGAAATTATTCGAATTTATTTTATATACAGGGTGTTTTTTTAAAAGGGTATATTTACTAACATGAACACGAAAAAGGACGAAAAAGGACTCATGTTATACAGACGGAAAATGACTTCCATGTTTTACCGCCTATATACTACCAGTAGTTATACAACCTGGAAACGATTCTACTTCAGAATCAGAAGATGCTGACATAATTTCCGTTTCATGTATCGTTATGTATGAAAAAAAAAACAAAAAAAGTTTAAGGCGGACTTTACGGCGACGACAAACAATAACAATGTAAGAATACAATACTAGACAGACAGACGAGCACACATACCAAAAAAAATATAAAAAATATATAAAAAAAGGAGCTCGTTCCACAAAAAAAAATATAAAAACAAAAAAACGGAGCTCGCTCCAACAAAAAAACTATTTTATTTCAGATTCTACTCAAGTAAAGTTCGCTGTTTGAATTTATACTTATTATTTTTTGTAATAATTATGTGGAATACGGCGTTCGTAAGAAAGTGATGATAAATGACGACCAGGGGACCTCGTTCCTTAAATGCGAACTCGCGATATGTCCACAATAGCGGACATGTCGGGGGGAGAACCTGGGGGTGGCTTGGCAGGGGACTTGGGGATAAAGTGCCGATTAGGTACAATATCCCCTTGGCCCGGGGACATTTAGGTGTGTGTGTGTGTGCAAATTGTTGGAATTTTTTCATTTGTTGAATTCTAATGCTTCTAAATAATTTAATTTCAGCCCCTTTCTTTCTGTATGTAGAATTTCAAAGTTTGGATCAAACGAGTGATTTTCTTCTATTAAATGATTGGAATAACTAGAATCTGTTTTATTGTTTTATTGTGAAATACGAGTTTTGAAATTTCCATACGTTCTCTCGATGCATGTTTTAGGACAATCTGTACAATTTAGTTTATATAAACACCTGACTTTTGAATTATTTGAGTTTGTTTTATTATTTTTAATGTATTTACCTAAATTATTATTTGTCTTATAAGAAACTGTACAATTTTTTTGTATAAGGAATGATTTTATTTTATTACTTTATTTTTCTCCCTATACAAATTTTATATACGCGCCCGTTGTCGGCATGCCGCCCACAATCATTGGTGACTTTTATAGTAGCACGTGTCCTCAAACTGAGAATGGAAGAACTATACCTTTTTTCGCATTTCTTTCAATTTAATACGATAAAGCGAAATAGATGCCGTATGACGTACAACTGAAAATCTATGCAATGAACTTTATATAAATGTTTTTTTAAAAACTATCCTGTGATGTGGTCATCGTAAATAAACAATTTTGAAATTTTAGTGGAGTCATTCTATACGAAGAGGTTCATAAGAATTTGATATAGTTAAGCCACAAAGACAGAAAGTTTAGTAATTATACCAAAAATAAGATGTCGGGATTTTTGCCAGGATTGGTTTGAGGGAACCACTCCTAAAAACCGAAAAACTAGTTTTTGAGGTATTTTTTGGGTCGATTTACTAGTTTTATTTTTTTTTTTGAACCCTTTAGACTTCTAGCAAAGATTTGGGATTTCAATCCTTTTATTATCAATGATTGAGGAACCTTCAGTCCAAATTTGGAGTGGCTGCGATAATTTCACCCCCTGGATTAGATATAAATATACGTTTTTTGGGCTAAAAATTGAAATATGGCTATTTTGGTCAAATCTCTGCCGAATCGGATAAAATATGGTGAAAAAGTGAGTCATGATGACTAGAATAGGTGGTCCAAAGATGAAGTCAAAATATGCAATATTTTTGGTCAAAATCGAAATTTGGCCGATTCACCCCCTAATTTTGAAATGGACCCCCTTTATAACCAACGAGTCGTAGAGTACTCTGCTTGGACTTAAATTAAAGGTTATTTTATATAGTTTCATATGTCTTAAGTCCCTATAACATGGCTTTTGAGTTTTGCCCATTATTTGGACATTTACAGGTCGTTTCTTTTATCATGTGCTAACATTGCCATCTTCTAAACCATAAGAGATACGAAAAGTTAACTATTTTAAAGAACATTACACTGCTCGAAAAAAATCTACAGGGAGTGTCGCCCTTCTCGAGTTATACAGCTAAAACTAAAAATGCGATATTTGGTTTTAGTTTTATTATCGTAAATAAAAATTATTATCACTGATGATGTTAGTTATTTTAGATAAAATGTCGTTAAAATGACAAGGGTGATATATCACTAAACTTGGAATTTAACGGTTTATAAATATTTGTAATAAAAAAGACAGGTCCGCATTTAAAAAAAAACTTGATGGTGGCTGTTATAAGACACGAAACGTCGTATCAAAGATTTATTAGTGCACTTTGGTAGAAAATTTACAATAAAACTTTAGTCCATTTAAAGGAACGGTAAAAGGGGTAGAAATACTCCGCATGAAGAGACCCCCTATCCCTTACGTTTTTGGGGTCGCTGATTACGAAAATGAAGGTTAAAACTACCAGCAAGGGGCGGAACACCCTTAAAATTGCAAAAAACAACAGGGGTGTTTTTCGGCTGAACTCGTTGTTTCGCGAAACTAAGCCATCTTATAAGTTTTTGTTGTTGTACCTATTTAGGGGTGTTTTTTGCAATTTTAAGTGTTCCGCCCCCTTGCTGGTAGTTTTAACCTTCATTTTCGTAATCAGCGACCCCAAAAACATACGGGATAGGGGGTCTCTTCATGCGGAGTATTTCTACCCCTTTTACCGTTCCTTTAAATGGACTACTTTCCTTTTCTATTTTTTGATATTTTTTTAAATAAAAATTTTATGCGCAGAAAACCAAATATCGCATTTTTAGTTTTCCCTGTATAACTCGAGAAGGGCGAGAGTCCCTGTAGAATCTATTTTAGAAAAATCTGATATACAGGGTGTTATTTTTGTGTCGGAATATTTCATAATATTTTTTTAATCCGTGCCTGGATTTTTTTATTGTAAATTGGACACTTTAAACAAAATATGCCCGCCAAATATCATGAAAATATACAATGTGGTTAGAAACCATACAAGAAATTGGCAAAATAGATAAAACACCCTGTATCTTGGTTATTAAAGTAGTAAGACTATATAGTTTGGAGTTTTTGAGATCGCCTAAGTGTCCCCTATCTGCAGTTAACGTATGTTACTTTCCCAATGAAACACCCTGTATAATAAACCCAGCAAGCTAACAGTATCCAAGTAGCTCAGCTATTTTGTTCAGTACTATAGTATCTGAAAACAAAGTTCCAAAATTCGAAATCGTTCTCGAGTTATTGCTGTGACAGACGGACAGACGGACAGATGGACATTGTAAAGTCAATAAGTGAGATAACTAGCTGAAAACAGAAATCCAAAATTCAAAACCGATATCGCTGTGGTAGACGGACAGACAGTCAATAAATACTTTCGCTTTGCCTCGTTACTTATAAATAACTATTATCTTCTCCTATTAAATTATATATTAATTATTCAACTGCTTTTAAACAATTAATAGTATCCACAAACAAATAGCGTGAGTTATAATAACTCTCTGAACGCCTTTTGGTATGTAAAAAGTGTGCAGTAAATTCTTTTAAATTTTAAAACATATAGATACATCCCGTACAAATGGAAAGGAATATGATTTTAAAATTATTAAATTGGCACCGCCTCATGGTCTACATTGCTGAAAAGATTCTTGGAATGTATTGCGCACTATTTACGAACTAAATACCAAGGTGGCTTTGTACAAGCCGATGCGTCACTTGATATTTTGTGAACAAAGTTCATTCTTTCTCCAACTTGCGGTAATGGTCATAACTCATTTGATAAATTTATTTGCGTGAGTTATGACATAATATACTATTGTTAAATAATTATTTTATAATTTCTTCAGATGACAGAATCTCAAAAAGACGATATACAATTTCTCGTCTAATAAACCCAAAAGATATAACCGATTACTGGGGACAGTATCTTAAAGTGTACAGCGAAAAATCACCTCGACTTAATTTATGGAACGGACTTGCATCTGGTTTAATACGATACTTGAATATACTAAAAGATCGAAAACAACTAGCCGAAGAGGTAGTTAATCTTAGAAAACAAAACAATCGTTTGAAAAAGATGTTGGATTCTTATAAACATCATCACCGTTTTTTACCACCAATATGTGAAATACAATGCGTATGTAAAAGCAAACAGCCCATTATGAAAATTCCTAGAAAAACTAGATAAGTACACTCATATTTTATTTGATTCTTTATGAATTAAATAATGGATAAAAAGTTTCTATCAAAGCGAAAATAGGAAAAAACTACAAGAGCAAAAAGTAGAAAAATAAATCTTGCAATTACACTCTTATCTTTAGTCAGTTTTTGCTGATCAAGACGTATATTGATTACTATTTTACTACTATTATTTTTCTGATCAGAAACGCATTATCTGGAAGATTTTGGAACTCATTCTCAGATTTTATTTCTGGTCTTTGGGTCTTTTCCATAATGTATGAAGGGTTTGTCTTTCTCGATCTGTTGTATTCCATTCATCTGGTAAAGGTACTTTAATATGAATTAAATGGTCTTATATTCATCTATTGAGCTAAAGAATATTCTTTGGAGAATCTGAAATAAATACAGAAGAACATGAGAACCAGTTGGTCAATTATTTTGTAGGATAGGGAAATTTGTCATTTTTTATAGTCCAATAAGATATGATTTTTTTTCTGACTTTGTCAAAATGGATATGGAGACTTATATAAGATCTATATCTTGTGTATTAGAAGCTAATTTTTTTCAGGAGATTCAAGATATGTGACTAGGTCCTTAGGTTTGGCAAACCCGTGCATTCTGAGAGATGCGGATTGAGGTTTCTTCCACGATCTAAAAAAATCTCTTTAACATTCATTAATATTTCTATCCTTCGAGAAATTCGCCAATTTTGTTTTCTTTCTAGAGTATCAGTGGGCGGAGAAACATTTTTTGTATTCCCAATTATGACATTTCTCTTCTTACAAACTTAAATATTTTGGCAGATATCTGTGAAATTATTTGTTTGATTTAATTAAGAATTTATGCCTTTTTCATATGCCATGTTATTAGAATTATTCTTGGTTGAATCATTAAGAAATATGAAATAGAATTCATGTACATTAAGAATAACGTATATAGGGCTAAATATTGATTCTTGTGGGACTCCACATTAAATATCAAGTATTGTTTTAGTACATTTATTGAGTAACTTAACCCTGAAACCATTATAATGATTTATGCTTTATAGGGTCGAACGCTGTCTTTAAGTACAAGTAAGCAAAATAATTATACAGGGTGGAGAAAATTTATAATGGGATTTCGTAAAGGGTTATTAAGATATAAAGTTGGTTAAATGGGACAACATAAGCGTAGTTTTATAACGAATTGATTATTTTTTTTATTAAAATATCCTAGACATTTTTGGAAAATCGAAATTGGTTTTATCTAATTAACATCTTAATTTTTAAACGCAGAAAAATACTTTTTTATTAAATACTTAATATCGCTTAACATCGGGTATCCAATTTTCAACGTTTCATTTTTAAAAGGTCACCCTCAACTTACTTACGGACCTGTACTTTTTTTCCTCATTGTATTCTCTATCCAGCCTTGTAGAATACAATTATTCCATTAGATTTTGAGAATTAACTGTACTTTAGGGATTATTTTTTAAGTACGGTCCTGTTCCATTTTCACTGTAAATATTTATAGAATGAATAGGACCGTACCTATAAAAAATCCTAAAGTACAATTCATTGTCAAAATCTAACAAAAATTAAATGTGATGCATGGTTGAATAAAGAAAAAGTAAAGTACAATCTACAGGTCCGTACGTTTCTACAATTTTATTATATTCGTTTATATTTTATGCATACACATGAGCCATTATAAAAAAATTTCTCACATAAACTTTTTTCACCATTTTATTCTCTATCCAGCCAGTAGAACATTTATTATTCTATTAGATATTGAGAATTAACTGTACTTTAGGAATTATTTTTTAAGTACGGTCCTGTTCCATTTTCACTGTTAATGTTTATAGAATGAATAGCACCGTACCTATAAAAAATCCTAAAGTAAAGTTCATTGTCAAAACCTATTAAAAATTAAATGTGGTGCATAGTTGGATAAGGAAAAAATAAAATATAAACTACAGGTCCGTATTAAAAAAAATAGCAGCACTTTAAAGACAAAACGTTATTTAAAAAACTTGTATACGCCATTTTAATGGTATTTGGCCTTCAATAATATTTTTTTTTCTATTTAAAAATTAAGAGTATTAATTAAATAAAACGAAAATCGTTAATATCGGTTTTCTTTAATATCCAGGAAATCGGACCTGATCTTTTAATTAGAAAAAAACCAATAATTTTTTTTGAAAATACGTATATGTTATTCAATTAAACTTTCACCATACTGTAGGCATATCTGTACGTTTCAACAATTTTAGACCACGCTGTATATTTATGCATGCACATAGGCTATTCCAAAACAATTTCTCACATAAAGTATATAAAATATTCTTAAACGTGGTACAACTTTATCAGAAGCAAGTTAATTTGTTGAAAATTCTTTTAAACTGAGATTTTCGCCCTGTTTCAACGGGTACAGTTACTCCACTCTACCCTACCCATTGTAAACTCGTGTAAACTAGGCTTTACTCCGTACATAAAACTAAATCTACTGGAACAATCTTTACTTGGTACTTGAGATATTGACAGATATTTATCAAAGTACTGGTAGCCATAAGAATGTAGCGCGAAGTGCAGATAATGGTAGAATTTGAATAAAGGGAAAATTAGAGAAGTGGGGAACTGAATAATAAAGGAAAAATTAGAAGAGTGGGGAATGAATGAATAAAGGAAAAATTAGAGAAGTGGGGAACGAAAGAATAAAGCGAAAATTAGAGAAGTGGGAAATTAATGAATAAAGGGAAAATTATAGAAGTGGGAAATGAATGAATAAAGGAATAATTAGAGAAGTGGGGAACGAAAGAATAAAGGGAAAATTAGAAAAGTGGGGAACAAAATAATAAAGCGAAAATTAGAGAAGTGGGAAATAAATAAAGGGAAAATTATAGAAGTGGGGAATGAATGAATAAAGGGAAAATTAAAGAAGTGGGGAAGTAAGTAATAAAGGCCATATTAGAGAAGTGGGGAATGAATGAATGAAGGGAAAATTAGTGAAGTGGGGAATGAATGAATAAAGGGAATATTAGAGAAGTGGGGAACGTAAGAATAAAGAGAAAATTAGAGAAGTGGAGAAGAAAGAATAAAGCGAAATGAGATAAGTGGGAAATTAATGAATAAAGGAAAAATTATAGAAGTGGGGAATGAATGATTGTAGGAAAAATTAGTGAAGTGGTGAACGAAAGAATAAAGGGAAAATTAGAGAAGTGGGAAATGAATGAATTAAGGAAAAATTATAGAAATGAAGAATGAATGAATAAAGGGAAATTGGAGATGTGGGGAATGGATGAATGAAGGGAAAATTAGAGAAGTGGGAATGAAAGAATAGAGTGAAAATTAGTGAAGTGGGGAATGAATGAATAAAGCAAAAATTGGAGAAGTGAGAAATGAATTAATAAAGGGAAAATTATAGAAGTGTGGAATGAATGAAGAAAGGGAAAATTAGAGAAGTGAAAAATGAATGAATAAAGGGAAAATTATAGAAGTGGGAATGAATGAATAAAGGGAGAAGTTGGGAAGTAAATAATATAGGCCATATTAGAGAAGTGGGGAATGAATGAATGAAGTTAAAATTAGAGAAGTGGGAATGAAAGAATAAAGTGAAAATTAGTGAAGTGGGGAATGAATGAATAAAGGGAACCTTAGAGAAGTTAGGAAATGAACGAATAAAGGGAAAATTATAGAAGTGGGGAATAAATTAATAAAGGGAAAATTAGAGAAGTGGGGAAGTAAATAATAAAGGAAAAATTAGAGAAGTGGGGAATGAATGGGAAAATTAGAGAAGTGGGGAACGAAAGAATAAACCGAAAATTAGAGAAGTGGGAAATGAATGAATAAAGGGAACATTAGAGAAGTGGGGAACGAAAGAATAAACCGAAAATTAGAGAAGTGGGAAATGAATGAATAAAGTAAAAATTATAGAAATGGGGAATGAATGCATAAAGGGAAATTAGAGAAGTGGGGAATGAATGAAAGAAGGGAAAATTAGAGAAGTGGGAACAAAAAAATAAAGCGAAAATCAGTGAAGTGGGGAATGATTGAATAAAGGGAACATTAGAGAAGTGGGGAACGAAAGAATAAAGCAAAAATTGGAGAAGTGGGAAATGAATGAATAAAGGCAAAATTATAGAAGTGTGGAATGAATGAAGAAAGGGAAAATTAGAGAAGTGGGGAACGAAAGAATAAAGGGAAAATTAGAGAAGTAGGAAACTATATAATAAAGGGGAAGTTAGATAAGTGGGGAATGAATGAATAAAGGGAAAATTTGAAAAGTGGGGGACGAATGAATAAATGAATCAAGGGAAAATTGAAGTGGGGAATAAAGAGGAAATTATAGAAGTGGGGAATGAATGAATAAAGGGAAAATTATAGAAGTGGGGATGCTATTTAGATAGAGTGAACTCTTCTACGCGCGACTTGTGGTAGGTTAAATATTTTGAATTTATTTTATAGCGAAACGTATCCTAGTGTAATCAAAACTTTAACCTCTAAGAGAAACGAAATCTTTTGATCATCAATATTTCCTTCTAAAGCATTAGGACAATAGCTACTGTAGTATTATTTTTCTTTCTTTGCATTTCTTCCCGAAATGAACCATTCCTTCGGTATATTGTTAAACATTTTATGGAACATTTTTATTGATTCTTCATTCAAAAGCTTGTATCTGATTCGGTACTGCAGCTTCTACTTCACTCAACCATTTTATTACTGCGTCTATCTCAATGGTGGTCCAGTTTCTGTTGACAAGGAAGGAAGATCTCTCTCATGTAAGAACAAGTTCTCTATGTATTTTTCCCACGTCTCATTAATATTTCATTGATCCATAAAAAGTTCCCCATTGTCACTGAGTTTTCCTACTGTCCTCTTTCCAGTTATTTCTCTCAGTCTTTTATGTATATTAAAACTATCAAAACTCTGTTGCAGTATTTCTATTTTATGGCATTTTTCTTCCAATTGGCTTCTCTGATCTTTATATTGCACGTGTCTTCCTGTATGGGGTAATATTATTCTTGTGTTTTATTATCTTTCTATCATCTATATTATTTTCTCTATCATCCACGTCTTGTTTTGTTCTTCAGAAATTTGTCTTTGATCTCATCTACTGCTTTATTATTTCTCTTCCGTGTTTTAGTACAATTAAAATGTGTCCTTTATTTATGTTTCGGTAGATTCTTTATGGTAGGGTGAATCTGGTCATCGAATTCATGTATTTTTTTATCAATATGATCGGTTGTAGGTGCATAGATAAATGTTGATTTGTATGAGCAGATGTTTCTCGTTTACTGGACGAAAATTACGTACGTGTTTTACTACCCTTCAAGCGTTTCCAATCCATGTTCATATTTGAAATTCATGGATCCTCAATAAAAAACTCTGTGTCCATCTACGTTGCAGTTGCTTTAGTTTCACTTAATGTCAGATGCGCCTTTTTGTTTTTGCAGTTTTTACCATTTCTAATCGCTTTATTTAAGCTGTTTTTTATCTGATGTTTAATTCACGAAGAATCAATATGATTTGTTCAGATTTTCGGTGCATAATCACATTAATTTTCTTCTTCGCATAAATATAATATTGCATCGAATTTTTGACAAATATATGATATAAAGTAGAAAATAATTATTCAGGAATATTGTAGCTTCAACAACAAAGCTATACTTAAAATTTTTGATATTGAGTGAGAGGAATACGGTATATTAAAAAATTGTGGAAAAAAATCTTATTTTTTACACAGTTTTTTTATACCGTGTAAATAGGTTAGATATATATTTTAAGTATTATTTTTATATATTTTTATTATATTTTTTTTCTACATATGTTGTGTTTTATTTAGTCTTTAAACACCGACTCGTGTCTAGCTAATAAAACTAGTACACAATTAATTTCTACGAAATCGCGAACTTGTCATATTTTACTCAATTTTTATTTTATTTCAAAATAACGGTTTTAGTCAATTATTTTTATTTACACTTAGAATAGTCACAAAACAAATTACACAGAAGGGACACTCTCAAGGGCAGATATCAACCGGGCACTACACACTGATGGACTGACTACCTGCTTGTAAAAATAATTTTCAATTTTTAGAAAAAATACTACTATTTTCACAACCACAATTTTTTATCTAAAATTTTGAAAAAAATCGCTTATATAGAATATTTTTTTTTCTTTCTATCAACATTTAACACGTTTTAATAGTACCGATAGTTTTCTTGTTACAGGGATTAAACAAAAAATTATTTATTAAAATCTACAGTTATTTAAGTTATTTTGTTTAATTAAAAATTATATTAAAATCTATTTAATACCATTAAAAAAAGAATAAATAATTCTATAAATGGGAATTTTTTCAAAATTTTTAAACAAAAATTGTGACCTTGAGAAAAGGGAGAGACCAAAATGAGAAAAAATATAGTTATGGTCTCTCCCTATTTTCACAACCACAATTTTTTATCTAAAATTTTGAAAAAATTCACTTATATAGAATATTTTCTTCTCTTTCTATCAACATTTAACACGTTTTAATAGTATCTATAGTTTTCTTGTTACAGGGGTTAAACAAAAAATTATTTATTAAAATCTACAATTGTCTAAGTTATTTTGCTTAATTAAAAAATATATTAAAATCTATTTAATACCATTAAAAAAAGAATAAATACTATAAATGGGAATTTTTTCAAAATTTTTAAACAAAAATTGTGACCTTGAGAAAAGGGAGAGACCAAAATGAGAAAAAATATAGTTATGGTCTCTCCCTATTTTCACAACCACAATTTTTTATCTAAAATTTTGAAAAAATTCACTTATATAGAATATTTTCTTCTCTTTCTATCAACATTTAACACGTTTTAATAGTATCTATAGTTTTCTTGTTACAGGGGTTAAACAAAAAATTATTTATTAAAATCTACAATTGTCTAAGTTATTTTGCTTAATTAAAAAATATATTAAAATCTATTTAATACCATTAAAAAAAGAATAAATAATTCTATAAATGGGAATTTTTTCAAAATTTTTAAACAAAAATTGTAACCTTGAGAAAAGGGAGAGACCAAAATGAGAAAAAATATAGTTATGGTCTCTCCCTATTTTCACAACCACAATTTTTTATCTAAAATTTTGAA
Organism: Neocrepidodera transversa; assembly: GCA_963243735.1. Classification (NCBI taxonomy): domain Eukaryota; kingdom Metazoa; phylum Arthropoda; class Insecta; order Coleoptera; family Chrysomelidae; genus Neocrepidodera; species Neocrepidodera transversa. The sequence goes on along the minus strand of OY725349.1, from coordinate 8,430,205 downwards.
AAAATTCACTTATATAGAATATTTTCTTCTCTTTCTATCAACATTTAACACGTTTTAATAGTATCTATAGTTTTCTTGTTACAGGGGTTAAACAAAAAATTATTTATTAAAATCTACAATTGTCTAAGTTATTTTGTTTAATTAAAAAATATATTAAAATCTATTTAATACCATTAAAAAAATAATAAATAATTCTATAAATGGGAATTTTTTCAAAATTTTTAAACAAAAATTGTGACCTTGAGAAAAGGGAGAGACCAAAATGAGAAAAAATATAGTTATGGTCTCTCCCTATTTTCACAACCACAATTTTTTATCTAAAATTTTGAAAAAATTCACTTATATAGAATATTTTCTTCTCTTTCTATCAACATTTAACACGTTTTAATAGTATCTATAGTTTTCTTGTTACAGGGGTTAAACAGAAAATTATTTATTAAAATCTACAATTATCTAAGTTATTTTGTTTAATTAAAAAATATATTAAAATATTAAGATCTTTTGTCTTTTGCATTTGAAGGTGTGCTTAAAAAACTGAAATTAGATTTGCAAATTTATTTTTTTTAAATCACACGTTAAATTATACTATTATTATTAGTATGATTATTATTATTATTATTATTTTTATTACTTTTATTATTTTTATTATTCTTATTATTTTCATTATTCTTATTATTTTTATTATTCCTATTATTTTTTTTATTCCTATTATTTTTATTGTTATTATTATTTGCCAAAAACTATATTTAAAAACTAAAAGAAAACATGAAATATTTCAAAATGTTTTTATTTATTACATTTTTAAAAATTACAAATATTATATTACAAAACATTTATACAAAAATTTACATATTAGTACTTATTACAAAAATTGTTTGGTAGTGTAACAGATACATTTTATAAAATTTATTCTGGTTATTTTTTTTGTTTGATACATAACCACTAGGTTTTGCAAATTTTTTAATTTATTTTTGACTTCTTTGTCTTTGATCTTAGTGCCCGGTTGAGGGATAGGATTAAGTGACCTTTTCAGCAATACAGGTAAAAAGTATCGTTCGGTGCCCGGTTGACACCCGCCGACTCTCAAGGCTGCACTTTGATCTTTTGCAGCCATTTCTAATGACCTTGGGCCTACCAATGTCCCTACCTTTGTCAGGGTCGCTTTTTACTTTTAGCCAATTCGTCTAGACAGGATTGGATCGACCACAAACGTTTAAAATAGATAAAAAATTTACATAGCATATATTGTTTTTAGAGCAGACAGTGAAATAGTTTAATAATAAAAATACTGGCGTGCGTTAAACTTTATTGATTATATATTTTTTTGAAAATATAGTACAATAAAAAAATATTTACAATTCCTTAAATTAAAAAATAATAATAAAAAAATAATTTTATTGATTTCTCCAAACAATTACTTGAAATCTTAAATTTTAAATACTTTATTACAAATTTACAAAAGTTAAATATTATTATAATGAAAATACTGAGGTGTGTTAAATTTTACTGGTTATTTTTTTTTCTAAATATGGTACAATAAAAAATATTTAAATATTGCTTAACATAAAAAATAATAATAATCATCCCATCCTTGATATGAGCCTAAGTGTGGGGGATATTGCACCTAATCGGTACTTGATCCCTTGGGGAAATCCTAAAACGTTGTGTTTTTTATCTAAATAAAGGATTAAATTTTTGACATAATAAAATTACTATGAAAAACATTTAGTTAAAAAATTCTCAATGTTTTGGATTATATTAATCCTAGGTGAAAAGAAATCGTTCGGCAGTGCACTATATTGCAAAAATACTAATACTTTAATCCTATTGCTTAATGATGACCGGCTAATGCCGGATTCGATTCAACCTCTGTGTCATAAAAACTATCAACTTTATTAAAACTTGCCGACTGTTGATAGAAATAGAAAGCAATATTCTATATTTATGAATTTTTTCAAAATTTTAGATAAAAAATTGTGGCAGTGAAAATAGGGCGAGACCATAACTCCAAGGATTTTTTTCTTTTCCCTCCTTTGGTCTCTCCCTTTTCTCAAGGTCACAATTCTTGCCAAAAACTTGTCAAAAAATTCTTATTTATATTATTTTTTATTCCCATTTCAATGGTGTAAATTTAATTTTAATATATTATTTATTTATTTTTGTTATTAGATATAAAATGCATTTTTTTCTTTAAATTTTTAGTTGTCAAATCGTTTTAACCCACGTGACATAAAAACTATCAACTTTATTAAAACTTGCCGACTGTTGATAGAAAGAGAAAACCGTATTATATATTTAGGAATTTTTTCAAAATTTCAGATAAAAAATTGTGGTTGTGAGAATAGGGAGAGACCACAACTATAACGATTTTTTAATTTCTCCTCTTTTCGTTTCTCCCTTTTCTCAAGGTTACGATTTTTGCTGAAAAATTTTGAAAAAATTGTCATTTATAGTATTTCTTATTGCCTTTTTAGTGGTATTAATTTCATTTTAATAAATTATTTATTTATTTTTGTTATGGGATATAAATGCATTTTTGTCGTTAAATTTTTAGTTTTCATATCGTTTAACCCTTGTAACATAGTAAACTATCCTTGTTATTAAAATGTGCTGACTGTTGATAGAAAGAGAAAGCAATATTCTATATTTATGAATTTTTTCAAAATTTTAGATAAAAAATTGTGGCCGTGAAAATAGGACGAGACCATAACTCCAAGGATGTTTTAATTTTCCCTCCTTTGGTCTCTCCCTTTTCTCAAGGTCACAATTCTTGCCAAAAACTTTTGAAAAAATTCTTATTTATATAATTTGTTATTCCCCATTTCAACGGTATAAATTTCATTTTAATATATTATTTATTTATATTTGTTATGAGATATAAAACGCATTTTTTTCTTTAAATTTTTAGTTTTCATATCGTTTAACCCCTATAACATAACAACTATCAACGTTATTAAAACTTGCCGACTGTTGATAGAAAGAGAACCATATTCTATACTTAGAAATTTTTTCAAAATTTTAGATAAAAAATTGTGGTTGTGAGAATAGGGAGAGACCACAACTATAACGATTTTTTAATTTCTCCTCTTTTCATTTCTCCCCTTTCTCAAGGTTACAATTTTTACTGAAAAAGTTTAAAAAAATTCCCGTTTATAGTATTTTTTATTCCGTTTTCAGTGGTATTAATTTCAATTTAATATGTAATTTATTTACTTTTGTTATGGGATAAAAAATGAATTTTTGTCTATAAATTTATAGTTTTTATATCATTTAACCTCTGTAACATAAAAACTATCGACATTATTAAAACGTGCTGATGGTTGGTAGAAAGAGACAACAATATTCTATATTTATAATTTTTTTTTTAAATTTTATATTCAAAATAAATTGCAACAGTATAAAAATAAACAAATTTCAAGAGCCGATTTTGGTAAATGTTGTTCCTATAAAATCGCTGTGTAATGTATATATGTAAATATTTTCATTTATTTCGTAAATATTTTTTGTACATTTCTTTGACGGACCAAAAATTTTGTTGAATTTATTTACTTCTCGGAAATATTAATGAGTAGCTGCAGTTCGTGACAGGGATTACCTGACCCTACTAATATGTTTTTGCAGTTCGTGTATTGGATTAATGGGCAGTGCACGTTTGGGCCCCGTAATGACCTATAATCCTAATCCGAGAAATATATTTTTTAATCTATGTGCACGTTTGGGCCCGAACGGAAACAGGTAGGGAATTTTGAAAATTCCGAAATTGGATTTTGATTATGTCAAATGCTCTTAAAAGGGGTACAATAAACAACATTCATCAAATATATTTTAGTTTTGTTTTTACTTCATAACGTGATAGATTTTTTAATTAAATTTCAGAGTGGAGTATATGTAAATTTACAAAGTACAAAAAAAATGCATAAACCCAACTCCGACACTATCAAACGGGAGCTTTTTTTGACATGTAGAATAGAAGATTTTGATTGTAAAAAAATGTCTCGTTTGCATTTTGTAAAAGTTTGTTCTAATTATTTTAATAATTTTTAAATAGATATCGGAACGGTGTCATTATTTTTTAATAAATATTTTATTTCTTGTACAATTTGTTTGATTTTTCTTAAAAATTATAAAAATTAATATCGTGTAGATAATATTAATTTTTTAAATTTTGCATAAGTATTTTAAATATCTTAATTTATTTAATATAGTTTGATCACCTTATCTGAGGGGCCCAAACATGCTTAGGTATTAACGCGACCATTTTTCGTTTGAGCCGAAACGTGCTTGCAGATTACCTCTAATTAGAGATTTGGGCCCAAACGTCTATCGCCCGGATTAATTCAGTATTTAAATTCATTTTTGCAGTTCGATTACCTACTTAAGTTCTAGGGATTAAATTTTTTGCAGTTCGAATGCGCTCTCGTTCGGTACCAGAAAATCATTAAAGGGATTACCGAAAGATGAACCTTGTAATAGTGGAAATATGGTTGGAACTGCTTAATCTACAAGACGATTTCTATTCTTGTTTATCAATATGAATTTCAATGAAAATGCATACTGGACGGTAATTTTTCAAATTTTCCAGTGGTAACTCTGAAAGATCTTCATGTCATGCTACAATAATTAAAAATAAATAATTTAATAAAGAGCAAATTTCTTAATATATTTTTTAAGCTACCCAAAAATAAAAAAAATACTATAAATAATAAAATAGTGATAACTAAATAAAAATATGATAAGCGTTCAAAAATGTTCCATTTGGTCATAAAAGAAATATTTAATTAATGGTTTCAAAACTTCTATTTGACTATACGTAAGTAATTATAACGCACAAAAGAATTTAAAATTTTTTTATTCAAAATTGTAATATTGAGTGAACAAAAATTGTCATTTTCCCAAATTGAATTTAAAAAATAAATAAATATATAATTCAAATAAGAAAAAAAAAGAAATAATTTTACTCTGCTTTCATTAATAGCTTCTATATGAAAGAAGAATCAAATCAGTAAAAATTTTTTTGGCTTATAATGAATTCAAAATAATTAATTTAATAACAAATAAATTTCTTTACCTATTCACATGGAAACCTATGAAAACTGAATTTACAATTTTTATATCTGTTTGAGCAATTTCTTGCAATTTCTCAATAAAAGAAAAAACAACGAACAATATAATTCTGAAAAGAACGTATATTCAGCACATATACAACACTGCATTAAATAAAACTTGGCAATGCCGCTATTTGTTTCGTGACGATGCGCGACAAAAGATGTGCGTACTTGTCGTTCTGTGGTGACTGTCCCTTCTGTGTGTTATATGTTTTTTATTGGTGAGTCAATTAATCATGGGTAACACTGTGTTGAATGACACTTTTGTGTTGACACCTTTAGGTGTATCGTCAGTGTTGAAGCAGCGTACATGACACAGTGACGCGTACTAAAATTCAAGTCGGCGGGCAGCGGGAATCGAGGGTCCACAAGCGGTGTCAGTGAATATCACTACTTGTACTTGTATCTGTATAAGCGTCACTGTGATACTTTGAGACTCCGGATACTTTACGGCAAAAACATAATATTGCTATATTGCGCAAATGTCTCAATGATCTATGGCACAGAGCATCATGACACAATTGTGTTGATACCGTGTGTTGACACATCAAACAGTGTCAGTTTTATTGAATTAACACCAGAAATTTGTGCACCGAGAAAAATAGTCCAAGTAAACTAACTTAATTAAGAAATCCTTGCTCACCCCAATCAAATTTGTAGAATTACTCCAAAAATAAAAATTTAATTTTTTATCTGAAATTATTTTAATTATAATAAGTATAACAGATACCTGACATAAGCAAAGTATATTAGAGAGTTATTGCACGACACCAAATTTTTATACCGTATACCTTATACCTTAGCACTATTTGGCTTAGTGCATGCATATAAATATGAGTTATTGCAAGGATCTTTACCTTAAACGCTATGTAAGGGGGTATTAGCCAATTGAGCACCAAGCTCTAGATGTAATAAATGTAGACAGGCCAACTGAGCACCAGGCCAATTCAGCACTTTGATCTGGATCCACTTTGTAATAATATTCTCTTAATAGTCCAAAATTCTTTAAAAAATCGATAAATTGAAAAATCCTTGAAAAATTGTTGAAAAATCCTTGAACAATCCTTAAAAAATCATTAAAAATTCTGGAAAAGCCCTTGAAAAGTACGTGAAAAATCCTACAAGAATTTTTGAAAAATACTCCAAATTCCTTAAAAAAAACAACATTAAATTGAAAAATCCTTGAAAAATCCTTAAACAATCCTTGAAAAGTTATTGAAAAATCATTAAAAAATCCTGGAAAAATCCTTCAAAAGTATTTGAAAAATCCTATAAGAATCTTTGAAAAATAGTCCAAAATTCTTTAAAAAATCGATAAATTGAAAAATCCTTGAAAAATTGTTGAAAAATCCTTGAACAATCCTTAAAAAATCATTAAAAATTCTGGAAAAGCCCTTGAAAAGTACGTGAAAAATCCTACAAGAATTTTTGAAAAATACTCCAAATTCCTTAAAAAAAACATTAAATTGAAAAATCCTTGAAAAATCCTTAAACAATCCTTGAAAAATCATTAAAAATTTTTGGAAAAATCCGTAAAAATCCTACAAGAATGTTTGAAAAATACTCCAAAACTCCTTAAAAAATTGTTTTAAATTTAACAATTTCTTAAGTGTTTAAGACATTTTTTAGAGTTATTTAAGATTTTTACAGGATTTTTCAAGTACTTTTCAAGGATTTATCGAGAATTTTTCAATGATTTTTCAACGTTTTTTCAATCCTTGAAAAATCCATTAAACATCCTTAAAAATCCTTCAAAAATCCATTAAAAATCTTTAAAAACCGTTTTTAAAAAATCTTAAACAAATACTTGTACCTACGTACTAAAAAAGAATTAAAAAAATCCTTGAAACCCCGTTAAATAATCTTTGAAAAATTGTTGAAAAATGCATGAAAAGTTCTTGAAAAATACTACAAGAATCATTGAACAATCTTTGAAAAATACTCCAAAATTCCTCGAAAAACCAATAAAAAATCCTTGAATAATCCTTGAAAAACCCCTAAAAATCAAAGATGAGGATTATTCAAGGATTTTTCAGCATTTTTTCAATGATTTTTCAAGGATTTTTCAAAAAATTTTTAATTTAACGATTCTTTAAGGGTTTTTGAGAGTTTTTAAAAAAATACTTTTTAAAAATTGTTTTGATTCTTATAATTCGTTAATGAACAAACTAGTAATAAAGTGCGCAATTGGCTAGTCATAAAGTGCTCAATTGGCCGGTCTCTGTTTGATCCTTGGTGCTCAATTGGCGTGTCCGGCTACGGTATCAATTTTACCTGAGGCTCAATTGGCGTCCGTCCATGTAAGGTTAGACGCTAGACTTGTCCTTTATCAAATATTTTCGTTTGTGTCACGTTGGCCACGTTTTTTGTTAAAAGTTAAAGTAACTCGAGTTTTTAGATTATTTTATTTTTTTTCGCGAGACATGAAAGAAATTTTAGATGTGCTGATTATTGGTGAACATATGAAGATGTGGAACAAATCCTTTTAATTGCATCAAACCATGTTAATCCCTTTTTAAATATACCTGAATTTTAAATGGTTAGGTTAAATGTTTAACCTTATCCCTAAGAAATAGTGGATGACCTTATACCTTATAAAAAAATTGTGTAGGTCTGCGCATGCTTAGATGTCAACGTAAGGTATACGGTATATTTCAGATGTCGCGCAATAACTCTTCATTAACTATAATTAAAAGGTTTAATTAATCCTAACGGTAATTTTGCACTTCGCACAAAATCGGCTGTAATCGTCGCACAATCGTGCATATTTCTAAGTTATAATAATTTCTTTGCTACAACAAAATAATAAAATGCACAAACAGCTTCGAGCCATAATTCTCGGTATTTGGTTATATGTGTAGTGACTAGTGACAAGTTATTTTATTAGTTTTATGTTACAAAAGCGTGGTTTAAAATTTGAAGTATTTCTCATAGAATGGGGGCTTGGGAAATTCCCAGACCGCTTCAGAGGTATTTTTTATAAATTAATCATATTACAATATTTTCTAACTAGTTTTGCCTTGGATAAACAGAATTTTTGTTTTAAATACGTATATTTAAATATAATACATCCTTATTCTGGTTTTTGTGTTATGTTCAGACAAATTGGATCATTGTGACTTTAACATTTAAGGTACCTATATTCTATCCAAGACAAAAATAATTAGAGAATATCGTATGATTAATTTATAAAACGTACCTCTAAAGCGGTCGCGGAAATTTCCGAGCCCCCATTCTATGAGAAGTACTTCAAATTCCATTTTTAAGCCACGCTTTTGTAACACAAAACTAATAAAACTTTTCACCAGTCACTATACAACTTTTTTAATTACTTTTAATAATTTGTTTAAATGTGTTAAGTAAAATATTTAATACACCCAATAATTTGGATTTCTAAGGTGATTAATTTTTGGTTACTAACATTTACAGTTTTCTATTTATTATTAAAGTTATTACCTTAATGATAACAATTAAAGCCCTTTGTATTATCATAACTATACATTTGTCCTAACATGTAGCAAAGTTTTTATCTACTATAAATAAATTCTTAATAATGCTGAATAAACCATTTCCTCAGTGTGGGTGTTACCCATGACTAGATTCAATATCATGTTCTCTATTTTTAGCCGTATTGATTTTCGATCGACCATTGCTACATATGATGTAGAACTCGATGACTCCGTTAGTGAAATCTCTTAAGGGTGAAAGGGAGTCGGCGTCTAAAAAACTATAAATCTAATGTGTGGAGTATATTAAAAATAGATTTTCTGGTTTTAAAATTAGCTTGTATTAAGTAACTTCGTCACAATTGTTAATAGCAAAAAATAAAAAATTACCTGTTTCACCAGTCGGCAAATTATCTAATAAAACACACAACTATTTACTTACAACACATTGTAATGTTCATAAAAGATTTTCTTAAATACCATAATAATTAAAATCGAAATGCTTCTTTCACTTCCAACTTTTTTTCTGCAATAAAACGAAAATGAAGAAATGCATAACCCAGATGTTGTGTCCCTACCTAACATAATAAATATGTACGTAGGAAGAATTACATAACTTTCGCTTTTAGTTTGCCGTTGTAAGTAAATGTTTATTTGTTTGATAAATGCATTAATTTATCGTCGTTACATGTTTTTTAACACCTTTTAGTAATAAATTAAAATGTACTAAGTGATAAATTTAAAAGTATAAAAAACAATTATATAGCAAGGATCTATTTTTATGGTGGTAAAACAAAAAATTACAAATTTTTTATCAAGAAAGAAAAATTTAGTATTAGGGGACACTTTGATATGAATATTACTTTTAAGCTATAAAAAATACTCTGTATAATTCGCCTAAAGATAAAAATCAATAGCTATTGCAGCGCTCGGATTTCAGAGTCTAACAAAGTAATTGGCACTGCCAAAGAATAAAAAGCCACGGGATGGCGCCCAATTCTTATCGTTATATCGCGTAAATTGAAATTCATTCCCGCCAACAGATCAGCAAAAGCGTCATCACTTCTCCAACTTTTTAACTTACATTATTTATTTGGTCGAATATCATTGTGACAGATTCATTCTGGTTTCAGTGAAATGGTGCATGGTTTAGGAGGATTTTCCATTTTTGAACATTAATTGAAAAGCAGCAGCGTTTATTTTTAAATCGCTACCCGTCAGAGCGTTTATCAGTCTCATTCTATGCTTTTGTTGTAGCTCTCGCATTTCAAAAGGGTAATTCGACTGTGGATTTGTCACAAGTTTCGTGGCGGTGAAACCGGATGATAAAAATTTTACTTCCAATTTCAAATTATTGATTCTAACTCATATATCTTTATCATAATTGAAATCAGCTCATAAAAAATTAATTTACACCAAAATAACATCATAATTATTTTATGATCCATTTTCTTTAAGAGGAAGTGATACATGACAAACAGAAAGACCTGCGGGGTGTCGGGTGAAGCGGAGGTATAATATTCGCTACTGATAGGCGTGGCCTAAATACTACCGTTGGCTAGTTTCGTATATAATATGCGACTGTAATAATGGCCATACACTATTCATATTAATTATCTTTAATGAAAAGGAACTTTTTTTACAACATATTAATTAATTAATCTTTTTTGTTATTAACTTTTAAACAATTCAAAATATTTTGACAGTTATCAAAATAACTGTCAACTTACCTAAAAATAATTATTTTCTATTGGCTAAAAATGTATCTTTATTGATACAAATAAATTATTTGATTATTATTATTTTTTTTTTGAATTATCATTTTTTAAATTATTTTTATTATTTTATTATTTGCCTTACAAAACTATAATTATAACTTACAGAATAAACATTAAAGTGATTATAATAGGCGTTTTTAACTTTTTCAACTTTTCTTTTACTTTAGGTATGAGATTTTTAAATTAAACTCATTTGTCACTTTTTATCTTTTATTCTGTCTTTTATTCAAAAGTAGGATAAAATATGGAAAATTAGTGAAAAGTAAGAAAATTACGGCAAAATACGGAAAACAGGCAAAATAGAGAAAAAAAGGGAAATATATGAAAAAAAAAAATAGCGAAAAATATGAAGAATTACGGCAAAATAGGGAAAATAGACAAATGTAGAAAAAAATAGGTCAAAATAGGGAAAATATGAAAAAATGGATAAAAATAGGACAAAAAAGGGAAAATATGAAAAAATGGATAAAAATATTGAAAATAGGAAAATGAGGCAAAATGAGGAAAATAGTAAAAATTAAGACAAAACGGAAAAATAGTAAAAAGTAAATTAATTTGGTGAAAAATAGGCAAAAAATATGAAAAAAATAAGAAAAATAAAAAAAGAGGAGAAAGGTAAAAATAGAAAAAATGGGAAAAAATAGAAAAAAAATTAGAAAAAAATTGGAAAAAGTAGGAAAAATACGAAAAAATTGGACAAAATTGAAAAAAAAAAATAGGAAAGAATGAAAAAAAGGAAAAAATAGGAAAAAATCAGAAAAATATGTAAAAACAGATAAACATGGAGAGAAATAGGGAAAATTTGGGAAAAGGTTAAAATATTGAAAAATAGAGCAAAATAGAAAAAAATAGGAAAGAGTAGGGCGAAATAGAGACAAATAGGGAAAAAAAAGCGAAAAATACCGCAAAATATGGAAAAACAAGAAAAAATAATGAAAAACAAATAAAATAAGAAGTAATAGGAAAAATTCAGAAACATATGGGAACAAATAGGAATAAAGGGTAACAAATGTGTCAAAATAATGAAAAATATGGAAACGTAGAGAAAAACAGGGTAAAATAGAATAGGGGAAAATGGGGACAAATTGGAAAAACATTCAAGATAAGATCTTAGAAAAAAATCGGCTGTGTCACCCCAGGACTTTCCCGGCTCGACCATAGAGAATATGTTATTTATTATTATTATTTTAATTACAAAATACTATTGGGAATTCGGGAAAAATTTTCAATGTGTATTTTTCTCGCCATCTAGCGGCGAAACTATGGGGAATTCGATAAAATTTAAACATAAAAGTTAAAGAAAATTGGATGCTTTACAACTTTGCACAAGAAAATTTTGCACTCAAAATCAAGAAAAACTAGAGAAAACATACATGCACATTTTTTACGCGCCCTCTAGTGGCGCAACTATTGGAGATTTTAGAAAAAGTTTAAGACAAAAGTTATAGAGAATTTCATTCTCTAAAACTTTGTATTACAACATTTTGCACTAAAATGTATTGTTTGTCCTCAAAATCAAGAAAAACTATAGAAAACATACATGCACATTTTTTACGCGCCCTCTAGTGGCGCAAGTATTGGAAATTTTGGAAAAGGCTTAAGACACAAAATTGTAGGTAATTTTATGTTCTAAAACGTTGTATTACAACATTTTGCACTAAAATGTATTGTTTGTCCTTAAAATTTAAATAAAGCAAAAAATTGTTACATGTATATTTAACCAATGTCGGTCTTGAGGACCCTCCACTGTACCAATTTAAACCAAAAACTAATGGTCGCATTCTAGGCACACACCGACCCTCCATACCAAATTTCAGCTTGATTGGTCAAACGGTTCGGCAGTTATCGTGGAAGATTACACACAGACACACAGACACACAGACACACAGACAGACCATACGCTGGAAATGGTCTCAATCTTCTTGGGGGACCTCAAAATGGGTATTTCCATCGATATCTCAAATTTTTTTTTTGCTCGTTCACCTTACTTTCCCTTTGATGGGTCCGGGAAGGTAAAAATAATGCAAAATAAAAAAAAATAGAAAAGAACATTAAAAACTGGAAAAATTTGAAAAAATCAAGTAAAGCATGGTCGTACAGGTATTCAGCTAGTATTTAGTATAAAACCCAACGAAACTATTTATCAGAAGAGCGCATCTGTTCTCAACAATTAAATACAGAATCGATTGGTGAAAACCGCAGCTTCCTAGCTTTAATATTAACGGAGCGCCCGTTCAAAAACTATTTCAAGCATTAATAGAGGCATTGGCAAGTTTTATAAAATTGCAGTGTCGCCTCTGTGTTGAATATACGTTCTTTTCATAATTATATTTTTCATTTATTTATGACAAGTAAAAGTAGAATTGTGTGTGCAGCAAAAAATTGACTAAACAAATATAAAAATTGTTTTCATCGGTTTCCAGCTAAATTCAAAAATAAATGTTTGGTCATGTATTTCTGGTCAGATGCTTTTATTTTTATTATTTTGAGTATTCCTGATTTTTTTTCTTTCCTACGTATGATATGAAATAATAATAATTTATTTTTTCACGAAAATTATAATTCTTTACCCTCGTAAACATTGTAAAAAGTAAACGAATTTCATCTCTATTCATAAATGATTAATTCCTTTGAATTCTGATAGCGGCGCCACTATCCAGATATAAAATGTTGTAATGTAAGGGTTTCGTAGTCCCTAACTTTTAAAGTTTATTTTTTATTATTAACGGATAAAAAAAATTGTACGTGTTGGTAAAGATCTGATCTATGTTCCTTACTCCTCAATTTTTTGAAATTTGATTTTGATCTTTTCTAAAAAAAAAATGTGAAAATAGTAAAAAACATGGAATTTTGCGATTTTTTTTTTGAAAAAACCAAATCATATTTCGAAAAGGTGAGGGGTAAGGAACATAGATCAGATCTTTATTAATACGTACAAATTTTTTAATCCACTAATAATAAAAATTAAACATTAAAAGTTTATAGTATATTACAACTTCCTCTTAATATATACTTGAAGGTTTACAACATGTTAAAATAATAACAGACTTTTCACGTTAAATCATAAATTTCACTTTAGTTTCTTAACTCGAATAATTATCTTTGGCAACACTGGATCTTTGATGGGTAATAAAAAATCAGAATTTAGGTGTATTTTTTAACGGAGATCAAAGTATATATCAGTATATATTTGCCCTAATAAATGTATAAATGCCGCCTTAACATTTCTAAAGATTATTGAGACCATTACTGACCGCACCTAATAAACACTCATTGACAATAAACGTAATTTTTCTTCTAGCTACAATTGCCTTTTTTCTATTAAACATCTAAAGCTATTAGATACGAAAAGCACAATCTTTTAGCTTCTTCATGATCTTTGGATGTATTGTAACGAAGTTACTTTAATCTCGGCAATAATTAAAATATGCAAATAAAATAGCGCACGGCACTGGACTATAGTCAATACGTTTAATGCCAAAAAAGTCATAAATATATTAAAAAAAAATTTAAATGAAAATGTTTCATTAGACGTGTTAAATTAAATAAACATTCCAATAAAACCGGTTTTTTCTCTGTGTTGAACTTTTGCTAAAATTGATAAAAATTTGGTTTTTAACACGTTTAAGGCCAAAAAAACACGAATATATTTAAAAACAAAATTTGAAAATCAAAATGCGACACTTAACGTGTTAAAATAAGGCCAGCCGTAACAGTTTTAACCCCCGCCGAAAGATGGAGTCACTCGCATACTTGTTTCGCATACCCAGCCGACCATATGTGGCAGTGGCAATCCGAATTAGAGCCGAGAACCAGTTCAGAACCAGCTAATGACTTTTAGAAATAGGTCAAGCTGATATCTAAAGAGAGTCGAATCCAAGTTGTACCGTACCGGAACGATTAATCTGACCATACTACGCCAGCCGTGCCTGTACCGTCGGTTACACATCTTTCTTCCGGATTTTGGATAATTAAATAAAGGATTTTTATTTACTTGAAGATTTTTTTTATAGCGAGTTTTAAGCAGCCTAAAATACCCGGATAACTCAACCAAGTAGGCCAAGTATAGACCGTTCTTTGTCTTGTCGATTGCATACGATCCCTGGAGTATTTCTTTTCTACTGATGTTGCCCGTGCAAGTAGATGTTACGTTTTTTTCTCTGTACACCCTGTATTTTCATTATTCCTCTGCTCAGTATATTTTAATTTCAGACTCGCTTCAGTCAAAACAATTGACTTCTATATCGTTTATGTCGCTAATTGAAAATTTCTTTTCTTCCCCTCGGTGTATTATTTTTATTATATTATATTATATTATATTATATATTCACTTATGTCCCCTATTATCATTATTAATTATTTCGACGCTTTAACTTTTATTTACTGTTATTTTGAATTCTTTTTTATGCCGGTATATTTTTTTTATTACTTACTTAAAAGTTCATATCTTATATTTTATAATAATATACATTATCTGATGTTTGTGGTGCCCTTTCAGTCTCGATTACAAAAAGACAATCTATTTTTAATTTGTTTTTACAGATTGTCTTAAAATTTAATTCACTTTGATTATTTTTATATTTCATATTTTGATCTAAATATTCATGTATTTCATATTAATATTATTCTTGTTTTATATTCTTTTATATATAAGATAATATGACATTTTTGTCTTATATTTATTTTATGTGAACTTTTACGGGTTTTCTGGACAAGTCCTTTTTTGGTACAAGTTTTTTTGGTACCTGTTTTTTAGTACAAGTTTATTTTTTTTTAACAAGTTTTTTTGGACAGAACATTTTCTTTTTGGAACGAGCAAGTTTTTTTTTTCTCCTTTGGGACCAACGTTTCTACTGCCGGATCCAAGAAACTTTAGAAGAAACTCGAAGACAAGCCAAAAATCAAGTTAAGTCAAATGTACAGGAAAAAAAAGAAAAAGTCCCTGAAAGATTTATTTTTTTTTCGTATAAAATAAAACAAATATAACGTTTAATTTGAGTTTAATTTCCTTAAACCCACAGTAGTTTTTTTAGTTCTTCTGACCGCTAAGGGTCTTGTCGATTCTATACGATCCCTGGAGTATTTATTCTCCACTGATGCTGCCCGTGCAAGTGACCTTTTAAACGGAAGGTGGCGCCTGAGGCAATCCTAAGTCGCCAAAAGACAGCTTGACGACGCAAAGAGCGTTACAGTAGAATCATTTTTTTTGATATTCGGCAAAAAAAAATTTAGTAAAAATTAAATAATAGTACTAAGAAAAAAATATTTATTAGTAAAATAATTCAAATATACAAAAATAAAACCTATTACTATCTACATTTACTATTTTTTGAGTTTTATATATTTCATTAAAGTTGATGAATATGATCAGACATTATAGACACAAACAATAAAACATAGTCCGGAACTAATTTAGTACATAATGGAAAAACATTATAAGCAAAGAATAACAAACGAGTTGTACGAGATAAGTAGACAAAAAATAATAGAAATTACTCTATGAGTAATAAAGTAGCTGGAAGTACATTAGGGTTTAGTCGGACGGAAGACTGGACCTATTTTTATTACTTTTCAAAGATTAAACTACCAAAACTAAAAATCATTCAGATTTAAATTAATTGGAAATTGAATGGAAAGAGTATATGAAACAGATCATAATAATTATAAAATAATAAGATTCACACACTCGATTTTGACCAATTAATCTGATTTCTCAAACACACAAACACATTGTATCTCACATACAGGCGGTAAAGCTTTAAGTTGATTCCTATACGATTCTACAATTTTCTTCAAACGTTGATTTTGCTTTCTAAGATTAACCACTTCTTCGGAAAGTAATTTTCTTTGCTTTAGCACTTCGAGATAATGTTGTAAACCAGTCGCTAGTCCATTCCATTCAGTTATAATACAAGATGAATCTGTATTGAGTATGTTTTTCCATTGTTGCCAATAATCCACAATATCTTTTGTATCTATTAAGCGAGAAATTGTAAATCGCTTTCTTCTTAGTCTTTCATCTGGAAATAAATAAAAATTTATCTTGCCGAGCAGAAATATAACATTATAATTCGTACACGAGATATTTAGAAGAGGAAGAGTGCTACCTTAAAAAGATGTTGCAAAAGAAAGAAAATTGGTTAGATACTGAGCTAGCTTTTGATAATATACTAGTACTACTACTAAAAGATATATTCTTCAGATTTAAACAAGATAAAACATACACTAGGAAGTTATGTCCTCAATCTTGTATCTGACCTACACAAGCTAGAATAAGATATCTTTGAAGACGGAACTATAAGCAACGACCACAAAAAGCTGTAGATAAATTGCAGATATTTTCTTCTTTTTCTTTAACTCAAATTATAATGGAATCTCTTTTATTATAAACTTCAGGTTTCTGTACTAACTTTGCCATTTTTTGATCCACAGTCTTTTTAGATCTTCCTATACAAGTCTTACCATATTTCCTCAGCTTTTTTATTCATTAGTGAATCTGGTTGCATTCTTTATACATTTTCGTACCACTTTAGTTGTTAGTCTAATATTTGTGTGATTGGATTTTATTAATTTTTTTTTAGGTCTTTGGTTCTGTACGTGCTTGATTCCTCTATTTGTTTTGAATTCCCTGAAGTTTTCCTCTCATTGGTAGCTGCTGATTAGTTTTTTATTTCTTCTCAATGAATTCCATAAACTATATCAAATGCTGATTTCAGGTCTATAAAAGTATAATTCCTTCTCTTATTCGTTTGCTTTCTTTAACACTTTTTAAATTATACTTATTTCTTAGAGTACAGAATTTTCCCAGCCAGTTACGATATCCCATTTTTCTTAAGAGCACAAGTGGAATCTATGAGACAAATTTCATGAAAATCCTTCAAGCCGTTCTTGAGATTGCGTAGACAAAAAACTAACAAAACTGTGTTAATATTTGAGATGTGGTCTTGGTGTTTACTTTTCGCTTATAAAAGTTCTTGTCCTCTTAAAGCACAAAAATATTTGGAAATGGTATAAGTAAATATGAAATTGATTTGCTGACCTTATATGGTGGTGGTATATCGCCTTCCATATAGACCAGCCAAACTTCACCAATAGGGTTACAACCAGGATATACATGAAGATTCTGACATCTCCGTCTACGTGGATTACTTTCTCCTGAACGTTTTTCCTATTTTGTGCCTTCACTTGTCTTATACCATTCTTAATATTTCATCTTTTTTCCCGAATTTCAAGCTAGAGGAATTTGCGATAAGAAAAAACGTGGTTCAAATAAAAATAGAATTCCTGTCAATGCTTGTAAACCAGATAATTTGTGAAGATACTAAACTAGTCTTCGTCCTTCTTAGTCCCTTCAGGGAGCATCGATTTCAACATAGTCTCCACAGCAACCATAAAAGATAAGTCCAGTACTTCGGAAAATGTTTTGTAATCCTCAAATAGACCCAGTTGAATGCACTACTAACAGGCCTTCCACTTCCAAATACAGTAAGCATTCACGAAAGAAAAGCTTTGAAGATCTTCGTATGGAAATATTTAAAAAGGATCCCAATCAGACACTTCTAAATCCAGTAAGCATTCACGAAAGAGAAGCTTTGAAGATCTTTGTCTGGAAATATTTAAAAAGGATCCCAATCAGCCACTTCTACCTCCAGTAAGAATTCACGAAAGAAAAGCTTGTAAATCTTTGTCTGGAAATATTTAAAAAGGATCCCAATCAGCCACTTCTAAATCCAGTAAGCATTCACGCAAGAGAAGCTTTGAAGATCTTCGTCTGGAAATATTTAAAAATGATCCCAATCAGCCACTTCTAAATCCAGTAAGCATTCACGCAAGAGAAGCTTTGAAGATCTTCGTCTGGAAATATTTAAAAATGATCCCAATCAGCCACTTCTAAATCCAGTAAGCATTCACGCAAGAGAAGCTTTGAAGATCTTCGTCTGGAAATATTTAAAAATGATCCCAATCAGCCACTTCTAACTCCAATAAGCATTCATGAAAGAGAAGCTTTGAAGATCTCCTGGAAATATTTAAAAAGGATCCCTATCAGCTACTTCTAAATCCAGTAAGCATTCTCGAAAGAGAAGCTTTGAACATCGTTTGGAAATATTTAATCAGCTACTTCTAAATCCAGTAAGCATTCATGAAGAAAAGCTTTGAAGATCTTCGTCTGGAAATATTTAAAAAGGATCCCAATCAGCCACTGCTAACTCCAGTAAGCATTCACGAAAGAGAAGCTTTGAAGATCTTCGTCTAGAAATATTTAAAAAGGATCCCAATCAGACAGTGGAGAAAAAAAGGAAAAGGCTTGGTACGAACTGTGGGATAATCACCTCTACAAAATAGCATAAAAAAGATCAAAAGGAAAAAGAAAATGATGAAAAGAATTGATTTAGAAAGAGAAGAAAGGAAACGATATGAGGTTTTAAAGAAAGAAATAATCAGTAAAAGTTCAAAATGAAGACGATGAGAGCTTTTCTACTAGACAAAGCGTTGACTGTCTGGATCTCTCATTGTCTTTTTGACGCCTAAGGGATTTTGCATCATGAGTATGAATTGCCTGGAATGCCTGTAAATGCTCAGTTTTATAAGTCAGTGCTTTAGGGTCCGAGCGTATGTAGGCTGAAGTCGTCGGCCGACGAAACTGTCGGACACTTATAACATAGAGGTGTTATATATTACGCGTATGGACGCTAATTAAATCGGTCGGTTTTAAAATCTCTGATGAGACACAAAATTCCGATTTGACAACTAATTCACATAACTTTACACAACCATCAGTATCCACTTCCAAAAATAAAAATAAGACCAAACAAGGTAATAATGATGAAGAACGGTTAATTAAAATCTTAGAAAAGATAGCGAATGAACTGGTGGATAAAGACAAACATTTTTTGTTATCATTAGAGCCATCTCTCCGAAGAATGAATAATGCACCATGTAAATGTACTCCCAAAGCTATAGATGGCCACAATCACCATATAGCATGACGTCAGATAATTCTGAATGTTCAATGGGTAACCTAACATTCTGGTGTAGGTACTTCTAAGGGTGTGATCTTAAATCTTCCTAGGACCGGACAAATTGCCCTTTTACTAGTCCTACACTTAATAATGGATGCACCCAGTATTTTCTTCAGCGTTTCTTTTGACGTATTTTAAAAAGAGCATAAATAGATGCTACTTCTATAAAATCCATATTGTAATGATCATGATCCAATCCAACCGGCCGGTAAAAAAAGCATTCAATGCGCGCTGAAGTTGATCAGTAGACGAAAGAAATGTTCCATGCATGACCAATTCCACAACCGGCCGAATCACAACCGCCCGATGATCTTTCCCCAGCAGCCGTACAGTCCGGACTTATCACCACCAGACTTCTTTTTGTTTTCTCGCCTCTGGAGTTGAAAGGTGCGCATTTCACCACCATCGACAATATCAAGGATACGTCAAGAGCATTCCTGCTGACGAGTTCCAGGTTGTACGAATTGTAATTAATAAATGGGAAAATCCCTGTATTTTCCTTTAAAAAACAAAATGAGCATAAAGTGGATGAAAATATGAAATACACCAGTAGACAAAAGGGGTTTTACAGAAAAATTGGATGGAGATAACCAAAATACTAAAGGAATAACATTTAGCATAGGCAAATAACCTTCCTCTTCTATTGTTAGTGAAAAAAAATGTACTTACTCATCGAAGGAATTGTCATTTTTACCCGATTGTAATAAAATTCAACGAAGTCTTTAAGAGCTTTAACTATATAAATGGAACTAATAACTAGCGAATGACTATATTGACAAGCCATTTTATCTCTAGTAATAGCCATGGATTTCTTTCTCTGAGCTTGTGAAGCTTCTCCCATATCAAGTGCATCACATTGAGCTATATCAATTGATTCAACGGATTCTTTATAAAACTCATCGATATCAACTTTCGAACTTACAACATCTATTACAGCTTCTTCGATCGGGTCTCTCATGTGAATTGTGTATCTCAGAGCTTCTGCTATTGGCTGATAAAAATCAGTTTGTGCAAGTTCGTTTTCGCCAGTACTTTTAGCTGTACTAAAAAATGAAGCGGTAGATAGGTGACTTATCGTATAAATGGAACCATCACGTGATTTTTCCCCTCCTCCGCCGCAAATGTTACAAAAGCTATAAGGTACAAAAAAATTAATTAATAAATCTATATCGTCCTTATTTTCAATCATTAAGGCTTTAAATATCTGTTCCACTTTAACTAAGCTTTTCTCGTCGTTTTTGTAATTTTTTAATAGAACCTGGATGCGTTGTTCGGTTAAAAATCCTGTTTTATCCGAAGTTACAATTAGAATATATTTAAGTAATTTTTTATAACGTTCTATTTTTTTTAAATCATTAGTGTCATCTTGAAATAGTGGTTTGCTAATAATACTTTTAGATTTAGAAATTTTAGTTGAACCTTGATATATTGAGCCAATAAGTGAATTAGCATTTTTATAACTAGAATAATTTGATATCTCCAATGGGATAGTTAGTGATTGTTGCCATTCTTTTGATAACTGTTGTTCATGAAGAATTTTATCAGTTTTTATAATTGTGTCTAAGAGTTTTTGACAATTTTTTTTATTTAAGTTCCAGATTTCATGAAATATCTTTTCATTCGTTTTAGCAAAATTATCAGCTTTATTTTCAATATCTAAAATTCTCCGATGCACAAGTTTAATATCATCTTCATATTTCTTTATCTTATCCTTCGAACTAGCTTTATAAGATTTAATTTTAGTTTTTAAATAAAGAATAACATCTTGCAGTTTAGTAATCCTACGTTTTTGATATGCTCCAAAAATTGTACTTTCATTACAACGTCTATAATAAATTTCAAAATTGTATTCATATTTTTGATCATTAATTAATACCGCAGCTTTAATATTTTCCAGATGTTGTTTAGATGTGGCAATAGAATGAGATAATGCTGTTTTTTGACTTCTATAATATTCATTAAATTCTTTTCTTGAAGTTTCTACGGCATTAGTTATTTTCTGATAGAATCTAAATTTGTTGTGACATAATGTTTCTGTTTCTTTGGTTATATTGTCGTAAATTTTACTCCATTTATCCTGTCTGAAAATAAATACATTATATTATATTATACATATAAAAATTAAAAAAAAGTGTTAAAGTAGCTAAAATAGAAAGTGTGAAAGAAAAATAATTGAATACAAACACTGATTTAATATATCTTTAATTACCTAGATGAAGAAACCACTCTGAAATTACCGAAATAAAAGAGAATATCAATCCAAAAAAGCTCCAGGTTTTGACTCAATTAATGGAGAAATTTTAAAACAACTACCCAAAAAATCAATAAATAAACTAAGTAACCTAATAAATGCTGAATACCCAGCATTTTAAAAATTGCGGAAGTCATAATGATACCCAAGCCAGGGAAACTACCACATGAAGCATCGTCATACAGACCGATCTCTTTCTGCCTGTTATGTTAAAACTATTTGAAAAACTCCTACACAAAAGACCAAAAGTAATTACCAAAGAAAGAGAAATTAACCCTAGCCAATTTGGATTTAAAAATAAGCACTCGAGGATCGACCAAGTCCATAGAATAGTAGATAAGCTATGACCGTTCTGGAGCACTCCTTATGGAAATTAACATGTGAAATCGCCAAGGTCCATTCTGGTAATTTTTTGGCTCATTGAAGGCCACTTGTGACGTCATTAGACGAGAGCTGTTCGAGACCTGTTCAAAAGCTGTTCGAGAGCTGTTCAAAGTTGTTCTAGACCTATTCAAGACCTGTTTAAAAGCTCTTGAACAGGTCCGAAACAGCTCTCAAACAGTTCTCAAACAGTTCTCGAACAGCTCTCAAACAGTTCTCGAACAGCTCTCAAACAGTTCTCGAACAGGTCTTGAACAGCTTTAAACAGCTCTTTTGTTTTTGAACAGGTCTCGAACAGATTTTGGACAGGTCTCAAACAGCTCTGATAATGTCACAAGTGACCTTAAATGAGCTAAAAATTACCAGAATGGACCTTAGCGATTTCCCATATTAATTTCCATAAGGAGTGCGCCTGAACTGTCATAGTTTATCTACTTAGAATAACTAACATTATAGAGAAATCGTTACAAGAGAAAAACATTTATGCCACTATTTTTCTTGATGTAGCACAAGGGTTTGATAAGGACTTGGCATGATGGCTTAATACATAAGATAAAGCTTTTCTTTCCAAAACAATATACAGATATCCTCCAAGACATTTTAGAATTAATCAAGAAGAAGCCTATTCTGATCTTAAATAAATTAAGGCTGGAATACCACAAGGAAGTGTTCTAGGACCTTTCCTATACGTACTGTACATATGTGATATTTCAGAGTTAGAAAATAATAACATAGCCAGGTAATAACCCACAAGTTTTGGTATTATTACAATAAACGGCATTAAACGTCAATAAACGGCAATAAACGTCAGTAAACGGCAATTAACGGCAATAAACGACAATAAACGACAATAAACGGCAATAAAGGACAATAAACGTCAATAAATGGCAATAAATGGCAATAAACGAAAATAAACGACAATAAAGGGCAATAAACTTTAATAAACAGCAATTAACGGCAATGAACGACACTAAACGACAATAAACGTCAATAAACGACATTAAACAGCAATAAACGGCAATAAACGGCAATAAACGGCAATTAATGGCAATTAACGGCAATTGATATTATTTTTTTCGTGAAACTTTAATAACAATCTACATGGTGAAAAATTATTTGGTGAGACTTTTTCATATGACAAAATGTTACGGCAGCGCTACTGTCACCACTCTCCTAGGAGATAATAAAAATGGCCTGGAGCTTAGCCAAGGCCCTGAAAAGATGGACAAGCTCCCCTGCAGAAATCTCTGAACTGGAACAGGCGAAAGGGTAGTTCATGCACTCACGGTGTTGGAGAGTCTTTTCCTTATAGACAGGATTTGAGGTTCGAGAGGGTTTCACTTTCCTTTACTAACTATTTGACTTTTTAGTCTCTTTAAATATCTAACGCTTTCTTTATCCCCTTGGATGGAAAAAATTAAAATACGCTAATGAATTGTTTGCTAGGTTTATTAAAAAAAAACAAGACTGAAAAGTTTAACAAAAAAAAAACACATATAACAAAAAATTATTAAAAGAAAAAATCAAATAAACTGACTGATTGAATTACGAAAAAAATTTACAAAGTGAAAAAATGTGACAATTATAACAAATAACCCAAATTATCGCGATCTTAAGATCACTATCAGTAATAAAATATTTAAAACATGTACTGCAGATAGCACAAAAATTTTTGTACTTACTGTCCGCGGATCTGGCCCCATTGACTCAAAAGAAAAACTAAGTAAATACAAATAAAATCTTTACAACCCCTATGTCAAAATTCTCTAAACTAGAAAACAAGTAGACAACTAAATGTATGTAAATTTTTTTCAACAAAAATTTTTTTTAAGTATAAAAAAACTGATAAGCAAAAAGTATAGCAATTAATTATAACAAATTTGACATAACCATACAATTAACGGTTTACTCCCTTCCTTGGGGGTACTTAAAGGGGGAGAGGCAATGTCCCCTATTTTTTTTTCTTTATTTTATTTTTTCGCTTAACTGAAATGAACTAAAGACCAGAAACCCAGAGAGCTTTGCCTCAATTTTTTTTGAGGGACTTTATTATAGCACAAAAAAACCAAAATGTTTCAACGTTTGACAGTATTAGTAAAAAAAATCGGTTGTGTCGCCCCAAAACTTTCCCGACGAGTATCCAAGAATACTTTTTCAGATATTTAATGTTAAAGTTTCAAATTTTGACATTTTGTTATTTTTGACAGGTGACAGTTGGAGAAATAATTTTGACTGTCCTGTATAGAGTTTTGTATGGGCTTTCAAATGACATATTGCAAGTCGAATTCCATGACATATTGCATCTGTCGTTTTTTGATAGTGACACTTCCGTTTGACACATGTCATACAAAAACTAATAATTTCTTCCAAATGATAACCCAAAATCCTGTACCAAATTTCAGTCCAATCGGATTAATACTTTTTAAGATATTTAATGCTAAAATTTCAAATTTTGACATTTTTTTATTTTTGACAGGTGACAGTTGGACCAAATAATTTTGACTGTCTTGTATAGAGTGTTTTATGGGCTTTCAAGTGACATATTGCAAGTCGAATTCCGTGACATATTTGATCTGTCATTTTTTGATAGTGATACTTCCGTTTGACAGATGTCATACAAACAAAAACTAATGAGTTCTTCTGAGAGGTAACCCAAACCCCTTTACCAAATTTCAGCTTAATCGGATTAAACGTGTGGCCTCTATCGTGGAATAATACACACACTTACACACACACAGACCGACAGACAGACTTCCATCTGGAAATGGTCTTAATCGTCTCAGGGCACCCGAAAATGGATATTTCCGTTTTTATCTCGAAATTTTTTTTTAACTCGTTCACAATACTTTCCCTTCTAGGAGGTGGGTCGGGAAAGTAAAATTAAACTTCGCTATCACGAACTTATTCCGTCGGCTACCTTTGAAGCGCTTTTGTTATCTCACTTCAACAAATTTTTCTCTTTATTGCTCACTATCCGTTTGCGAGTTAACATACAAAAAAAAGATGATCGCGCCGGTAAAGAGACTTCACGTCCTGTCAATGCCTATATCGACCGCTTACTAGTAGCACCTGCTTTTCACTACTGCACAGAATTTTTTTTTGGTCGACGTCGCTTCGCGACATTCGGCGAGACACCCCCGCGAGGTATGTTTTTTGACGTACGTAGAGATTTCTACCTCAATGTTTTCATCAGTAAACTATGCGCTAGTGTAACACTAATGTAAAAGTTGTCTATGTATATTTCACAGCCAGAATCTAACAACTCATTTGATAAACGAAAAACAGCACTGTCCGGAACAGATTGTTAATGCCCACTGGGGCGGAATACGGCCATATGGAGGAACGCGACGATGTATGAGGACCAGGGGACTTAGATCCTTCATAGCTAACTTCCGATATACTCACAATCGGGGGGAGAGTCTGGGGCTCGTACCGTGGATGGATGAATGGATGGATGGAGAATGGATTCAATCACTTTGAGACGGTGCAACCATCTTGCGGTTGCTCGGTAGTACCGGCTTCTTACTTAAATGAATTTTGCAAATACCGTGTCCCATCACATATAGATGGCGTCTTGTTTATTTGTTGTCTATACTGATTATTATTAAAAATATATTTGGGGCATAAGAATTTTTTATAAGTATTAATGTAACTAAATAGAAAATCATATAAATTTCAAACATTAAATGTAGTTTTAAGTGGCAGGCGGGTTTTAAGCATACTTCTCTTCGGGTGGAAACCCAACCTGTTAGTCATAAATAAATCCTCCTTTTTTATTCCACAGCAGTTAACGCGTTAATTATCTATAAATACTTTTCTGTAAGTATTTTTTCTCAGCGATTATCAAACAAAAGTTACATTTATAACATAATAAAAAAATAGTAATTCTTTTTAATAAATAATAGTAAAGAGTAAATAAGATAACTGGCGTTACTTTTCATCGCCATCTATCTGCAATTTCTAAAAAAAATTTTTAATATACTATAAACCTACAAAACCTACAAAAAGTTCTATCTAATATTTTTAAATATTGTTGAAAACCTCTGATTATCTGTTGTAGTCAACAAGGTGGCATTTGAGTAGTACGGTTGCTGCCGTGAAGCGGCAACGTCGTCAAGAAATTCCACATAATTTGCACTACCCTATCCTTCATACACTGAATTTAATATTTGAAATCAATTTTTTTCTAAACATAAACTAGAGATATTGTTGACATATTTTTATATTTTTTTCTAATTCAATTTTGTAACTTACTTTTCTTGAATATAATCGTCCTTTACGTTATTAATAATTTTTTGAATTATATTCCACTGGATATTGAACGATATTTTAATATCTTCGATGAGTTTGCTCATCATTTTAAATAAAATTTCCATAGTTTCTAAGTTTTTCTTTTGGTCCTTATTAAATTCTATTTCAGCAAATTCAATCTTCGATTTGATAACAGCCGAAATTTTATCTCTACTTTTTATTAACAAATCGCATCGTTCTTTTATAGTTGCTATTCCATTATGAATATCAACGGGATCTTTAAATATTCCAAGTTGTTTCCATTTATCTATAATTCCATCAAATTCATGTTCAGCCTCAGTCGCTTCCTGTTTCAATGCTTTTAATAATTTTTTTCTATTTGTATCTCTAGATTTTCTTCTTTTAAATTCATAAATTATATTTTCAACTTTTATCTCACGTAATTCTTGCACTGCTTCCTTAACAGATTTATCTAAAATATGATTGGATTTTAACTTGGTGTGGTGTACTGGTCCCGCTTCGTTTTCTTCATTGCTTGAATCTATTGAACTGCAACATAAAAATTAATTAATTAAAATGCAAAATAAACTTAATTGTTGCCAAATCAATACAAAAACAAGAACGCCAAAAATATTATCTTAACTACCAAAAACCGTTCCACTATAATACAACCTGCTAGGCAGATGCTTTAAAAGAATGGCTAGCAATAATTACAATGACCCAATTAAGACTAATCTAGTATATAATGTGGTGAACACACTGTATTTAAATTAATTCGTTTGTAAGTTAATTAAAAAAATAAATTATTTTACCGATTGCGATTATTCAATCTTCTTTGAATCCTTTCGGCTCTGGCGAATTTCCTTTCAGCAGGATCCTTAGAATTAAACATTGAATCTTCCAATAATTCATCTTTTTCAACAGAAGTAAAGCTAATTTCAGAGTCTTCTGACATATTGAAGATTTATTAAATATAGATTTTTACAAAAAAATCTTAAAATTCTTGGAATATATGGAATAATAAAAACAAACAGATCCGCGTCAATGTTAAAAGAAAATTTTTGACAAGTCAATATAATAAAACGTAGGTAACGACAAAGACATATTGATAGGATGTGTAATAACAAAAGGTAACTTTGGAAGATCGAGTTCAAAATTTATCTGTTGGACTTTTTGGCATTTTTCTTATCCTACTAGATTTTCTCATCTCATTAGGGAATGATAATCACTCAGGGTTCAAAGACTAATGAAAATCTTCAGTAGCGTCAGGAGTAGGTGGAATTGTGGCTCGTTTTCGTTCATAATCAAAGGTGGATTAGATTGTGTGGTTTCCCTACCATATTTCAGCCTTACAAATGAATAATCTAGATTCGTTTTCAGCAATTCCTCTTCTTCTACTAAATGCTGATACTTGTTTGATCAGTTAAATCGATTTATTAGTACTTGATCCGAATTGAAGAGCAATATGGGTATGCAATATGGGTATGCTAAACATTCTCTCATGCGGCGTTTAGTTCATAGCTGTGCATAAAAGCGATCTGATGGAATGAATATCGACCGGTAAGACATGTTCCCAATTCTCACCAAGTATATTGTGGGAATGTAATGGTAGTTGGATCGTTTTCCATTGCCTTGAGGGTTGTAAGCTGTTGTTCTGTTTATTATGCACCATAGAAAAAATATCTGCTTCGCGGGAAAGAACTAGTGGCAGTATCATCCTCAGAAGGTAACTCAGTAGATGTTCTTGGTATTGAACATACTTCTGGATTGCTAAAGTTTAGGCAATTTTCTTCAGTCATATCCATGTTAAAAGCTTTATTGCATGATTTTTCAAGTTAGATTTTCCAAAAACCTCTCATGTATTTTCTTTGAAGAGATTAATGTGTTCTAGTTCTACTGTATTCTGTTTATGTCGTTGTGTGATTGACATTTTTGTCATTGAGAGTAAATAAATACTTTACATCTGCTATTCGCTCTATGCGAGAAGGCAGCATTTGTCCCGAACATTTTTCGACGGACCAAAATGTCAACAACAATACGGAAAGCTCGCCGAAGTCTAACAGAAATATATTGTCAAAAACAAATAGAATAAGTTTTCGAAACTATACATTCCGACCATTACCATACATGTTTCATCCTTATAGGAATTTTCAGTGGCACTTTGTCGGAATGCATAGTTTCAAAAATTTATTCTATATACCCCAACTATTTTTATGTGACACTAAAATGATGGATAGACACGCCATCTATCATATTGGTTGATGGGTACCAACCGGGCAGTGCGTTTAGCAGAATACAATTCTGTAAACGCGTCTCCAAGTACAACTTGGATTGCCGTCAGATGGAGTAATCCATCAACCATCATAATGGCTTTCAGAATAACAGTTTAATCAGTCCCAGTACAAAGTTTTATCGGTTTCCTTAAAGTCTGTACAAATGTGAACAAAGAAAAAGCGAACCGTGGGAACAATTATTGTTCGATGGTTATGCGGTTTAAGACACGGATTTAAAAGAGAAATAACTTTTTTATTTTTTTATTATAATTGTGGATATTTTTTATTAAGCAAAGCAGTTTAATCCGAGTCAACACAAACAATGTTTTTACCTACGGTTTGCTTTGATTAATATTTCATTCAAAATGAAAAACAGATTATTTTACTTTCCCGACCCACCTCCTAGAAGGCAGAGTATTGTGACCGAGATAAAAAAAAAATTTCGAGATAGAAACGGAAATATCCATTTTCGGATGCCCTTAGACAATTAAGACCATTTTCAGACGGAAGTCTGTCTGTCTGTGTGTATGTGTGTGTGCGTATTTTCCACGATAGAAGTCACACGTTTAATCCGATTGAGCTGAAATTTGCTACAGGGGTTTGGGTTACCTGTTGGAAGAATCCATTAGTTTTTGTACATCTGTGAAACGGAAATATCACTGTCAAAAAATGACAGATGCAATATATTACGGAATTGGACATACAATATGTCATTTGAAAGCCCTTGAAAAACTCTATTCAGAACAGTCACAATTATTTCTCCAACTGTCATCTGTCAAAAATAAAAAAATGTCAAGATTTCAAATTTTAGCATTAAATATCTGAAAAAGTATTAATCCGATTGGGCTGAAATTTGGTATAAGAGTTTGGATTACCCGTCGGAAAAAATATTTATTTTTTGTACGACGTCTGTCAAACGGAAGTGTCACTATCAAAAAACGACAGATGCAATATGTCACAGAACTCGACTTAGAATATGTCATTTGAAAGCCCTTGAAAAACTCTATTCAGAACAGTCAAAATTATTTCTCCAACTGTCACCTGCCAAAAAGAAGAAAATGTCAAAAGTTGAAACTTTAACATTAAATATCTGAAAAAGTATTTGTGGTTACTCGTCGGGAAAATTTTTGGGGCGACACAACCGATTTTTTTTTTATGTTTTCTGAATAAAAATTACCGAAAATTATGATTCGAACCGATAACCCTTCGCTTTCAAATCCGTGTCTTAAACCGCATAACCATGGCACCATTAAAAAAATAGAATTTATTATTTTTATTTTCTGTTAAATTTTCTCCTCCACCGAGCATATGTGACGAAATGCATCGTTTTTTAGGGCATTTTGATTGTACGGGACAAAGTTTTACATGTCAGCCTACAGGTGTCTCTACACGGCAAGTTGCACACAGCGAATACTTTTATGTATGTTTTATTGAGAATGTAACAAATTTGGCGCAGTCAGTTATAGAAGAATCCAAATAGGGATTATCGAAGAATTTAATCCAGAAATAGAATCATGGAAAAGTTACAAGGAAAGATTGGATTTCTATTTCCTCGATAACGACGTAGAAGACGAGGGAAAGAAGAAAGCTTTATTTTTAAGCGTAGTTGGAAAAATAAGCTAGTGTATCCTGGGAAGTTGAAGACAACACTGCAACTTTGAAGAAGGTAAACTTACCCTTGATATTATGCTTAGAGATAGATTTACTCATGGAATGCAAGATACAAATTTAAAGCTAGAACTAATTAACGTTTAGTTGTACATTAGAGAAGGCTGTCTTGTCGGATATGTTGAAAAAGCTTGCTTAAAGAAAGAGAAAAGGAACCTTAGAGCCAAAGAAAATTATTACGTAATTGAAGACGAACATTAAGAAGAAGAAAATAAATGATAAACTTCCTCAGGAATTGAGAAGATCTATACGAATTAAGAAACAACCGAATTGGTTGAAAGATTTTCAATGATTATATAGTTCAACTATATTTATTATGTTTATATTGTCGTTGTGTAATTGATATTTTTGTCATTGAGACCTAATAAATATTTTACTTCTGCTATTGGCAGGAAGCGCGACGAAAACGTCATTTGATGGTTGCATAAAATCTGGCTCGACAATTGTGAGAAGTATGTAAGTTGTGTATAAACAATAAAAATCCGTTATAAAAATGTGATTTTATTTTTGAAAGTAACAATTCAGTAAAACGTGTTGTGATGAACAAAGTAAGTATAAAACATGTAAATAAATATCAAAAACTATGATTCTTAGGTTAGGTTAATCAGTGACATCTAAACAAATAATGTATCATACTTTAAGTCAATTACTCATCAAATATCATTTCAACCCCAAACGATGGATAAAGGGAAGAAACTTGTTGCCGCAAGTCACGTTAGATATGTGAAAGAATTAAGACGTAGTGGCAAAAGTTATTTAATCACATCGAATAATTGTAGAATAATACACACATTCGTCTAAGTAAGCATGCTACAGAATTAGGTTATATCTTACTTACTTTTTTCTCCTAACTGCATTTATCCATTTGTTTCTTTTCTGTAATTTCCAACTAGCTCTTGAAAATGTGTAAAATTTTGCTTATGCTATTTCTCCCTGTTTTTTGCAATTAGAATTTGTTTAACCATCCTCTGCCACTACGTCATAATCGGTGACGTATTCTGCTGTTTTACGTGTGTCCTATATTATTTGAATGTTATTTTAAACATAACCTCAAAATTAAAATATAACTAATGACATATATGTTAAGGATTATTTACAATGACGCATGTTAAGGTGTGTTTGTATGAATAAATTGGTAATGCCAAAAATTGTATTTTGCTTTATGTGTTGCGTACTTTTTTACATAATTTAGTATTTTTTTTAACTAAACATAATTTTTGACTAAATAAAAAAAATTACGGATGATCGAATCGTGATTAAATGGAGATGTATTATACGATTATATTTTTGGGGTGAACCCAATCGTTGTAGACTACATTTAAAGGTAAAAGCTGTATTCCAGCATCTCTTTCTCTTGAAAAGTAATTAATCAACTTCAAAATTAAACTTTGCTCTTTCTCATTATACCGGAAAGGCATTTTGACAATGAAAAATGAATTGAGCTGTCAAAAGTAATAAACAACATTGACTTCGACATTAGTTAAGAAATACGTTAATGATGTCATAATTCCGTCTCATCGTATGGTTAAACAACACAACAACTATTATGAACCATTTTTATATTTAATTTTGAAGTGTTTACTTATGACAAAAGCATGATTTTAAGAAATTTTGACCACTACGAGCACTGAGATCGTTTCAGTTGTCCCTACCATGCACTCTGCACCCAGCGAATACTTTTATTTATGTTTTACTGAGAATATAACAGAATGTATCTGGAATACTGTCATTTTTCTTCATTTCTGGTGAACTCATAGTCGTTGCGAGTTGTCTTATTGCCCACATGTAAGTATCAATCTTATCGTCTGCATTCTGTCATCTAGTAGTAACTATGTGTCGAGCGTGAATGATATTTTTCAGTTTTACGTACAATTTGTTCATGGCGGAATTGTACGTGGTGAAATATGGTTTATCAGTAGTTGCAACTTTGTCAATTCCCATTCCCCTCCTTTGCAATGGCTGAAGTTGGCTGCTGTGCGTCTATGAAGTTTTTAAACGTCATCAGAATACATTAATTTTGAATACTTTTCCTCTTCTTTTAGACTTATATCTCGTTAACAACCTTTTTTGTTGTTGCCTAAGTTTTCAAATATTGATTTGTCAAAAGTATATATTTTTATTTTTATGTTGACGCGAATATGTATGTTTTTATTATTCCACGAGAAAAGTATTTTAAGATAGTTAATTTTTGGTAAAATATATCTAAAATGAGTGAAATTAGTTTAACTTCTAATGAACCAGAACAAAATGCGGACCAACCATTATTAAATTCTAAGGACCCTGCTGACAGAAAACTAGCCAGATCTCAAAGGATTCAAAGAAGATTATTGAATATTAATCGGTAAACCAACCTTTATTGAAAATTATGTGCTTCTAACCCCAATAAATTTGTCATTATTTTTTTTCCGTCACAACTAAAATTATGTTATCATATCTTAAGGCTCTGCATGCCGCATTGAGAAATATAAAGCAATATTCCACGCGGTCCGTGCGAGGCAGTACTAAACGGACATGAATCAATACGAAATTTTGGTTTGTATATCTTCCGCTCGTGCACGATTGCTCGGTTATCTTTTAAAAAAATACAATTTTGTTTTTTTTAAATTAAAGATAAATGTTAACGTGTGGATTGTATGCATGTAAAATATTATTATAATTTTTCAGAACCCGTAAAAGTTACCAGAAAATTGTAGTATTTTTATAGTTTTTAAATTGTCGTAGTTTTTTCGTTTTTATTTATTTTTTTAAATTTGACTTGCATACAATCCTAGCTTGATGTTTTGTAATACCAAGAATATTTAGAAATAAGGTAGAAAATTAAATATGTTGCTTTAATCCAGCACGAGCTGGACCCCTAAATCAGTCCAACAAATCAGCTGACGGTAGAGCCTTAATTAAAAATGTCGGAAAAACATTAAAATCTGATATTTCTTTTAATTATTGTTAATATACAGGATCTGAGCACCATCATTTCCTAGTTCCTTGAAATGACCAAATTTTTAAATTAAAATTTCACTGTAATTATCTACGTTCTACTTATAAGTTTTAGCATATTATTTTGTGTGTGCATTAAATATTTATTTTTGTATTATAGTTCAATTGATTCAAATGACGAACAAAAAGTAACTGGACCAGTACAACAGTCAAAGCTAAAATCCGAGTATATTTTAGGAAAAATTCTTAACGAAGCAGAGCAAAATCTGCGAGATACAACCATTGAAAATATATCATACGAATTAAAAAGAAGAAAATCAGAAGATACAAAAAGAAAAAAATTATTACACCAATTAAAACGAGAAGCGTCTGATGCTAAACACGAATTCGACGAAATTATGGATAAATGGAAAAATATAGGAATGTTTAAAGATCCGGTTGATACTCGTAAAGGAATAGTAAATATAAAAGAACGATGCGATTCATTGATAAAAAGTAGAGATAATATTATGGTTGTAATAAAATCGGAGATTGCATTTGTCGAAAAAGAATTTAATATAGACCAAAAGAAAGATTTCGAAAATTTAGAAAGTTTATTTAAAAGAATGGAAAAACATATTGAAGCTATTAAAACATCATTTGGTATCCAGTTCAAGATAGTTAAAAAAGTTATTAATACAACAAAAGACGACTATTATCGAGAAAAGTAAGGTTATATTATTTAGATCCAAAATGTCTAGTACCACATAAATTTATTGAAGATAAAAGTTGGCAACTAGTTTCGGCATACTAATGATATCATCAGGCCTATTATATAATGTTCAACGTGAGTAACAAAAAGGTTGGGGGTAATAGTATTAAGAAACTTACCAAATGATTATAACATCATAGGATTTTTTTTTGTTCTATGATGTTGTAATTATTTGGTAAGTTTGTTCATACTGTTACCCCAACTTTTTTATAGACCTGATGATGGCATTATTATGCCGAAACTAGTTGCTAACCTCTATCTTCAATAAAATTTATGTGGTACTGGACATTGAATTTTTATTTCTTTATATTATTTATTTTTAGGTAGATTTCCATATATGAAATCTACCTATTGTAATCGATTCAATGACGGGACCAAGAACCGGGAATAGGGGCGCTACGCTATTTATGACCTGAAGAATAAGAGTCAGTAAAAAAAATTATCGGTATATATCTATATACAGGGTGTTATTTTAAAAAGTTTCCACCCCCGATTTAGGCTTACCCTCGACCCTCAACTTTAAAATTTAAATAGGGAACATACCATGTGTGGCACATTAGGGAAAAGGTAATTCAATGCAGAATTCAAGTCACTAAATTTAATTTTTTTACGACCCCCCTGAACAGAAATACAGGGGGTTTTTTCCTACCCTCACTTTACTCTCGCACAATAATTTTTGAGAAAAATAGTGAGACACTTCGACTTTTGATTTAAAGGAAACGAAATTTTTGACAAAATTTGTCGCTCTACCTTAACCCCCTTCACCCCCACCCCATAACATGAAAATTTGAATGGGCGATACACCATGTGTGGCACATCAGAGGAAAGGTAATTCAATGCAGAATTCAAATCATACCCTTTGTCCACTGCTAGGACAAAAAAACATTACATAATTTGTATCAATAATGTTATCAATTTATTGTTAGGTATTTAAAAGAAGGTAAAAATAAAAAAAAAATACAGCAATTGCTCAAAATGTTGTCCATCGTGTGCTAAACAAAAGTCAAGTCTGTCTTGGAATTCTTGTCTATTTTGAAAAATTTCGATAGTAATGGATTGACATTCTATTACAATTCGTACCCGAAGGTCATCAATAGATGTAGGTTTAGTTTTGTAAATTACTGACTTTAGGTGACCCCAAAGCCAGAAATCGCAAGGAGTCAAATCTGGAGATATCGCAGGCCATTCTATTGCTCCTCTTCTACCGATCCAACGTTTTGGGAAATGGTCATCTAGCCATTGTCTGACTCGTAAATGATAATGAGGACCAGCCCCATCTTGTTGAAAATGTAATAGATTTTCATCTAGAGCAGGATTTCTTACTTCATCTACCTGATTTTCAAGCTCCTGAGTAATTAGCGGGTCAATGGTCATTTCTAGCATTTCTAGGTATTTTTGACCAGTTAAATTCCCATCTACGAATAATGGCCCAATAATTTGATCGCCCAGTATGCCATCCCAAACATTAAGTTTTTGAACATGTTGAGTATACCCTTCAACAAAAACATGAGGGTTGTTGTCACTCCAGTAACGACAATTATGTTTATTCACAAACCCGTCAAGAAAAAATGTGCACTCATCCGAAAAACAAATATTTTGAACTATACGGGGGTGCGTTACCAATCAATGCGAGCATTTCCTCACAAAATTGAACTCTTCTATCTGGATCATCTTCATAAAGTTGCTGATGGATTTGCATCTTGTAAGGTCGATATTTATTATTTTTTAATACTTGTCGAACTGATGAAACTAAAAGTCCAGTATTAGAGGCTACTTTGCGAAAAAAAGATGCTGGTTCCATTGCAAAATTTCCCAGAACTTCGACTTCTGTTACTTCGTCCAATACCCAAACTGCCGTCCTTTTTTTATTTACTACAGATCCAGTTTCCTCAAACTTCATAACAAGTTTTCTAATTTAAGTATGACTTACTTGCAAACCAGGATGTTCCTCATTAAAAAGAGTAGCAGCTCTTCTCGAACATCTGTTCGCGGAGCCGTAAATGAAATTCATTTCAATTCTCTGTGCTCTAGTGTAGATCATTTTCAATGTTTATTTGATAAATAATTTTAAACAAGTGAGTTTATAGGTTGGTTTTTGCCAAAGGTAATCTTATTTTTTGTAGAAACAAAAAGTGAATTGCTGATAATTCAGAAAAGTTCCTAAAAAGTACCTTAATAGTGAAGACTAGCAAATTTATGTCTAAAAAGTAGAAAAAAATGTTCTGTTTGCTGCTAATTATGATCCAAAATCTTTATACTAAAAATAAAACGTGGAGAACTCATCATAATTCATTTTTCTATCACACACACTTGTAATTTTAGAGGGTGATTAGGGGTTCTTTTTCATAAAAAAAATTGCAAATTATAGAAATTTTCTAGCCCCACGCTTTTATTTTTGATCATTAATATTTTTCATCAAATTTAGCAGCAAAGAAAAAATAATTTTCTACTTTTAAGTACACTTTCTACGAATAAATAAAAGCGTGTTTTTTAAAAAGTTTCTTTACATGGTATTTTTTTATATTTTTTAGTCTTATCAAATATTTAAATCGATTTTTCGACCACGCTCGTCCTCCATTTTGAATATATTAATTTTGACAAAAAAATCATAATCTTCGACTTTAAAAACCCCCACACTCCAGTTTTAAACAGAATCTGACCATAATCACAAATCTCGTCCACCATCTTTGTTTATTTGCCCAACAAAAATTTCATAATGCATTGTCACCAGAAACACCGAAGTCATTCGCCTCAATATTAAAAAACACCCAAATCATTCCCATTAAGATTAAAAAACGATTTAAATCGCTAAAATTATAATTTTGTTTTCGATCTATATAAAAATTTCTTATATTACTGATTGATTTTACAATGGAAAAACAAAAAAAAATATTTTTAAATAAAATTAAAAGTATTTCTTTATTATGAGGCTCTTTAATTTTTTTCTTTTTAATTTTGTATTTAAAAAAATTGTATTATATGGTGGATATGGTGGTACACAGAAAACCAAATAATATATTATGCACATTGTGATACAGAAAGCCAATGTGTAGTAACAGATTCATCAACTACAACTCTTACCTCTGTTGGGATGAAAATTAATTTTATTGTTGCTTTAAAAACCAACCAGAGTAGATAAACTTTCCCATCCCTCCCACAGGCAGGAAGGCCTAAACAAACTCCGAACCATTCTCCTACAAAACTCCTATCCGAGAGATATAGTTAACAGACTACTTTTCAGTAATCCACGCATCACCATTAATAATGGCTTGAGTCGAAGCCAAATGAATCATATCCCCACTCCTAATCAGGCCCCCGTCTTGTACAGAACGCTTCCTTACATAGAGGGACCAACGCCCAGGCTTTCGAATATCTTCAAAGACATCAACTTCAAATTTGCTTGTAAACACATTAAATCTTTATCCTCTTCACTCCAAAATTAAACATCCTGTGGATGCGATGCAGAAGTCGAACGTAATATATTGCATACCGTGTCAGGCCTGCGATTTAACGTATATTGGACAAACTGGTAGAAACCTCTCTGGGTGGCTATTCTTTAGCTCATAGGAGGTAAAGCTTCTATCAAGAGAAGACGGTTCTCGTGAGAGCGTTCTCGTGAGAGCAGTTTTCTCTCGGTGCAGTCATATCGTATTCTTGACCTAATTAGTATTACTGTTTTTAATATTAGAAATTAAAAAATAAAAAACTAAACTAATTACCTCAATCTTAATTGGATTAACTCTTCTTCGTTTCTTGAAAAAAAAACTATATCGTTAAAAATTTCAGGCCTGTTCAAAGCGTTCGTTACCTCGTGAATTGATCTGGAAACGCTGGGTTGACTCATGCCTATAATAATGTGTTTTCCAACACCTTCTTGGTATGACCCATGCCCACGCTGCTAATACCTGTAAAGGTTTATTTTATTTATTCCGAGTCATTAGTATAAAAAAAATAATGATCACAGAAGTATTAAAATGGAGCATATTGACAAAAATTTAAAGAAACTTACCTTGGATGCAACAGTTAGATCTAACTGTCTTAACGGACGATTGATAAAAGGGGTTACCCTATTTATCACCAGCCGAGCCAAGTCCTTGGAAAGCCTAAATTTTTTTCTAAATTTGGTTTCTGTTAAGACAGCGAAGGCGTCAACTTGATGTTGAAAGCGCACTCCCTCATTTTCATTATCTTCAACTGCCCCCTCAGCCTCTATCAGATCTTGACAAATTTGATTAATAACTAAAACTTCGTCTTCTTCCATCATAAAACCTTCACAAAAATTATTAACACCATAAAAAATAATATGTTTTTAGGCGGATATTACTTTTTGGTTAAGATCAAGCCGTCAATCAAAGAACAGTCAAATTATTTTCGCCACGGTGCATTATGTTTTGTGATTATGATGGGACTGTTCTCTGAACTTCTATTGAAATGACCTGTTTCTACTGGGTATGGTCGTCAGAGCTGACTCTCTCAAGTCTCAGTAGAAGTGCAGGTGATGTGATCGTGTCAAGAATACATCTAGTTCGATTTTAAGAGAACTCTCTACTGAAAGTTAGACGATGTGAGCGTTCTATTGACTCAAGAATAAGCACCCTGCGCCTATTGTCTCTCATAGAAGTGATATTAATATGTCAAAAAGATCTTGCACTTTAGCAGAACATGCCCTCTCATTAGACCTTTGATCAAACTAGGGTTATAACATCTGAACGCAACTCCTACAAGAGACAATTCTTAGAGATGTTTCACATCATGTGGTGCATTCGAGATGATGCTCCATTCACTCCGAGATAACTCCATTTGTGGTTTCCTGTTCGATTTGAAGATCGGCCTAAGCCGCGGTAGCATTCGAGTTGGACTGGGGTGAACAATAAGAGCAATCTCTTTTCACTCTGGACCTTCGGATAGGGTAATTGGAGCTTTCTATGATTGTCAAAATCTTAACCTTAAAATTAATTGAATAATAAAATCCAAAATCAAATACCACAAATGTAATAAAAACAAACGTTGTTAAACGGACATAAATGGGGAAACGGCGACTAGTTTCGGCAGAACTGCCTTCATCAGGCCTGTAATACACAGTGTCAGCGAAAATTGTTATTTAACACAATTAAGCAAAACTTACCAAATAAAAAGCAAATTAGGAACGAGTGCTTAGTATTGGTTGGCGCCAAAAATTACAAATTACCTAAAAATGCGTGTGAGCGCATAGGTACGAAAAGGAATAAAGGGTGAATAAAAGTAACATCACTGAACGTGGTTTTTGAAAATAAAAACCATAGTACTTGAAGGTTGGGTATAATTAAATTAGTTAGGTATTTTAAAAAAAATCATAACTCTTGCGAGCAAACTGTGATCCAAACGAAGTAAGGATAACACCAGATGAAAGGTTGTGATCTGATAATCAGAACCTAATAAAGAAAACTAAATAAATACCATATATTGAGGTTATGTTATAATGTCATTTTCCTCAGTGACGTGTGTCAATCGATTAGCTCTATAGTAACTCGAACCCTGCACTACTCCTACCCTGCTCGCTCCGTGGAGTTTCAACTCGAATGTAACAATGAAGGAGGAAAACTCTATGAACAAACGAAGAGACATTAGCAACCTTAGTGTCATATACAACTATGTTTTTTCATTAATTAAAAATAACAATGTCGCAGAGTTTCACTCCCAACTATCTGATTTTTAATACTTCGGTTATAATAAAACTTGACCCATATTTACTTGGACAATAGCATGTCGTATGTTGTAGATTGCTTGATTTTTCTGCTTCGTTTGCACTTTGTTTCATGTCAATTTCATTTTCCATTGTCACGTCCTTAATCCTTCGGTTCAAATATTCCCGCTCTTTTGACATATTCGTCTTCTTTTTTCACACTCTTCTTCTTTTTAGATGTTTGGGTACATTCTTCAGTACTCTCATATTTCGGTGGCTGTTGTGCTCACACTTCTGAGTCTGAATTTGTTTCTTTGTCATTGGTCATTTGTCACTATTGATAGCTGTCAAGCTTATAGATTGTTTGTGTCATCCCGTTGCACGCGTAAAGGCCATTGCACGTACATTTACATAAGAAATAAGCAGTAAAAATAAGAAATAGAAATAAGTTGGTAAAAAAATTATTTTTTGTCAACCTACATTCTTTTGAAATAGGCATGCGTGCAAACATAAATCAACGTTCAGATGTCAAATTTAGTAATATAATTATATAATAATAACCTAAAATTTATGAATTTTTCTTTGTAAATACCAAAAGCAAGTCATAAAATGGATGTTAATACTATTTGCGTGGTGCGAGGCTTTTTGTTAAGAAGTAAAAGTTATCAACATCAACAAATACTGTTTCTCATTGGTCAGGAATAAAATTTTCATGCTTACGGAAAAAATTATTTCATATCTATTATTTCTTAATTTTTATTTTTTTAACGTGCCTTGCTAGATAACA
Organism: Neocrepidodera transversa; assembly: GCA_963243735.1. Taxonomy (NCBI): domain Eukaryota; kingdom Metazoa; phylum Arthropoda; class Insecta; order Coleoptera; family Chrysomelidae; genus Neocrepidodera; species Neocrepidodera transversa. The sequence continues at coordinate 8,389,898 of OY725349.1, read as the reverse complement.
AATCGTGGAGTGATAACGATCTGTCAAATTTTATTTTTTATTTTTAACTGCTTATTTCTTGTGTAAATGTACGTTCAAGGGCCTTAACACAAATTTCTTTGGAAGATGTTTTTTTGAATTGTAAAATTTTTTATTTTGTAACTTGTAATACTCCTATGTGTGCATAATGCATTACACATTTTTTATTATGTTTTATGACTATGATGTGTCGTCCTTATAATGTTTTGTCTGTTTTAAAGAAGTATATAACACAGTACCACACATCCTCATTCTAGTAATTCTGTTGTTAAAAATATTTTGTATTTTTTCTATACTTGTTTGTACACTTTTAGATGTCTTGATAATGCTAATAATCATTAGCGAAAGCTTGACTTTTTAACGAAGAGTTTTCTTTTGTGATGGTCGTTGACCACAACCTCACCAGACACAGAGTTCTTTCTTATATGTATGTATGTATGTGTAGACATTCCGTTCCGGCACGATAGAGGTCGCAATTTTTGTCCAATCGACACCAAATTTGGTACAAAAATTCTTTGGGTCAGTAATTCATTGCGTATTGTTAATGGGCATTCTAACTATAAGGGAGTGAGAATTGGATGAGGTTGAAATATCAAAAATTCAGATCTCCGCTATTTTTGAAAAATTTAAAAAGGTCATTAGAATTTTTTTATGGTCTGATTATTATAAAATTAATTTATCTGAACCTTTTTTCATCTGAATCACGGGGGTGGAACTGGAGGGGGTTGAACTTTAAAAAAAATTATATCTCCGCCATTTTCAAAAATATTGAAACAGGTCATAAGGCTTTTTTTATGTTCTAATTATTATAAAACTAATTTTTAAATTTTTTTTTTAACTAGATTTCAAATTAGAATCAAATCTTATAAAAACACAATTGATTAAGTAGACTATTTTTATAGATAAAAATTTTTATATTATTACTTTTAGGTATGATAATTGGGATAAACTATATACTGAGATAACTAAAGAAACAGACGCATTATGTAAAAACAAATTTAAATTCCTCCAGAAAATTACTGACGCTGTAGAAAACACAAGAAATAAATTCAGTGAATATTTTAGAAGCCAAAAATCACTTTTAATGAATACTATTAGTACAGCTAGAGAACAATTTGAAAATATTAAAGCCGAAGTGATGATTAATAGTGAAAAATATGAATACATTTTTCAAATTTATTATAGGCGTTGTAATGAAAGTACCATTATGGGTGCATATCAAAAACGCAGAATTACTAAACTCCAAGATGTTATCCTTAAATTAAAATCTACAATTAAATCATATAAATCTAATACTAAAAGTAAAATTAAAAAATATGAAGCTAATATTAAACTAATTCATAAACGAATACTCGATATCGAAAATAAAGCAGATAAATTTTCTGAAACGAATGAAAAAATATTTAATGAAATCTGGGATTTAAGTAAACGTAATTGTTATAAATTATTAGATACAATTATAGAAACAGATAAAATCCTTCAAGAACAATTATTATCAAAATTATGGAATCAACCACAAACTTTTAGATTCGAATTATCAAATCTTCCTAGTGTTAAAGCTGCGTCATCTTGTATTAAATTGATACGTCGATATTCAATTGAACCTTCTAAAATTGATAACAGGAAACCATCAATTTTACCAGATCCAGCGCCATCATTTAGTTCTAAACTTGAAAACGAGAAATTTAAAAAATTGATTAAACATATTTTAGTTCGTACATCTGATAAGGCAGGATTTTTAAGTGAAGAACGCATCAATATTTTATTAAAGAAATATGAAAGCGATGAAAAATGTTTAGTTACATTAGATCAGCTATTTGAAGCTTTAAGGATTAATGAAGAAGATGAATTAGATTTAATAATTAATTTTTTTCTACCTTATAGTTTTTGTCATACTTGTTACTATGGAGGGGACATATCTCAACAGGGTTCTTTTTTTATGGGAAATGCCACTGGTGTATCTAACGCTTCATGTGTAAGTGAATATATATCTAAAAGTACTGGTGAATACGATGCTTATTCATCTAGTCTTTTACAACAAATTGGAGAAGCACTTAAATACACGACTCACGCTAAGATATCCATCGATGACGTTATCCTAGAAATTGTAACTTCAGCAGTTAATTTAGAAGAGTGGGATATAGAATCCGAAGAATCGATCGATATAGCGGAAAATGATAGGTTAGATCTGACGGAGGCTAAAAAAATTCAGAGAAAGAAATCGATGGCCGTCACAAGAGATAAAATGTTATGTCAATATAGTCATTTGCTTTCTATAAATTCCATTTACGTGGTTAAAGCTCTTAAAGAATTCGTTGAATTTTATTACGATCGGTCAAAAATGGCTATTCCAACAATGGGTAAGTTAAAACTTCAATTATGTATAGATTGGCCAATAACTAAAGCGACACCTCTAGCGTCCCCACTTCTCTAATTTTCCCTTTGTTGTTTCGTTCCCCACTTCTCAAATTTTTAACCAAGCGGTGTTTAGTAGTTGGACAAAGTTTATATACGAGTGACTCGCGCCTAACCTAATCCCGGATGTCCAAGGTCAAATCAAGCGTTTTACCGCCAATTTCAAATTTCATTAGGTGTTATGTATTGACAACGGGCAAAATTTTGTAGAAAAAAAATGAGGGGTAATCCCAAACAACTTTCCAAACACTCCTAGTAAAGTAATTTTTTAATCGATTATTTTAGTTTTTCTTCATCAAAATACAGAACTTTCCCGGCTCAACCGTAAAGAATAGGTTATTTATTATTATTATTTTAATTACAAAATACTAAGCATTACATTAATTTATGGAACACATTAAAAATAGCGAGCCGATGGTGAATACGTCTACCGAATTGATATTTAAATGTTGATAATGACATAAGCTGCGCATGCGCGCGTTGTACAATTAGGATCTCCTAAAATCACGTGTGAAAACTATTGGGAATTCGGGAAAAAATTTCATACAATAGTTGTAGGGAATTTTATTCTTTATAACTTTGCACTGAAACATTTTGCACTAAAGAGCATAATTTCCCTCCAATTTTAAAAAAATGGAAAATCCTAAATCTGTATTTTTCTCGCCATCTAGCGGCGAAACTATGAGGAATTCGATAAAACGTTAAACATAAAAATTAAAGATACTTTGATGCTCTACAACTTTACATAAGAAAATTTTGCACTGAAATGCATTATTTGTCCTCAAAATCAAGAAAAACTAGAGAAAACCTACATACACATTTTTTACGCGCCCTCTAGTGGCGCAACTATTGGAAATTCTAGAAAAAGTTTCAGACAAGAGTAGTAGGGAACTATATGCTCTAAAACTTTGTACTACAACATTTTGCACTAAAGTCTATTATTTGTCCTCAAAATCAAGAAAAACTAGAGAAAATATACATGCACATATTTACGCGCCCTCTAGTGGCGCAACTATTAGAAATTCTAGAAAAAGTTTGAAACAAAAGTTATGGGGAATTTTATGGTATAAAACTTTGTACTACAACATTTTGCAGTAAAGTATATTGTTTGTCCTTAAAATTTAAAAAAAGTAAAAAATTGTTACATATGTATTTAATCAATGTCGGTCTTGAGGACCTTCTACTATACCAATTTAAACCAAAACATAATGGTCGCATTCTAGGCACACATCGACCCTTCATACCAAATTTCAGCTTGATTGGTTAAACGGTTCGGCAGTTATCGTGGATGATTACACAGAGACACACAGACACACAGACAGACCATGCTCTGGATATGGTTTCAATCTTCTTGGGGGGACTCAAAATGGATATTTCCATCGATATCTCGATTTTTTTTTTTGCTCGTTCACCTTACTTTCCCTTTGATGGGTCCGGGAAAGTAAAAAAAAGGAAAGATATAGAGAAAATAGTGAAAAATATATTAAATAAAGAGATAATTGTGAAAAACGGAAAAAAAGGAAGAAATACGGTAAAATTGTGAAAAAAAGAGAATTTTGCAAAAAATAATGAAAATTAGGTAAAAAATAAAGAAAAATTGGACAAAATTGGGCAAAATTGAGCAAAATTGGGAAATTTTGGAAAAATAATGAAAAGTGGGGAAAATTGGAAAATAGTAAAAAATAGGAAAAAATATCGAAAAATTGGAGAATAAATATGGGAAAAATAGTAAAATTTGTGAAAAAAAGGGAAGAATAGGAAAAATCATTGAAAAATAGGAACAAATAGGAAGAAATTGAAAAAGAAAGATAAAATAGGGAAATTAGAGATAAATACAGAAAAATAGGGAAATATATCTGAAAACAGTAAAACATAGGAGAAAATAAGGAAAAATAGGAAAAAGTAGATAATACTAGGGACATATATACGGATAAGTAGGGAAAAAAAACATAAAAAAATGGTAAAAATAGACAAATTAGAGAAAAATAGGGAAATATATTAAAAATAGAGAAAAACAGGAAAAAATATGAAAAAGTAGGAAAAAATTTGGTAAAAAAATTGGAAAACATAAGAAGAAATGATGAAAAATATGAAAAATTAAAGAAAATAGGGAAAATAGAAAGAAATAGAAGAAAGAGATAAAACTATTTAATAATAGAAAATACAATGAATAAATGGGGAAAATGGTCCAAATAGAGATATATAGAAAAAAAATAAGGAAAAACAAAAGAAATGGGATAAAATAGAAAAAAAAGCTAATAGAAAGAAATAGAAAAAACAGGAAATTTTCCGTATTTACAATTTTTTTCTTTCACTTTTTTCCTGTTTTCTCCGTATTATGATGTTTTGCTTTTTTTTCTGGTTTTTTCTGTTCTTTTTTTAGGTTTTTTCTAATCTGTTCTCATTTTTTCTAATTTTTTCGATACTTTCTAATTTTTCCTATTTTTGTCATTGTTTCGTTTTTTTTCTATTTCTTTTTTTTTTCAATTACTTTTTTTTCTAATTTTTTTCAAATTTTTTCTCATTTTTCCTTATTCCTTTGATTTTCTCCGATTTTTTTACAATTTTTTTGCCATTTTTTTTTTAGAATTTTGTTGCGATTTATTTCAATTCTTTCGATTTTTTTCATTAATTTTTTTATTTCTTTCTTTTGTTTACAATTGTTCCTGTTTTTGGTTGTTCTTTACGGGTTTTTTCAACTTATTCCGTTTTTTGCGATATAATTCGATTTCTTGCATTTTGGCATTTTTTCGATTTTTTTATAATTTTTTCATTGAGGACAAAACAATTTAATTTTTTTTTTATTTTGTTTATAATAATTACAATGTTAAATTCGAAAAGACCAAAATGTTTTCTAAATTTAAAATTTTATATTACCCATCGAATGGTATAAATCCCATTTTAATATCTTTAACATTTTTAAAGTTATTTAATTTTTTTTTAAACTTATATTAAATTTCAAAAACAAAATTTATGAATTCTACAATATTTTATATAAAATATTGAAAAAAATCACAATTATAGAGTTTTTTACTACAAATTTAAGGATATTTTTTTTAAATGTATAAGTATTAATATTAACCTTAAAAAAATTATACCTATTTTTGAATAATTTTATAATCAATAAATAATTAATATCTCATTCAATTATATTCAAAATGGGAAACAGACCTTTTTTTAGGTTTTCTGGATCTACTTCTTTATATGCTTTTTTCTTATGTGACGCTTTGTGCCGGTTAAATTCTACCACAAGTCACGCCCAAAAAAATATCTATTCTGTACCGGACTAAAAAAAGGTTACCGAAACGCCGTTCCGGCATGTCCCATCCCTAGTACACCCACGACTGGAAATACTGAACTATAAATAATTATCATCATATTTTTTACCTTAATACAAATAGCAAACACACCTTCTACTACTGATCAGTTTATTACTATAATTAAATAAAATTTAGGTTACCCATAAATAGACTAACTGTATAAATCAAACCGGTTACCAATGACTATGTTTATGTAGTTTTTAGGAAACTAAAAAAATTATCAAAACATAAAAAAGTTGGCCGTACTGGGAATAAAACTCCGGCCCTTATACTCCGAAACCATATAATATACGCATTACGAAAATAACAAAGTGACAGAAATATTGTCGAACTTATCAAGCAGATGCGCAAACGTACTTCCATAATTTGTAAACCTTAAAACGCAGTGAACGGCCGATATATAAAATAAATGCGTACATCCGATGTACTGCTAGTCACAGCGTTTTATTTTTCACTTTTCAGTATAACATAACCTATTATTTTACGTTTATTTGTCGCCTGTGTGTTTAGCTTTTTTCTTCTTTTTTTTTTAATAGTCAAAGTCGCTAACGCTATTTGGTTTAGTACTGTAAATTATACCTTGTCACGCCATCTACATTACTTTAACTAAGTAATGTAGCTGACGTCACTTAAAAATTTTGAAAATTTGTTTCATAGTAATCGTAGTGTTTCAAAATTAGCCAAGCCTATTTTTGTGAATAATTTTAAGTATATTTTCATGTACTACAAATGAATTTGCTGTAGCTACCGCATCTCACGTCCCCATTACAATTCTAAATTCTAAGAAACTAAAATACATTTTAAATTTAAAGTTTTATATTATCTTTAGAATGGTGCAAATCCCAGTTCAATTACTTTAATATTTTAGAAGTTATTCAATTTAATTTAAAATCATAATATAATTTTAAATGTTTCTTAGCCAATTTAAAAAAAAAAACACAATTTTTGTTATAAAATTTTGAAAAAAATTATAAAAATAAAATTAATTATTACAAATTTAAAGATCTTATTTTAACATTTTTTATATTAAAATTTAATTAAAAAATAATAATTTAATAAAGATAAAAATTGTTTAAAAATTAAAATAAAAACTAGCAGCGAAAGTATGCGGAACTCGAAAAAAAAGTAAACACAAAATTTGTAGAAAATTTTATGTTCTACAATTTTGATTTTATGTAATTTTTCATAAAAATCAATACCTTTGTCTCAAAATTTAAAAGACTCGTAAATGTCTATATAAATTTTTTTCACGACCTCTGAGGAATTCAAAAAAACGGTAATGACAAAATTTATGAATTCGAAATTCAAGGATAGATTGAGTTGAGTCAGATTTTAGTGTAAGGAACGTCTCTGAATTCACCCCTTAACCTGAGTCTTATATTATTTGGAATTTCACAAAATCTATGTATAAATCTATATTTTTTTATAATTGTTTTTCCAGTTACAAGATTAAGAAACAGACGATTAACAATTTCTCGCCTTATAGACGAAGAAGATATTATAGAATACTGGAAGCAATGGCTAACAGTGCTCGATGAAAATTCACGTAATATAAATGAATGGGATCAATTAACAATTGGTTTACACCATTATTTAGACGTATTGAAGCAGAGAAAATTATTATCTGAGGAAGTGGTTAATCTGAGAAAACAAAATAAACGGTTGAAAAAAATTGTACAATCGTATAAGAATCAAGTTAAAGCTTTACCGCCAATATGCGAGATACAGTGCGTTTGTGTGTTTGAGTAATTTATTTTCAATATTCCAAATTATTTAATTAATTAATCTATAACGTGATCGAATAGTAAAATAAATTAAACAAACATTAAAAAAATTAATCCAATAGAATATAGTAAATGTAGATAATATATAATAGGTTTTATTTTTAACTGACTTCAAAAGAGGAGGTTTGTCTGTATGTATTTTTTTATATCTTAATTATTTTTTAATATATATTTTTTTTACAAACATTCAGTATTATTTTATACATGGTGTAAAATTAAATTATAGTCAATTTACATTTTAATATGTTTTGAGAATAATTTTAGAAATAAAATAAACTGGTAATAAAATTAAAACCAAAACAGAATACCAAAAGAAAAACCAGAAATAAAATCGCTACATTCAACTAAACGACGCCGAATAATAAGATTAAAACGTAGAAAAAAAACAGTTTCCAGTACTGAAGATGGAAGAAAAAAATATATTTTTTCTGATCCAAAATGATGCAAACTGTCAAGATGTAAAAGACCAAAAACAGAAAGAAAATTATCTGCTTATTGAAAATAAGAGAATTTTTCTTTTTTAAAACAACTGATAACCCAACTGTCAATTTTCGAATTTAAACACTCCATCGAATTATAATTAATTTATTTAAATAATACAACTTCAGTAAAGAACGACTAACAAAATATAATAATTTATCTAACACAAAATACAAAACTCTTGCCAGTTCTTTCCGGCCTATTTATACCCTTTTTGCTAATTAGGTAGATTTCCATATATGGAATCTACCTATTGTAATCGATTCAATGACGGGACCCAGAACCGGGAATAGGGGCGCTACGCCGTTTGTGACCTTCTGAATAAGAATCAGTAAAAAAAAATTTATCGGTATATACCTATATATATGTATGTGTAGACATTCCGTTCCGGCACGATAGAGGTCGCAATTTTTGTCCAATCGACACCACATCTGGTACAAAAATTCTTTGGGGCAGTAATTCGTTGCGTATTGCAAATGGGCATTCTACCTCCAAGGGGGTGAGAATTGCAGGGGGTTGAAATCTCAAAAAAATCAGATCTCCGCCATTTTTGAAAATATTAAAAAAGTCCATTAGACTTTTTTTATGCTCTTATTAATATAAAATTAATTTATCTGAAACTTTTTTTCATCTGACCCACGGGGATGGACCTGGAGGGGGTTGAAATTTCAAAAAATTTATATCCGCCATTTTCAAAAATATTGAAACAGATCACCAGACTTTTTTTGTGTTCTAATTATTATAAAACTAATTTGTCTGAAACTTTTTTTCATCTGATCCACGGGGATGGAACTGAAGGGGGTTGAAATTTTAAAAAAATTATATCTTCGCTATTTTCAAGAATATGGAAATAGTTCATAAAACTTTTTTTATGTTCTAATTATTATAAAATTAATTTGTCTGAAACTTTTTTTAATCGGACCTAAGGGGATGGACCTGGAGGGGGTTGAAATTTCAAATAATTTATCTCCGCTATTTTCAAAAATATTGAAACAGTTCATAAAACTTTTTTTATGTTCTAATTATTATAAAATTAATTTGTCTGAAACTTTTTTTAATCGGACCTAAGGGGATGGACCTGGAGGGGGTTGAAATTTCAAATAATTTATCTCCGCTATTTTCAAAAATATTGAAACAGTTCATAAAACTTTTTTTATGTTCTAATTATTATAAAATTAATTTGTCTGAAACTTTTTTTAATCGGACCTAAGGGGATGGACCTGGAGGGGGTTGAAATTTCAAAAAATTTATATCTCCGCTATTTTCAAAAATATTGAAACAGTTCATAAAACTTTTTTTATGTTCTAATTATTATAAAATTAATTTGTCTGAAACTTTTTTTCATCTGACCCACGGGGATGGACCTGGAGGGGGTTGAAATTTCAAAAAATTTATATCTCCGCTATTTTCAAAAATATTGAAACAGATCACCAGACTTTTTTTGTGTTCTCTAATTATTATAAAAGTAATTTGTCTGAAACTTTTTTTCATCTGATCCACGGGGATGGAACTGAAGGGGGTTGAAATTTTAAAAAATTTATATCTTCGCTATTTTCAAGATTATTGAAATAGTTCATAAAACTCTTTTTATGTTCTAATTATTATAAAATTAATTTGTCTGAAACTTTTTTTAATCGGACCTAAGGGGATGGACATGGAGGGGGTTGAAATTTCAAATAATTTATCTCCGCTATTTTCAAAAATATTGAAACAGTTCATAAAACTTTTTTTATGTTCTAATTATTATAAAATTAATTTGTCTGAAACTTTTTTTAATCGGACCTAAGGGGATGGACCTGGAGGGGGTTGAAATTTCAAAAAATTTATATCTCCGCTATTTTCAAAAATATTGAAACAGTTCATAAAACTTTTTTTATGTTCTAATTATTATAAAATTAATTTGTCTGAAACTTTTTTTAATCGGACCTAAGGGGATGGACCTGGAGGAGGTTGAAATTTCAAAGAATTTATATCTCCGCTATTTTCAAAAATATTGAAACAGTTCATAAAACTTTTTTTATGTTCTAATTATTATAAAATTAATTTGTCTGAAACTTTTTTTAATCGGACCTAAGGGGATGGACCTGGAGGGGGTTGAAATTTCAAAAAATTTATATCTCCGCTATTTTCAAAAATATTGAAACAGTTCATAAAACTTTTTTTATGTTCTAATTATTATAAAATTAATTTGTCTGAAACTTTTTTTAATCGGACCTAAGGGGATGGACCTGGAGGAGGTTGAAATTTCAAAAAATTTATCTCCGCTATTTTCAAAAATATTGAAACAGTTCATAAAACTTCTTTTATGTTCTAATTATTATAAAATTAATTTGTCTGAATTTTTTTTTAATCGGACCTAAGGGGATGGACCTGGAGGGGGTTGAAATTTCAAAGAATTTATATCTCCGCTATTTTCAAAAATATTGAAACAGTTCATAAAACTTTTTTTATGTTCTAATTATTATAAAATTAATTTGTCTGAAACTTTTTTTAATCGGACCTAAGGGGATGGACCTGGAGGGGGTTGAAATTTCAAAAAATTTATATCTCCGCTATTTTCAAAAATATTGAAACAGTTCATGAAACTTTTTTTATGTTCTAATTATTATAAAATTAATTTGTCTGAAACTTTTTTTAATCGGACCTAAGGGGATGGACCTGGAGGAGGTTGAAATTTCAAAAAATTTATCTCCGCTATTTTCAAAAATATTGAAACAGTTCATAAAACTTCTTTTATGTTCTAATTATTATAAAATTAATTTGTCTGAATTTTTTTTTAATCGGACCTAAGGGGATGGACCTGGAGGGGGTTGAAATTTCAAAGAATTTATATCTCCGCTATTTTCAAAAATATTGAAACAGTTCATAAAACTTTTTTTATGTTCTAATTATTATAAAATTAATTTGTCTGAAACTTTTTTTAATCGGACCTAAGGGGATGGACCTGGAGGGGGTTGAAATTTCAAAAAATTTATATCTCCGCTATTTTCAAAAATATTGAAACAGTTCATGAAACTTTTTTTATGTTCTAATTATTATAAAATTAATTTGTCTGAAACTTTTTTTAATCGGACCTAAGGGGATGGAACTGGAGGGGGTTGAAATTTCAAAAAAATCATATCTCCGCTATTTTTAAAAATATTGAAACAGGTCATAAAACTTTTTTTATGTTCTAATTATTATAAAATTTATTTGTTTGAAACTTTTTTCGATCTGACCATATCGTGGAGTGGGGAAGGATGCTCAAATTTAGACAATAGAAATCTACCTCCCCTGTCGACCCTACCGACAGGAATTTTTTTAGTATTTGCTCGCGCCATCAACGAATATTCGAGAGATTTCTGGTTGCGACTATTTGATGTTTCTCACTCTAATGGGCGATGAGTCATCTAGATTCTGTGTGCATTCCATCAGACAGGGACGGCCTCATTACAATATGAAGATAATAAAAATTTTTCTTATCAAAGTAATGAAAGTTAAGCTGGAGCAAAGAATTTTGAATTTTTGAAATCACATTATGAAAATTAAAAGAGATATGAGATCTTCATCTGTAAAAATTGAAGACATTTTTCCATTGTATAAACACAATAAAATGCAATTTAATTTTTTTTACACTTACTCAATATAGCCCCAATGTACACTACAAGGGGGCTCCAATTATTAATGGTAACAGTCAATTCCCAATTGACTGACTGATTGACTGACTGACAGACTGAATGACTGACATAGAATCAACGCACAGCAAAATCTACTGAACCCAGAGACTTGAAATTTTGATAGTATGTTCTGTTCATCATGTAGACACCCACTAAGAAAGGATTTTGTGAAATTTTGATTTTAAGGGGTAGAAAAGGGTGAAAAACAGTGGCTTACATAGAATAAGTTGATGCACTTACTCGAGCGGGTAATGGTAGTAGGGAAAAATAAATAAGAATAGCAAAAAAATAATGTAAAATAGGAAAAAATTAAGGAAAAATATGAAATAAGGAAAAACAGAGAAAAATGGGGAAAATATAGTAACAATAGAGAAAAACAGGAAAAAATAGCGAAAAATGGGAAAACAGGAACAACAAAGGCAAATTAAAAATAGAGAAATTTGGTAAAGAAATTGAAAAATAGGGAAAAATATTTTATAATAGGGAAACAGTAGGGAAAATAGGGAAAATTAAAGAAAATTGGACAAAATACGGAAAAATAACTACAAATAAGGACAAGTAAGGAAAAATAAAGAAAATAGGAACAACTAATGTAAAACAGAAAAAAATAGAAAAATATAGGAGAAATAGAGAAAATAATTAAAAATAGGATAAAATATGGGAAAAAAGAAAAAAATAATGAAATATCAGGAAAAACGGAAAAAGAGAAATAAATAGGACAAAATTATGAAAAAGACAAATTTGCAAGAAATAGTGAAAATTAGGAAAAAATAGAGATAAATAGGAAAAAATTGGACAAAATAAGGAAATTTGGGAAAAATAGTGAAAAGTGGGGAAAAATCGGGGGAGCAATAAAAAATAGAAAAAAATATGGAAAAATAGGGAAATTAGAGAATAAATATGAAAACATGGCAAAATAGTAAAAAATAGTGAAATATTGGAGAAAAAAAGAAAAAAATTCAATAATGAAATAATAGAAAATAATAGGCAGAAATATTGAAAAATAGGAAACAATAATGAAAAACAGGAGAACATGAAGAACTAGAAAAAATAGGGAATTGGGAAAAATAGGGAAAATGAGGGCAAATAGCGAAAACATGAGGAACATGGGAAAAAAGTAAAATTTGCGAAAAATAGGGAAAATATTAAAAACATGGAAAAATAATGACAAATAGGAAAAAATAAGAAAAAGATAAAATAGGGAAATTAGAGATAAATACAGAAAAATCGAGAAAAATATATGGGAAACTAGTAAATAGGAGAAGATAACGAAAAATAGGAAAAAATAGTTAATAATAGGGACAAATACAGACAAGTAGGAAAAAACAAAAAAAAAGGGAAAAACAGGATAAAATATGAAAGAGCAGGGAAAATATGGGAAAAATAGGACACTAGAGAAAACAGACAAAATATTAAATAATAAAAATAATAGGAATAAAGGGGGAAAAAGGTGCAAATAGGGACATATAGAAAAAAAAAGGAAAAATAAAGAAAATTGACTAAAATAATAGAAAATGGAAAAATAGTGAAAAATTGGGAAAAATAGCAAAAAATAGGATAAAATAGGGAAAAATAGGAAAAAATAGATAAAAACATAATAAAATATGGGAATTTTTAATTAATCAATCATTAACTGTCAACAGAAAAATTCAGAAATAGTCTTTTTTTGTTTTTGGCTACTCCCTAAAGATGTTGTTGGCATCTACAAATTTCTATAAAACATTTTAAAAAAATCACCAACTTTTTATTTTTTATCGAATCGCATTAGTCCTGTTTTAATATTGCCAATAATTTAAAAAATAAAAAAACATCAATTTTTCTCTTGCCCTACAATTTTCTATAACACATTTAAAAAAAAATCAAATTTTATTTTTACAACTTTTTATTTCCTTTCGAATGACATTAGTCCCATTTAAATATTGGCAACAGTTTAAAAAACAGATAACAAAATTTTGTTTTTTTTGCACTTATAATTTTCTATAATATATTCAAAAAAAAATCACATTTTTACAACTTTTTATTTTCTTTCGATTGTCATTAGTCGCGCTTCAGTTATTATTAATAAAAATAATTCCTAAAGTCCCCGGAACCAGAAATAGTCGTACTTTAGCACCTATATACAAAAATAAGTAAATCTACCTTAAAAAATCATAGATAGGAAACAAGTTTTTATTATTTTTTGTTATCGACTTTAATTGTATTGCCCGCTTCTACATATGTATCTAGTTAACAACACAATTGAATGTACATTAATAAAACGAACGATTAATTACTAACTCCTTTTTCCCTATTTGGCAATCATTTTATTTCGCAGCCACTGAGCCGTTAATTTTCACCATTGCTAATATATAATAAATTTCACTGGTTGATTGCACAAATCAAGTTAATTAGATATTTGTGCATAAATTTAATATTATACTAACAACATCCTTACATAATCTTTTTTTTTCTTACATAGACGTTAATTTAACACTAAATTATTTATAATAACCGGACATTTTCTATAATCCTTTTGTTTTGTTGTCAGCGTGATTTAGGCCAGTCAGCAAGTGCCGGAAAATCCGGATAAACTGAAATAAATTTTATCTATAATTTTGCACTATTACACAGACCCGGATTTAGCCGTTATGCCAAAAAAAATGGCAAAAAAATATATTTATTATTAATATCTGGATTATTATCAATTTTATATGAAAATATGTAGTTAATAAAAATAAAGAAGAGTAAATACTCTATAAAAAACGTTATACATATTTTTTTGTACGACTACCTGTGTTGAAGTTATTGGACATCGAAATCTGGATAATTCTATGAGCACTTAATTATTTTCTCATAGTAAACGCATTCAATTGCTACTAGTTAGAGCTAGAATCATACATTGTCCATCTTGATAGTTCATTTATTTTTTTATTGTCAAAATGCCTTCCCGGTATAATGAAAAAGAGCAAAGTTTAATTTTGAAGATAAATAGATTCTGTAATACCGCTTTTAACGTTATATGCAGTCTACAGCGTTTGGGTTCACCCCAAAAATATAATTGTATAATACATTTTTTATATATATTATATAATTTACCATTTAATCACGATTCGATCATACGTAATTTTTTTAATTTAGTCAAAAATTATGCTCAGGGACGTTAAATTTTAAACAAATCATTTAAGTTTCAAGTTAAAAAAAATTCCTGTCGGTAGGGTCGACAGGGGAGGTAGATTTCAATTGTCTAAATTTGAGCATCCTTCCCCACTCCACGATATGGTCAGATCGAAAAAAGTTTCAAACAAATAAATTTTATAATAATTAGGACATAAAAAAAGTCTAATGACCTGTTTGAATATTTTTAAAAATGGCGGAGATATGAATTTTTTGAAATTTCAACCCCATTTAGTTCCATCCAAAAAGTTTCAGACAAATTAGTTTTATAATAATTAGAACACAAAAAAAGTCTTGTGACCGGTTTCAATATTTTTGAAAATGGCGGGGATATAAATTTTTTGAAATTTCAACCCCCTCCAGGTCCATCCCCTTAGGTCCGATTAAAAAATCTTTCAAACAAATTAATTTTATAATAATTAGAACATAAAAAAAGTTTTTTGAACTGTTTCAATATTTTTGAAAATAGCGGAGATATAATTTTTTTGAAATTTCAACCCCCTTTAGTTCCATCCCCGTGAGTCGGATGAAAAAAGTTTCATACAAATTAGTTTTATAATAATTAGAACACAATAAAAGTCTTATGACCTGTTTCAATATTTTCGAAAATGGCGGAGATATAAATTTTTTGAAATTTCAACCCCCTCCAGGTCCATCAAAGTGGGTCAGATGAAAAAAAGTTTCAGATAAATTAATTTCATAATAATTAGAGGATAAAAAAAGTCTCATGGTCTTTTTTAATATTTTCAAAAATGGCAGAGATCTAAATTTTTTGAGATTTCAACTCCCTGCAATTCTCACCCCCTAAGAGGTAGAATTCCCATTTGCAATACGCAATGAATTACTGCCCCAAAGAATTTTTGTACCAAATTTGGTGTCGATTGGACAAAAATTGCGAATTCTATCGTGCTGGAACTGAATGTCTATACATATAGGTATATACCGATAATTTTTTTTTACTGATTCTTATTCAGAAGGTCACAAACGGCGTAGCGCCCCTATTCCCGGTTCTGGGTCCCGTCATTGAATCGACTAAAAGGTACGCAACGCATCAAGCAAAATACTTTTGGCATTACCAATTTATTCATACAAACACACCTATATGCGTCATTGAAAACAATGCTTAACATTTGTCATTAGTTATATTTTAATTTTGAGGTTATGTGTAAAATAACATTCAAATAATATATGACAAAGGTAAAACAGCAGAAATCGTCACCGATTATGACGTAACGGCAGAAGATGGTTAAACAAATTCTATTTATATCCTAAACCGGAAATGAGGTGTCAATTTTTTCAAAATGGCGGTAAATTGAAATAGGGCTCTACAGGGTGCTCCGTGTTGACATTACAACATGGGACGCATATGTAATACTCCTATACAGTGTTGCCAGAATTAAAAAACTGTCCGTAATACATTTTTATCAGAAACGTATTAAATTTTACAGAAAAGTAATAAGCAAAGCAGAAAACTATATTTTTATAATAAAATGTGTTTTAGTGACATCTTACATACTTATGTAACTTTAAAAAAGTTTTGCGGGAGCTAAAAGGTTACTATTTTGAAACCATATTTGTGCGACAGAAATCATGTAACTATGACGTCACATAAGAATATGGTAAGCACAGGTGGAGTTAATGGGAGACAAAAACTCTCATTTGTGCGCATGCGTTGTTAATGTTAGATTACGTTATTCTAATTATTTAGAATAAAAATAAAAAAAAAACAAAACTACTATCGGAATCCAGCTGGGGTTAATCATTAATAAAAAATTGCATTTATTTTTGTCTCCAAATGTCGCCCAATAGCTCCTCCTGTAAGCACCTCCCTATCTTTGGGTACGTCAACATTGTCAACAAACAGTTGAGTAGTTCCTTAGACCATTTACTATTAGACATAAATTTTCCATCCTTCTCTTGAAGTCGATATCTAAGCATAGCAGGTTGTGCGATGACAGTTTGTTTGTATACAAATACGTAAACAAACAGTATCGGAAGTTACTCATCGAGGGTTTAAATAAATGTCAGAGCCATTTTCTAAAGTTTTATTGAATTATTTAAATTGTAAACGGTACTTGTAGTAAGTTCCTTGGGCGTACGCCACTTTTATCGATACATCGTAAACACTTCTCCGCACACACCGGATCCCCCGCACCTTGAGAAACGTCATAGAAAGAGACAAGATGTATCGACTTCAAAATATTGTATATAAAAATGTAAACAAGGCATGTGACGTGTTTAAATGTTAAATAAAACACTTGATCTTTGATCCAACTTCTTAACAATTATATTAGGAACGAAACATAAACAAGAGCGCGATGGTGGTCCATGACCAAGTCGCATTGGCCACCACGCCATGGGAGGTCGCTGTCATGTAAGGCATTCTTTCGCGATGCTGATCTTATATGACAGCATTTCTAATAGCGTTGTCTGTTCAGACAGCGATAATAGTAAATGGTCTAAGAGTAGTTCAGTAAGCGATCGAGTTCTGCCTTTACGCTGAGCTTTCGCTGAATCTTGGTATCTGTATATTTCTTGAAGTCCAAACTCAAATGACATTCTAAGATGATTATATCTAATTTTGTATCACATTCTCAAAATAATATTCAATTCTAACACGGTTTACTCTAGTCGGCCCCACTATGTCAACAGGCTGAATTAAATAATTAACGGCAGCTCCAATCGGGATAAAAACCAACAAATAAGCCTGCGTACAAATCTATGTCACTAATAGAGGAAATATATACTCAATAGAGGAAATATCTAAGGTTATGTTTTGTTCTAGTGGCAGATATAACGTCAGCTGTCACAAAAATGAATTCGAACTCAGCGTTGCGTTCGGCAGTTTACGATCTGCTTAACCACGTTAGCACTCAACTGTTTGGTTCAGCCGCTGACGTCAGGTGAACGCACCCTTCTTCTATATTGTTTTAAATGTCGTATGACATAACGTACTCACATTAAATATAAGGTTAGGTTAATAACTGCCAGGCGTCGGGGATTTACCAGTAGAAATGTCATATGTAAAAATGTAAATATGACATCGCCTTCTATAAACTTTTCTTGATGTCATACTGGATTTATAGTAACCTTCGTACGTTTTGGTATTCTTTTTACGTTAGTCGCTAGGTGTCACTATTTTATGTATCTAGTACCATAGAGACAAAAAAGAATAAAACAAAAACAGGTAATATTTTTGTAAAAGGAGTAATACCGTACTACAGTGCATCAAAAAGTAATACATTTGTTACAATTGTAATACTCTGGCAACGCTGCTCCTATATCGCCAGCTTGAGAGAGAAGTGCGTCGCCGATAGTAGAGTGTAGACGATCGTTTCTCTCTCACGCAGCCTCGGATAGTCATAGGCGTCACAGCTGTACGGAAAATAAAAATCGCCTACGTTTGCTTAACTTTCCTTTTTCTCTACGTTCCTTTTTCCCCCTGAGATACGACGACAATGAAATTTATGTATATGCGCATGCGGGTTAGCACCCGATTCCTATCTTGCATCTCTATCTGTTGGCACGCTTTATTTCTGGAGGCCAAGATAGGACGTTGGCGATATAGGAGTATTACATATATGATGGGAGATGGGGAATTACGTCACATTTTAGCTGTCAATTGTCAAAAAGAATTAGTATAAAATAGACTTTACACCAGTCGTAGGTTTTGCAGATAGAAAACAAATGTGAATCATGAAAGTATAATATAAGTTGCTTGTTTTTAAATATTCATGGATATAAATAAGATACACATTCCTGTGTCACTCGGTATATCCTCTATTAAAAATTGAAATTAAAACAATCTCAAAAAATAACGTGTCAATAACTTAAAATATTACTTAAACAAGAGGAACTATTTCAAGCAAATTATAAAAATATTTCCATATTCATTTGCAAGCACTTTTTTTTGTTAATTTATTGTCTTGTCAAAAATCGATTTCATAACTATTTGATTCAATGATTTATACCGTGTCTTTTTCCAATACGAAGTGTAAACGTACATTTTATTTAACAATTATAATATACAATTATTATACCTTAAACAACAAAAGTGATTCATTATTAATTCAAGATCATGAAAAAATGAACAAGAATCGTTTAATTCGCGTGTAATGTATGTTGCATAATATACATTAAAGCACAGAAACTTATATCGTAGCGACATCTTAGAAGAATACCCGAGTTCATGTGTAATGTATGTTGCATAACGATAAATAATCTTGTTAAATTGTATCCCCACATATGTGGCGATAACTTAGACTTGGCAAAATCCGTTTGAATTTTTACGGTTTTGATGTTTTACGATTTTGTCTCTTTCTGGTTTTGACTCTTTACATTTTGTCTCATTATTTTTTGATGTTAATTATTTTTTAATGATAGTAAAAAACTGTATTTGTTTTTTTTACTGAAGCTTATCCAATATTTTAAAACAACGTTTCGTCTTTGAACGGCTACCCTCAACTATTTTTTTTAAATACGGAGCTGTACTTTTTATTTTATTTCTGAAATCCCCATTTTTTTACCATCCAACCATGCAGAATACTTAATTTTTTATTAGGTTTTTCTGACTGTAAATATTTATAAATCTTTTTGAATAAAATTAATTAAAAATTGTGTATACTTTGGACTTAATTTCTACTAAATATGTGAATTTGAATTTTCTTAAATAACTACAATCAGAAAATAAATAATTATTGAATAACGGATAACTTATTTAAGATATTTTATAATTCTTGTACTCATACTTTCAGGGTAAAACTGAACAGGACTGTATTTAGAAAAATTCCCAAAGTACAGTTTATTGTCGAAAAACAATAAAAAAAAATAAGGTGTTCTACATGGTAAGATAGAGAAAAAAATGGAGATTTCAAAGACCAAATTAAAAGTACAGATCCGTATTTAAAAAAATAGTTGAGGGTGGTTCTACAAAGACGCAAAAATTGAATGCGCTATGTTAATCCAATTAAATAAAAACAAAATCGTCGATTTCGGATTTTCCACAATTATCTCCGAAATTTGATTTGATATTTTAATTTTGAAAAACCTATGAATTTGTCTCGAAAATTTAACCTATATTGCATCTATTTACGATATCTCTGTATACGCAAATTAAATCCGGTCCATCCTGTATATTGTTATAATAATATTTGGAATAAATCATTAGCAAGTTGAATAAAATTTAGAAAAAATATATAAATTACACGAAATTTCTTAATATGGAATAAAACAATATACTTCGGCTGACGTACGTAAATAACGTATGGCACGCAACGTGTTAAAGATTTTAAATAAATCATTTAATTACCAAACAATTAATTTTTAATTTACTATAAGTAATATAAATATTGTGAATAATTTTAATATAGGAATATCCCAAGGCTCTTAAAATTAACATCACCCCACCCTCATATTTTGTGATACAGATCACCTGTATTTTTAACTACTAATTTACCAGTATGATGGATTATAATTACGATTTGTCGAAGTGTTAATGTCGTCTTCTTATTCGAGTTGGTGTATGAAACACGTGCCATTTAAGTATATAGTCAACATGTATTAGATTGCTTATTAGTAAGATATATAAGGATCACCTCGGGTGGTTTTTGCATTTCAACGTATTTACCATTCACTGGGTACAATTAACGAAGTACTTTATTAGACAATAAAAAAAATAGTATATAGTTGTTGACAGATAGTGCCAATAATAATATGAATTTCTCAGAATAATGAAAAGTTAACATTTCCAAAAATTATGATTTCATGAATATTAATAGGTAAACAGATAAATTATATCATCTTGTATATAAAAAAATCGGCTGTGTGACCCCAGAACTTTCCCGGCTCGACCGTAGAGAATATGTTATTTATTATTATTATTTTAATTACAATAATTTATGGAACACATTAAAAATAGCTAGCCGATGGTGAATACGTCTACCGAATTGATATTTCAATGTTGATAATGACATAAGCTGCGCATGCGCACGTTGTTTATCACACTGCTACAATTAGGATCTCCTAAAATCATGTGTGAAAACTATTGGGAATTCGGGAAAACTTTTCATACAAAAAATGGAAAAATGGAAAATGGAAAATCCTAAATGTGTATTTTTCTCGCCATTTAGCGGCGAAACTATAAGGAATTCGGTAAAAAGTTAGACATAAAAGTTAAAGAAAATTTGATGCTTTACAACTTTGCGCTAGAAAATTTTGCACTAAAGGGCATTGTTTGTCATCAAAATCAAGAAAAACTAGAGAAAACCTACATGCACATTTGTTACGAGTCCTCTAGTAGCGCAATTATTGGAAATTCTAAAAAAAGCTTGAGGCAAAAGTTGTAGGGAATTTTATGCTCTAAAACTTTGTACTACAATATTTTACACTAAAGTGTATTATTTGTCCTCAAAATCAAGAAAAACTAGAGAAAACATACATGCACATTTTTTACTCGCCCTCTGGTGGCACAACTATTGGAAATTCTGGAAAAAGCTTAAGACAAAAGTTGTAGGGAATTTTATGCTCTAAAACTTTGTACTTCAACATTTCGCACTAAAGTGTATTGTTTATCCTTAAAATTTAAAAAAATAAAAATGTTACATGTGTATTTAATCAATGTCGGTCTTGAGGACCTTCTTCTGTACCAATTTAAACCGTATTCTAGGCACACACCGACCATCCATAAAAAATTTCAGCTTGATTGGTCAAACGGTTCGGCAGTTATCGTGGAAGATTACACACAGACAGACACACACACAGATACACAGACACACAGACAGACCATACGCTGGAAATGGTTTCAATCTCCTTGGGGGACCTGAAAACGGATATTTACATCGATATCTTGATGATTTTTTTTTGCTCGTTCACCTTACTTTCCCTTTTATGGGTCCGGGAAAGTAAAAGTAAAGAATGACAGTTGAAATATAAAAGTATAGTAAGCATTATATGTGGAATAGGATAAAAGATGTGTGTATTAAGACGAATTGATCGGTTTTTTCAAATTTAAAATATCAGGTCCGGTTTCCCAGATATTTGGGGAAAACCGAAATTCTAGCTAAATCTGGTGTGAAAGATCCCACCTGCACTGAGGCTCTAGGCCTATTGTGCCCCGCCAGTTTTACATCAGACCAGAATGATTATTCACAAGATAGACCTTTTAACCTGCGATTCTCGATCTTTTAAATCGATCTTTTCATAAGCGATTAATCGATTTATCGATTCTTTGTTCCCAAATTATATTTTTATCTTACTGCGACATCGCGACATCTAGTATATTTAAATTTAGACAGAAACAGGAAATTGCCTTGAATTAATATTGTTGTTGATCTACTAAAAAAAGGCAGGGTGAAAATTGGGTGGATCAATTGCAGAATTAAAGAGAGGATAAATGTTATCCGATGCTTCAGGTGCCTGGAAAATGGGCAAGCATCGGACAAGTGTCAGGGGATAGATAGACCAAACCCTTGCCTCAAATGGATGCAGCGAGGAGGCACACTGCTTCAAGTGCCACGCAATAGGAGCGGAGGCTGACCACAGACCAGACGAAGTGTCCTGATTTCAGGCAGTTCGTGAAGAGTAGTAGACGAGCCCGATTAGAGGAACTGAGCTAGGGGGAAATCAACCAATGAGGATCCTGCAGCTCAACCTAAAAAGGTCAAGAGCTGCATACAATTTGTCTTTCGCGATGGCAACGGAGAAAGAGGTAGATGTACTGGTGGTAAATGAACCAAACAAAAATATAATAACATCGGGGTGGTGATTAAAGGATACAAGGTCGGACGTTACCCTATATTTCAGAAATAGAAGGATAGATGTGAACATCTCGAGAGTAGGAGAAGGATGTGTAGTGTGCAAAATGCCAAATTACGAATTAGTGTGCGGATATATCTCCCCTGGACTAAATATAGCCGACTACAAAAGACGGATTGACCAGCTGTTCCTGGAGGCACAGAGTAGTGGAAGCGAGTTCCTCCTCATGGGAGACCTAAATGGGGATCACAAACAATGGACGATAGGGGAGAATATCTAGCAAACTGGGTGGCAGAAAAGAACTTAGTAGTGCACTACACCGGGGAGCGCCCGACCTTCGTAAGGGGACACCAAAAGTCGTTTATAGATGTAACCATTTCAACAAGAAAAATAGCCAAAAGTAGCAAGTGCTGGAGATCGAAAATCTATCACACCACCAGTACATATACTTTGAGATAAGGGGGCAGGAAGTAGGGAGTTAAAAAAATCCAAAAAACAATAATGCTAACTGATTGGGGAAGGTTTAGAGAATATGTGAAATAAAGTGCTCTAGAGATACAGTTTACGCCAGGGGAGGAGATTAGGAGGGGGTGGGAATAGTCAAAAATACATTAGAGAAGAGCAAAATGCGAGGAGGAGAAATATTAAATTATAAGATCGATTTTTATGGACATATTTTATAGACAATGAAGAAGGTGTAAATAGTTAATAAAAAATTCTGAAAATGGAATGGGGATTTGAACAAAAAAATATAACCTCACGTTTTTTCTTTATTGCAGTTAGAATTAATCAAATAAAACCCATTGAATTTAATTATCTACCGTAATATGAGCTAGATTTTTGAATAAATTAATTTAAAAATTCAAATTTCTAATTATTTGAATATGCCGCCATTACGATCGTGACGTCACTTATGTGCAATGAAGTTACCGTCAAGCCATTAACTGAAAATGTGTAAAGAAGAGAATACGAATGAATACCAGCTGTTAAATCTCACTTATACAGACAAAGATGGAGAAAACCATGATATGATAATTGGATAAAGATGAAAACTTGGGACCTATCCACTGTGAATTTGCATTTAAAATCGATAGAGATAAATAGATACTAGATTATGCTGTTAGATAAAGAAAACAACTATTTTAACGAGATCAGGTAATAATTTGCTGTTTGGTACATAAGTGCTGGGCACAAGCGTTCCTGATTAAGTGAAAGGTTGCGTCCGCGTCTGCTTACTGCAGTAATTTTTAAATATCAATTTTTTTATGTTAAATTAAAGAAAAAAAAACAGAAAAAACGATTGTTTATAAAAAGAAATTCATTTTTTCTCAAATAATGCAAAAAAAGATGGACTAATATTTCAAGTTAAACTCCCAAGAATTGTTCAATATAGAGCAGATATATGAGTATAAATGTGACGATGAGAAGATATAGAATTTAAATTGACAAAGACTAAAATTAAAATTAGTATATTTAATTTTATTGGTTATTATTTAACTTTGTAGTAGTTGTTTATAGTCTACATGATTCATTTTAATATATATCATAACAAAATCCATAACTATTGAAAAGCAAATCATTTCTGTCCGTTGAGTGAATTCCCAGGACATTTCTGGTCACCGAAGATAGCGAGTCCTTCGAGATGATCCTTGTCCGTTGTCAACAGGTCAATCCCCAACACGCGACCCTCTTTCGGTCTATTACGCCCCTCTCGACACCTACTTGTCATCCTCTTGTCAACGTTTATACACTCGAGAGACTTTCCTCGTTTCTATCTGTGCGCCGCATTTGCGGTAACTTTTGTCCTAGAGGATTTTTCCCCCGGATTGATTTCAGATTAGAAATGGGTTTTTTAAATGCTACGACACGTTACACGTGCTTGGAGGGTGTTTAGCAGACGATTTGCGTATGTTCGTTTTACAAGGGTAGTATCAAGTTTAAGTGGATTTGTTTTGTTATAAGTATTGGATTAAATTTGTTATGAAAATCAAGTAGGGTATTTATTTTTTAATTTACATACATATTTTTATAATCCATTCACAATTTTTATTACATCCCAGGTAAATTTAAATTTTATTAATATACATACAGTAGCGATCGTAAAAATAGTTTATAACTACTTAATCACTTTTAATCCCCTTCCGTCTCAAACGACAATGTTGTATACATGTACCTCCTATTACTAATAAAATAACGTCTACTAGTTAAAACAAACATTAACAGGTATTTTATTAAAACAAAAAATATATAAATTTAAATTATAAAATGTAACACAAGACCGGCCCGCATGATATATCTGGTATACCTTTTGAGGTATGAGGAAACTGACATTTAATTATTGATAGTTTCAGACGGACGTTGTGGAGTGATACTCCTTAATAAAAAATGTTGAGTAATAAATTATGTTCGGTTTTATAAGGGTACGACGAGAAAAAAATGAAAATTGTCGCGAGCTAATAGAAAAAAAAGTTAAATATTTTTAACAAGCTGTAATTTGTCAAGAAAATTATCTTATTAGAAATAAAATGTTGGTAGTATTTATAAAAAAATATATAGATGTACACGCATTAGAACGAATTCTACATTTAAGCAGTTAAAATAGGTACAAGATGTGTTTCAATGACTAAAAAAACCACATTTTCATTTCTAAATTCAGCCATTGGTATCTCATTTCCTCAGAAAAATGTTCCTTTACCGTAAAAAAACTTATGATAGATTTATCTGAAATTGTCCCAGAACAAATGAAGAAAATGGTAACATACAGGGTGTTTGTACACTATATTGGGATTTCGTTAACCGTTATAGATAAAAATTGGAAAAAAGTTGTATATTATAAAGAAAAATTTACTGGATTTTGAAATTTTTTAATATCATGTCCGGTTTCAGAGATATTTGCTTCAAACCAAAATTGACGATTTTCGTTTTATTTAATAATCACCTTTATTTTTAAAGATAGAAGACAACTTTTTGAATCTTTTTTGTTGAAGACCAAATACCGTTTAACATAGCTTAGTCAGTTTTTCGATACGACGTTTGGTCTTTAAAGAGCATTCCTCAATTTTATTTTTTTAAATACGGACCTGTACATTCTATTTTATTTTTGAAATCTCCATTTTGTTCTTTATCCAACCATGTATCACTTTAGGAAAATTTGTAAGTACTGTCCTGTTTATTTCATTTCAGAATATTTTTAAACAATCTTGAATAACTTGGACGTGGCGCAAAACCTATACCGGTTCTGCGCCACGTCCATCTAGTTCCATCATAAATCCGAAGAAGTAGCTTCCCCTTAGCTACCCTTATCCGAAGAGAAGAGATTAGATTAGCGTGGTTTAACCATCCCAAAGTAGGCCTAAACGAAGTTGATAAGGCCTTTTGGCTGTTTTGGACCGGTTCAAAAGCTGTTTTGGACCTGCTAGAGAGCTGTTTTGGACCTGTTCAAAAGCTGTTTAAAGCTGTTCGAGAACTGTTTAAAGCTGTTTAACGCTGTTCGAGCTGTTTTGAACCTGTTCGGAAGCTGTTTTGGACCTGTGTTCGATACCTGTTTTGGACCTGTGTTCGATACCTGTTCGAGCTGTTTTGGACCTGTTAGAATGCTGTTTTGGACCTGTTTGAAAGCTATTTTGGACCTGTTCAAAAGCTGTTTTGGACCTGTTCGAGCTGTTTTGGACCTGTTTAAAAGCTGTTTTGGACCTACTAGAGAGCTGTTTTGGACCTGTTCAAAAGCTGTTTAAAGCTGTTCGAGAACTGTTTAAAGCTGTTTAACGCTGTTCGAGCTGTTTTGAACCTGTTCGGAAGCTGCTTTGGACCTGTGTTCGATACCTGTTTTGGACCTGTGTTCGATACCTGTTCGAGCTGTTTTGGACCTGTTAGAATGCTGTTTTGGACCTGTTAGAAAGCTATTTTGGACCTGTTCAAAAGCTGTTTTGGACCTGTTCGAACTGTTTTGGATCTGTTCAAAAGCTGTTTTAAACCTGGTCGAAAGCTGTTTTGGTGATAAGCGATTAGTTTTGCATTATACAGGGGGAGTCAAAAGTACCACATTCAACTACCATTTCTGGTCATTGTCATCGGCCTTACACAGGGGTTGTTTCGTTTAGGACTACTTTGGGGTGGTTAAACGAGGCTAAGCTAATCTCCAGACACGAACCCACGTTGGCTCAAGCATATAAAGAGCCATAAATGAATATAACCAATAGCCAACGATCTATGCCACCGAGATAAGTATGATAAGATAAAAATTCCTTTAACTAAGTATATCTTCGAGTGCACAGTATATGATCAAATTTCGTGGTGCTGATTTCAGAATATATGTTCTGAATAGTCTCGAAGACACTCAGTTGTTAGAGTTAACCCAAATCCATGACGTAGGTGTTCCTTTCTCTATTGGTGTTAACTCTACGTTTTATCAGGGACTAATTTCTGAAAATACTCAAGGAGAAACATGGATCAAATATGTGTGCTCTAGACACACAAGGACTGCGCTGGACCAGAAATTTAACCTTGGATTTGTGATTGTAACGAAATTAACACCGCGATAATTAAAATTTATAAATTTTATTGTGCATGGCACTGGACTAGAGTTAACTTAATATCATAGATGGAGACACTCGCGTCCATTCTTCTCTGACGCTGAAATTCTTATCAGTTGTAGTGACAGTGACAGTCCGAGTTGCAGTGTCAGTCCGAGTTCCAGTGGCAGATCGAGTTGGAGCTCGAGCCGACAATCAGATCCAGCTGAAGTACCAATTCAGCGACCTTTAGGGATAGGTCGAGCTGAACAGCTAAAGGCAAGTTCAATTATACTGGAACCGTCATCTGGTCTGCACTCTAGCCCGGAATATATGCCTGTACCGTCTGACAAATCATCGATAAAGAAGCGTTTTCCTCACCTTTTCTTCTTCACTGTCGCCGGATATTTTTATCAAAAATATTATTTTATATACCAAGGGACTAAACTACCCTCCTCGAAATTAAAAGACACTTTAGTCTTGTGGTATATACGCTATTTTTTACACCGCGCGGCCCAAGCCACCTTAAAGTTCAAATAATTATTTACCTTAAAAATATAAAAATAAATTAATTACATACTTAAAAAAGTTCTAATAAAATCGAGAAGAAAGAAAAAAAAAAGCTGCCGCTCTTCACAACGGGCCAATTCAATACTGCGGAGCAGTGTCTTATACTGTTAAGATTTTTTTAATAACATTAATTAGAAGGCCGTGTTGTTATCCTAAAACCTGTCATTTAGTTTTTAGTTTAGATGTTTTATGTTTTAAACTGAAATGGTAAAAAATATATGAAAAAGCTTATGACGATCTCTGGAGAAAAGAAAATTGAAGATTGTACTACCAAAAATTGTCTCCAATACTCCTTTGTAGAAGTATTTGACAGTTCTATATTAAATTAGAATAAACAATTTGGCTGGTTTCAATTGTGGGACTAAAGTACTAGTTTCACTTCTCGCGGGCGGTGTAGAAAAGCAATTAGGGTAAGTAAAACCCGCAATTCTGGCACCCAGGGTATTCGTCGATATGATAACGACCATGGCGTATTTCTTCTCCACTGATGCTGTCCGTGAAAGTGGCGTTCACACTATAAACGGAAGGTGGCGCTCGAGAAAATCCGAAATCTGGACTAAGGCACCAAAAAACACAAGACTATGATTACAGTAAGCCAAAATATATGACTGACTATGATTATAATTATAATTCGTGATAGCATTTTTTTATGTCACAAAAACAAAATTGTATTCCGTTTTTTGGTCACTTTCATCTATATAAAATTTAATATTTCCCTGTATAACCATCCCCTATACATAATCCATGTCAACAGAAACACAAATCATTGATATATTTGACTAGTCTCGATACGCTAATCCTTTAATACATAATAATGACTACATCTGGTTTACATAATTTGCATTCTCATATAAAAAATGATCTTATATTTTCTTTAGCCTGTCATTATTGGAATAACAGAAGTCTTTGTGACCAGTTCCATTGCATTAAAAATTAAATTAATAAGGGCTTTATTCATTAGAGATATAAATCAGAAAGGGTATAATGTACGGTGCTAGCTAATGTTTAATTTTAACCACGTTGATTCATTTCTCTAATTTGAAGCAGGTAGATAGAATCAAGTTTAATTATATCGTGGATCGGTTTAATAGATCAAGCTTACAAGTAATAGTCTTAATAATTATTTATTGTAAAATATTAATCAGTTTAAACAAAAAAAATACTTTGAACACAATTTTTATTTGGTACTTTTACATTTAATTTGCAAGATCAGTAAAAAAGTATACGAATCTAGTAAGTAAAATTAAATTATAAGTAAAATTATATTATATAGATTTTTTTTTAATTGTTTACAAAAATATTGGGTTAAAAATATAAGTTAAATGCAACGATCCATTTGCCCCATACGGGCTCAAGAAAAAAATCGCAAAGTCTGTTTCTCAATTCAAGAGCTGTATTTGTAGGCCTTGGGTGTCGTCCCTGAGGTGTAGTTATAATAGACACAGAGTTCTTAGTTTGTAATAGTCTAAATTTAGAGGGTAAAATTTATATTTCCCTAATTTTCTGATAACGCAGAAGGCTCTGGAAGATTAAGTTGATTATTTGCTAGTGCTTTTCCAAATCCGTGTACCTTCAGTTCCTTGCTATCATTGTTTCGCCAGTACTCACCAATATCAACTGAAAGGAACAGTCTGTCAGCATCTGCAACAGCTAGTAACACTTAAAGCTACGTTCAAACTAGTCAAATATGTGATTTATTTTTTTTGTCCGGGACCGTTCTTTGCAACCGGATTCACTGCAGCCTCGTGGGCTTATTGCGTCATCTCCCGTCTTTTGTCTACTGCACCCAGTCCATCAACCTTGTTCCCTGTACTAGTTTGTACAGGTTCTTTAATGGCTGTTTGTAGTAGTCTTCTGGATCCATTTTTGGTTTTCCATAAATTCTTTGCCTTCTGTGATCCAGCGCCTCACAGTTGCATAGTATGTGGAGTGCATTCTCGGTCCCTTTATTGCATTGTCTGCATTTAAGGTCGCCGTTATATAGCCCCATTTTGTTTAGATGCTCTCTGGTGGGAAGGTGTCCCGTGAGGAGCCCTGTGGTAATTCGTAGTTGATTCCTACTCATTGAAAGCAGTTCTTCAGTTACGTTCTTTGTCGATTCTTTTATAAACTTTTTCCCGTGTATAAGTCCGGGTACATTGTCCCAGTATAATTTGTGTTTTCGCTTAATCCAGTCTTTTATATGGTTCCTAAACGTACGTTTTGGTACGCCCATCGCTGGTTCTGTACCAATTAATGGGGTGGACGACCCGCTTCTTGCGAGCTCGTCAGCCTTTTCGTTTCTAGCGATACCCTTGTGACCTGGTACCTACGATAAAGTTACTTTATTGTGGGTCGCCAGTTCCCTAAGTTCTTCGCCACATTCCCATACCAGTCTAGATGTCACCTTTGGACTTCTTATGGCCTTAAGGGCTGCTTGACTATCTGAGTAGATTATGATTCTTTTACCCTCGTGGGCTCTCATAATACTGTGTCTCGCACATTCGAGTATTGCATAGACCTCGGCCTGGAATACAGAGGTATATTTTCCAAGAGAGAAACTCTCTTGGCACTTGTTCTGTTCGCAGTATATACCAGCTCCAGTTCCCCCTTCGGTTTTTGACCCGTCTGTGTACCACGTAATTCCGTTAGTGCTGATGATGTTATAAGGAATTCGAAAAACATACTGCAATGATCGGAAGGTTTCACCCAGGGCCAAAAAGCTGCTAAAATTGCTTTCCGTAAATGTGTATCCTTCTTCCTAATCAAAGGACCAACAAGACTCAACTGCAAAATATTTTTCAATTAATATGTGGAGATACAATTTACCAAATGATGGAACCCTTAGATGACATACAAATAAAGGTTTTATATAAATTAGGTGTTTCCGATCGTCTTGAACAATTTAGCACAACACTCATCAGTTTCACGTCAACTCACCTATTCCCACGTCATGACGATAAATACACTTTTCACTATCAATTACAAGAATCAATAAATGATCTACAATAAATTTGTTTATTTTAAATTTTAAAACACATCTTCATTTTGCGACAACCAAAATTAAAATGACAATAAATTTCTATTTGCCTCGGACTTGGCAAATAAAATTTGATAGAAATATTTGATCAAATTTGAACGTACATCAAATATTTGCCCATGTAACCCAATCAAGTTTGTTTGCCATCAAATAAGGAAGTCAAATATTTGACTCAATGTGAACACAGTCAAATATCAAATGTATTTTGCTCAATATTTCTTAAATAAATTTGACGCAAAAATTTTAATAGTTTAAACGCAGCTTAATTAAAATATGCTGAGCCTGACTTTGCCATCGATTTAACAGATACCTGACATAGACAAAGTATATTAACTACATTTAATAGGTTTAATTAATACCAACGGCAATTTTGTACTTCACACAAGATCGGCTATAATCGTGGCTACATCGTACAAATTTAATTAAATGATTGACTTTTGGCATCATTTATGTTTGAGGCTTGTCGGTGTTAGGTACAATACAATGATAATATCACTTTACATTGCACAGACAGCTACGACCCATAATTCGCAGTATTTGGTTATGTGTATTATGACTGGTGACAAGTTTTTTTATTAGTTTTGTGTTACAAATTCTCTAACTTGTATAAACAGAATTTTTATTTTAAATACGTAGATTTAAATAGAATAATATATTATTATATTATTTTGAGTTTTGTGTTTTGTTGGATCATTAGGACTTTAACATTTAATGGCGGTTTTACACCAAACCGACTAGTTGAGTTGCTGTTATGTTGCTATTTTTAAAAAACAAAAACTCAACTGTTTTTAATGATAAAACTGACAAAAATAGTTGCTGTCGAGTTTTTGTTTTCTGTCGTGTTACATCAGAGAAACAGTTTCACTTTTGTTTAGTTCAATTCAGAAAGCAGATAGGTGTTCATTATTTTATATTATTTATTAGTGACGAGGAACGCTTTTTTCTCGTGTGCAGTTGGCTGTTGGTACGTGATTTAGAAA
The DNA here is from genome assembly GCA_963243735.1 of Neocrepidodera transversa. Taxonomy (NCBI): domain Eukaryota; kingdom Metazoa; phylum Arthropoda; class Insecta; order Coleoptera; family Chrysomelidae; genus Neocrepidodera; species Neocrepidodera transversa. The sequence goes on along the minus strand of OY725349.1, from coordinate 8,358,240 downwards.
AAAAAAAGAAAACGTCGTACACGCAGGTATTGAGTGAGATCCTTATTAAATAGAAGGAAATATGATGGTGCTACAAAGATGCTACCGAAAAACAAAACAGCAACTGTTGAGTTGCCGAAAAATCTTCAAAAAATTTGCAAAAAGTTGCGGTTTTGTTTTTTTCAACTCAAATTGTCGGTTTGGTGTAAATCCGCTTTAAGGTACTTATATTCTATTTAAGACAAACATAATTAGAGAATATCGTATGATTAATTTGTAAAACTTACCTCTAAAGCGGTCCAGGATTTTACTGAGCCGCCATTCTATGAGAAGTACTTCAAATTTCATTTTTAAGCCACGTTTCTGTAACACAAAACTAATAAAAATTGTCACCAGTCACTATACAACTTGTTTAATTACTGTTAATAATTTGTTTAATTGTAAGTTGGATTTTTAAGGCGATTAATTTTTGGCTACTAACGGTTACTGTTTTCTATATATTATTAAAGTAATGATTACAATTAAAGCCCTTTTTATTGTCATAACTAATCACTTCTTCAGTCCTAATACTTATTAAAGTTATTATCTACTATAATTAAGTGCTGAATAAACTTTTTCTTCAGTGTAGTCGCCAAGTACCTTAAAAAAATATTACCTTTAATTTGTAAGGCATGCTATAAGAACGTGAGGAATTTTTATACTTGAAATCTTAAGTATACAAATATAGCTTCAGGTTGCAGAACATATAACTTTTTTATATAATTTTTTTATTGCCATTTACCAAATTTCGATCAATGAAAAGTAATATAGCTACTAAATGGCTAGTTGCAAACGCAGATAATTCTGACAGTGAATTTGTGAATCTCCTTTACCAATATCACCTAGCCCTAAATCGTCACATATTCCAGATTGCAAGTGAGATGCAACATCCTCTAACACAAAAATACACAAATTTGACAAAACTAGACATGCTAATTGTACAAAAACTGTATGAGATGGATTTTTTTCAATATCAGCACCAAAAACAGTATAAAAATCACTGATTATACTTACACTTTTTCTGTCGCAGACCTGTATAATGAATCATCGATTTCTACTTAGCTGTAGGTACTTTCATGACGACTAGACTGAAAAAGCAAACATTTATAAGAACTCTGGGAATTATAATTATACCAGAGACCACACCTATAAATTAGTTTTATTTACCTATTAACATTTTTAAATTAATGGAAGCAGGTATCATAATTCGTTTCCCATCTAATATTACATACCCACATATTAAAACGACGTTAACAAGACATTGTTAAAATCTAGTTAAGTTCACTATTTTTGCAAGGTGCACTTTTAAATAGCTTTTCGAACGCTAATCAGGACAATTTTCTTGGCACGAAAGAGGCGCTCGATAATTTGGCTAATACTTACTATCTAAATGAGATTTTTAAAATTTACCTGGTTATAAACGTGACATAATGAGTTTCTATTATCGTAAAAATGTCTAAATAATCAATTTCGATCGAAATTAATAAATTTCCACAAACGGCATGCATGGTATGATGGTCGTGTTGAAAACCTAGTTACCACACAACCATCGAGTTTGCTCTCATTATTCGAGTGAAAGTAAGAACGATGATAACGATGAGAACGGTGAATGCGGCGGTGTATTTGTGTGTATCTGGCATCACTCGTTCGGAACTAATTGTATGCGGTGATTTAATGATTAGAGCTGACATATGGCGCCCACAGCTAACCTGTTGAATTCGAATGAAATCGAGTCATTTTACGTTGTTAGAAATTGTTCACAATTACTAGGAAACGTTGGTGTGTCTGTGTTAAATTTATAATTTACAAGATTAAATTAACTACCGTTAATTTTAATTTACAGAAAAAAATCACTTTTTACCTATCTTCTAAAATTAGGCCATATAAATAATAGAGCCTGTAGCATGTAGGTATCAAAAATTTTCTGTGTAATTTTAAAAATATGGTACAATTTTCTTTTCGTTAGTGTTTTGCAAATACTATTTTATGAAGGAAAAAGAAAATTTGTATTTTCAAGTCAAAAAGGGTTAGAAAACTTGATGAGAAAGGGGGGGCAGCATTCATATGCTAAAATTTATATGGTGAATTTTCGCATTGATGAAAGAAAAATTATGTTAAAAATATTTTTAACCACAATCGGTTAGCATAATTTTTTGAGGTTGACAAGTTTTCTAACTCTTTTTGACGAAGTCTTGAAGATGGAAAAAAGGGCTCGACTAATTTTAACTTATTAAACTTCACACACTTGAAAATCCAAATTTTCTTTTTTCTTCATAATCATCCAGTGTGTACACACCTATTTGATTTTAATTTACTACTATTTTATTTTATTAAAATCGTCATAGTAATTATTACCACAAACATTAAAACAAATAAAAACAAACGAAAACAAACGAAAACAAATGAAAACAAACGAAAGCAAATGAAAATAAACGCAAACAAACGAAAACAAACGAAAACAAATGAAAATAAATAAAAATAAATAAAAATAAACGAAAACAAATGAAAACAAACGAAAACAAAGAAAACATTCAATATTTGATTGTAAAAAAAATATAAACAGATTGTTTAATTTTGGAAAGTGACTCCTAAAGGAGTTATGCGAACCTGGATAATAATTTCTTACTTAGTGTTGACCGACTCCTATGGGAGTTACGAAAATATCTGAGAATTTTTTGGGAACATAATAAAAACGCTTAGAATCGGCAAATAAAAATAAATGTAAAACACGAAAAACAAAGATTACAAAAAAAAATCGGCTGTGTCACCCCATAACTTTCCCGGCTCTTTTGTGGAGAATGGGATTATTTTAATTAAAAAATACAAAATTCCTGAATGGGAAAGTAAAATGAAATAAATTGGTGAAAAAAAATGGGTAAATATTGCAAAAATTAATTAAAATGAAAAATTATTAAGAAGGTGAATTATATCCAAAAAATGATAAAGAATCGCTTAATTTCAGCAAAAATTAAAACTATAACAAAAAAAGAGAGAAAATAGGCAAAAATCGAAAATAGATAAAAATCTTGATACAATTTATAAAAATTGGAAAAAGAGACAAAGATGCAGAAAAAGACAAAGAGCATGAAAGGAACCTAAACAAAAGGAAAAACGTAAAATAAAGCGAAATAGATTAAGAGGTCTCAAAAAAGGCAAAAAGTGGTAAAAATGCCCAAAAATGAAATAAAAGCAAAAAAGTCCAAATAGAGACAAATAAAGGCAAAAAAGGCAAAAAACTCAAAAATATGTAGGAAACATTTTTATTATTGATTTTAGGAAAAAAGTTATTCTTCATAAGATATTAATTTTTTTAAGTCGTATACGAGGTTTGTCAAAAAATATGAATCTTATTACTCAAGAGTAATTACTTTTATTTTTTATAATACAGAAGAATGTTATAAAGTAAAGTTATTTAAAATTAAAAGTTATGATCAAATATGCAATTACAGCTATTTATCATGAAAATTAAGATTTGCATCCTAGATACGTTAAATTGTAACAGGTCAGAATAATTAATACGGAATGAACAGAAAATAATCACCAAATCTTAATTTTCTTGCTAAATAGTTGCATATTTGAATATAACTTTTAATTAATAACTTTACTTTAAAACTTTCTTCTGTATTATAAAAAATACAGGTACTTTACTATTAAGTAAGTACAAAATTAAAAATCTATTTTCATGTTTTTTATTACTTTGTTTCATGTTGTAACGTTAAGTACAAAAATTAAAAATATATATTTTCGTATTTTATTTTATTAATTATTTTATTAGATTTTGCAACAAAAAAAAGAAAAATCTATTTTCACGTTTTTTTATTAATTACTTTATTTCATATTGTAATCATGTAAAAATCTATTTTTGTGTTTGAGAAATTGTTAGAATCACATTCTCCTAGTTCCAACCCTGAATGCCGTCTACCCTTGACAATTCCTGGAAGGTATTCTACTATAATTTGCAACCTACTATAATATGTATATTAAGAAGAAGCGATATTTGAGACTCATTATAAAGGGCGACCGTAATAAACTAACTACCCGTAACCACATTTAACAATGGTTTATAAATAAGTAGGGACATAAATTCAACCTCGGTGTCAAGCTTATACAGCTCTCTGGTCCGTATTAAAAATTTTATAAATTTATATAAATAAAAGTATTAAGAAACAATCACAACCACGCGGTTGTTAAGTCAACATTATAAAATATAGTGGTACATTAGAAAGAAACTATTAAACTTAAAATTAGTAAAATGTAATTCCACATTATGGAATATTATGTAACAGATGGCTGTTACCTGAGAAAAACATTGTAACGCTTATGAAATCAAACCCTTTCAATGAGGGCAGAAAATTCGAGCAAAGCAGCACAAGTGGTATCGCAAACCACATACTGAAATTAGTGAATTTGAAATTAAATACACCGGCATCAAAAGAGTCAGTCACATCAGGTAACACGACCATGACAAGATGGAAGAGCTCTCAATTGATATTGACAATTGACAATGACAGTGACAAAGGACACTGACAATGACAATTGACAATGGCAGTACGGAGTGCTTTCCGTAAATCGTCTTGGTTAACCTGGTTATTTTAAATGCGTTCCGTATACACACGAATCCTGAAAAATGAATATTTACGAAACAAGGTTACTGAAAATTTATGACATTTGACAAAACCAGAACAACCGTTGATTTTTGTTGGTCGTTCTGGTTTCTATTGACAATATAGATGTCAATGCTGTCAAAAGTGAAATGTAAAAAAAATAACAACACCAGAAAAATTTATGAGCAACTTATAATTCAAAAAATGAACAAACTAAAAATATTGAACACTTGTTTTCTATTTTGCCTACAACAAATCAATTTTTGACAAATATGTCAGTCTCCTCTGGCATTTGACTTTGACATGTTACCATGGGTGTTCCGTAATAAAATTAACCACACTAACCAACGCTGAAAAAGAACGGTTGACACCGGTTGATATAGGCGATTTACGGGTAGTAAGTTTAACAAACATAGAAGTGAAGTCTTGTAAAACATTAAAAAAGGAGGGGTAATAATAAGTAAAGTAAAATGAAAACTATGAATGAATATACAATTTTGAAATATGGACACTAGTATGAGATTGAGTGCGACACGAAATGAATCTTAAAAACCAAAAGGTATGAGAAATTAGGAAAAGAAGAATAAAAAGAAGAAAAAAGAAGAAGGTATAGGTGAACTATGGGTGAGGAAGAAACAGTGAGGTTAATCAGATTTATAACAGTTGCCCATAAAACAGTAAAAACCCTAATAAATCCTAATGAACCCTCATAAAATATGAATAAGTCAATCTCAAATATCTCTGGGTGTTATATCACAGAATACCTAATTGATTCCTGACATATATCGTTTCAGGATATATTGAAACATATTCCTGGGATATGTTTCAATGTTACTTTGGATATCCATGGAATATGCGTATCACATATGTTTCATTATATAAGAATATCCCTGGGATTTATATAGGATATTTAATAATTGTTCCATTTAGGTAGGTGTAAGTAGAAATTTTAAAAAATTAATATTGATTAAAATATTTAAATTATCTAGGTATATTTTATTATCTTTTTATTAGTATTTAAAATTTAAACAAAGTCATTTCTTTAAATTAACATAATGATAATGCAGTAATAGTCATGCTATATAAATAAAATTACAGTTTAGCAAAATGTAGGCAGTTAAACAGTACTTTTCATTCTATTTAATAATGCGTCTTGATAAATTTTATTACATTATATCTATAAATTATCTTGTTAATACATATTTTTTTTAATTGTTATGATCTGTTTGTGTATTTTAAATGCGTTATTAATATTTAATGAGGAGATTGGGGTCACTCTTACCATTAATATTATGATTATATATTTTATTATTATGCTTATAAGCGGTTTATAAATGTATGGTTCTTAAAGATCAAAAATTTAAATATAAAAATATTAGTTAAATCTATTAAAGTACATTTTAAAGTAGGCTAATTTAATTTCATACTTTATTATGAGCAATAATCATTTATATAATTTTTAACTTTTAACACAAAAATGAAAAGTCTTACGACATATTGATATATTAATTTAACACCCTATATGGTTTTAAAATGATCAACTTAAATTTTATATGATTATGGACTGATAATATTTTAACACCTTGTAGATAAAAATTGAAATAAGAATTCTGATTGGACGAGAAAATTTTTTTCATAAAATAACAGTAAAAAGGAAATAATTTTCTTATGAAAGAATGTAAATTATTAAGTCCGCTAAGTTTATATTTTTTCACGGGAATCTCCAAGGACGATTCTAACTCTTCCAGTAACCAAAATAAAAAAACTCTTGCATATTTTCAATTTTCTATCAAACTCCAAATCAAACCAAACACAAATATCAGTCAGCAATTAATTAAAGTAGAACAATGGAAAATATAGAACGCAACGTCGATCAGAACGACCTCAATCAATAAATGTTTTTTTTTTATTTTGGCTCCTCGTCCAAGGCATTTTCTTTATTTGTGAGCCATAGATGTGGTTTTATGGCTAGATTGCTTCAAAAGATTGTCGGATACATATAATTTTGTAACAAATGGTGTTGGATTTAAAAATATATTTTTTCCCTCTCTAGTGGAGTTGCAACTGGTCAAATATGACCAATCAGCAATTTTGCTTTAAAATACTTAAAAACTAATGACTAAATCAAAGACATTACCCACTCTTTCTTAGTTTCTATTTGACTAATCACTTCTTTGTTATAATAACCACATTGTGACGTAGTTTTTCTATTAATCTCTTGATTAACGTAACTTAAAAAGGTCACTAACACCAGAGAAAAATCATAAGTCAAAGAGTCAGAGAAATATCAATTCAATAGTACACGTAAATCTTGCGAATCCTTCGCTCCTCACCTTTGTTTGTAGTGTATAAGACCTCTCATCATACTAGAGACATGAACTACCCCATTTTGTCCAAAAATAGTTCATGTCAGCTCCGAGGAAGTCGCGGAATGCCCTTTTTGCTGGCCAACAAGTCTGTACAAAAATTGACGGATATCATTAGTAATTATGAATTTTGTTTTAGTATCGCACTAAATTAAGTAGTACCCATCACTGGGAAAACCCATATCGTGGGAACTCCTTTAATTTTCCTCTTCGGAACAATCAAATATATTGGCGGAACACCTTATCCAGTATTTAGTTCTTATCTGGAACACAATGTCGAAGATGAAGAAGTAATCGAATTCCTCGATACTATTTGCCAATTATCCTTATCACTGAAACTATGCACATCGACAAAAATTTTCAAAGTCATATACAAGGCCAAACCACATAAAGCACCAGGTTAAGACCTAATTACTGGCGAAGTCTTGGTAACGATTATACAGGGCGTTTCAAAAGCCCGGCAACGGTCCTGGAATTTAAAAAATATTAGATAAATTGTCCAAATTCGGGATTTATTCATATTATGTGCAAAAATATTCATTTTATTTTTGTTGTAGGCGGTCATCTTGAATTCTTCTAAATTGTACCACTGAAATGTGAAATTAGATTTATTAGACTACATTTTAACTTTTACAAATAAAATAATACTTAAATTAGGAAAAATTTAAATTAAATATGTTCGAAATGATGTCCCTCAACTTCCATACAAACATAAAAACGGTCCTTAAAATTCTTCAGAATATTTTGTAAATATTCTGCAGGAATTACAGGGCCGCTTCCAGAATTTTCAATTTTTTTTAAACTTGAACAGATTTCATCAAATAACTCAAAAACTAGTAACAATATTGATATCAAATAATATACTATTGAATTCGTTTCATTACGATACGCCGAGTTTTCTACAAAAATCATCATATTTGCTTTAAAAAAAAATCAAGATAGCCACCTGTAGCAGAAACACATGAACGTTTTTGAATTTTACGCGCATGGACAATTTATCTTTAGCAGTATTTGAATTCCAGGACCATATCCAGACTTTTGAAAGACCCTATACAGGGTGTCTCAAATAGTGTAAACAAATTCAAGGGTTATAGTACTCCTAAAATTAATAAAAAAGGGGTTAGGGGCTTTAAAAGAATAAAATTTAAAAAGTGTTTTTTTTTTTAATTATAAGTTTAAAAACAAGATAAAATTTCGAAAAAAAACTAGGTAACATAAAATTTAACCCTAAATCCAACGGTGATATCGAAAAATTATTATTATAATCGGAAAGGGTAGTTATTGCAAGGGTAGAGGGTTAATTTATACATAACTTTTTTGGGGTCGTTTTTCTTCAACGCGGGTACAGGTTTTAAAATCTATATGCTTTATATTTCAGAAAGTCACTTAGAGTAACCGTTTTCGAGAAAATTGAAGGTAAACAGTTTGCTGAACCCTTATTTCCGATTATAAAAATAATTTTTCGATATCACTGTTGGATTTAGGGTTTAATTTTATGTCACCAAGTTTTTTTTCGAAATTTTATCTCGCTTTTTAAACTCATAATTAAAAAAAGAACATTTTTAAAATTTACTCTTTTAAAGCCCTTAATATGCATTTATGCAAATAGGAACGTTTTTTATTACTTTTAGGAGTACTATCACCCCTTAAATTTTTTTACACTATTTGATCCATCCAATGAAAATACGCAAAAATTATCATGATTGCGAAACCATGGAAACCGCCTACAGAACCCTCTTCCTACCACCCGATAAGCCTACTACCAAAGATGTCAAAAATCTTCGAGACTTCTTTTAGATTAAATTTTTAAATCAGCAGATATAAATAGCATCATACCACACCATTAATCTGGCTTTCGGCAGAATTCATCAGCAATGCTATCGGATTAGTTATGTCAGAGAAACCTTAGAAGAAACTAAAATGTGCGCATCAGTATTCCTCAATGTAGACAAGGTGTGACGTAAAGGCCTATTGTACAAAGTGAAAACGCATTTGTCTACTGATACATATCTACTACTAAAATCATACCTGAACGAGCGGTTCTTCCAAATCAAGATAAATACTTCATTCTCAAAATACCACCCTATACAATCCGGAGTAAATCAAGGAAGTGTCCTCGGTCCCTTCCTTTATCTTCTCTTTGCTGCTAACATACCTATAGCAGATAATATCACTGTTGCCACATTTATCGACTACACAGGAATCCAGACAAAAATCCAGATAGACTTCTGAAAAGTTGTAAAACTTCTTAAACTCGCTACAAACATGGTTAAAATGATGGAAGATTAAGGGAAATTGTGAAAGTCCACACGAATTACATTCACAACAAAAAGAATCACATCAATAACGTTCCCATTCCATCAAATCAGAAGTTTGGTACGTTGGACTTCATTTGGACCGGAAAAAACACATCAAAACTAAAAAAGCTCACTTAAATTTAAAAGTCAAACAGATGTATTGGTTTCTAGGTCAAAGATCTCAGCTGTCATTAGAAAACTGTACAATATTATACTAAAGCCGATTTTGAGTTACGATGTCAAATTATGGGGTTGCAGCATATCGTCTAATACCAAAATATTACAAACTTTCCAATCAAAGACGCTGCGTATGATGCTCCATGGTACGTTACCAATGCAACAATCCACAACTACCTTGAGTTACCATTTATAAAACGAAGCGGTCAATCCAGGGCGGCACGCGAAACCACTATTTATATTTATTTTAATAAAAGAAGTTATGACTATCTAAATCTAGCCTGTGTATTTAGAAAAAAAAGAAATTACACCTTCCATTTATTTCGTAAATAAAAAATATATAGAGGTTCGAACCCTGATATCCCTTTTTTTTAATACACAGGCTAGATTTAGATAGTTAAGACTTCTTTTAATAAAATAAATATAAATAGTATTTCGCGTACCGTCCTGGATTGACCGCCTCCTTTTGTAAACAAAGCCAAAGAAAGAAATTTCGCCCATGACAGCCAAACTGTAAATATACTTTACCAGCCGCCGCTAGTGGGAAGAAAGAAGGCTTAAAAGGTCATGGCCATAAGACGTAACTGATTAGGTGTATTGGAGAACCATCGCTGGATGGCGTCCAAAACAAGCCACAACTTAAACCATTTGCTAAACACTCTATTTTATAATTAGAGTAAATTGTACACAATAAAAAAAATCCTCTTCGGAGGATGGTAACAAAAATCGCTGTCTAACGTTTAACCCAAATTTCTTAATGAATTTATAATATTTTAATTTAGTTATTTTCTTTTATAACATTGTTATGTATTATTAATTAATAATATTGTACAAAAATAATTCAGATTTATTTATATTTATTTATTTTTAATTGGTAATCACCTATAGCAATTAAGTAAGTTTTTGTCCCACTCGCTTTCGAAACGCACTCTTACTTAACATTTCCTTATTAGTCAAATAAAACATAACTAGTAGAAATCATTTATTTAATAAAAAGTAGATAAATATACTAATTAACACAGTTTCTAAATAATAATACTGTACGCTTCCTGGTTTCGAGGAAATTCAGATGTAATAATGAATGGAGTATTTCTTTTTTTTTACAACAGCGCATAACAAGCATGTGGCAATCTTGTAAATAACAATTATTAAAGATTTAACAACGATTACACCTTATTTGTTAAACCGGTTAAGGTCAATTAAATTAACCTTTACAGGCTAATCAAATAAGGTATAATGATCTGTCTAACAGTCCTATTTAGTGGTAACCGTGACCACCACCGTGACCACCACCGTAGTCACCGCCACCGTAATCGCCACCACCGTAGTCACCACCTCCGTAACTTTCTTCGTGATGATGTGGTACATGTACTGGAACCGCTACTGGTACTTTAACGGGATATGGTACTTCTTTTTCTACTGGATAAGGTACTTCTTTGATGACTGGGTATGGTTTATCGACATGAACCTGAAATTATTAAAATGAATTGAATTGCAGGTATTGGGATAGTGAAAATATTTATTGGGTGCATAAGACTGAGTTTCCTAATAATTTTAATGTATAGGCTGGTAGCAAAAAACAAAAAAGACTCATAAAAAATCTTCCAGTATAACGAATAAAAAATAAGTTATCAGGCATTGAGAGAGAAAATTATGTTCTGGTTGGTACTCAAATTTATACATGATAAAGTTTGACACAAAAAAAAATTAAATAAATACAACAGAAGTAAGAAGAGGAATACTCAAATATACCAAAACAAACGAACCTTTTATTCACCTACAACAGTTTATTAGTATATGTCAAAACTGTCATTTTTATTGATGTAGTTGGTGTAAATTTTAAGATGATATTCACAAGCTTTTGTTTTCTTGGGACTATTATTTACAACCGGATTAATTGCAGCTTATTCTGTTATCTGACGTCTTTATTCACAAGTTACAACAAGCCAATATCGAATTCAACAACAGGATCAAAAATTGGCGAATAAAACAAGAACTTATTCCAAAATGTTGTTGATAAAAATCAATTCCTTACTGAAAGTAACTTGTTTTGGTGCACGACAATAATTTTAGTTCTTTCCATTAAAATACTTGTACAAGAATATATATGGAGGCTTCTAGATCTGTTTAGATTAATCTGATTTAAATACTCAAAATGAATTTGTGATATTTGCTGTTAGAGGACCAAACCAGACGGAGCTGAAGACTACACCAACTCCATCTGAGAGCAATGATCTTGAATCAGATTAAAATCGATAGAGGATAACTTTAAAAAAAGGCAACACAGCTGATATCATCTTTTGCTGACTACAACAATCTGAAAAATATTATTAGATTGTTTACTCTTGATCAAATCAGCTGCCATTTTGCAGCTGCAAAATCGTCAAGGGATACTTAGAAAAACTAAATGAACTAAAAAAGAATAATACAGTTATCTTTCTGTTGGTTCTGCAGCATACCGGGTGGAGGGAAACGAAATAGCAGATAAACTCGCCTGAAACACCATTTTTGGAGTCTTAATCCCTTTGTGTTATCAGTAATAGCATGATACTGGAAGAAATGAAAAGAGAAGTAGAAATAAAAAGAAGATCCAACCAGTGGAGTAATCAACAAGGAATGGGACAAGCAAAAATTCTTCTGATAAACTATAACTAGAAGACACAGACAGAATGTATCCACATAGGTTAAAATAAGCTTCCCATAATAACAGGAGTAATAACAGGGCATTTCCAGTTGAAATGGCATCTTAAGAAACTTAAACTAGCAGATCAGGACTTAGATGGGTTGAACATTCCATCAAAGTACTCTCAGAATGCACTGCTTTGCAAAACCTAAGAGAGCACATCAGATAGAAGAGAGAATCTGAAAATTGGACTAGACCTATTGGACTAAGCACTAGAAGGGGACACAATAGATGTTATAGATCGCGGTGTAATTACCCTCATATATACTTAAATAATAAATTTAGATCAAGCTACATAGAGCCAAATCAAGTCTTATGTGGGACTTAATACAGGATTAGTGAACTTATTTGTTCAAGATTTGGAAATATTTAATATGTCAAATTTTTTATCTGTCATTGCCGCTGATGAGTCCTTAAGAGACGAAACAGCTGTCCTGGATGCATAGGAATCAAATTCTCAAAACCTACAAATATTTTATTAGTTCAAGATTTGGAAACATTTAAAATGTCAAAAATGTCCAATTTTATGTCCAAAAAGATTTGGGATCCTTATTAACAGATTATCAAAAAAAAACAATAAATCATTCATTTTAGAGTATATAAATAAATATTTTACCTTAACTGGTACAGGAACTGGTTTTTCTATTTCTACTGGTACTTTCCTAATCACAGTATAAGGTTGTGGTACAGGTACTTTAATATGTACAGGTACAGGTTTTGGTACATGAACAGGGTAGGGTTTATCGATAGGTACTTTAACTTCATAAGGTACTGGTTTATCTACTGGATAAGGAACATGTTTTTCTACGGTAACTGGGTACGGTTTAGGTACATGTACTGGGTAAGGCCTGTCTACTGGTACTTTAACTTCATATGGTACTTTCTTTTCAACGGTGTAGGGTTGAGGAACTAGTACTTCTACCTTAACTGGATAGGGTACTTTTTTGTATACAGTGTAGGGTTGTGGAATTGGTACTTTTACTGGTACTGGAATTTTCTTTTCGACTGTATAAGGTTGGGGTACGTGTATTTTAACTTCGTACGGTCTTGGTACTGGTACCTTTACTTCATAAGGTACTTTTTTGATAACCTCGTAAGGTTGTGGAACGATCACAGGTACTTTAATGATTTCCTTTACAGGATACGGTACTTTTTTGTAAACGGTATAAGGTTGTGGTACCGGTACTTTTACTTCATAAGGAACTTTTTTTTCTACAGTGTAAGGCACATGCTTGACTACTTCATAAGGTGTTGGGATTTTTTTTTCAACGACTATGGTTTTAACGTGTTCATGGTGATCATGGCCACCACCGTGACCACCGTAATCACCGCCACCACCAAAATCGTGTCCTCCAAAATCGTGTCCACCGTATTCAAATCCTCCACCTCCTCCTCCTCCTCCTCCGTGATCACCAAGGCCGTAAAGGCCACGTTTCTCTTGTTTTTTGCTCTCCTGCGTCACTTCCTTTTTCTCGGACTCTGCAGCTAGAGCTAAGCAAAAGCAAACGGTGATGACAGCCTTAAAAAAAAAAGAAAATCTATTAAAAATTTGATCAAACCAAAAAAAGATTTATAAATATTGTGATGTTTAGTGCACATAGTAATAATTAACAATTTTACTTTTCTTATTTTAAAAGCTGCAATATTTAAAAATCGTGCAAAATCAATAAGATTTTACTATTTTTAAAGAAGCCTTCTAAAAATTACCTAGAAAAAAAAATGTTTTGAAAAATGAAAAATGATGTGTAATCCTGCAAAAATTGTCTAAAAGGTCTAAATTATATTTAAAAATTGTCCAAAATTAGTTCAAAATTGTCCAAAATGATTTAAAATCGCCAAAAATATAGAGTTTGTTTAAACGATCATTACATTCTTATAAAAATCGTCTAAATAAGTACAGATCTTCTCAAAAATTATCACAAGTAGTCTAAATTATCTAAAATGATTCTTTTGGACATTTTCTAGTGCTTTTTGTCGTCTAAATTAGTCTGGATTTTAAAAAAATCGTTTTAAGTGATCAAAAATAATGCAAAAATGGCCTAAAATAGTCTAAAATGGTCTAAAAAATGCTAAAATGGTTTAAAATAGTCTAAAATGGTCTAAAATAGTCTAAAATAGTCTAAAATAGTCTAAAATAGTCTAAAATAGTCTAAAATATTCTAAAATAGTCTAAAATAGTCTAAAATAGTCTAAAATAGTCTAAAATAGTCTAAAATAGTCTAAAATAGTCTAAAATAGTCTAAAATAGTCTAAAATAGTCTAAAATAGTCTAAAATAGTCTAAAATGGTCTAAAATAGTCTAAAATGGTATAAAACAATCTACAATGGTTTAAAAATCGATAATGTGATCTAAATATATAGAAACTTTCTTAATCGTTTTATATAACTTTCTCCTAAGTCGTAAAAAATTGTTTAACATAGTCTATATTTTTTAAAAATGTCTAAAATCGGTGCTTTTAAAAATTATGTAAAATCTTCTCAAATAGTCTAAATAACCATTTTCTAGAGCTTTTTGTCGTCTAATAAAGTCCGGAATTTTAATAAATCGTCTATAAGTGATCTAAAATGGTCTAAACAATCTTAAATGGTGTAAAATGGTCTAAAATGGTATAAAAAAATCCAAAATAGTTTAAAAATATATAAAGCAATTATGATTTAGAAAAGTCGTCAAAAATAATTTGAAAATAGTCTGTATTTTCAAAAATGTCTAAAATTGTCTGCAGTTGCCCAAAATTATCTAAAACTGTCTAAAATTATCCTAAATTGTCTAAAATTGTGTACAATTGTCTAAAATTGACTAAAATTGTCTAAAGCTGTCTAAAATTGTCTAAAATTCTTGTAAAAGATATTAAATAATAACAATTAAAGTGTTTTTGTCTAAAAATTATCTGTAAAAAAAATGTGCTCAAAATCGTAACGGTTCTCTAAAAATTGTCCAAAATTGTTTAAATTTTTTTTAGAATTCGTCTAATTTTTTTAAAATTGGCCTTGAATGGTCTAAAATAATATAAAATTCATGAAAAAATTTAATGCTCTTTTAAACAATTTTTATAATCATTTAAAAAGAGTTAGTAGTTATTTAAAAAATTTGGTTGTTTTTCCAAATTTTCTAAACTAGTATAAATATTTCTATAAATGATTTAAAGTCATTGAGTAACTTTTTTACATTGTCTGTAGCTTTCGTATGTCATTTAAAATAGTCTATGTTTATCAAAAACATTTCTAAAATGGTCTAAAATAGTCCAAAATGGTCTAAAATGGTCTAAAATGGTCTAAAATGGTCTAAAATGGTCTAAAATAGTCAAAGATGGTCAAAAATGGTCAAAAATGGCCAAAAATGGTCAAAATGGTCAAAAATAGTATAAAATGATCTGAAATGCTCTAAATGGTCTAAATGGTCTGAAAGAAGCAATGATTTCAAATCATTGAGTATTTTTTTTATTTTGTCTATATGTTTTTTCTGTCAATGTTTAACAAAAACATTTCGAAAATGGTCTAAAATAGTCCAAAATTGTCTAAAAAGGTCAAAAATGGTCTAAAATAGTCTAAATTTTTCTAAATGGTCTAAAATTTATAAAATAATATAAAATGGACTAAAATGGTTATGTTCTTTTAGATGCTATAGACTTTTTACTTTTATTAAGTCGTCAAAAATCGTTTTAAGTGATTTAAAACCTTTTGTCTATTTTTTAGGCATAGTCTGGAGCGTTTTTTGTCGTTTGAAAAAATTTTATAAATGGTCAAAAATTATTCAAAATATGGTAAAAATAATGAACTTAAATGGTCTAAAATGCTGTAAAATAGTTTAATAATAAATTATTGTAATCATAAAATTTCTGTTCAAAATTACTTAAAATCGGCTAGATTTTTTTTTCGTGGAGATATAAAAATTTTTTAATACTGTTTTTTTTAAATATCAAATATTTTATAAAAATTGCCTAAATTTAAAGATACCAAGTTTGATAACGAATTTATTTTTATAGTAAACTTTCTCGTTGGTTTAAATGTATAAAATTATTATAATTAATATTATTATTATTGCTATAAAAACATTTTTTCACAAACATGTTTATATTGCTCAAAATTTAATTTTTAATAAATATTGTAATATTTACCCCGAATGTAATAATAATAATATTTTTTTTATAATGAACATTTTTTAAAATATAACAAACTTAAACAATTCTTTTATAAATTATTATTTACACTAAAAAAATATTATTTTTGTCAGTATAATAAACCATAAATATTTATTTTTTCAATGTAATAATTGTATCATCAAATTAATTAAAATAAACTAATACAATTGAATCTATGATATTAAAATACACATAACGTCTTTTTATTAATCAAGATTCAATTGTATCCTTTTTCCAAGAATTGTTTAATTTGTTTCACTAAACACTTTTTTTTTTAAAAATTAAATAAAACACAGTAATCCATAATTTCGGGTAATCACTAAACATCACAATGTAAAAAATAAAAACACTAATCCACTAATTCTTACCAAGCCCTTCATGATGGCTCACGGATTTAGAAGGCTTTGTGTGTGTATAATTCTTACTTGTGGTTTATATATATATGTCTGCCAGAAGCATACTTTCTATGAAACAGACATTTACCACCTCGTCGATATGTTTCACTTCCATATCCTCTTCTTATGCAATGTAAGCATCTAGCGTACCGTAGATGAAGAATCGATGCTCCTCGAACTACATTCATACAGGGTGGCCTTGAGATAGTGTTACGGATTTTTTGTGATTTTTTTTTAAGTTATTTTTTTTTGCACCCAAGGCTATTACTTACACGAATTTTGGTTATAAATATATTGTCGTATTGTTTCCCTATATAGTTTTTTTTTTATTATATTTTATTATTATTAATTTAATAGGTTGATCAACACTCTATTTTATTTACCTATCTCACAAATTTTAGTGAGACATCTGGGCACAATTCAATTAAATAATTATGATTCTGGATATAACTAAATAAATTTGTTGAAGAAATTATTATTTTATTTACAATTTATTTTAATGCTCTAAATATTTTTTTTTTAAATTTTAATTTTTATTATTTTAATTATTTTTTTTGTGACGTCACTTTTCACTAATTCAAACTTAACTAATTATAATTAACCTTAACTAATCTTAACTAACCTTAACTAACCTGCTTCAGTCTTTTTTATATTAATTTATTTTTCTTGAAAAATCCATTTAAAGATGATGCGCCTGATAACATTGTAATATATTTTTTTAATATTTTATCTTTTCTTTAACTTTTTTTTTACTCTTTGAATTATCTCTACACACTAACTGTCGTTTTTCTATTTCCTACTTCTCTTCACGTTCACGTTTCCATAAATTATTATTTTTTATTTTTAAATTTTCTTGACAACTCTTCATTATTATTTTCTTCTGTCCCACTGACATCTCTCAGTCTTTTTTTATCTGGCCGTGATCCACAACGTACCCATTGTTCAGAATTGTACATACGCACTTTTCACTTGTCAAACCTTAATAATTAAAATTAAAATGTCACTGTCCTATTTACTAGTTATTTACAGATTTATTTTAATTATTTACAAATTTATTTTATTTTCTTCAGCAAACCCTCAAACTAATTATATCCAGAAGTATCATTTTAAATTATCAAAACAATATATTGTAATGATATAAACAAATCTCAATGTTGGGGTGGGTTCGATAAAAAAAATTAAATATAATAATCATTACAAAAAGAAAACCACACATAAAAATAAATTTTAAATCCTATGCACTTCCTCTTCTTTATAATCCTCTGAAAAATTTACCTGTAAATCTTTTATCGCTCTTCCTTCCTCTTTAATTTATTTGCTTAATCTTTATCCTATCTTCCTTCTTTAAAATTCCTCCCAAATTGCTTCTTGTAACATTACTTTATTTTATGCTTATGCTTATTTTCCAGAAAAAATCTTGTTTTAAACTTTTGAATTTTTTTTTATTTTTTAAACTTTTTTTATTTTATTTATTATTAACAATAATTTTTCTTTTATAATTGCTATACAAATTTATTGTATAATTAACAACTTCTGATAAATTCTTGTGACAGTTCTTTTTTTCTTGTAAATTTCTGATATCCCTTATTATTATTTTTTTTCATCTGTTTTTTCGCCAAAATGGAAATTTTTCTTACTTGATTAATAAAAAAAATTCTTCCAATTTTGCCATTTACTTATTAGTTAAATTATTTCGATCCGGACGGGAAATATTAAAATTCTAAAAACATTTGAAAATTTTTTCTTGGTTAAAATGACTTTTCTCGACGTTTTGGGCCACCCACAACACGATTAGGTAAAAAAAATTCATGGATGGATGGATGTATGTGGATAACCATTTTTCGATTTTTTACGGATTTTTAAAAAATTCAGAATGAAAAAAAATGGAAAAAATCGTAAAAATCTTGAAAAATCATGAAAAGTCGTGAAATATCGTGAAAAATCGTAAAACATCGTAAAAACCAGTAAAAAACCGTAAATAATTGTAAAAAAAACGTAAAAAACAGACACAAAGTCGAAAAATTTCGTAAATAATTTAATACATTGAGAAAGAGAAAAAAACGGAAAAATCTTAAAAAATGAAAAATCGTAAAAATAGTAAAAAACGTAAAAAACCGTGAAAAAACGTAAAAAACCGTAAAAAATCGTAAAAAAAAAACTTAAAAAAAGTACAAAATCGTAAAAAATGGTAAAAATTGGTAAAAAGCCGTAAAGAACAGGCAAAAAGTCGTAAATAATTTAACAAATTGAGAAAGAGAAAAAAAAATGAAGATATCTTAAAAAATCGTGAAAAATCGTAAAAAATCGTAAAAAATCAAATCGTAAATTACCGTAAATAAAAACGTAAAAAATCGTAAAAAATAGTATAAAACCGTAAAAAATCGTAAAAAACCGTGAGAAAAGTCCTAAACCATAAAAAATTGTGAAAAAACAGTAAAAAACGTAAAAAATCGTAAAAAACGGTAAAAAATTGTAAAAAATCGTAAAAAACGGTAAAAAAACTATAAAAAACCGTAAAAAAAAATGTAAAAACAGGCAAAAAGTCGTAAAATTTCGTAAATAATTTAAAAAATTCAGAAAGAGAAAAAAAATCGAAATATCTTAAAAAATCGTGAAAATCGTAAAAAATCGTAAATAATCATTAAAAATCGTAAAAAATGGTAAAAAACCGTAAAAAAGTAGTAAAAACATAGTAACAAAAATGGTAAAAACAGGCAAAAAGTCTCATTAAATTTTAAAAATAATTTAAAAAAAAATGGAAAAAATCATGAAAAAACGTGAAAAAATCGTAAAAAACAGGCAAAAAGTCGTAAAATTTCGTAAATAATTTAAAAAGATTGAGAAAGAAAAAATGGAAAAAATTGTGAAAAACCGTAAGAAAATTATAAAAAAAACGTAAAAAAATCGTAAAAAACAGGCAAAAAGTCGTAAAATTTCGTAAATAATTTAAAAAATTGAGAAAGAAAAAAATGGAAAAATCTTAAAAAATCGTAAACAATCGTAAACATACGTAAAAAATCGAAAAAATGTTAAAACATCTTAAAAAATCGTAAAATGGTAAAAACCTGTAAATAAATGTAAAACAATCGTAAAAACTGGTGAAAAGTCACAAAATTTCGTAAATAATGCTAAATAATCATAAAACATCTTAAAAAATCGTATTAAACCGTAAAAACTGCAAAAAAACTGGAAAAATCTGGAACAAATGAAAAAAAAGGGATAATATCTGGAAACATCGAAAAACGCGAGTAAATTAGAAAAAATCGAAAAAAATAAAATAAAATCGAAAAAAATCATCAGAAATCGAAAAGAAAACAATAAAAAAGATGGGAAAAGTTTAAAAAAATAGGAAAAATCAATAAACTCTTTAAAATATCAAACTTTTTTAACAATAAAAAAAAATTATCTTATTATAATATATATTGTAATTGTTAATGGTATCTTAAATGTTAAAAAGCCCCATGTTGCAAAGTCATTTGTAATGAATTGTGATCTCAATTTTACTACAGAAAAATAATAAAAATAAATTACAAATACAAATAATGTTTAATTAAGTTTTTTCATAATACCGAATCCAACTTTTCAATTTGAATTCTTTGTTTCTTAATCATTTTAAAATTTTGATTTCAATATTCTCTTCTTTCTTCTTATTTCGATTTTTTCATTAGAATAAATTGTTTCCACTTGTAGTTTTTTTTTTTATAAATTTTTGATTCTATTAATAAAAGTCAATTATTTTTTTTAATTTGTAGTACAATTTTACGTTCCATTATTTATACATTATTCATACAAATTCCTTGCCTTTATTGACTTATTGACTTTTCAATAATTATCTTTATATAAAAAATTAATTTTTCGTTTATTATTTTTCACCCTGCATCTGTTTTTTTCCAAAAAAAGTGTTGCTAACTTGATTTATTTTTATTAAATTATAAAATTCAATAATTTATACAGATTATTTCATTAAGATATATATTGATATGTATTAAAATTTTGATATGATTTTTTGTATTTTTTTTTAAATTGTTAAAATTTTAGATTTTGATGGGCGCCATTTAAATAATTTATTTTTAATCATTATTGAAAATTTTTTTTTATGATTAAAGCAATGAGTTTTCTATAGTCTCAGGGAGGGTTCATAGATATAAACAAAAAAATATTAATTTTCTATATAAATTTTCTTTACATTTTTTTTAATCAAATTTGTTTAATTTATTTAATATTTTTTTTTATTCTATGAGAAAATTTATTTTAAGTTTATATTTTATTTAAATGTTTTATAAGCTCAGAAAAATGTTTATTTTTTTATTTTTTTTTAGGAAAGATCACTGAAAAGTACACTGAAAGTTTCTATCTTCTTTCTACGTTTGAAGGCTCCTGTTTTGTCCGATGGAAGATTTTCTACAACTCTTTGTAGAGGCTGACCAAAATTTTTCTTAAGGGTACGTGGTTTTAATTTGAATCACTATTTATTTTATATAAATAATTTTACATTTTTAGAAGAATATTCATTTATAATAAATTTATTTAATTTCATGAATATTTTATTCCAAATTATTTTAGGATGAAATCCTTCTTTTTGAAATTCCCAAAATCAAACCACCTTAGTTATCCCTTAGCAACGGAGAAAAGCAGAGCTGCTTGATGAAAAATTATTTCAATGGACCAATCAAAATTCATTATTATAAAATATCTGAAAATTTGGATTTTTAAACATTAAATTTAATTTATTTGGATGAGTTTATTAAGATTTTGTATTAAATTTACTTCTTGGGATTATTTTAAAATTTCTAAATTATTCGAAATGCTCCATTAATAGGTAACTTTTTTCATTTTTAATTACCACCAATCGTTATACTTTAATTTTTGACATTACTTAATTTGAACCAAATTATTAAGGTGGCAGTTTACCATTAAGATAGGGTAATTTATGTACAGGATGTTATTTTTCTTTACTGTAAACAAAAATTATATTTTAATGGTTTTTATGATTTTTAAATTTTATATTAAAAAAAATTATTCTTTTTAATTATATGTTCTGTTTAAGGTTTTGACTCCGTGTTGTCAATGGTTGGTTCTCAAAAGAACCATTATACTGAGGACGTTTCGACACAATCACATGTGCCATCTTCAGGTCTTTCGTTTATTGCTCTGCTTATAGTTATTCTCTAGGCGCTTTGGAAAAAAGTGGGAAATAATAGAAAAAATATGTATCATTGGTTGGTAAGTCTCATTTATACTATCCTCTTTCTCTTAATTCATTGCAACATTTGTATTATATTCCTGATGATGGCATTTGTATGCCGAAACTAGTTGCCAGTTTCCCTTTCAATTTTAAATATTAAAGAATTTAAAACAAAATATTATCCATACTCAAATATGGCGTAATATTCAATGATTAATAAAACAACTCCAAGTCATAGGTACTACAATAAAATTTTAATATAAATACATAAAGTCAAAAGAGCAAGATGTTTCGTTTTATAGGACCATCATCAGGGTAATTAAATTGGATCCAAACAATAGATATAAAATTTAGGTATGAAAAATTTAAACTAACAACATCAATTTTTTTTTAATTTCCCGACATACCTTCGCGAAGGGAAAGTATTGTGAACGAGCTAAAAAAATTTTTCGAGATAAAGATGGAAATATCCATTTTGAGGTCACCTGAGATGATTAAGACCATTTTCAGATGGAGGTCTGTCTGTCTGTCTGTGTGTATTCTTCCACAATAGAGGTCACACGTTTAATCCGATTGAGCTGAAATTTGGTATGTAGGTTTGGGTTACGTTGGAAGAACCCAATAGTTTTTGTACGATATCTGTCAAACGGAAGTGTCACTATCAACAAATGACAGATGAAATATGTCACGGAATTTGACTTGCGATATGTCATTTGAAAGCCCTTGAAAAACTCTATTCATAACAGTCAAAATTATTTGTCCAACTGTCACATGTCAAAAATAAAAAAATGTCAAAATTTAAAACTTTAACAATAAATATCTGAAAAAGTATTCGTGGATATTCGTCAGGAAAGTTTTGGGACGACACAATCGTTTTTTGTTTTACTTTTTTGGCATTTTTTTCGCTTATTTATTTTGTCTCTTTTTTGCTTTTTTCGGTCTTTTTTTTGTTTATTTTTATTCTTTTTCCTGTATTGTCCATTTTTTGACTTTAATAAGGGTATTTATTTTTGCTTTGGTTGTGCCTTCTTTTACAATTTTTGTTTTTTTTGCCATGTTCTTGCCTTTATTTTACCCTTTTTTTTTGCTTTTTATACCCTTTTTGGCCTTTTTGCCACTTTTTCGCCCTTGTTTTTTGCAAAAAATAAAATGACTTTTTTGGCTTTTTTGAACTTTTTTGTCTTTTTTGCCTTTGTTTTGAAAACTTTATAATTTTTTTTTAACTTTTTTAGTTTTTGTTTACCTTTTGCCTTTTTTTTGCCTTTTTTTGCCTTTTTTGCCTTTTTTTTGCCTTTTTTTTTGCCTTTTTTTTGCCTGTTTTTTGCCTTTTTTTTGCCCATTTTGCCTTTTTCTGTCTTGTTTTGCCTTTTTTGCCTTTTTTTCCTTTATTTTGCCCCTATTTTGACTGTTTTTTTCATTTTTATTTTTTTTTTATTACTTTTTTTGGCATTTTTTGAATTTTTTTGCCATTCTTTTCCTCTATTTTGTCTTTTTTTTAAACTTTTTAATGTTTTTTTTATTACTTTTTTTGCCATTTTTTAGCTTTTTTTGCCTTTTCGTGCCTTTATTTTCCCTCTATTTTGTCTGTTTTTACTTTTTTTGGCGTTTTTGGCTTTTTTTCCCTTTACTTGTCTTTTTTTGTACTTTTTGTTGATTTTGTACCCCTTTTTCCTTTTTTGCTCATTTTTCTTTTATTAAACCGTTTTTATTCTTTATTTTTCCTCTCTTCCTTTTGTTACCTTTTTTGCTTTTTTTGCCACTTTGCCTCTTTGCCAATTTTTACAAATTGTATTAAAATTTTTATACTATTTTTGATTGTTGCCTATTTTCACTCTTTTTTTATTATAGTTTGTTTTTTTGCCTTTTTTGAAATAATTCGTTACCTTGTTGCTATTTATAATAAATTGTTGCCATTTTTAGTAACTTTTGTCGTTTCTCATTTTAATTAATTTTCTAGTATTTCTGCACTGTTTTTATTTTCCAGCAATTTACTTCATTTTTATATCATTTTCCCATTCAGAAATTTTGTATTAGGTAATTAAAATAATCATATTCGCCACAGCCGAGCCGGGAAAGTTCTGGGGTGACACTGCCGATTTTTATAAAAAAAAACAACGAAAATACTTAAAATTAATTAAATAACTCCATCTTGGCTGAATATAAAGTGAATCTAGAAATTCTTAAAGTGATGAACGAGATAAAAATTAGGAACCAAGATCAATTTAAACAGCCTGATGATGGTCTTATAGACCGAAACATGTCACACTTTTGACTTTATATCTTTATATTAAAATTTTATTGTGATATGACTTTGAGTTATTTTATTCATTAGTAAAAAATTTTGTGGTACTAGACTTTGATTTTTATTTTTTCATTTGAAATTATGGATAAACTTTTGTATTTAATAAATTAATTGTGGTACTTTGACGTTTAGTTTTATCACATAAAAAATATGAAGACACAATATTTATTTTTATGCTGTCACCCTGTATAATAACATAATTCCTTATCAGTATTACCATCGCGTAACTTTAATTAGATATTCTCAATTCAGTAGTTCCTCATATATAAAAAAATAATGCTTCCTAATGTTTTGCTAAACTCGGTGAGTAGTGTGTTCTAGCTTTAATATGGGTTACTATAATTTAACTGAGAACCACTTTCCATTAATAGTAGTACCAGTTTTACTTCCAGAAGTAATAAAAAAATTTATTAGTTGACAATATATTATTTTTATTTAATATGAGGTGAAAATTTTATTTTCATGGCTGTTAAGTTGGTTCTATACCTTTCTAATTATATGTTTAAATAAAATTATATTTAATTAATAAATAGTAATTTTTAATTTTAAATCAAACGGTGCCTTTTATGAATCAGGAATAAGATTTTTTGATCATTAAAAATAAAAGTTTCTGTCATAATTAATTTTCACTAATAAAGACAACTTGTTAAGAATATATTTTTTATGGTTTTAAACATGCCTTCACGGTTAATAAAGATTTGAAAGTTGTTAAAGAATTTGATGAGATTATTGCAAAATGTTAATTAAGAAAATTAAAATAAAACAATAGCAATATATTAACTTAATTTAGATTATTTCTAAATTGATGATTGATTACACAGTTCTACAAAATAAAATAAAATTTTTGGTTATGAATTTAAATAAGAGTTTTTTATGAAGTTTGTTTAGAAAAATATGTATTATTTTCAATGAAACACTCTGTATATTTTGATGGAATTCAAAAGAACGGTTGATTGTCTTTGAAAAAATGTAACTTTAATATCTTTTACTTTCCTAACAACAAAGATATTGAAATTTTCAAGTTACAGAATTTTTCCTAATATAAAAACTGACATTAAATAAAAATTGATAAATATAACAACAAATAAGAAAGTAATTATTAGTAAAAAAAATGTAAAAAATACAATAAATGTCGTTTAATTTTTTCTTGTTTCTTGAAAACTAGAATATCTTTAAAATATACATGGTGTTCCATTTAAAATAATACACTCTGTATTTATGTATTGATGTAAACAACCTTCATAAAAAACTTTTGGATAAACAAAAATGATTAGTGAAAATCGATCACTATTATTTGGGACACGCTGTATAGTATCTAGTAAAACTCTCTGTAACAATAATTTGTCAAAACAACGTACATTTTTTTATCTACCCGCATAGATATTATTCAGTGATGTGCTTAACTGTAATATGATCATTTTGGGTATACCGGGTGGTCCAGAAAAACCAAAAATATACCTAAATATACATAAAAGGTTGGCCTTGAGTGTTGGTCATTCTTTTTTCTGTAATACAAATGCGAAAACGGGTAATAGTATCTTCGGGAGAAAT
This sequence comes from Neocrepidodera transversa, assembly GCA_963243735.1. NCBI lineage: Eukaryota > Metazoa > Arthropoda > Insecta > Coleoptera > Chrysomelidae > Neocrepidodera > Neocrepidodera transversa. The sequence continues at coordinate 8,332,523 of OY725349.1, read as the reverse complement.
GATCCCCGTCGAATTCTGAGCAACTTAATTTTTTTCTGTGGTCTGTATGTCTGTCTGTCTGTCTGTCTGTATGTCTGGGTGTCGTCCGCAAAGCTGAAAAATGCCATAACTTTTGAATGCTTCAATGTATCGACGTGAAATTTTCACCATTTTTTAAGACCCACGAGTATTACATTTTAGTAGAAAATAAGCGGAATCGGAAAATTAATAAAGGTAGTTTTCCGAGTTTTTCTCACTTTTTTTCTTGTTTCACAGGAAACACGCTGCAGGTCGTAATTTTTGAGTAAAATACTTCAAATTTGGGAAAAAGATACCTTGAAGTACTATTACGAAGCCTATTGAAAATCTAAATAGTCGGAAATTTTCTTGTAGGTTTTCCCTGGTTTTTTTTCTGAGAATGCCATCATTTTAAAAAATCGATATCTCTGAAACCATAAAGGATATTCAAAAAATAACTATTTTTCCGAAATTTGTTGAGAAAGTTGGGAAAAAAAAATAAAAAAAAAGAAGAAATATTTCGAAATTAAATTCTGAAAATCTCGGAAACGGGGGGGAATATCGAAAAATGTCTAGAGTACTTTTTTTACTGTACTTGATAAGATCCTATGAAATAAAAAAATTATAAAAAATAGAAAAAAAATCATGAGAAATAGGGACAAAAATAATGAAAAATAGTGAAAATAATGAAAAATAGGGAAAAATATAATGAAAAATAGGGAAAAAACTAATAAAAAATGGGGAAAAAAATAATGAAATAAATAGGGAAAAAATAACGAAAAATAGGTAAAAAGTAATAAATATAATGAAAAATGGGGGAAAAAATATTGAAAATTAGAGAAGAATATAATGAAAAATATGGAAAAAAAATTAAAAATGGGGAAAAAATAATAAAAAATTATGAAAAATACGGAAAAAAATAATGAAAAATAGGGAAAAAAATAATGAAAAATAAAAAAAATTAAAAATAGGAAAAAACAATGAAAAATAGAGAAAAAAATTATAAAAACTAGGGAAAAAAATAATAAAAAATAGGGAAAAAAATAATGAAAAATAGTGAAAAAAATAATGAAAAATTATGAAAAAAATAGGGCAAAAAATATTGAAAATATAATGAAAAACGGGAAAAAAGAGAGAGAGGAGAGAGAAAGAGAGCACATACTTTTTTTGCGTTAAGTAGACGAAGTATAGGTAAGGATAAAAGCAAAAATATAAGCATAGTACTTTCCCTAATCAACGAAGTTTCAACTTCTGTGCCAAAAATGTTTATGCAGAAAAAACGGGGCAGCGGGGGGGATCGTGAAAAATAGGGAAAAAATATTTAAAATAAGGAAAAAATTATGAAAAATATAAATAAAAATAATGAAAAATTTGGAAAAAAATAATAAAAAATAGGGAAAAGAATAATAAAAAACAGGAAAAAAATATTGGAAAATAGGGTAAAAAATAATGCAAAATTGGGAAAAAAAATTATGAAAAATACGGAAAAAAATTATAAAAAATGGGGAAAAAAATAATAGAAAAGAAATATTGAAAAATAGGGAGAAAAATAATACAAAACAAGGAAAAAATCATGAAAAACATGGAAAAAAATAATGAAAAACATCGAAAAAAATATTTTAAAATAAGAAAGAAAAATAATTAAAAATAGGGAAACAAATAATGTGAAGTATAAAGAATAAGGAAAAATGGGGACAAAAATATTGAAAAATTGAGAAAAAAATAATTAAAAATAGGGAAAAAAATAATGAAAAAAAAAAAATATTGGAAAATAGGGTAAAAAATAATGCAAAATTGGGAAAAAAATTATGAAAAATATGGAAAAAAAATATAAAAAATAGGGAAAAAATAATAAAAAACAGGAAAAGAAATATTAAAAAAATACAAAATAGAAAAAAAATCATGAAAAACATGGAAAAAAATAATGAAAAATATCGAAAAAAATATTTTAAAATAGGAAAGAAAAATAATTAAAAACAGGGAAACAAATATTGTAATTTTTTATACTTTACATTTTTTAAGGAAAAATAGAGACAAAAATAATGAAAAATGGGGAAAAAAATAATGAAAAATAGGGAAAAAAAATAATGAAAAATAGGGAAAAATAGATTAAACCTAGTAAGAAACTTAGTTCCTGACGGAGGACTCTCGACCGCACAAACTTTTTTTTGTCTTAAGTAGACGAGTATAGGTAAGAATAAAAGATAGCCAAAATATAAGCATAGTACTTTCTCTAGTCGAAGAAGTTTCAACATGTGTGCAAAAAGTGTCTATGCTGAAAAAACGGAGCAAGGAGATATCGTAGCTGTCGCGAAGCGCCACTGTGCCACCCAAATTGATATACGCCCCTTAGGGTTGGGCCGTTTGAGGAGAATTTTTTTTAAATTTTTAAATTCCCTATCGATCCCTTTTTCTCGATTTTTGCTTCGGGTCTTCAATTTCGCGGATTTTGTCTCCAAAAATGGGTTTGCATGGAAAAAAACTAGATTTTTCGCACAAAAATGATCTTACGGAACAAGATATTGAGATTTTGCCGTACTTTTTTATAGGGAAATGCTCGTCTTGGACAACCCTACAAGACTGTCTACTTAGAATTCGGTGAGAAATTTTCCGTTGCCCTTAAAATGGCCACAATCATTAAAAAATTTTCATATATCAAAAATCGTCCCACTGAAAACTGGAAAAGTATTGGAAAAAATTCTCATCTGAAAAAAACTATTTGTACACATTCGGGGAATCCGCAAAAAATTTTCCATAACTTTGGGCACATTTTTGGACATTCCGAATTTTCCCGTAATTCTGAAAAATGGAAAAAAAATGGCGTCTTAAATGAAACTCGATCATCGGCCTAAGCGTATCTAAGGTCGCAGAATCTAAATATGCAGAAATACCCCGTGCGTTCCATCCGAACTCTCAACTTTCATCCCATTTCCAGTCAAACCAGATGTCGGCCATATTTTATTTTTACGCAAAAAAATCCAAAAATAGCCCCACTACAATCGACCAAAATTTGGTATAAACCCACCAACACGTTTAAAAGTTATATAGGTTATAAATGATTTTGAGCACTTTTTTGGGAATTCAATTTTTTGACAAAAGTGGCCATTTTGGATACAATAATTCATTATTGAATGAGAATGAGAAAAATGATTGATTTTTTCTGATGAAAATATATGAATTATAAGTGGATAGTCTTGTAGAGTTCTTCAAAATAAGCATTTCCCCATAAAAAAATCCGGCAAAATCTCAATCCCGAGTTCTTTAGGGTCATTTTTGTTAGAAAAATCAAGTTTTTTACATGCAAACTCATTTTTGGAGTCAAATTCTGCGAAAATTAAGACCCTAACCAAAAATCCAGAGAGAGAGATCAATGGGGAATTTTATGACGAACATATAAAAAAAAAATCACCTCAAACGGCCCAACCCTAACAGGCGTACATTAATTTGATTCTGACTAGAATATTTTTTTTTGAATGAGAAGTTTAAGTTTAGAAAATGTTTTGTTTTTTAACGAAATTATTAATTTATTTATAGTTAATAATAAAGATATTATTTTTAGGTGTATCTACAGAAGAAATAATGAGATTTGCAAAAATTATTCCAAAACAAAATAACATTAGATTCTTTATCTAGACGTCAATTAATTGAGTATTAGAAGTACGAACATTAGATACAAACAATTTTCTTTGTTTCCAACTAGAATGAAATTAAGATCATTGACATTAGGTGAAGTACAACAAGCTTGCAGGTAGAAATAGTTAAGCTAAATCTACAATATTTTGAATTAATTTTATATTTTTAGAGCAAGATGAATCAGAGCGTATGGTTTAACTGGTTAGATTCAAGTTTAAATAAAAATGTTCCACCATCTTTATTGTTATCATCTAGAGCTTTAATGAGATTATTGTTAAATAAACTCAAGCTGCAATTGGAGAAAAAGAATGTATTTTGTATATATTATATTCTTATTCATTTTTAATTTATTTATTTTATCAGGCAAAATTGATACTAAGGAGTAGAAATCCTAAGAAAGGAAGAGTAGACAATTAAGGAAAAACACCGCGAAGAAAATAAAATTGAATAGTAAAAAGAAATTCTTGTGGAAAAAGCACCAGTGTTATCTACTCCAGTTTTGGAAGATACCAAAAGAGCCAAATAAAAAAATCTGATGTGGCCAGCACATGACCTCTCGCCATTTTTGAATCAAAAATTTACAGGTTGACACAAAAAAAGTATGAAAAAAAATTATTTTTTTGTAAATCTGGCAACAATGGCAAAAGTTTTGAAAATTTTAATGAGATGAAAATAAACTATAGGGTATACAAAATATGTGTGTAAAACTTTATTGCCGTTTTATATAATAATGGCGTCATTACCCATAGCAACTGCCACTTCCGGTTGTGCGATTGGCACCAAAATCTAATCAGATCTAATCTAGGGTATCAGAATGCTGTATGCAAAATTTCAATTTTTTTTATTCAGTACTTTTTGAGTTATCGTTACTACAACATCCATCCAAACACACACACACACACTAACACACACACACACACACACTAACACACACACACACACACACACACTAACACACACACACACAGACATCATCGCGAAAATATTAAAATCGTATTCTAGGGACCCTAAAACGTGTTTATTCATTGAAAACTCACTACCCAATTTTTAGCATGATTCCTATACCTCTCTTATCTGAAGGGCGAGAGGTAAAAAGGATCAATTGATTTGGAGAAAAATGAGAAACAATTAAAAAAAGATTTGGAAGTTGAAGGTACAGATAAGAAGAAAGAATTTTTAAAGATTGATGAACTGTTTTAAAGAAAATGGACGATGACAAAGACAGTTCATTAAAGGTAGAAGATGTTTTAAAGGTAAATTTTATTGGATTTCTTATTCCTATTTAATTAACATTAATTTCGTTTAGGTAATTAAAATAATACTAAAAGAAAACGTTCGTTTTAGTTCTAAACAATCATCGATAAAGAAGAAATCTTCGATAAAATCGAAAGGGCTCTCCAAAAGGACAAGGAAGATAAAAAAGCGAAACAAGCTAAAAAGCAGGCTACAAACAAACCTATAGCAGAACCGAAGAATCCGTCAAATACTAGATTGGCCAACCACCTCCACTCAGTATTGAAAAACCCATAAAAGATAATTCCAAAATGCTTTAATTAAAGTTTAGTTTTAACCTTAGGCAGGTTAATAGTTAAATATTTTTTGTAAGAATTCAAAATGGTTCATAAAAGCCACAAGTAAGTATTAATCTGCCTCGTTACTTTAGTTAATTTTTGTTGTGTAACCAATTATTTGTAACAATGGATATAATTTAATTTTATTGTACAGGTTGTAGACTTCCCAATACCAAAATGTTTTTTTTTTATTTTTTCTTGTATCTGCAATTGTATGGTACTTTCAAAAGTTGTAAACAGGTGTGATATATAATTAGTATTGAGACGTTATTAAATGAATTTTGTTATATGTTTATTTGTAAGCTATTTTAAAATGTTATATTGGGTTTAATTTTACAAATAAAAATTTTTATCATTTGTAGTTTTGTTTGAATTCAATATGGTGTAATTTGACCCGAAAAAAAAGGCAAGACTATAGCCTTCAAAAATCATCCAAATTTTTCATCACCCGGATTTTCTAAATAATTGGCAGAGGGCTGGTTTAGGGGTCGTTGATTCCAAAAAAATGATAAGTTTCTCTCTAGCTCTTTTAGTTACAGAGGAAATTAAGATTTTTTAAAAATGGCGAGTGCGCAATTTGACTCGAAAAAAAAATCAAGACTATAGCCTTCAAAAATCATCCAAATTTTTCATCACCCGGATTTTCAAAATAATTGGCAGAGGGGTAGTTTAAGGGTCGTTGATTCCAAAAAAATGATCAGTTTCTCTCTAGCTCTTTTAGTTACAGAGGAAATTAAGATTTTTTAAAAATGGCGAGTGCGCAATTTGACCCGAAAAAAAAGGCAAGACTATAGCCTTCAAAAATCATCCAAATTTTTCATCACTCGGATTTTCAAAATAATTGGCAGAGGGGTGGTTTAAGGGTCGTTGATTCCAAAAAAATGATCAGTTTCTCTCTAGCTCTTTTAGTTACAGAGGAAATTAAGATTTTTTAAAAATGGCGAGTGCGCAATTTGACTCGAAAAAAAAATCAAGACTATAGCCTTCAAAAATCATCCAAATTTTTCATCACCCGGATTTTCAAAATAATTGGCAGAGGGGTAGTTTAAGGGTCGTTGATTCCAAAAAAATGATCAGTTTCTCTCTAGCTCTTTTAGTTACAGAGGAAATTAAGATTTTTTAAAAATGGCGAGTGCGCAATTTGACCCGAAAAAAAAGGCAAGACTATAGCCTTCAAAAATCATCCAAATTTTTCATCACTCGGATTTTCAAAATAATTGGCAGAGGGGTGGTTTAAGGGTCGTTGATTCCAAAAAAATGATCAGTTTCTCTCTAGCTCTTTTAGTTACAGAGGAAATTAAGATTTTTTAAAAATGGCGAGTGCGCAATTTGACCCGAAAAAAAAGGCAAGACTATAGCCTTCAAAAATCATCCAAATTTTTCATCACTCGGATTTTCAAAATAATTGGCAGAGGGGTGGTTTAAGGGTCGTAGATTCCAAAAAAATGATCAGTTTCTCTCTAGCTCTTTTAGTTACAGAGGAAATTGTTTTTTAAAAAATGGCGAGTGCGCAATTTGACCCGAAAAAAAAGGCAAGACTATAGCCTTCAAAAATCATCCAAATTTTTCATCACTCGGATTTTCAAAATAATTGGCAGAGGGGTTTTTTAAGGGTCGTAGGTCCCAAAAAAATGATCAGTTTCTCTCTAGCTCTTTTAGTTACAGAGGAAATTAAGATTTTTTAAAAATGGCGAGTGCGCAATTTGACCCGAAAAAAAAGGCAAGACTATAGCCTTCAAAAATCATCCAAATTTTTCATCACTCGGATTTTCAAAATAATTGGCAGAGGGGTAATTTAAGGGTCGTAGATTCCAAAAAAATGATCAGTTTCTCTCTAGCTCTTTTAGTTACAGAGGAAATTAAGTTTTTTAAAAAATGGCGAGTGCGCAATTTGACCCGAAAAAAAAGGCAAGACTATAGCCTTCAAAAATCATCCAAATTTTTCATCACTCGGATTTTCAAAATAATTGGCAGAGGGGTTTTTTAAGGGTCGTAGGTCCCAAAAAAATGATCAGTTTCTCTCTAGCTCTTTTAGTTACAGAGGAAATTAAGATTTTTTAAAAATGGCGAGTGCGCAATTTGACCCGAAAAAAAAGGCAAGACTATAGCCTTCAAAAATCATCCAAATTTTTCATCACTCGGATTTTCAAAATAATTGGCAGAGGGGTGGTTTAAGGGTCGTAGATTCCAAAAAAATGATCAGTTTCTCTCTAGCTCTTTTAGTTACAGAGGAAATTAAGTTTTTTAAAAAATGGCGAGTGCGCAATTTGACCCGAAAAAAAAGGCAAGACTATAGCCTTCAAAAATCATCCAAATTTTTCATCACTCGGATTTTCAAAATAATTGGCAGAGGGGTTTTTTAAGGGTCGTAGGTCCCAAAAAAATGATCAGTTTCTCTCTAGCTCTTTTAGTTACAGAGGAAATTAAGATTTTTTAAAAATGGCGAGTGCGCAATTTGACCCGAAAAAAAAGGCAAGACTATAGCCTTCAAAAATCAACCAAATTTTTCATCACTCGGATTTTCAAAATAATTGGCAGAGGGGTGGTTTAAGGGTCGTAGATTCCAAAAAAATGATCAGTTTCTCTCTAGCTCTTTTAGTTACAGAGGAAATTAAGATTTTTTAAAAATGGCGAGTGCGCAATTTGACCCGAAAAAAAAGGCAAGACTATAGCCTTCAAAAATCATCCAAATTTTTCATCACTCGGATTTTCAAAATAATTGGCAGAGGGGTGGTTTAAGGGTCGTAGATTCCAAAAAAATGATCAGTTTCTCTCTAGCTCTTTTAGTTACAGAGGAAATTGTTTTTTAAAAAATGGCGAGTGCGCAATTTGACCCGAAAAAAAAGGCAAGACTATAGCCTTCAAAAATCATCCAAATTTTTCATCACTCGGATTTTCAAAATAATTGGCAGAGGGGTTTTTTAAGGGTCGTAGGTCCCAAAAAAATGATCAGTTTCTCTCTAGCTCTTTTAGTTACAGAGGAAATTAAGATTTTTTAAAAATGGCGAGTGCGCAATTTGACCCGAAAAAAAAGGCAAGACTATAGCCTTCAAAAATCATCCAAATTTTTCATCACTCGGATTTTCAAAATAATTGGCAGAGGGGTAATTTAAGGGTCGTAGATTCCAAAAAAATGATCAGTTTCTCTCTAGCTCTTTTAGTTACAGAGGAAATTAAGTTTTTTAAAAAATGGCGAGTGCGCAATTTGACCCGAAAAAAAAGGCAAGACTATAGCCTTCAAAAATCATCCAAATTTTTCATCACTCGGATTTTCAAAATAATTGGCAGAGGGGTTTTTTAAGGGTCGTAGGTCCCAAAAAAATGATCAGTTTCTCTCTAGCTCTTTTAGTTACAGAGGAAATTAAGATTTTTTAAAAATGGCGAGTGCGCAATTTGACCCGAAAAAAAAGGCAAGACTATAGCCTTCAAAAATCATCCAAATTTTTCATCACTCGGATTTTCAAAATAATTGGCAGAGGGGTGGTTTAAGGGTCGTAGATTCCAAAAAAATGATCAGTTTCTCTCTAGCTCTTTTAGTTACAGAGGAAATTAAGTTTTTTAAAAAATGGCGAGTGCGCAATTTGACCCGAAAAAAAAGGCAAGACTATAGCCTTCAAAAATCATCCAAATTTTTCATCACTCGGATTTTCAAAATAATTGGCAGAGGGGTTTTTTAAGGGTCGTAGGTCCCAAAAAAATGATCAGTTTCTCTCTAGCTCTTTTAGTTACAGAGGAAATTAAGATTTTTTAAAAATGGCGAGTGCGCAATTTGACCCGAAAAAAAAGGCAAGACTATAGCCTTCAAAAATCAACCAAATTTTTCATCACTCGGATTTTCAAAATAATTGGCAGAGGGGTAATTTAAGGGTCGTAGATTCCAAAAAAATGATCAGTTTCTCTCTAGCTCTTTTAGTTACAGAGGAAATTAAGTTTTTTAAAAAATGGCGAGTGCGCAATTTGACCCGAAAAAAAAGGCAAGACTATAGCCTTCAAAAATCATCCAAATTTTTCATCACTCGGATTTTCAAAATAATTGGCAGAGGGGTTTTTTAAGGGTCGTAGGTCCCAAAAAAATGATCAGTTTCTCTCTAGCTCTTTTAGTTACAGAGGAAATTAAGATTTTTTAAAAATGGCGAGTGCGCAATTTGACCCGAAAAAAAAGGCAAGACTATAGCCTTCAAAAATCATCCAAATTTTTCATCACTCGGATTTTCAAAATAATTGGCAGAGGGGTGGTTTAAGGGTCGTAGATTCCAAAAAAATGATCAGTTTCTCTCTAGCTCTTTTAGTTACAGAGGAAATTAAGTTTTTTAAAAAATGGCGAGTGCGCAATTTGACCCGAAAAAAAAGGCAAGACTATAGCCTTCAAAAATCATCCAAATTTTTCATCACTCGGATTTTCAAAATAATTGGCAGAGGGGTTTTTTAAGGGTCGTAGGTCCCAAAAAAATGATCAGTTTCTCTCTAGCTCTTTTAGTTACAGAGGAAATTAAGATTTTTTAAAAATGGCGAGTGCGCAATTTGACCCGAAAAAAAAGGCAAGACTATAGCCTTCAAAAATCATCCAAATTTTTCATCACTCGGATTTTCAAAATAATTGGCAGAGGGGTAATTTAAGGGTCGTAGATTCCAAAAAAATGATCAGTTTCTCTCTAGCTCTTTTAGTTACAGAGGAAATTAAGTTTTTTAAAAAATGGCGAGTGCGCAATTTGACCCGAAAAAAAAGGCAAGACTATAGCCTTCAAAAATCATCCAAATTTTTCATCACTCGGATTTTCAAAATAATTGGCAGAGGGGTTTTTTAAGGGTCGTAGGTCCCAAAAAAATGATCAGTTTCTCTCTAGCTCTTTTAGTTACAGAGGAAATTAAGATTTTTTAAAAATGGCGAGTGCGCAATTTGACCCGAAAAAAAAGGCAAGACTATAGCCTTCAAAAATCATCCAAATTTTTCATCACTCGGATTTTCAAAATAATTGGCAGAGGGGTGGTTTAAGGGTCGTAGATTCCAAAAAAATGATCAGTTTCTCTCTAGCTCTTTTAGTTACAGAGGAAATTAAGTTTTTTAAAAAATGGCGAGTGCGCAATTTGACCCGAAAAAAAAGGCAAGACTATAGCCTTCAAAAATCATCCAAATTTTTCATCACTCGGATTTTCAAAATAATTGGCAGAGGGGTTTTTTAAGGGTCGTAGGTCCCAAAAAAATGATCAGTTTCTCTCTAGCTCTTTTAGTTACAGAGGAAATTAAGATTTTTTAAAAATGGCGAGTGCGCAATTTGACCCGAAAAAAAAGGCAAGACTATAGCCTTCAAAAATCAACCAAATTTTTCATCACTCGGATTTTCAAAATAATTGGCAGAGGGGTGGTTTAAGGGTCGTAGATTCCAAAAAAATGATCAGTTTCTCTCTAGCTCTTTTAGTTACAGAGGAAATTAAGATTTTTTAAAAATGGCGAGTGCGCAATTTGACCCGAAAAAAAAGGCAAGACTATAGCCTTCAAAAATCAACCAAATTTTTCATCACTCGGATTTTCAAAATAATTGGCAGAGGGGTGGTTTAAGGGTCGTAGATTCCAAAAAAATGATCAGTTTCTCTCTAGCTCTTTTAGTTACAGAGGAAATTGTTTTTTAAAAAATGGCGAGTGCGCAATTTGACCCGAAAAAAAAGGCAAGACTATAGCCTTCAAAAATCATCCAAATTTTTCATCACTCGGATTTTCAAAATAATTGGCAGAGGGGTTTTTTAAGGGTCGTAGGTCCCAAAAAAATGATCAGTTTCTCTCTAGCTCTTTTAGTTACAGAGGAAATTAAGATTTTTTAAAAATGGCGAGTGCGCAATTTGACCCGAAAAAAAAGGCAAGACTATAGCCTTCAAAAATCAACCAAATTTTTCATCACTCGGATTTTCAAAATAATTGGCAGAGGGGTGGTTTAAGGGTCGTAGATTCCAAAAAAATGATCAGTTTCTCTCTAGCTCTTTTAGTTACAGAGGAAATTGTTTTTTAAAAAATGGCGAGTGCGCAATTTGACCCGAAAAAAAAGGCAAGACTATAGCCTTCAAAAATCATCCAAATTTTTCATCACTCGGATTTTCAAAATAATTGGCAGAGGGGTTTTTTAAGGGTCGTAGGTCCCAAAAAAATGATCAGTTTCTCTCTAGCTCTTTTAGTTACAGAGGAAATTAAGATTTTTTAAAAATGGCGAGTGCGCAATTTGACCCGAAAAAAAAGGCAAGACTATAGCCTTCAAAAATCATCCAAATTTTTCATCACTCGGATTTTCAAAATAATTGGCAGAGGGGTGGTTTAAGGGTCGTAGATTCCAAAAAAATGATCAGTTTCTCTCTAGCTCTTTTAGTTACAGAGGAAATTAAGTTTTTTAAAAAATGGCGAGTGCGCAATTTGACCCGAAAAAAAAGGCAAGACTATAGCCTTCAAAAATCATCCAAATTTTTCATCACTCGGATTTTCAAAATAATTGGCAGAGGGGTGGTTTAAGGGTCGTTGATTCCAAAAAAATGATCAGTTTCTCTCTAGCTCTTTTAGTTACAGAGGAAATTAAGATTTTTTAAAAATGGCGAGTGCGCAATTTGAACCGAAAAAAAAGGCAAGACTATAGCCTTCAAAAATCATCCAAATTTTTCATCACTCGGATTTTCAAAATAATTGGCAGAGGGGTGGTTTAAGGGTCGTAGATTCCAAAAATATGATCAGTTTCTCTCTAGCTCTTTTAGTTACAGAGGAAATTAAGTTTTTTAAAAAATGGCGAGTGCGCAATTTGACCCGAAAAAAAAGGCAAGACTATAGCCTTCAAAAATCATCCAAATTTTTCATCACTCGGATTTTCAAAATAATTGGCAGAGGGGTGGTTTAAGGGTCGTAGATTCCAAAAAAATGATCAGTTTCTCTCTAGCTCTTTTAGTTACAGAGGAAATTAAGATTTTTTAAAAATGGCGAGTGCGCAATTTGAACCGAAAAAAAAGGCAAGACTATAGCCTTCAAAAATCATCCAAATTTTTCATCACTCGGATTTTAAAAATAATTGGCAGAGGGGTAGTTTAAGGGTCGTTGATTCCAAAAAAATGATCAGTTTCTCTCTAGCTCTTTTAGTTACAGAGGAAATTAAGTTTTTTAAAAAATGGCGAGTGCGCAATTTGACCCGAAAAAAAAGGCAAGACTATAGCCTTCAAAAATCATCCAAATTTTTCATCACTCGGATTTTCAAAATAATTGGCAGAGGGGTGGTTTAAGGGTCGTAGATTCCAAAAAAATGATCAGTTTCTCTCTAGCTCTTTTAGTTACAGAGGAAATTAAGATTTTTTAAAAATAGCGAGTGCGCAATTTGAACCGAAAAAAAAGGCAAGACTATAGCCTTCAAAAATCATCCAAATTTTTCATCACTCGGATTTTCAAAATAATTGGCAGAGGGGTGGTTTAAGGGTCGTAGATTCCAAAAAAATGATCAGTTTCTCTCTAGCTCTTTTAGTTACAGAGGAAATTAAGTTTTTTAAAAAATGGCGAGTGCGCAATTTGACCCGAAAAAAAAGGCAAGACTATAGCCTTCAAAAATCATCCAAATTTTTCATCACTCGGATTTTCAAAGTAATTGGCAGAGGGGTGGTTTAAGGGTCGTTGATTCCAAAAAAATGATCAGTTTCTCTCTAGCTCTTTTAGTTACAGAGGAAATTAAGTTTTCTAAAAAATGGCGAGTGCGCAATTTGAACCGAAAAAAAAGGCAAGACTATAGCCTTCAAAAATCATCCAAATTTTTCATCACTCGGATTTTCAAAATAATTGGCAGAGGGGTGGTTTAAGGGTCGTAGATTCCAAAAAAAATGATCAGTTTCTCTCTAGCTCTTTTAGTTACAGAGGAAATTAAGTTTTTTAAAAAATGGCGAGTGCGCAATTTGACCCGAAAAAAAAGGCAAGACTATAGCCTTCAAAAATCATCCAAATTTTTCATCACCCGGATTTTCTCAATAATTGGCAGAGGGGTAGTTTAAGGGTCGTTGATTCCAAAAAAATGATCAGTTTCTCTCTAGCTCTTTTAGTTACAGAGGAAATTAAGATTTTTTAAAAATGGCGAGTGCGCAATTTGACCCGAAAAAAAAGGCAAGACTATAGCCTTCAAAAATCAACCAAATTTTTCATCACTCGGATTTTCAAAATAATTGGCAGAGGGGTGGTTTAAGGGTCGTAGATTCCAAAAAAATGATCAGTTTCTCTCTAGCTCTTTTAGTTACAGAGGAAATTGTTTTTTAAAAAATGGCGAGTGCGCAATTTGACCCGAAAAAAAAGGCAAGACTATAGCCTTCAAAAATCATCCAAATTTTTCATCACTCGGATTTTCAAAATAATTGGCAGAGGGGTTTTTTAAGGGTCGTAGGTCCCAAAAAAATGATCAGTTTCTCTCTAGCTCTTTTAGTTACAGAGGAAATTAAGATTTTTTAAAAATGGCGAGTGCGCAATTTGACCCGAAAAAAAAGGCAAGACTATAGCCTTCAAAAATCATCCAAATTTTTCATCACTCGGATTTTCAAAATAATTGGCAGAGGGGTGGTTTAAGGGTCGTAGATTCCAAAAAAATGATCAGTTTCTCTCTAGCTCTTTTAGTTACAGAGGAAATTAAGTTTTTTAAAAAATGGCGAGTGCGCAATTTGACCCGAAAAAAAAGGCAAGACTATAGCCTTCAAAAATCATCCAAATTTTTCATCACTCGGATTTTCAAAATAATTGGCAGAGGGGTGGTTTAAGGGTCGTTGATTCCAAAAAAATGATCAGTTTCTCTCTAGCTCTTTTAGTTACAGAGGAAATTAAGATTTTTTAAAAATGGCGAGTGCGCAATTTGAACCGAAAAAAAAGGCAAGACTATAGCCTTCAAAAATCATCCAAATTTTTCATCACTCGGATTTTCAAAATAATTGGCAGAGGGGTGGTTTAAGGGTCGTAGATTCCAAAAAAATGATCAGTTCCTCTCTAGCTCTTTTAGTTACAGAGGAAATTAAGATTTTTTAAAAATGGCGAGTGCGCAATTTGACCCGAAAAAAAAGGCAAGACTATAGCCTTCAAAAATCATCCAAATTTTTCATCAGTCGGATTTTCAAAATAATTGGCAGAGGGGTGGTTTAAGGGTCGTAGATTCCAAAAATATGATCAGTTTCTCTCTAGCTCTTTTAGTTACAGAGGAAATTAAGTTTTTTAAAAAATGGCGAGTGCGCAATTTGACCCGAAAAAAAAGGCAAGACTATAGCCTTCAAAAATCATCCAAATTTTTCATCACTCGGATTTTCAAAATAATTGGCAGAGGGGTGGTTTAAGGGTCGTAGATTCCAAAAAAATGATCAGTTTCTCTCTAGCTCTTTTAGTTACAGAGGAAATTAAGATTTTTTAAAAATGGCGAGTGCGCAATTTGAACCGAAAAAAAAGGCAAGACTATAGCCTTCAAAAATCATCCAAATTTTTCATCACTCGGATTTTAAAAATAATTGGCAGAGGGGTGGTTTAAGGGTCGTTGATTCCAAAAAAATGATCAGTTTCTCTCTAGCTCTTTTAGTTACAGAGGAAATTAAGTTTTTTAAAAAATGGCGAGTGCGCAATTTGACCCGAAAAAAAAGGCAAGACTATAGCCTTCAAAAATCATCCAAATTTTTCATCACTCGGATTTTCAAAATAATTGGCAGAGGGGTGGTTTAAGGGTCGTAGATTCCAAAAAAATGATCAGTTTCTCTCTAGCTCTTTTAGTTACAGAGGAAATTAAGATTTTTTAAAAATAGCGAGTGCGCAATTTGAACCGAAAAAAAAGGCAAGACTATAGCCTTCAAAAATCATCCAAATTTTTCATCACTCGGATTTTCAAAATAATTGGCAGAGGGGTGGTTTAAGGGTCGTAGATTCCAAAAAAATGATCAGTTTCTCTCTAGCTCTTTTAGTTACAGAGGAAATTAAGTTTTTTAAAAATTGCCGAGTGCGCAATTTGACCCGAAAAAAAAGGCAAGACTATAGCCTTCAAAAATCATCCAAATTTTTCATCACTCGGATTTTCAAAGTAATTGGCAGAGGGGTGGTTTAAGGGTCGTAGATTCCAAAAAAAATGATCAGTTTCTCTCTATCTCATTTAGTTACAGAGGAAATTAAGTTTTTTAAAAAATGGCGAGTGCGCAATTTGACCCGAAAAAAAAGGCAAGACTATAGCCTTCAAAAATCATCCAAATTTTTCATCACTCGGATTTTCAAAGTAATTGGCAGAGGGGTGGTTTAAGGGTCGTTGATTCCAAAAAAATGATCAGTTTCTCTCTAGCACTTTTAGTTACAGAGGAAATTAAGTTTTCTAAAAAATGGCGAGTGCGCAATTTGAACCGAAAAAAAAGGCAAGACTATAGCCTTCAAAAATCATCCAAATTTTTCATCACTCGGATTTTCAAAATAATTGGCAGAGGGGTGGTTTAAGGGCCGTAGATTCCAAAAAAATGATCAGTTTCTCTCTAGCTCTTTTAGTTACAGAGGAAATTAAGATTTTTTAAAAATGGCGAGTGCGCAATTTGAACCGAAAAAAAAGGCAAGACTATAGCCTTCAAAAATCATCCAAATTTTTCATCACTCGGATTTTCAAAATAATTGGCAGAGGGGTGGTTTAAGGGTCGTAGATTCCAAAAAAATGATCAGTTTCTCTCTAGCTCTTTTAGTTACAGAGGAAATTAAGATTTTTTAAAAATAGCGAGTGCGCAATTTGAACCGAAAAAAAAGGCAAGACTATAGCCTTCAAAAATCATCCAAATTTTTCATCACTCGGATTTTCAAAATAATTGGCAGAGGGGTGGTTTAAGGGTCGTAGATTCCAAAAAAATGATCAGTTTCTCTCTAGCTCTTTTAGTTACAGAGGAAATTAAGTTTTTTAAAAAATGGCGAGTGCGCAATTTGACCCGAAAAAAAAGGCAAGACTATAGCCTTCAAAAATCATCCAAATTTTTCATCACTCGGATTTTCAAAGTAATTGGCAGAGGGGTGGTTTAAGGGTCGTTGATTCCAAAAAAATGATCAGTTTCTCTCTAGCTCTTTTAGTTACAGAGGAAATTAAGTTTTCTAAAAAATGGCGAGTGCGCAATTTGAACCGAAAAAAAAGGCAAGACTATAGCCTTCAAAAATCATCCAAATTTTTCATCACTCGGATTTTCAAAATAATTGGCAGAGGGGTGGTTTAAGGGTCGTAGATTCCAAAAAAAATGATCAGTTTCTCTCTAGCTCTTTTAGTTACAGAGGAAATTAAGTTTTTTAAAAAATAGCGAGTGCGCAATTTGACCCGAAAAAAAAGGCAAGACTATAGCCTTCAAAAATCATCCAAATTTTTCATCACTCGGATTTTCAAAGTAATTGGCAGAGGGGTGGTTTAAGGGTCGTAGATTCCAAAAAAAATGATCAGTTTCTCTCTATCTCATTTAGTTACAGAGGAAATTAAGTTTTTTAAAAAATGGCGAGTGCGCAATTTGACCCGAAAAAAAAGGCAAGACTATAGCCTTCAAAAATCATCCAAATTTTTCATCACTCGGATTTTCAAAGTAATTGGCAGAGGGGTGGTTTAAGGGTCGTAGATTCCAAAAAAATGATCAGTTTCTCTCTAGCTCTTTTAGTTACAGAGGAAATTGTTTTTTAAAAAATGGCGAGTGCGCAATTTGACCCGAAAAAAAAGGCAAGACTATAGCCTTCAAAAATCATCCAAATTTTTCATCACTCGGATTTTCAAAATAATTGGCAGAGGGGTTTTTTAAGGGTCGTAGGTCCCAAAAAAATGATCAGTTTCTCTCTAGCTCTTTTAGTTACAGAGGAAATTAAGATTTTTTAAAAATGGCGAGTGCGCAATTTGACCCGAAAAAAAAGGCAAGACTATAGCCTTCAAAAATCATCCAAATTTTTCATCACTCGGATTTTCAAAATAATTGGCAGAGGGGTAGTTTAAGGGTCGTAGGTCCCAAAAAAATGATCAGTTTCTCTCTAGCTCTTTTAGTTACAGAGGAAATTAAGATTTTTTAAAAATGGCGAGTGCGCAATTTGACCCGAAAAAAAAGGCAAGACTATAGCCTTCAAAAATCATCCAAATTTTTCATCACTCGGATTTTCAAAATAATTGGCAGAGGGGTGGTTTAAGGGTCGTAGATTCCAAAAAAACGATCAGTTTCTCTCTAGCTCTTTTAGTTACAGAGGAAATTAAGTTTTTTAAAAAATGGCGAGTGCGCAATTTGACCCGAAAAAAAAGGCAAGACTATAGCCTTCAAAAATCATCCAAATTTTTCATCACTCGGATTTTCAAAATAATTGGCAGAGGGGTGGTTTAAGGGTCGTTGATTCCAAAAAAATGATCAGTTTCTCTCTAGCTCTTTTAGTTACAGAGGAAATTAAGATTTTTTAAAAATGGCGAGTGCGCAATTTGAACCGAAAAAAAAGGCAAGACTATAGCCTTCAAAAATCATCCAAATTTTTCATCACTCGGATTTTCAAAATAATTGGCAGAGGGGTGGTTTAAGGGTCGTAGATTCCAAAAAAATGATCAGTTTCTCTCTAGCTCTTTTAGTTACAGAGGAAATTAAGATTTTTTAAAAATGGCGAGTGCGCAATTTGACCCGAAAAAAAAGGCAAGACTATAGCCTTCAAAAATCATCCAAATTTTTCATCACTCGGATTTTCAAAATAATTGGCAGAGGGGTGGTTTAAGGGTCGAAGATTCCAAAAATATGATCAGTTTCTCTCTAGCTCTTTTAGTTACAGAGGAAATTAAGTTTTTTAAAAAATGGCGAGTGCGCAATTTGACCCGAAAAAAAAGGCAAGACTATAGCCTTCAAAAATCATCCAAATTTTTCATCACTCGGATTTTCAAAATAATTGGCAGAGGGGTGGTTTAAGGGTCGTAGATTCCAAAAAAATGATCAGTTTCTCTCTAGCTCTTTTAGTTACAGAGGAAATTAAGATTTTTTAAAAATGGCGAGTGCGCAATTTGAACCGAAAAAAAAGGCAAGACTATAGCCTTCAAAAATCATCCAAATTTTTCATCACTCGGATTTTCAAAGTAATTGGCAGAGGGGTGGTTTAAGGGTCGTTGATTCCAAAAAAATGATCAGTTTCTCTCTAGCTCTTTTAGTTACAGAGGAAATTAAGTTTTCTAAAAAATGGCGAGTGCGCAATTTGAACCGAAAAAAAAGGCAAGACTATAGCCTTCAAAAATCATCCAAATTTTTCATCACTCGGATTTTCAAAATAATTGGCAGAGGGGTGGTTTAAGGGTCGTAGATTCCAAAAAAATGATCAGTTTCTCTCTAGCTCTTTTAGTTACAGAGGAAATTAAGTTTTTTAAAAAATGGCGAGTGCGCAATTTGACCCGAAAAAAAAGGCAAGACTATAGCCTTCAAAAATCATCCAAATTTTTCATCACTCGGATTTTCAAAGTAATTGGCAGAGGGGTGGTTTAAGGGTCGTTGATTCCAAAAAAATGATCAGTTTCTCTCTAGCTCTTTTAGTTACAGAGGAAATTAAGTTTTTTAAAAAATGGCGAGTGCGCAATTTGACCCGAAAAAAAAGGCAAGACTATAGCCTTCAAAAATCATCCAAATTTTTCATCACTCGGATTTTCAAAGTAATTGGCAGAGGGGTGGTTTAAGGGTCGTTGATTCCAAAAAAATGATCAGTTTCTCTCTAGCTCTTTTAGTTACAGAGGAAATTAAGTTTTCTAAAAAATGGCGAGTGCGCAATTTGACCCGAAAAAAAAGGCAAGACTATAGCCTTCAAAAATCATCCAAATTTTTCATCACTCGGATTTTCAAAATAATTGGCAGAGGGGTGGTTTAAGGGTCGTTGATTCCAAAAAAATGATCAGTTTCTCTCTAGCTCTTTTAGTTACAGAGGAAATTAAGATTTTTTAAAAATGGCGAGTGCGCAATTTGAACCGAAAAAAAAGGCGAGACTATAGCCTTCAAAAATCATCCAAATTTTTCATCACTCGGATTTTCAAAATAATTGGCAGAGGGGTGGTTTAAGGGTCGTAGATTCCAAAAATATGATCAGTTTCTCTCTAGCTCTTTTAGTTACAGAGGAAATTAAGTTTTTTAAAAAATGGCGAGTGCGCAATTTGACCCGAAAAAAAAGGCAAGACTATAGCCTTCAAAAATCATCCAAATTTTTCATCACTCGGATTTTCAAAATAATTGGCAGAGGGGTGGTTTAAGGGTCGTAGATTCCAAAAAAATGATCAGTTTCTCTCTAGCTCTTTTAGTTACAGAGGAAATTAAGATTTTTTAAAAATGGCGAGTGCGCAATTTGAACCGAAAAAAAAGGCAAGACTATAGCCTTCAAAAATCATCCAAATTTTTCATCACTCGGATTTTCAAAGTAATTGGCAGAGGGGTGGTTTAAGGGTCGTTGATTCCAAAAAAATGATCAGTTTCTCTCTAGCTCTTTTAGTTACAGAGGAAATTAAGTTTTCTAAAAAATGGCGAGTGCGCAATTTGAACCGAAAAAAAAGGCAAGACTATAGCCTTCAAAAATCATCCAAATTTTTCATCACTCGGATTTTCAAAATAATTGGCAGAGGGGTGGTTTAAGGGTCGTTGATTCCAAAAAAATGATCAGTTTCTCTCTAGCTCTTTTAGTTACAGAGGAAATTAAGTTTTCTAAAAAATGGCGAGTGCGCAATTTGACCCGAAAAAAAAGGCAAGACTATAGCCTTCAAAAATCATCCAAATTTTTCATCACTCGGATTTTCAAAATAATTGGCAGAGGGGTGGTTTAAGGGTCGTAGATTCCAAAAAAATGATCAGTTTCTCTCTAGCTCTTTTAGTTACAGAGGAAATTAAGATTTTTTAAAAATAGCGAGTGCGCAATTTGAACCGAAAAAAGGCAAGACTATAGCCTTCAAAAATCATCCAAATTTTTCATCACTCGGATTTTCAAAATAATTGGCAGAGGGGTGGTTTAAGGGTCGTAGATTCCAAAAAAATGATCAGTTTCTCTCTAGCTCTTTTAGTTACAGAGGAAATTAAGTTTTTTAAAAAATGGCGAGTGCGCAATTTGACCCGAAAAAAAAGGCAAGACTATAGCCTTCAAAAATCATCCAAATTTTTCATCACTCGGATTTTCAAAGTAATTGGCAGAGGGGTGGTTTAAGGGTCGTAGATTCCAAAAAAAATGATCAGTTTCTCTCTAGCTCTTTTAGTTACAGAGGAAATTAAGTTTTTTAAAAAATGGCGAGTGCGCAATTTGACCCGAAAAAAAAGGCAAGACTATAGCCTTCAAAAATCATCCAAATTTTTCATCACTCGGATTTTCAAAGTAATTGGCAGAGGGGTGGTTTAAGGGTCGTAGATTCCAAAAAAAATGATCAGTTTCTCTCTATCTCATTTAGTTACAGAGGAAATTAAGTTTTTTAAAAAATGGCGAGTGCGCAATTTGACCCGAAAAAAAAGGCAAGACTATAGCCTTCAAAAATCATCCAAATTTTTCATCACTCGGATTTTCAAAGTAATTGGCAGAGGGGTGGTTTAAGGGTCGTTGATTCCAAAAAAATGATCAGTTTCTCTCTAGCACTTTTAGTTACAGAGGAAATTAAGTTTTCTAAAAAATGGCGAGTGCGCAATTTGAACCGAAAAAAAAGGCAAGACTATAGCCTTCAAAAATCATCCAAATTTTTCATCACTCGGATTTTCAAAATAATTGGCAGAGGGGTGGTTTAAGGGCCGTAGATTCCAAAAAAATGATCAGTTTCTCTCTAGCTCTTTTAGTTACAGAGGAAATTAAGATTTTTTAAAAATGGCGAGTGTGCAATTTGAACCGAAAAAAAAGGCAAGACTATAGCCTTCAAAAATCATCCAAATTTTTCATCACCCGGATTTTCAAAATAATTGGCAGAGGGGTGGTTTAAGGGTCGTAGATTCCAAAAAAAATGATCAGTTTCTCTCTAGCTCTTTTAGTTACAGAGGAAATTAAGATTTTTTAAAAATGGCGAGTGCGCAATTTGACCCGAAAAAAAAGGCAAGGCCTTCAAAAATCATCCAAATTTTTCATCACTCGGATTTTCAAAATAATTGGCAGAGGGGTGGTTTAAGGGTCATTGATTCCAAAAAAATGATCAGTTTCTCTCTAGCTCTTTTAGTTACAGAGGAAATTAAGATTTTTTAAAAATGGCGAGTGCGCAATTTGACCCGAAAAAAAAGGCAAGACTATAGCCTTCAAAAATCATCCAAATTTTTCATCACTCGGATTTTCAAAATAATTGGCAGAGGGGTGGTTTAAGGGTCATTGATTCCATAAAATGATCAGTTTCTCTCTAGCTCTTTTAGTTACAGAGGAAATTAAGATTTTTTAAAAATGGCGAGTGCGCAATTTGAACCGAAAAAAAAGGCAAGACTATAGCCTTCAAAAATCATCCAAATTTTTCATCACCCGGATTTTCTAAATGATTGGCAGAGGGCTGGTTTAAGGGTCGTAGATTCCAAAAAAATGATCAGTTTCTCTCTAGCTCTTTTAGTTACAGAGGAAATTAAGTTTTTTTAAAAATGGCGAGTGCGCAATTTGACCCGAAAAAAAAGGCAAGACTATAGCCTTCAAAAATCATCCAAATTTTTCATCACTCGGATTTTCAAAATAATTGGCAGAGAGGTGGTTTAAGGGTCGTAGATTCCAAAAAAATGATCAGTTTCTCTCTAGCTCTTTTAGTTACAGAGGAAATTAAGTTTTTTTAAAAATGGCGAGTGCGCAATTTGACCCGAAAAAAAAGGCAAGACTATAGCCTACAAAAATCATCCAAATTTTTCATCACCCGGATTTTCTAAATAATTGGCAGAGGGGTGGTTTAAGGGTCGTAGATTCCAAAAAAATGATCAGTTTCTCTCTAGCTCTTTTAGTTACAGAGGAAATTAAGTTTTTTTAAAAATGGCGAGTGCGCAATTTGACCCGAAAAAAAGGCAAGACTATGGCCTTCAAAAATCATCCAAATTTTTCATCACTCGGATTTTCAAAATAATTGGCAGAGAGGTGGTTTAAGGGTCGTAGATTCCAAAAAAATGATCAGTTTCTCTCTAGCTCTTTTAGTTACAGAGGAAATTAAGATTTTTTAAAAATGGCGAGTGCGCAATTTGAACCGAAAAAAAAGGCAAGACTATAGCCTTCAAAAATCATCCAAATTTTTCATCACCCGGATTTTCTAAATAATTGACAGAGGGGTAGTTGAAGGGTCGTTGATTCCAAAAAAATGATCAGTTTCTCTCTAGCTCTTTTAGTTACAGAGGAAATTAAGATTTTTTAAAAATGGCGAGTGCGCAATTTGAACCGAAAAAAAAGGCAAGACTATAGCCTTCAAAAATCATCCAAATTTTTCATCACCCGGATTTTCTAAATAATTGACAGAGGGGTAGTTGAAGGGTCGTTGATTCCAAAAAAATGATCAGTTTCTCTCTAGCTCTTTTAGTTACAGAGGAAATTAAGATTTTTTAAAAATGGCGAGTGCGCAATTTGACCCGAAAAAAAAGGCAAGACTATAGCCTTCAAAAATCATCCAAATTTTTCATCACTCGGATTTTCAAAATAATTGGCAGAGGGGTTTTTTAAGGGTCGTAGATTCCAAAAAAATGATCAGTTTCTCTCTAGCTCTTTTAGTTACAGAGGAAATTAAGATTTTTTTAAAAATGGCGAGTGCGCAATTTGAACCGAAAAAAAAGGCAAGACAATAGCCTTCAAAAATCATCCAAATTTTTCATCACCCGGATTTTCTAAATAATTGGCAGAGGGGTGGTTTAAGGGTCGTAGATTCCAAAAAAATGATCAGTTTCTCTCTAGCTCTTTTAGTTACAGAGGAAATTAAGATTTTTTAAAAATGGCGAGTGCGCAATTTGAACCGAAGAAAAAGGCAAGACTATAGCCTTCAAAAATCATCCAAATTTTTCATCACTCGGATTTTCAAAATAATTGGCAGAGGGGTGGTTTAAGGGTCGTAGATTCCAAAAAAAATGATCAGTTTCTCTCTAGCTCTTTTAGTTACAGAGGAAATTAAGATTTTTTAAAAATGGCGAGTGCGCAATTTGAACCGAAAAAAAAGGCAAGACGATAGCCTTCAAAAATCATCCAAATTTTTCATCACTCGGATTTTCTAAATAATTGGCAGAGGGGTAGTTTAGGGGTCGTTGATTCCAAAAAAATGATCAGTTTCTCTCTAGCTCTTTTAGTTACAGAGGAAATTAATATTTGTTAAAAATGGCGAGTGCGCAATTTGAACCGAAAAAAAAGGCAAGACTATAGCCTTCAAAAATCATCCAAATTTTTCATCACCCGGATTTTCTAAATAATTGGCAGAGGGGTAGTTTAAGGGTCGTTGATTCCAAAAAAATGATCAGTTTCTCTCTAGCTCTTTTAGTTACAGAGGAAATTAAGATTTTTTAAAAATGGCGAGTGCGCAATTTGAACCGAAAAAAAAGGCAAGACTATAGCCTTCAAAAATCATCCAAATTTTTCATCACTCGGATTTTCAAAATAATTGGCAGAGGGGTGGTTTAAGGGTCGTAGATTCCAAAAAAAATGATCAGTTTCTCTCTAGCTCTTTTAGTTACAGAGGAAATTAAGATTTTTTAAAAATGGCGAGTGCGCAATTTGAACCGAAAAAAAAGGCAAGACTATAGCCTTCAAAAATCATCCAAATTTTTCATCACTCGGATTTTCTAAATAATTGGCAGAGGGGTAGTTTAAGGGTCGTTGATTCCAAAAAAATGATCAGTTTCTCTCTAGCTCTTTTAGTTACAGAGGAAATTAATATTTGTTAAAAATGGCGAGTGCGCAATTTGAACCGAAAAAAAAGGCAAGACTATAGCCTTCAAAAATCATCCAAATTTTTCATCACCCGGATTTTCTAAATAATTGGCAGAGGGGTAGTTTAAGGGTCGTTGATTCCAAAAAAATGATCAGTTTCTCTCTAGCTCTTTTAGTTACAGAGGAAATTAAGATTTTTTAAAAATGGCGAGTGCGCAATTTGAACCGAAAAAAAAGGCAAGACTATAGCCTTCAAAAATCATCCAAATTTTTCATCACTCGGATTTTCTAAATAATTGGCAGAGGGGTAGTTTAAGGGTCGTTGATTCCAAAAAAATGATCAGTTTCTCTCTAGCTCTTTTAGTTACAGAGGAAATTAATATTTGTTAAAAATGGCGAGTGCGCAATTTGAACCGAAAAAAAAGGCAAGACTATAGCCTTCAAAAATCATCCAAATTTTTCATCACCCGGATTTTCTAAATAATTGGCAGAGGGGTAGTTTAAGGGTCGTTGATTCCAAAAAAAATGATCAGTTTCTCTCTAGCTCTTTTAGTTACAGAGGAAATTAAGATTTTTTAAAAATGGCGAGTGCGCAATTTGAACCGAAAAAAAAGGCAAGACTATAGCCTTCAAAAATCGTCCAAATTTTTCATCACTCGGATTTTCTAAATAATTGGCAGAGGGGTAGTTTAAGGGTCGTTGATTCCAAAAAAATGATCAGTTTCTCTCTAGCTCTTTTAGTTACAGAGGAAATTAATATTTGTTAAAAATGGCGAGTGCGCAATTTGAACCGAAAAAAAAGGCAAGACTATAGCCTTCAAAAATCATCCAAATTTTTCATCACCCGGATTTTCTAAATAATTGGCAGAGGGGTAGTTTAAGGGTCGTTGATTCCAAAAAAATGATCAGTTTCTCTCTAGCTCTTTTAGTTACAGAGGAAATTAAGATTTTTTAAAAATGGAGAGTGCGCAATTTGACCCGAAAAAAAAAGGCAAGACTATAGCCTTCAAAAATCATCCAAATTTTTCATCACTCGGATTTTCTAAATAATTGGCAGAGGGGTAGTTTAAGGGTCGTTGATTCCAAAAAAATGATCAGTTTCTCTCTAGCTCTTTTAGTTACAGAGGAAATTAAGATTTTTTAAAAATGGCGAGTGCGCAATTTGAACCGAAAAAAAAGGCAAGACTATAGCCTTCAAAAATCATCCAAATTTTTCATCACTCGGATTTTCAAAATAATTGGCAGAGGGGTGGTTTAAGGGTCGTTGATTCCAAAAAAAATGATCAGTTTCTCTCTAGCTCTTTTAGTTACAGAGGAAATTAAGATTTTTTAAAAATGGCGAGTGCGCAATTTGAACCGAAAAAAAAGGCAAGACTATAGCCTTCAAAAATCATCCAAATTTTTCATCACTCGGATTTTCTAAATAATTGGCAGAGGGGTAGTTTAAGGGTCGTTGATTCCAAAAAAATGATCAGTTTCTCTCTAGCTCTTTTAGTTACAGAGGAAATTAATATTTGTTAAAAATGGCGAGTGCGCAATTTGAACCGAAAAAAAAGGCAAGACTATAGCCTTCAAAAATCATCCAAATTTTTCATCACCCGGATTTTCTAAATAATTGGCAGAGGGGTGGTTTAAGGGTCGTTGATTCCAAAAAAAATGATCAGTTTCTCTCTAGCTCTTTTAGTTACAGAGGAAATTAAGATTTTTTAAAAATGGCGAGTGCGCAATTTGAACCGAAAAAAAAGGCAAGACTATAGCCTTCAAAAATCATCCAAATTTTTCATCACTCGGATTTTCTAAATAATTGGCAGAGGGGTAGTTTAAGGGTCGTTGATTCCAAAAAAATGATCAGTTTCTCTCTAGCTCTTTTAGTTACAGAGGAAATTAATATTTGTTAAAAATGGCGAGTGCGCAATTTGAACCGAAAAAAAAGGCAAGACTATAGCCTTCAAAAATCATCCAAATTTTTCATCACCCGGATTTTCTAAATAATTGGCAGAGGGGTAGTTTAAGGGTCGTTGATTCCAAAAAAATGATCAGTTTCTCTCTAGCTCTTTTAGTTACAGAGGAAATTAAGATTTTTTAAAAATGGCGAGTGCGCAATTTGAACCGAAAAAAAAGGCAAGACTATAGCCTTCAAAAATCATCCAAATTTTTCATCACTCGGATTTTCAAAATAATTGGCAGAGGGGTGGTTTAAGGGTCGTAGATTCCAAAAAAAATGATCAGTTTCTCTCTAGCTCTTTTAGTTACAGAGGAAATTAAGATTTTTTAAAAATGGCGAGTGCGCAATTTGAACCGAAAAAAAAGGCAAGACTATAGCCTTCAAAAATCATCCAAATTTTTCATCACTCGGATTTTCTAAATAATTGGCAGAGGGGTAGTTTAAGGGTCGTTGATTCCAAAAAAATGATCAGTTTCTCTCTAGCTCTTTTAGTTACAGAGGAAATTAAGATTTTTTAAAAATGGCGAGTGCGCAATTTGAACCGAAAAAAAAGGCAAGACTATAGCCTTCAAAAATCATCCAAATTTTTCATCACTCGGATTTTCTAAATAATTGGCAGAGGGGTAGTTTAAGGGTCGTTGATTCCAAAAAAATGATCAGTTTCTCTCTAGCTCTTTTAGTTACAGAGGAAATTAAGATTTTTTAAAAATGGAGAGTGCGCAATTTGACCCGAAAAAAAAAGGCAAGACTATAGCCTTCAAAAATCATCCAAATTTTTCATCACTCGGATTTTCTAAATAATTGGCAGAGGGGTAGTTTAAGGGTCGTTGATTCCAAAAAAATGATCAGTTTCTCTCTAGCTCTTTTAGTTACAGAGGAAATTAATATTTGTTAAAAATGGCGAGTGCGCAATTTGAACCGAAAAAAAAGGCAAGACTATAGCCTTCAAAAATCATCCAAATTTTTCATCACCCGGATTTTCTAAATAATTGGCAGAGGGGTAGTTTAAGGGTCGTTGATTCCAAAAAAATGATCAGTTTCTCTCTAGCTCTTTTAGTTACAGAGGAAATTAAGATTTTTTAAAAATGGCGAGTGCGCAATTTGAACCGAAAAAAAAGGCAAGACTATAGCCTTCAAAAATCATCCAAATTTTTCATCACTCGGGTTTTCTAAATAATTGGCAGAGGGGTAGTTTAAGGGTCGTTGATTCCAAAAAAATGATCAGTTTCTCTCTAGCTCTTTTAGTTACAGAGGAAATTAAGATTTTTTAAAAATGGCGAGTGCGCAATTTGAACCGAAAAAAAAGGCAAGACTATAGCCTTCAAAAATCATCCAAATTTTTCATCACTCGGATTTTCTAAATAATTGGCAGAGGGGTAGTTTAAGGGTCGTTGATTCCAAAAAAATGATCAGTTTCTCTCTAGCTCTTTTAGTTACAGAGGAAATTAATATTTGTTAAAAATGGCGAGTGCGCAATTTGAACCGAAAAAAAAGGCAAGACTATAGCCTTCAAAAATCATCCAAATTTTTCATCACCCGGATTTTCTAAATAATTGGCAGAGGGGTGGTTTAAGGGTCGTTGATTCCAAAAAAAATGATCAGTTTCTCTCTAGCTCTTTTAGTTACAGAGGAAATTAAGATTTTTTAAAAATGGCGAGTGCGCAATTTGAACCGAAAAAAAAGGCAAGACTATAGCCTTCAAAAATCATCCAAATTTTTCATCACTCGGATTTTCTAAATAATTGGCAGAGGGGTAGTTTAAGGGTCGTTGATTCCAAAAAAATGATCAGTTTCTCTCTAGCTCTTTTAGTTACAGAGGAAATTAATATTTGTTAAAAATGGCGAGTGCGCAATTTGAACCGAAAAAAAAGGCAAGACTATAGCCTTCAAAAATCATCCAAATTTTTCATCACCCGGATTTTCTAAATAATTGGCAGAGGGGTAGTTTAAGGGTCGTTGATTCCAAAAAAATGATCAGTTTCTCTCTAGCTCTTTTAGTTACAGAGGAAATTAAGATTTTTTAAAAATGGCGAGTGCGCAATTTGAACCGAAAAAAAAGGCAAGACTATAGCCTTCAAAAATCATCCAAATTTTTCATCACTCGGATTTTCAAAATAATTGGCAGAGGGGTGGTTTAAGGGTCGTAGATTCCAAAAAAAATGATCAGTTTCTCTCTAGCTCTTTTAGTTACAGAGGAAATTAAGATTTTTTAAAAATGGCGAGTGCGCAATTTGAACCGAAAAAAAAGGCAAGACTATAGCCTTCAAAAATCATCCAAATTTTTCATCACTCGGATTTTCTAAATAATTGGCAGAGGGGTAGTTTAAGGGTCGTTGATTCCAAAAAAATGATCAGTTTCTCTCTAGCTCTTTTAGTTACAGAGGAAATTAAGATTTTTTAAAAATGGCGAGTGCGCAATTTGAACCGAAAAAAAAGGCAAGACTATAGCCTTCAAAAATCATCCAAATTTTTCATCACTCGGATTTTCTAAATAATTGGCAGAGGGGTAGTTTAAGGGTCGTTGATTCCAAAAAAATGATCAGTTTCTCTCTAGCTCTTTTAGTTACAGAGGAAATTAAGATTTTTTAAAAATGGAGAGTGCGCAATTTGACCCGAAAAAAAAAGGCAAGACTATAGCCTTCAAAAATCATCCAAATTTTTCATCACTCGGATTTTCTAAATAATTGGCAGAGGGGTAGTTTAAGGGTCGTTGATTCCAAAAAAATGATCAGTTTCTCTCTAGCTCTTTTAGTTACAGAGGAAATTAATATTTGTTAAAAATGGCGAGTGCGCAATTTGAACCGAAAAAAAAGGCAAGACTATAGCCTTCAAAAATCATCCAAATTTTTCATCACCCGGATTTTCTAAATAATTGGCAGAGGGGTAGTTTAAGGGTCGTTGATTCCAAAAAAATGATCAGTTTCTCTCTAGCTCTTTTAGTTACAGAGGAAATTAAGATTTTTTAAAAATGGCGAGTGCGCAATTTGAACCGAAAAAAAAGGCAAGACTATAGCCTTCAAAAATCATCCAAATTTTTCATCACTCGGGTTTTCTAAATAATTGGCAGAGGGGTTTTTTAAGGGTCGTAGATTCCAAAAAAATGATCAGTTTCTCTCTAGCTCTTTTAGTTACAGAGGAAATTAAGATTTTTTTAAAAATGGCGAGTGCGCAATTTGAACCGAAAAAAAAAGGCAAGACAATAGCCTTCAAAAATCATCCAAATTTTTCATCACCCGGATTTTCTAAATAATTGGCAGAGGGGTGGTTTAAGGGTCGTAGATTCCAAAAAAATGATCAGTTTCTCTCTAGCTCTTTTAGTTACAGAGGAAATTAAGATTTTTTAAAAATGGCGAGTGCGCAATTTGACCCGAAAAAAAAGGCAAGACTATAGCCTTCAAAAATCATCCAAATTTCTCATCACTCGGATTTTCAAAATAATTGGCAGAGGG
Organism: Neocrepidodera transversa; assembly: GCA_963243735.1. NCBI lineage: Eukaryota > Metazoa > Arthropoda > Insecta > Coleoptera > Chrysomelidae > Neocrepidodera > Neocrepidodera transversa. The sequence continues at coordinate 8,303,159 of OY725349.1, read as the reverse complement.
GTGGTTTAAGGGTAGTAGATTCCAAAAAAATGATCAGTTTCTCTCTAGCTCTTTTAGTTACAGAGGAAATTAAGTTTTTTTAAAAATGGCGAGTGCGCAATTTGACCCGAAAAAAAGGCAAGACTATGGCCTTCAAAAATCATCCAAATTTTTCATCACTCGGATTTTCAAAATAATTGGCAGAGGGGTGGTTTAAGGGTCGTAGATTCCAAAAAAATGATCAGTTTCTCTCTAGCTCTTTTAGTTACAGAGGAAATTAAGTTTTTTTAAAAATGACGAGTGCGCAATTTGACCCGAAAAAAAAGGCAAGACTATGGCCTTCAAAAATCATCCAAATTTTTCATCACTCGGATTTTCTAAATAATTGGCAGAGGGGTAGTTTAAGGGTCGTTGATTCCAAAAAAATGATCAGTTTCTCTCTAGCTCTTTTAGTTACAGAGGAAATTAATATTTGTTAAAAATGGCGAGTGCGCAATTTGAACCGAAAAAAAAGGCAAGACTATAGCCTTCAAAAATCATCCAAATTTTTCATCACCCGGATTTTCTAAATAATTGGCAGAGGGGTAGTTTAAGGGTCGTTGATTCCAAAAAAATGATCAGTTTCTCTCTAGCTCTTTTAGTTACAGAGGAAATTAAGATTTTTTAAAAATGGCGAGTGCGCAATTTGAACCGAAAAAAAAGGCAAGACTATAGCCTTCAAAAATCATCCAAATTTTTCATCACTCGGGTTTTCTAAATAATTGGCAGAGGGGTTTTTTAAGGGTCGTAGATTCCAAAAAAATGATCAGTTTCTCTCTAGCTCTTTTAGTTACAGAGGAAATTAAGATTTTTTTAAAAATGGCGAGTGCGCAATTTGAACCGAAAAAAAAAGGCAAGACAATAGCCTTCAAAAATCATCCAAATTTTTCATCACCCGGATTTTCTAAATAATTGGCAGAGGGGTGGTTTAAGGGTCGTAGATTCCAAAAAAATGATCAGTTTCTCTCTAGCTCTTTTAGTTACAGAGGAAATTAAGATTTTTTAAAAATGGCGAGTGCGCAATTTGACCCGAAAAAAAAGGCAAGACTATAGCCTTCAAAAATCATCCAAATTTCTCATCACTCGGATTTTCAAAATAATTGGCAGAGGGGTGGTTTAAGGGTAGTAGATTCCAAAAAAATGATCAGTTTCTCTCTAGCTCTTTTAGTTACAGAGGAAATTAAGTTTTTTTAAAAATGGCGAGTGCGCAATTTGACCCGAAAAAAAGGCAAGACTATGGCCTTCAAAAATCATCCAAATTTTTCATCACTCGGATTTTCAAAATAATTGGCAGAGGGGTGGTTTAAGGGTCGTAGATTCCAAAAAAATGATCAGTTTCTCTCTAGCTCTTTTAGTTACAGAGGAAATTAAGTTTTTTTAAAAATGACGAGTGCGCAATTTGACCCGAAAAAAAAGGCAAGACTATGGCCTTCAAAAATCATCCAAATTTTTCATCACTCGGATTTTCTAAATAATTGGCAGAGGGGTAGTTTAAGGGTCGTAGATTCCAAAAAAATGATCAGTTTCTCTCTAGCTCTTTTAGTTACAGAGGAAATTAAGATTTTTTAAAAATGGCGAGTGCGCAATTTGAACCGAAGAAAAAGGCAAGACTATAGCCTTCAAAAATCATCCAAATTTTTCATCACTCGGATTTTCAAAATAATTGGCAGAGGGGTGGTTTAAGGGTCGTAGATTCCAAAAAAAATGATCAGTTTCTCTCTAGCTCTTTTAGTTACAGAGGAAATTAAGATTTTTTAAAAATGGCGAGTGCGCAATTTGAACCGAAAAAAAAGGCAAGACTATAGCCTTCAAAAATCATCCAAATTTTTCATCACCCGGATTTTCTAAATAATTGGCAGAGGGGTAGTTAAAGGGTCGTTGATTCCAAAAAAATGATCAGTTTCTCTCTAGCTCTTTTAGTTACTTAGTTACAGAGGAAATTAAGTTTTTTTTAAAAATGGCGAGTGCGCAATTTGAACCGAAAAAAAAGGCAAGACTATAGCCTTCAAAAATCATCCAAATTTTTCATCACCAATCGGATTAAACGTGTAGCCTCTATCGTGGAAGAATACTCACAGACAGACAGACAGACTGACTTCCATCTGGAAATGGTCTCAATCATTTCAGGTGACTTCAAAATGGATATTTCCATCTTCATCTCGAAATTTTTTTTTAGCTCGTTCACAATACTTTCCCTTCTCGGAGGTGGGTCGAGAAAGTAAAATATTTGCACTCCCACGGGGGTGGAGAGCCACTCCCCTCTAAAAGAATCACCCTGTATGTTTTTGATTGACGCACTTACTCGAACGGGTCAATATTTGTTTAACCACAATTTTGAACCCCTTAAAGTGTGAATTTTCAAAATTCCTTTTTTAATGCTCCCCTATACTACCAAAGGAAACTACCCTGAAATTTCACGTCTCTATCACCTTTGGTTTAGGCTGTGCGTTGATTGTCAGTCAGTCAGCGACGCAACAATTATATATATATATATAGATTATTAATGCCGAAAATCAAGGAAGTTGTAGGAAAGTTGCTTACTCTATCTTGAATTAAATTTTTATATTTTTTATTTTATTTTTTCAGTTAATTTTTTATTTATTTACATAAAACACCAAAGGGACTGTATTTGAGAAAAAATATAATTTTCTGTACAAAATGAATTATTAAATTGTATCTAAATAATTATTCCTTTAAAATTCTTAAATAAAATGCAAAGTTTATTACACAATTATTTTAAGTAACTATTGGTAAGATATAAAACTGAAAATTTTACAACCGTGTTATCCGTTTGGTGAAAACATCCTTTTAAAACTAGTAGCGATTTCGAAGATAAAATAACTAATAAAATAAAACATAGGTCAACGGCAACATCGTAAAAAGTTTTATGTATTTCAAATATATCGCAGGTGTAAAATTCAAATAAAATTTAGTGGAAAAAATTCGGACCTAACGATTTAATTCCATCGAGATGGATTCCGAAATTTCATTAGGCAGGCAGATATGAAAAATGCCCGAATTTATTTTTGGGTAAACATTTACATTTCTGTTTTGCAGGTGTACGATATTTCATTTTTTGGGGTATTTTTCAAGCGGTATCGGGACAGGTGTATCTACTTTTTTGGGAAAATATAACAATTAACACTAACATGATAATTTTCAGTTTACACCTATTGAACTATAAAGGGATACTTAGATATCGATTTCATGTACGTAATTCGGTATAATTGCGTAATTGGCACCAATGAGGGCAGATTTTCGTCGATTTAGAATATTCACGAATAAGCAAGGTGCAATTTTAGCACTTTATAGAATTAATATTATTTTGTATATAAACGTTTGATACCACCAGGCAATGAAATAATTTTGTTCCTAACGAGATTAAAATCAGGTGTCAGGTAAGGGTTTTAAGTACTGTATTTAATAAAAAATATTTTATAAAAAATACCACATTATAGAAATTCAATTATAATTAATATTTTTTTACTTATATGGGAGTTTTATAATCCACCCGTAAGACAATTTTATTCTTGTTAAAAATTAATGCATTTTTTTATTTCCAAACTGTGTACAGGATACAACAAAAAATAGGAATTTTGATCTTTACAACCCTTGTTACGTAATATATTATTTTTCACTTTGTTTGTGTCTTCTTTTTATATTCACTAGTTTGATTTAAACTTTTACTTTCCCGGACCCATCAAAGGGAAAGTAAGGTGAACGAGCAAAAAAAAATCGAGATATCGATGGAAATATTCATTTTGAGGTCCCCCAAGAAGATTGAAACCATTTCCAGCGCATGGTCTGTCTGTGTGTCAGTGTGTCTGTGTGTCTGTGTGTCTGTGTGTCTGTGTGTCTGTGTGTCTGTGTGTCTGTGTGTCTGTGTGTCTGTGTGTCTGTGTGTCTGTGTGTCTGTGTGTCTGTGTGTCTGTGTGTCTGTGTGTCTGTGTGTCTGTGTGTCTGTGTGTCTGTGTGTCTGTGTGTCTGTGTGTCTGTGTGTATGTGTGTCTGTGTGTCTGTGTGTCTGTGTGTCTGTGTGTCTGTGTGTCTGTGTGTCTGTGTGTCTGTGTGTCTGTGTGTCTGTGTGTAATCTTCCACGATAACTACCGAACCGTTTGACCAATCAAGCTGAAATTTGGTATGGAGGGTCGGTGTGTGCCTAAAATGCGACCATTAGATTTTTATTTAAATTGGTATAGTAGAAGGTCCTCAAGACCGACATTGATTAAATGCACATGTAACAAATTTTTACTTTTTTAAAATTTAAGGACAAACTGTAAACTTTAGTGCAAAATGTTGTAGTACAAAGTTTTATAGTATAACATTCCCTACAACGTTTATTTCAAACTTTTTCCAGAATTTCCAATAGTTGCGCCACTAGAGGGCGAGTAAAAAATGTGCATGTATGTTTTCTCTAGTTTTTCTTGATTTCGAGGACAAACAATACACTTTAGTGCAAAATGTTGTAGTACAACGTTTTAGAGCATAAAATTTCCTACAACTTTTGTCTTAAGCTTTTTCCAGAATTTCCAATAGTTGCGCACTAGACGGCGCGTAAAAAATGTGCACGGATGTTTTCTCTAGTTTTTCTTGATTTTGAGGACAATTAATACACTTTAATGCAAAATATTATAGTACAAAGTTTTAGGGCATAAAATTACCTACAACTCTTGTTTGAAACTTTTTCTAGAATTTCCAATAGTTGCGCCACTAGAGGGCGCGTAAAAAATGTGCATGTAGGTTTTCTCTAATTTTTCTTGATTTTGAGGACAAACAATGCATTTTAGTGCAAAATTTTGTAATTCAAAGTTGTTAAGCATCAAATTTTCTTTAACTTTTATGCTTAACTTTGTATCGAATTCCTCATAGTTTCGCCGCTAGATGGCAAAAATACACATTTATAATTTTCCATTTTGTTTAAATTGGAGGTAAATTATGCTCTGTAGTGCAAAATATTTCAGTGCAAAGTTGTAAAGCATAAAATTCCCTACAACTATTGTATGAAAATTTTTCCCAAATTCCCAATAGTTCTCACACACGATTTTAGGAGATCCTAATTGTAGCAGTGTGATATACAACGTGCGCATGCGCAGCATATGTCATTATCAACATTGAAATATCAATTCGTTAGACGTATTCGCTGTTTTTAATGTGTTCTATAAATTAATGTAATGCTTAGTATTTTGTAATTAAAATAATAATAATAAATAACATATTCTCTACGGTCGAGCCGGGAAAGTTCTGGGGTGACACAGCCGATTTTTTTTATCTACTAGAGTTATGCCCTGTTAAACATTTTATTTGATAATGGACTTTAAATAGATTTATTAATAGTTTTTATTATGAAATATTTTATAATATAAATTAATTATTTAAATGAAACGTTTATAGTGAAAATCTGCATGTCAGAAGGTCAGTTTAATTGGGTCAAATGGTAAGTAAACAATTTAATTGTATCAATATTTATACTACCATTGATATAATTAAATTATTAAGGTGCGCTTATATTTTTCTTTTATAAGAATTGAATGTTGTCAAGTTTTTAACTTTCATAAAAAATGAATTATCACGACCAAAAAAATACACTAGTATCAACATTTTCCATTTTTTAGGTAGATTACAGAACAATGTTTTGATATATGAACAGTAAAATGTGATTAAAATATGCAGCTTGAAAAAAATTTGTAGAAGCACCAGAAGATTACAATTTGAAAAATTTGGAAAGAAATACAGCTGCACCCATTCTATTTATTTTATCAATCAATTGAACTAGGAACTAAATTTTTACATTGATAAATCAAAATATTATGATGTCAGAAGATGCTTCTTGACAAATACAATGAGATTAAAAAAATGTATCGACCGTAAGTTTCAATAATTCTTTTAGTTTAAGTTTTTTTTTGAATTTCTTAGCAAAAAATTAATTAAATCATTGTTTAATTGAAGAACAGTAGTAAATATTATATACTAGTATCATTTGATGGATGATTTACTATTGAAGGGCATACACAAAAGGAATTTATGAACTGTAATTTTAGATATTTCATACTTCACTATAAGTAGATATACAACGTTCGTACGAGCGCAGCCACTTTTTTCCTGTTTCTAGATCTCGAACTTCATTGTTATTGGTCGGATTTAAACGCGGGAAACGATAATGTATCTGAAGTGTGACGTATAATAAATACGTATAGAAAAATCCTGCGCATAACGAAAGCCAAAATGGCATGAGTAAATATCTCCGTTACTATTTAAAACTATATTTAAAACGTAACGTAAGAATAATTACGTAGCTAAACAGACTTAGCTAACCCCCGTTCACCCTCCACTACACCCTGGCTTCCCCCGACACCGGTAAACTGTGACATATTAAATGAAAGATATTGACGTATACATTATGAAAAAAATAATGAAACATTTCTATTTGTCAATGTAAGAGAAACATGCGCAGAAACGGTACAGTGTCTGCATAGCACAATGGAGCAAATGGGGCATTTGGGAATGGAGAGAATCAAATTTGGCAACTCGAAGCGTCAGCCAAATTGGATATGTGACGAGACCGAGACTGAAACGAGACTTATTTTTTTTCTCAACTCGAGACGAGATTTTTGAAATTCTCGCCTTATCACGTCTCGTGTGAAGCCCTAAGCAACCCTGAAAAGAAGTATTTGCTCATATAGCAGGGTTAGATGAATAGGTGCCGTTGGAGGAAAATATACCGATGAGGGTTTAGCAGGTATACCCCTGACTCTGCGAGGGGTGATCAAGGGTGAGTTCTGCACTACCTCACGTATAGAATATAACGTGAGGTGTCGAAAATATTCCTGTCTTCATAGTTAAGGATATACAACAAAAAAAATAACGTCCGTTCCATATACGTAATTTTCCGATCCACATAAATTACCGGAGAAACCAATAAAATATTTAGTTAATCGGAAAAAAGTTACATTTAATTGTAAACTATAGATAATTTAATTGTCGTAAAAGAGAAATTATTTATATAGAAACAAATCAAATGTCTTTAGATTGAAATTACATATCTCGATAGTATACTTAACCGTTCGAACTACAAATTGCAAAATCTCAAATCAAAGTAAAACGTGGCTTTCGGGCACTCAACACCTTATATAATTACTATAGTCTATTCGATTTGCTCGATATAGTCACACGAACTTCCGTTGTTTAATACTAATCCAGAATCGTATTCAATCTAAATTATTGAATTAATTAAATTTAAATTACAATAACATTTAATGAATTCATAACTTTTGTACTCCAGAGAGTATTTATTTTTTTTAATTTCGCACATGTGTTGAAATAAATATCCATGAACTTTTAAATACCTACGTCATATCCACCACTCCAGTTATAATACGTCACTTCGGCATTCTTGTTCAAAACCTAATATTTTTTGGGACACTATGTAGTTTAGGTTCATTCTAACAATCTGATGCAGACTGAATAAAATAAAAAAATACTAGAGTTTATTTAACCATCTAATGCTGTTACGTCATAATCGGTAACGTATTCTGCTATTTTAGGTTTGTCATATATTATTTGACAGTTACACTTAACCTCAAAATTAAAATATAGCTAATGACATATGTTAAGGACCACGTACCTTTTTATACAACTTAGTATTTTTTTTTAACTTGAAACCTCCGTTTTTTTTAACTGATTTATTTCAAGGGGGTGTTTAACGTCCCTGAGCCTGATTAAATGGCGAATTATGTAATATACATTAAAAATGTATTATACGATTACATTTTTGGGGTGAACCCAAAACGTTGCAGACTGCATTTAACGGTAAAAGTGGTATTCCAGCATCTCTTTATCTTGAAAAGTAATTAATCAATTTCAAAATTAAACTATCATTATACCGGGAAGGCATTTTGATAATGAAAAATTAATTTAACTGTCAAAAATAATAAATATCATTTACGTCAACATTAGTTAAGAAATATGTTAATGACGTCATAATTCCGTCTCATCCATTTCATGCTTGAGAGATCAAGTTGGACAATGTATGACGTAACGGTAGAGGATGGTTAAATAAACTCTATGAGTCACCTCCTGAGTACGATTCTGGTAACGTAGCATATGTTTATTTTATCAAAAGAAATTTTGATATTTCCTTTATTCATGTAATACTTTCTAATTTTGTAACGCATGCTGGCAGTTAGTTGATCGAATGTAATAAATCTATTAAGTATTTCAGATAATTAAGAAGATATATTGTTTTTTATTAATTGTCCAGTTAAAGTTAATTATATTTTTATGGTTTTTATCCGATTTTCTCCTCCTTTGGGTAAAATATATTGTAAATAATATTTTACACACTTCCTCCTCCTGGAGAGAAAACAGATTTAAATCATCATTGACCTACTCTACAAGTGTTAAAATAATATCTTACTCAATGAGAACCTTAAAACAATTGATATTAAAAGAGATATTGACGAAATCGGATGTTTGAATTTCTATTACGGTTCAATTTATTAGAAACAACATAACAACAATAATAAGCAATAAATTAAGTTTAATGAGATTGGCCGAGGTAAGCAATTGCAACACGAATTTTATTCTTAACAAGACCGATCTCGCAATAAAACGTTGTGAAATATGCACTAACTACAATTTCTTTTTTTTTGTGTACGGATTCGAACGTATGTCAAAAAAAAATCTACTATAATTTGAAATTATTAACTCATCTGTTTTTTTTTTAATAAAATTTATTTATAGCGATTCTGATTTTATTTAAAATCTTTTATATTTCTGATGAGTAATTATTCTTTCACGTAATTATTATTTTAAAGTCGAATTTATATTCTGTCGATTGTTTATAACATTGCAAACTTTTATAACGTTAAGAATGATAAAAAATAATAAGTACACAGTCAACCTTCAACAACAAATGTAGTTTCTATAAAAAGTATACAATGGTTTTCCTTGGGTACCTAAGATTTAACTGAGTCATAAAATTTTATTACCCTCAAACTGTTTGAGGTCCTAAAAAATTTAAAACACATTGAGAGTGATATTTTATATGAAATAAAATATATACCAGATTTTAGATTTCGTAAATTTATCGTAACCTATGCAGACCTTTTTTTTATTATAAAAAATGTTTATACTGCTTGTTACTTTATTTTTATCGGAAATTCAGAAAAACTTTTGCATAATTTGTCCCTATCAAGGATCATTTTTGGTTGCATAAAAAATAATACAGCATAACTAGATCATCAAAAAAATGTTGTACTTCTTATAATATTGCGTATTCAATCATTGTTAAGACTCCCTATCAGTTTATTGATCTAATAATTAACAGGTTGATTACGTAGTGCACTAGAATTTTCTGGTTGAACAACCACCCTGTGTGTAGCGCATCTGGTTGATACCAGATAAATAAGATTCAGTCATTTCACCCATAACCATTAGAAATTTGATATATATTATGTGTATACGTACTACGGATCGTTACGGTGGGTGGTTTAATATTGTAGGGTGTTTTTTCGCTACATAATAAATTTTATATTAGGAATAAGAATAGAATTTTCGGACAACCTTTATATAAACATTGCACGCCAAAATTATCTGTATCTCAAGTAATATTAAAATATATGCAGGTTAATAAAACACATATTCAACATTTTTTTTAAATTTTATATAACTGTAATGCATTGTGAAATTTCGCTATGGAAATATATACACTGCTTCTATATATAACACTATTATTAATATCAAAATCTGGGACAAATACTACTTGAAACTTGAGGAGTCTAGTATATTATAACAGACGGTGAATAATTATATTATACGGAAATATTCATTATATAACGAAGTGTAAGTAACCTTGAATTAGAAAAAAAAGAAATTTAAAATGTTACTCTCTCAACAAATTTTTCTAGGTTAATAATAATATTATTTATTTGTTACCAAAATGGATTTTTTTTTAAGAAATAACCTTTTATTAACGTTGCGTCTATACGCTGCTGGTTTCTCTATCTGTCACCTCTGTCAGATTTTTTCTGGTCGTTTGAATATTGTACTAAAAAAAATCCTCCACCTTTTTGCTTTAAATACTTTATTTATTTTTTCATTATTGTAACGAATTAATAAGTCCAGCCCTGTTTTAGTCTGTCGATCTGGAGATTTCAAACAGGAACGCACAAAGTTATTATTATTTAGAACTGTGTTAAGATAAATTAATATTGTTAGTTGTGTTTAATATTAATTGAATAGTTGTGTTGTTTTATGTAAATACCCTTGACAATCAATAATCGATTTATTAATTATCTCTTTGATAATCCTTTTCAATAATTACTTGATTTTACAAATTTTACCCCAAACCTGGATTGTTTATTAAAAAAAATTGTCCTTTACAATAAATTTTCATATTAATATTTGAGTGTTTGTGATACCGTGTCCCATTTTTGTATATAGATGGCGAAACGTCACTCAATTTACGTCAGGAAATACTTGCAATATCTAAAAATATGTCCAAAATCTGAAAATATTTCCTAAATCTGAAAAAAACTTGCAAATAAACAAAATTTACAAAATCTAGAATAACTTGCAATATCTGAAAAAAAACTTCTAGATCTGCAAATATTTCCAAAATCTGAAAAAGCCTGCGAAATAAACAAAATTTTCAAAATCTGGAAAAACATGTAAAATCTAGAAACACAGAATCTGAAAAAAGTCGAAAACGAAAAAATTATGGAAAATCTAAAATATGAAAAATCTGGAAAAAAGCAAAATCAAGACAAGTATCGAAAATTTGCAAAATAAGCAAAATTTACAAAATCTGGAAAACAAGTAAAATCTGCAAAAAGCTGCAAACGAAAAAAAATCTGGAATAACATGAAAAATCTGGGGAATATAAAAAAGTAGCAAAATCAAGACAAGTAGCGAAGTTTTGAAAACGTGCAAAATCTGAAAAAACAAGCTAATCTAAAAAAAACACTATCGAATTCTGAAAAAGCTACAAACGAAGAAAGCATGCAAACAAAAAACATTAGGAAAATATGAAAATTGGGAAAATAGCAAAATCAAAATAGGTACCAAAATTTATAAAACTTGGAAAATAAGCAAAATTTAGAAAATTTAAAAAAAGCACGCAAAATCTGTAAAAACTTCCAAAATTTAAAAATATTTCCAAAGTATGAAAAAAAAAATAAGCAAACTTATAAAATCTGGAAAACAAGTAAAACCTACGAAAATCTGCAAACGAAAAAATATTGCAAAATCTGGAGAAAAACATGAAAAATATAAAAAATAGGGAAAAGTAGCAAAATGAGTACAAGTAGAAAAGTTTGGAAAACGTGCAAAATTTGAAAAAACAAGCTAATCTAAAAAAATTTAAAAAATCATGTAAAATCTGAAACAAACTTAAAAAATCTAGAAAAACAAAAACTAAAAAAGATGCAGACTGAAATAACTTTGTGAAAATATGCAAAATCAGAAAAAAATTGCAAATTCTGAAAAAATTATTATAATCTGAAAATATGCAATCAGAAAAAGCCGGTAAAATCTAAAAAACTACAAAAAATTGGAAAATGTGAAAAAAAACAGAAAATCTGGAAAATCTACAAAACATGGAATAACTATAGACAAAAGAATCCGGGAAATATGTAAATTCTTGAAAAAATTCCATAATCGAGAAAATATACAAACTCAGGAAAATTTAGTATAAAAAAAACTTTAAAAATCTGGAATTACTTGAAAAATGTGAAAAAAAGCTAATCTGCATAAAAAAATTTCAGAATTTGAAAAGCTTGTAAAATTTTGAAAAAATCTATAAAAGAATCTGCAAAACCTCAATAACTTTTAATGTTTAAATTAAACAAATTTTATTTAATTCAAAAAATCCTTTTTTCTACCACCGTGCGTAAAGATTAACTTTTTTTCACTAGTGCGTAAAGTAAAATAAAAATTTCAAAATAATTTTTTTACATGTGCAACACATTTTTTGCAATATGCTTATGTTTCTTATCTTGCCAAGGTTATATGTGCCAGAAATCAACTGGTTAACTTTAAGATTTTTTAAAATAGCTTGTTAACCTCTTGCATGTGAAATCTATTTTTGTACATAAAAATTATGGTAGTAGAAAAAATATTGTATGCAACTAGTGTGTAAAGTGCCTTTTTTCACTCATGTGATTATCGCACTCGCCTTTGGCTCGTGCGACAACATTTACATTCGTGAAAAAAGTATCACTTTACACATTTATTGCATAAATAACTATTTAGAGTATAGCTTAATTGATTCCTTTTTTTGGGGGGTATACTTTACACAAATGGGATGACGTTTCGTCAGAATTATGTAGACAAGATGCGTAACGTTAGTAACCAAAATCCAATCAAATTTCGAAAAAATTTTAAAATATGTAAAAACTAGAAAATTTAAAAAAATCTAAAAAATATTTGTAAAATTTAAAAAATTACCAATATATATAAAAATATTTATGAATACGTATTTATAGTTTTTATTTAAATTTTGATATCCGCATTTATTTTCCATAGCAGCCATTTTTACAATAAATATTAATAATTCTTGAAATTTATAAAATTCAAAAAGAAGAGAACTAAAATTTTACAGTCTTGTTTTCTTCGTAAAATTTTGAAGAAAATTAATATCACATGAAAAAAATTATATGTACGTTCATGTTTAACAGCAAACAGTAATACATGATCAGTACGTCTGAAAATGTAATTCTATGGATAGTTTATATTTTTATATCATTAAAAACAATATTTGAATTTAATTTCCTATTTTTCATATTTTTCAACCAATATAACAAAAAAAAATATCGACGTTATTGAATTTTGTTGATTGTTGATGGAAAGAGAACAAAATTTACTATATACACTATTGTTTTTAATTTTAGATAAAAAATTTTAGATGTGAAAACAGAGAGAGGCCACAAATGGCAGAATATTTTGAATGTCCCCTCCTTTCGTCTCTCCCGTTTCTCAAAGTCACCATTTTTGCTAAAAAAAAGTAAAAAAATTCCCACTTATAGTATTTCTTATCTCATTTTCAATAGTGTGAAGATCATTTTAATATCTTTTCGTAACGTCCGTTTTTTAATATTTTTACTAGATATTCTCTTTACAATTTTGGATTAAAATTTTTTAGAAATGTATACCTTATTAAAACAATATATGTACGTCCATGGGTAAACATAAAATAGTAATAAATGATCAGTAAGTTTGAAAATTTAATTTTCTAGTTTTCATATTGTTTAACCCTCTTAACAAAAAAACTGGTAACGTTATTAAAACGTACCAACTATTGATAGAAAGAGAAGAAAATATGATATATATTAGAATTTTTTCAAAATTTTAGATAAAAAATTGTGACCTTGAGAATATGGAGACTCCACAGCTGTAACGATTTGTTAATGTCCCCTACTTTAATCTCTCCCATTTCTCATGCCTATAATTTTAGCTAAAAAAATTTGCAAAAATTCTTACTTATAGTATTTTTTATTCTCTCTTTGATGGTGTTAAGCTTATTTTAATATATTATTGATTTTCTTTGTTACAAAATATAAAAGTTGTTTTTGTTTTTAAATTTTAAGTTTCATATTGCTTAACCATCTTAACAAAAAAATTATCAACGTTATTAAAACGTACTAACTATTGATAGAAAGAGAAGAAAATATTCTATATGTTCGAATTTTTTCAAAATTTTAGATAAAAAATTGTAACCTTGAGAATAGGGAGAGAACACAGCTACAATGATTTTTCAATGTCCCCTACTTTAGTCTCTCCCATTTCTCATGTCCGCAATTTTGGCTAAAAAAATTTGAAAAAATTGTCACTTTTAGTATTTTTTATTCTCTTTTTATGGGTATTAACTCTATTTTAATACATTATTGATTTTCTTTTTTATAGAATATAAATATTGATTTTGTTTTTAAATTTCAATTTTCATATTGTTTAACCCTCTTAACAAAAAAACTATCGACCTTATTAAAACGTTAAAACCTAACCTAACTATTGATAGAAAGAGAAGAAAATATTTTATATATTAGAATTTTATCAGAATTTTAGATAAAAAATTGTGACCTTGAGAATAGGGAGAGACCACAGCTATAATGATTTTTCAATTTCCCCTACTTTAGTCTCTCCCATTTCTCATGTCCGCAATTTTGGCTAAAAAAATTTGAAAAAATTGTCACTTTTAGTATTTTTTATTCTCTTTTTATGGGTATTAACTCTATTTTAATACATTATTGATTTTCTTTTTTATAGAATATAAATATTGATTTTGTTTTTAAATTTCAATTTTCATATTGTTTAACCCTCTTAACAAAAAAACTATCGACCTTATTAAAACGTTAAAACCTAACCTAACTATTGATAGAAAGAGAAGAAAATATTTTATATATTAGAATTTTATCAGAATTTTAGATAAAAAATTGTGACCTTGAGAATAGGGAGAGACCACAGCTATAATGATTTTTCAATTTCCCCTACTTTAGTCTCTCCCATTTCTCATGTCCGCAATTTTGGCTAAAAAAATTTGAAAAAATTGTCACTTTTAGTATTTTTTATTCTCTTTTTATGGGTATTAACTCTATTTTAATACATTATTGATTTTCTTTTTTATAGAATATAAATATTGATTTTGTTTTTAAATTTCAATTTTCATATTGTTTAACCCTCTTAACAAAAAAACTATCGACCTTATTAAAACGTTAAAACCTAACCTAACTATTGATAGAAAGAGAAGAAAATATTTTATATATTAGAATTTTATCAGAATTTTAGATAAAAAATTGTGACCTTGAGAATAGGGAGAGACCACAGCTATAATGATTTTTCAATTTCCCCTACTTTAGTCTCTCCCATTTCTCATGTCCGCAATTTTAACTTAAAAAATTTGAAAAAATTCTCACTTTTAGTATTTTTGATTTTCTTTTTAATGGTATTAAGTTCATTTTAATATATTAATTGCTTCGTTATACAATATAAAAGTTGTTTTTGTTTTTAAATTTCATATGGCAACCTAATACTGTTGTATAGGGACTAAAATATTTTTTCATGTCATAGTTAGGCTAAAGGTAAACTAGTAATATCTGAAGTTAATCAAAAAAGTTAATATTATTTAACAGTACTGGCCCGTGATTTATCAATGTACATATGATCTATGTCGTCATCAAATAACAGATGAGTTAAATATAAATAAATAAAATTATTACGATATCTTATATACTACAACTCCCACTATACGCATTATTTGAATAACTTTCAAATTATGGCATTTGATTAACATAGCTATTAATTTTAAAATTGGAGCGAAAAATGTTAACTCCATCAATTAGCAAAGTGAAATTTAATTTTACGCTTCAGGTCAAATATATTCAATTTAAATGGCAGTAGCACGATTATAAAACTGGATTTATAATGATATCCGAATATGCAACTAGATTATTAGGTATAAAGTATGTTTAAAATAACTTATATATGACTTAAATCGGTACAGTACAAGTTCGGTTGTAGTTTAACGTAATTTATGTACAGAGCGTCGTAAAATTTATAACAAAAACATTGTGGATTAAATAAAAATAATAATTTTAAAGAATTGTGTAATTCATACATTTTTTATATTAATCTTGGAATGTATTTCTGCAAGATGATATCGAAAGCTTGGGAAATACTTCATAGAATTATAATTAATCTCTAGTTATATATTGTATTGTTTTTTCTTTCTGATTTGTAAAATCCGATTATATATGGCACCCTTTTGTAATCATCGAAAAAAAAAATTATAACTTTTATTACGTAAATAAGTGAACGTGTTTAAAATACCAAATCGACAAATAGAAACCTATTTATGTAACTAAAGATGCGTAAATCGTTGATTTAATCTGATAATAAATTGTGAATCCAGATCGAGAAGCTCTGAATATTAATTAGAAGAAAGTAAATTAGATAAAAGTGAATGTGTAAAACAAATGTAGGTCTATTTGTGATAAATTGATCGTAAAAGTTTTCATCATTAGCTAAAAAAAACCTTGAAAGGCGATCCACGAGATTTAATTAAAAAAAAATGGATTATGTACATTTTTATGTAAGTTAAAAATCTGGTGGTAAAAAAACTAAAAATATAATAAATCTATGATGATGATGGTATAATTTGCGATTTATTTCAATTATTTAAAAAAATTTCAGTTTTTTGTTATGGTTATAATTCTTTACGGTTTTTGGTTGTTCTTTGTTTTTTCGGTTTTTTTGCGATTTTAGTGCGATTTTTTCCTTTTTTTTGGGTTTTGTTGGGGTTTTTTTGAGTTTTTAACATTGCAATTTTGTTTCAATATTTTGTGATTTTTCTTTCAACTTTTTCAATATTTTCTTTTTAACGTTTTTTCTGATTTTTTCCATTATTCTAAATTCTTCTATTTTTTAGAATATTTTCTTAGTCTTTGTTCTCATTTTTCTGATTTTTTCGATTTTTCTAATTTTTCCCACTTATACTGTTTTTTTTTCTAATTATTTCTGTTGTAAGTATTCGCATTTTTTATTCATCAGAGTTTTTTTAATTTCTTTCGGTTTCTTTGGAATTCTTCGGTTTTTCCGATTTCTTCGGTTTTTCTATTTTTGTTTTCTCATTTTAAAATTTTAAAAAGTGAAAAAATAACAAAAGGAACTTCGTCCCTAGACCGCACAATTTTTTATAGCTCCCTTTCCCCACCCCTCTTTTCCGTTCGTCACTTGTCACATTAACGTTATTATTAATTTTTTTAATAAAAATCTATAAAATTACAGTTTCATTATTACGAATTTATTTTTTTGGAATATAAAAACCGTTATCTTGGAAGTACCTACACAGCTGTAGGTACAAAAACGCAAATGAACTCACACATGTATTAATTATGGTTGACAATAAAAAAGAAGTCCTGAAATTTTATTATGATGACGATTGTGGAGCAATATCCCCGACGAGAACATCAAAATGCAATAAAAGTAATTATATGTAGATATGAAAAGTACGTATCCAAATCCAAATGGACGGTTCAGATTTAATGCGACCGGCACTTAATAACAGCTTAAATAGCGATTTTTGGTGACATCAAAGTGGCTCATTGATGCTCTTTAATAAACTAGCCGGGTGCAAGCTTGATTTTTATCTTTCGATATATCGTTTTATCAATGAAAATATTAAAAATTTCAAATTAAGACTTACTGTTATATACAAAATTAATCAAATGAAAAATTAACTATTAAATCGTCTAATTTTTGATTTCTAATAACTGGCAATAACATTAGGAGCGTATCTTTACTTTATAAGATAGGACAAAAATATTATAGAAGAAAAGAAGGTTATGAGGATAGAAGAGCAAAACTGGAAAGGTGGGAGGAACACTTCAAAGAAGTATTCAACGAAGGAGTAGCCGAGGATGAAGAATATGATCTAGAGGTATGGGACAGAACCAACAGTAGAAATGGGACAGAACCAACAGTAGAAATGGGACAGAACCAAACGCTAGAAACGCTAACAGAGCCAAGAAGTGAAAGAGGCAATAATAAATATGAAAACTATAAAATTGGAGGGAGTAATGATATACCAGCTGAGGTTATCATTTTGGAGGAGAGATATTGATTGTACAAATAGCAATACTAGTGAAAACAATCTGGGAGCAGAAAAAAATGCCAAAAGGATGGAGAGATATCGTAGTATGGGGAATGTTAAAATTATAGAGGCATTTCTCTGCTAGATGTGGTACCAAAATTATACGAAGCAGACTTGATAGAAGGAGCAAGTAGGGGAGTACCAAGGAAGTTTCAAAAAAGGCAGATCTATCATATTTCTAAACGACTCAAAAGTAATTCTCATTAATTCTTAAGATGCTTTTTATCGATTTCAAGCAAGCTTATGACTCAGGTATAAGAGTAGTTGGTGATACGTTTGAAGTAAAAAAAGGAGCTTAAGCAAGGTGACCCACTATCAATGGTACTTTTCAATTTGTTACTTGAAAAAATATTGAGAGGTAGCAGGATCAGTTATTGTATACGCTGATAACAGAAAGGGATTTAAGATTTACTACTACATGAGCCCAACAAGATGAAGAATAGAGGATTTGGACTATAAAACAAAAGTGCAGATTCGGAAAACCACAATACTAATGGAATCCAAGATCATTAAGACAAACTGCAGAAGCAACTAAGAACAACCGAAGATACCCAGCCGGCCGATTGCTATCAGATGTCCCTTCATCCATACGTCCCTTTCCAGTTCGTCGCAGACCTCCTTCCACAGTGGGTTTTTTGATCTAGCGATGGACTTTTTTAGTACTATCTTTGCTTCCTGGTACGTTGCCCGCATCGACTTGTCTTCCCCTCGATTTCTATCAATAAGGCATTCTCCTGAGTCCCCTATACCCGTACTCTTGGATTTTTCGGCGTCCTCCGAAGTCACTGCTTTGATCTTTCGGCCTGTAGACTGCCTATTCCGATTTACCATCTTTCCAATTTCGAAGTATATAAACTGATAAGTTCTCTATATCTAGTACTTGCCATTTTTTGAGGTTTATAGCTTTGGTCTCCAAAAATCAGCTGGTCGATCTGCCTTCTATATTCGTCCATTGTTATTCTAGGAAAGATGTATCCGAACACCAGCTCACTAGAGCACACATCTCGTATCTTTCACCCACCTCCTCCAAGCTTCTGTCTTTTTGTCAGGTTTGCAAGCCACTAACATGCTCTGCGGCAAGTGCGAACGCTCAGCCATGAATAGCTCTTGACCGTTTTATGTTGAGCTACAGTACTCTCAACGGTTGATCTCTTTTTAGTTTGGCTGCTGCAGCTGGGCACTTCTTTTGGCCTCTACCAGCTGCCTGAATTCAGGGCACTTCGAGGAGTCCAAACTGTGAGCTGCCTTCCAGTCTTTTGTATATCCTTTTGTAAATCCACAAGTCCGAGATCTCGATCGTCGAGATATCGTTGGGTCTGAACAAACCCAGATCTACCTTATTTGCTTAGTCGCCTGAGGGCATTTTTGAACTCCTTAGAATCTGTAAAATCCGATGGTAATTTGTCTGCTTGCAAAATCAAATGGTGCAGCGGAAAACTTTGTCAAAACATTTAAAATGAACGTAAAGGCGAGATTAGCAGATCCAATAAATAGTTGTAAAAGTCTTAATATTGTAATATCAGAATTTCTATTCTCATACAGAACGACACCACATATATAAATGAAAGAGACTCCGGCTAAGCTAATGATGAATAGAGAAATCAGAAATAGGGCAATCATACTAAAAGAAGAATTAGAAAAGCAAATAGAATTTTTGGAAAACAATCAAAGAAATATAAAAAATCATCAGTAGCCCAATTAAGACAAGTCAAAAATTTCATGGGCAAGAGGAGAGAATTTAAGGAGTGGGAAAAGGTAGCAGTAGCTAACTATAGTAACCCTAACAAGAGACAGTGGACAAAAGCAATAATCGAAAAGAAGATCGGAAGAACAACATACCTCTGCAGACTAGAAGACAAGAGACACGCAAATCAGATTCATAGGAGACATCAAGAAGAAGAGGAACAAACGGATCAGAGTAACATAGAAGAACAAAGGAGACCTGACACAGGTAAGCGTTATAGTTGTGAAGGCAGAAGAACAGTACAAACTTACAGTTGATAAATAGTGAAAGTAGAAACAACGACAATATTCTGGTAAATAAAGATCAAGAAACTAACAAACAAATCGATTCAACCAACCGAACTGAACGCAGGGAATCGACGGAACAAAATGGACAAAATCAAATGCAAATACCATCCAAATTAGCAGATCTATCACTCCGATCTACAGAATCTTTGGGACAAAGTAACAAGCTGATTGCTACACATAAGCAAGGAGGTAAGGACTTTGTTAATAAAAATATCGACGGCGAAATACCATTGAGGCGTAGTACTAGAGCGACTGTAACGCCAAAGAAATTCAAAGATTTTGTATAAAATTGTAACAGGAATAAATAATTGTTAAACGAAACTATGTAGTATGTAAGGTATTAGTATATTAGTAAAAAAAATAAGGGTCATAAGAACCAAACTAACAAAAGGGGGTGTGACATATGTAAACTTGGCAACGTCGGAACAAGTACTGCGACGGATGACAAGTGACAGGGGGGGATTTCAACTATTGTTAACTAGGCAGATGATATGAAAACGATATTTTCCAATCTGTAAACATCTGCGTAGGAAAGATAAGATTCATTGTATTCCCATGATTAAACATTAAAGTAAATAAGTATCAACCCGTTGATCGTAGTTTTATTCTGAGTAGAATTATCGAAGGTGAATACAACACATCCAATGTGCAGTGAACTTGATAGTTTTCATTTACAAAGCAATTTTGAGGCTGGGTTATTTTCCAATCCAATGGAAAGTGGCCCAGATCATCTTAATCCCCAAACCTGCTAAACCAACCCAAGATATAAATTCTTACAGGCTAATAAGCTTGCTTCCTATCCTATCCAAAATACTAAAAAAATACTAAAAACTAAACTAGAACAGTCATCAAAGATAACCACTTAATCCCAGAATATCAATTTGGTTTTCAAGAAGAGCACGCCACTGTTGAACAGGTTCAACGGATCACTAACAAAATAATGCAATGTCTGGAGGATAAAATGTACTGTTCTTCCACATTCTTCAATGTGAGCCAGGCTTTCAATAAAGTCTGGCACACTGGACTCTTGTATAAGATTAAGAAGCTCTTTCCCCTTAACCTCTTCCTCATCCTGTTTAGAAGACCGTAAATTCTTTGTTAAACTTTGTTAAATGCCGACATGATCACTCGAAGTTCCATTCCATAAATGCTGGAGTTCCACAGGGAAGTGTTATTGGACCTCTTCTCTACCTAGTATACACATCGGACTTGCCTACATCAAACAACGCCTTAACGGCCACATTTGCCGACAATACTGCCATTGTACGAAGGCCCTCAAATAGCATCTTGGACCGAAAACTACCGCGGGAAAAACACATCTTCGCTAAAAGAAAACAACTTAGCCTTAAGCTGCACAGACTCTACTGGATTATTTGACGAAACTCCAAGCTATTTCTTGAGAACAAGGTCTTGAAATACAAAGGTATTCTTAAACATGTCTGGTCATACGGAGTTGAACTCTGGTGCTCGGCATCAAGTTCGAATATAGAAATTATCGAAATGTTTAAAGCAAAAACCCTTAGAGTGGTTACGACGACTATCGAGGGAAAATTTTTGGAAGAGTAAGAGTAGAAGGGAATGAATGGAGAAGATGAACAAATGCGGAACTCAAAGTGTTATATGGTCAGCTGGAGATTAGCCAAATAGTCAGATTAAAAAGATTATGCTGGTTAAGATATGTGGGGAAAATGTCAGATCAGAGATGGTACAAAGGATCATTGATAAAGGGTGAAGGAGAAAAAAGAAGAGAACAGCTTCGTAAAAAGTGCATGTAAAGAGGACCTAAGGAAAGTGGAAATCTACAAATGGAAAGAAACAGCACAAGTGGAGAAAGATGGTTGGAAAATTTGAAGCCACGGGTCTTTAAGGCCTTTAGCTCTGTATTAATTAAATTACCATTATTCTGACCTTTATTGCAGGTAGACAATTTTATTTTTGGCAACATAAATTTAATTCAAGATAGAATATAAAATATATAAAGCCCATTATGTGATATGGAATAAAGGACAATTTTTAATAAAAAGTAAAGTCCAATGAACTAATTTTAAAAAATGCTAGAAATAGACATCGTCATAAATATTTATCTACATATTTATGCAAAAATATAAACGTTATTTATACATTTAATCTATAGATAATAAATAGTAATTATCATAGTGTTTTGATGACCTTTTTTAGTCAAATATGCGCATTTTAATTCACCCAAAAGCTGATGATTTGTATGACGTACAGTATACAGGGTGCGGTAATTAAACCGTCGAAAGATCTCGAGTAGTACAGGAATAATTTTTTACCTGACACCCGGCAGGTGATGATAGAAATTAAACTCAATTTTTCAAATAAGTAACTAAATATTTTTAAGGATCGTCGCGTGCGTAAAATATCTCTAATTTGCGTCCCGAAGAATTATCTCGCCTAATTTTAACAACACAATTTGGCTTTCCATCAAATTTTGAACTCCGGTTTTTTTTTAAAGCAAATTATCAGATTTTTAAGAACTGATAGAAGCGTTTATATTTCTTATTTCCTGTTATTTTTTTAAGCTTCGTAGATTTGTATCGTTAAAAAAATTCTGTTAATTATTAATAATTAATTAATATTAATGTTACAATTAGTTCGCATTTTAGCTCATTTTGTAAATATAATTATAGCAAAAGTACCTGTTATAATAAAATCTATGCTCTATCACAACTATGAACCATATGTGAGGACACAAATCGATAAGATGTAAGCTAACTACGTTTACATATCCATAATGGGTAATGGGGTAGGAAGCATTTGGGTGCGGTGGTGTATGACACCGTTAACAGTTTGCGGTCGCGCTACAATGAACACTCTATATTCCCGAACGTGTCAACATTGACCCGACACTCTATTAAGACCGAATAATGAGTAATGTCGCTCCTGGGCTTTGGTCTATTTAATCGGCACATGTAACTTTTCGAACAAACATAATTGTTTTCTATTAAAATGTTAATTTAACTGCAATAATAATTAAAATTAAATAAGTTTTTAAGTGATTATGCACACATTGCTTGCCAGAGTCAATAATTTATAGTGAAACGTTTTAACAGTCATATTGTCAGTAGATAGAACGTCCTTTAACTTTAACGGTTCTGTAACTAACGACAATGACGTTTAGATTGTGACAATTGTACAAGAAATCAACTTGTTAAATTTTATTCTAAACGTCATCACCTTTAGTTATTGAATCTTTAAAGTTAAAGGACGTTCTATCTACTGACAGTTAAACACTCTAAATTTTGGTGCTAAAATTCCAAATTCTCTTCCACTCGACGAACCCTTAAAGTGCTAGAATTGTAAATTATTTTTTCTACTAACGTGCGTAAAGTACTTTACGCACGCTCATGAGTGCGTAAAGTTTAACTTGTTTTCAATGGTGCGTAAAGTAAAATAAAATTTTCAAAATTTCTTTTTTACATTGTGCAACACATTTTTTGCAATATCCTTATGTTTCTTATCTTGCCAAGGTTCTGTGTACCAGAAATCAAATGGTTAACTTGAAGATTCTGGAAAATAGCTTGTTAAACTCTTCCATGCGAAATCTATTTTTGTACATAAAAATTAAGGTAGTAAAAAAAATATTGTATGCAACTAGTGTGTAAAGTGCCTTTTTTCACTCATGTGATTGTCAATATTCACATTCGTGAAAAAAGTATCACTTTACACACTTGTTGCATAAATAACTATTATTTCATTGTACATGACATCTCGTTGAAATAGTTTTATCGTATCATTTCTTAGAGAAAACGCATCATCACAACGGAAGTATTCTTGAACTTCGATGCACTGTTGTTTCCAAAGGAGTTATTATTAATAGATAAATATAAAGAAATATAAAATATAAAGGGATTTTAAAACAAATAGAACACAAATATCCAACAAGAAGTAAAAATCAAAAAAAAAAGTTCAAACTGTTGTAGTAAATAAATGAATAGGACAAAAATCTCTTATGTTCCTATATGGCAAAGTGTTTAATTTTCTTCCAGAAATTTACAAAATATATATAACAACAATCAACTCGACGTGTTTCCTAAAATAAATTATAAAAAATTTTAAAATGTGTACTAATTAAATATTTTATTTTTTTTATCACGTAATTTTTATAAATTTGATATTTTCCGTTTTTTGTTGTTTTTTTTTCTCTAATTAAAGAACAAAACATTATTAATTTATTACTATTAATATTGATTGCAAATAACTGCAGCCTTTTCATTTACAGTTCATTTATTTTGTTTGTATTAGCTTAACGTTGTATTGCCTTAATGTGTCCCTTCTAATTCGATTAAACTTAAATTAATTAAGGTAGATATTAAAAGAATATATATGTATATATAAAATAAAAAAATCGCCTGTCTCACCCCAGAATTTTCCCGGGTCAGCTGTAGAGAATAGGATTATTTTAATTACAAAATACTAAGCATTACATTAATTTATGGAACAAATTTTAAATATCAAGCCAATGGTGAATACGTCTACCGAATTGATATTTCAATGTTCATATGACATAAGCAGGCGCATGCGCACAATATATAGCACGCTGCTGCAATTAGGATCTCCTAAAATCATGGTTGAAAACCATTGGAAATTCTGGAAAAAGTTTAATACAAAAGTTGTAGAGAATTTTATGCTCTACAACACGCCTATTGTTTGTCTTTAAAATAAAAAAGGCAAAAAGCCCAAATGTGTATGTTTCGCCCTCTAGCGGAGAAATTTGGGAAAATTTGAAAAAATGTTAAAAATAAAAGTTAGAGGAAATTTGTTTCTCTACAACTATTCGTAAGAAAATTTTTTACTAAAGAGCATAGTTTGTCCTATTGCCATCAGCACCATGCTTATAGTTATAAAATGATGAACCTGAATTGGAACGATTTGAACATGCTTTCCATCAATGGCTCCAAGACAGTGAGGAAAGTTTTAAATTCATTTTTTGCTACTATTTGTTATTCATCTGGCGTTTAAGGAAACTGAATCATAAAGAAATGATTATTATGTACATATTAATAACGAAGTTATTTCGTTTACCCAGCTGACGTTATGGTATACGACAGCCGGAGTCGAACTAGTGAGTTGCAGTAGCAGTCCGAATTGGAGTTGTAGTGGAAGTCCCAGTACCCGTCCACTCACTTCAGCGACCTTTAGAGATACGTCAAGTTGAAATCTGAAGGGAGCAAAGCCAAGTTGTCTAACGGAACCTATACAGTCCGTTAAGACATTCGTGCTTCTTAATAAATTCAACAATAATTTTTTTTTGGTTGGCCGTAACTTTTTTTTGTGAGTTATTGGAAGTCAACGGAGTATCCATATTTATTTTAAATTTTTGTCAAACAAGTTATTAAAAAATCAAGCACGATGAATCACACAAAAGACAACAGACAACTATCAAGTACAAAATTATTAAAATTAAATTGTACGTGTCACATCTCGTAAAATATTAAAAATCAGAAATTTGACACTATCTACAGTGTTGTCAATTCAATTTTTACATACATTTGGTGCGTATACGTTTAGCAAGACGAAGGGTTGCCAAGAATACCACTTTTAGCAAGTGTTCGCAATTTAACCATTCGCATTCAATAAGCATGCGCATTTTACTCACTTTACAAGAATAGCGCCCCTGTATTTGCAACTTGCGAGAGTGTCAAGCTGAGGTGTGCGGTGTGCGCCGTGTCTGTGTCAGTCACGTTTGGTGACGTAATCAACAGTATATTTGTTGCTTTGAATTTTGTATTAGTTGAATTCTTGAATTCGACCTTGATTGAGTGTGAGCAGAGAATAATCTAAAGATTTCGTTCCAATATTTATTTTAGGCAACCAGTAAATCCCACATGATGTTTAAAGGTGGTTACTTGCATTTTCATATATTTTTTGTTTCTTTGGCGTGGACTACGTTTTTATAAGGTACAAAATAAAGTAAGGGAGGAAAATGTTAACAAAACTTCTTTTGCAAACGCCCAGTAAAGTTTGGCAGATGTACTCGCATCATTTTATTAATTTTGTTATGGTACATTATTTATTCGATATATATTATTTTCTAAAACCATGCTTAGAGAAATTCTCATATTCGCATTACCTTTTATATGCAATGTGTGTCTGGCTTATGCTTGTAGTGGTGCTAAGTATTTTACTATGCCATATTCGTATGACACAATTGTGCTAACACAATGTGTTAATACACTGAGCTGTGCGTCTGTTGAAGTGTTGACACGCAGAAATTTGAAGTTTTACTCATCATTAACCACAATAGGCCTCTGCTGGCCGCAGTGGAGGGGCAAGCACGTTTTATAGGTACAATGTAACTAAGAGCGTGCTTGTAGAAAATTTCAAATATTCATATGATCGATCTGTGGCTAAAAATCCTAATGTGGCCGTCAGTCTCTCATGTGGAATTATAGAAACTCTCATACAGGTATCTTTGTAAGCGGAGTTACCATTAATAAAAGATGTAAGTAAGTTGTTTCAACCATCCTTAAATAACAACTTTTTATACCATACACTATATGTTTTATTTTTTAAACATATCACTAAATCTCTATCGATGCAGTTTTTTCTATCGTGTGAAAACACTAAAGGTATTCGATAAAACTGTATAATTCGATTGCACAGTTAATTCCTAACGATTTATTGACACGTCTCTAGTCGGCTTTAACATTTTAGAAACTTTAGAAAATAAGTTGGAAAAGTTATAATGGAACAAAAAATAAATAGTATCACACATAATATGTAAAACAATTTAGTCTTAATAATGCAAAAAAAACAACATGTATACACTTATTGTTATCGCTCCATACATTTAGTATAAAAGTTTATTAACTATCACATTATTTACCACTTTATTTACAATTATTGACCAAACAAGTTCGCGTTTAAAATTATGAAAAATATTAATTTCTCGATAACGCTATTTTTGCTGTTATCTTTTATTTCAATAATTTCAGGATTAGTCTGTCAAACAAACTTCTGCGATACGGTAAAATGTCAGCCTAATCTAATTTGTACATCAAATCAAGTTCTTGTTCCAAAGGGTGGATTGTGTGGGTGCTGTGATGCTTGCTATAAACTTTTAAGTAAGTTATATTTTAATATACTAAATAATATACTTTATCTACGACCATAACAATAAAAATAAATAATAATAATTAATTCTGGAGGTGTACATAATAATTCATCTTCATCTGAATTAATCTTTTTTTAGCACATTGAAAACTCAAAATTATCTTGTTAAAAATATCAAGTGATATTACTCCCCTCAATGAGAATAATAAACTGTTCAACTTAGATAGAGCCACTTTGGTATTCGGATCGTAAATAGTGTGCAGTGAATTCCAAGAATTTTTTCCATAATGTAACAAATGAATATTTTATTTGAATATATCATTTTATTTACTTTTTTATTGTTTTTTTAAACTTTTTCTAGTTTGGGTTTTATGTTCATTTACAAAATATAAAAAAATAGGTGTAGGAGAAACTACCAGGGTGAAAGCTCCAGATGTGTGGAATAATATTGTAAATTCTATCCTTAAATTGGGGCGATACAACCGATTGTTTCGTTTTTCTTTTGACCCTTTTTCCTTTTTTTTAACTTTTTTTGATTAACTATTTTTAACCTTTTTTTCCTTTTTTTTTGTTGCTTTTTTACAACTTTGCCCTTTTTTTGCTTTTTTAAAACCTTTTTGTCATTTTTGCTCTTTTGCCTCACTTTATTTTGGCTTTATTTTAGCTTGATTTTGTCTTTTGTTGGTTTTTTTTTTACCTTTTTTCCTTTTTTTGCCTTTTTATGCCTTTGTTTTAAAAACATTTTTTTACTTTTTTGACCTTTTTGTCTTTCTTGTTGCTTCTTTTACCTTTTTTGTTGCATTTTTATCCCTTTTTTGCCTTTTTTTGAATTTTTTTGCCATTCTTGCTTTTATTTTCATATTATTTTGCTTTTCTTTTACGTTTTTTGCCCTTTTACTCATATTTTGACTTTTTTGGGCATTTTTGATTTTTTTTTCGTTTTTTTGACCTTTTTGCCTTTATTAAAACTTTTTTTTGATTAACTTTTTGAACTCTTTGCCTTTTTGTTGCTTTTTTTATCTTTTTTGTTGCTTTTTTCCCCTTTTTTGCCATTTTTTGCAGTTTTTGTCTTTTTTTGCCTTTTTTTTGTTGCTTTTTTACAAATTCGCCCTTTTTTTTGCTTTTTTAAAACCTTTTTGTCAGTCTTACCATTTTTGCTCTTTTGCCTCTCTTTATTTTGGCTCTATTTTAGCTTTAATTTGTCTTTTGTTGGTTTTTTTTACCTTTTTTCCTTTTTTGTCTTTTTACGCCTTTTCGCCCTGTTTTAAAAATATTGTTTTACTTTTTTGACCTTTTTGTCTTTTTTGTTGCTTCTTTTACTTTTTTTGTTCCATTTTTATCCCTTTTTTGCCTTTTTTTGAATTTTCTTGCCATTTTGCTTTTATTTTCATATTATTTTGCTTTTCTTTTACTATTTTGGCGTTTTTTGCCCTTTTACTCCTGTTTTGACTTTTTTAGGCATTTTTGATTGTGTTTTTCGTTTTTTTGACCTTTTCGCCCTTATTAAAGCTTTTTTGATTAACTTTTTGAACTCTTTGCCTTTTTGTTGCTTTTTTATCTTTTTTGCCATTTTTTGCATTTTTTGTCTTTTTTTTGCCTTTATTTTCATACTATTTTGTTTCTGTTTTTTACTTTTTTGGCGTATTTTGGTTTTTTGCCTTTATTTGGCATATTTTTTGAACTTTTCTAAAACTTTTCTTTTGTTCTTTTTTTGCCTTTATTTTTCATCTACTCTGCTTTTTTGTATGTTTTTCTTTCTTTTTTGGCGTATTTTTCTTTTTACAATTTTTACCTTTTTCTGCCATCTTTGCCTTTATTTATTTTTTTTTTACTTTTTTGGCGGATTTTGATTTTGGTTTTTGAGCTTTTTTGTCTCTATTTGCTTCTATTATTTTGCCTTTTTTTGTTGTTGTTTTACCTTTTTTGTTGCTATTTTATCCCTTTCTGCCACTTTTTTTTGTTTTTTTAAACCTGGTTTTGCTTTTTTTTCTTTTTTTTACTTTTTTTAACTTTTTTGGCGTATTTTGCATTTTTTCTCTTTAGTCTTATTTGACATTTTTTTTTGGACTTTTTGTAATTTTTTCCCCTTTTTTTGTCCGGTTTTTTTGCATTTTTTGCCACTTATCCTTTTTTTTATTATAGTTTTAATTTATGCTGAAATTTAGCATTTCATTTTTAACAATTTTTTTGCCATTTTTTGAAGTAATTCATTATCTTGTTGGTATTTATAATAACAAGGTGCCATTTTAAGAAATTTTTGTCGTTTTTCATTTCAATTAATTTTTGTGTATTTTTGCAATGTTTACCCATTTTTTTCCAGCAATTTATTTCATTTTTACAGCATATTTTGTGTACCTAAGACTTAACTGAGTCATAAAATTATTACTCTCAAACTGTTTAGAAAAAATGGTGATTTTAGGTTTTGTAAATGTATCGTAACCTATGCAGACCTTTTTTTTATTATAAAAAAATTAAATGTGTGATTAAAGAAATATGAACGATACCAGAAACGAGCAAGTATCGTTCTCGTGTGAAGCCCTAAATTTTTATTATATTACCCCCGAATATATTAATTATTTACATAATTATTATATTTTTTTAAATTATGTTAGACCTTTTTTAACTTGTATTTAATATTTCATTCATATTTAAAATTATTTTTATATTTTTTTAGGTGAAGGGGAAACCTGCAAACCAATAGAAGTTAGCGACGATCCATTTCTGGCAAGATGTAAAGATGGTTTATCTTGTCCATTCTGGTCCACAAAATGTGTGCTGCTTACATTTTAAATACTGCCCTTATTATCCATTCTCGTCCACAAAATGTGTGTTGCTTACATTTTAAATGATGCCCTTAAATTGATTTACAAATATATTGTATATTTTAAAAAAAAATATTTGTTTTGTCAATTTTACTTTGTTTTACCCCCACCCACCTTCACCCCGTATGTTTGGAACCATCCCGTATATTTTTCTGATATTTGACAAGCCTATTCTACTCTATTACGACAATCAACATACATAGCGACTAAATTTAAAATCCAAGCTTAAAATCAACCCAAAAAAAAATTAATCTTTCTTATTTTTATAAAACCAATCAGAGAGAAGTACCTTTACTTTTCCATACTGATAAGGATATAAGAAACAAGAGACTTCTCCTTTAATTTCAGTAGTTAAAAAAACCAAAATTTAACACTGTAACAGGTACTTGTACCAACGTTTAGGTAATTGTTAATAAACAGTTAAAATTTTAAATTAGATTACTTAATTACCGGTAATTAAGGGATTAAAAATTTGCCACTTCCGCCGGTGGTGCAAATATTCCCGGCCGCAGACCGAAGTACACGCTGCCCTTATTTTTTTTTGTCTCTTTGTCCCTCGTAACCACATCGCGACGTCAAGGTGACGCCTATTGTTGTCGTACTAAGTACGTTGGTGAAGTACCGACTCACTGATTGGAAGTATAATTATAGGCCTGAAGATGGATTGTTAGACGAAACCAGTTGCCTGTCAATTTTTGTATAATTAAATTATTGTGGTACATAATTTTGGTTAATGGTTTAATAATTTTGATCAAAAATTGTAAGAACAATTTTGATCAAAACATTTCAAAAATTTCAGGAATTTCTATGAAAAATTAAAAAAAATCCAAAATTTCAAGAAATTTGATCAGAAACTTCAAGAAATTTTATCAAAAATTTCAAGAAGAATTTTGATAAAAAAATTTCAATCAAAACATTTAAAAATTTCAAGAATTTTGATAAAAAATTAAAAAAATTTCAATTGGTAAATTTTAAAAAATTCAAGAATTTTAACCAAAAATTTCAAGAATTTTTATCAGAAACTTTAATAATTTTGATCAAAAATTTCTAAAGAATTTTGTTCAAAAATTTGAAAAAGGATTTTGATAAAAAAGTATCGAAGAATTTTGATAAAAAATTACAAGAAGAATTTTGATAAAAAAATTCAATCAAACATTTAAAGAAAAATCAGGAATTTTTATGAAAAATTAAAAAAATTCAATTAATAAATTTACAAGAAATCAAGAATTTTGATAAAAAATATCATGAATTTTGATCAAAAACGTCAAGAGTTTTGATACAAAATTTCACCAAGAATTTTTTAAATCAAAATATTTCAAAAAATTTCAATTCGGAAATTTTAAAAAATTCAAGAATTTTTTTCATCAAAATTTCAAGAACAATTTTGATAAAAAATTTCAATCAAAATATTTCAAAAATTGTAGGAATTTTTATGAAAAATTAAAAAAATTCAAAAATTTCAAGAATTTTAATCAGAAACTTCAAGAATTTTGATCAAAAATTTCAAGAAAAATTTTGATATAAAAATTTCAATCAAAACATTTCAAGAATTTAAGAATTTTGACCAAAAATTTCAAGAATTTTTATCAGAAACTTTAATAATTTTGATCAAAAATTTCAAGAAGAATTTTGATAAAAAAATTTTAATCAAAACATTTCAAGAATTTTGATAAAAAATTTAAAAAATTCAATTAGTAAATTTTAAAAAATTCAAGAATTTTGACCAAAAATTTCAAGAATTTTTATGAGAAACTATAATTTTGATAAAAAATTTCAATCAAAACATTTCAAAAATTTCAGGAATTTTTATGAAGAATTAAAAAAATTTCAGTTGGTAAATTTTAAAAAATTCAAGAATTTTGACCAAAAAGTTCAATCAAAACATTTCAAAAATTTCAAGAATTTTGATAAAAAAATTAAAAAATTTCAATTAGTAAATTTTAAAAAATTCAAGAATTTTGACCAAAAATTTCAAGATTTTTTTATCAGAAACCAATAATTTTGATCAAAAATTTCAAGAAGAATTTTGTTCAATAATTTGAAGAAGAAATTTGATAAAAAATTTCAATCAAAACGTTTCAAAAATTTCAAGAATATTGATGAAAAATTAAAAAAATTTCAGTTAGTAAATTTTAAAAAATCCAAGAATTTTGATAAAAAATTTCAATCAAAACATTTAAAAAAAATCAGGAATTTTCATGAAAAATTAAAAAAATCAAAAATTTCATGAATTTTGATCAGAAACTTCAAACATTTTGATAGAAAATTTCACCAAAAATTTTGAGATACCATTTCAATCAACACATTTCAAAAATTTCAGGAATTTTTATGAAAAATTAAAAAATTAAAAATTTCAAAAATTTTGATCAGAAACTTCAAGAATTTTGATCAAAAATTTGAAGAAGAATTTTAATCGAAAATTTCAAGAACAATTTTGATAAAAAATTCCAATCAAAAAATTTTTGGAATTTTTATGAAAAATTAAAAAAATTCAAAAAGATAAAAGTTTTGACCAGAAACTTAAAGAATTTTAAGCAAAAATTTCAAGAAGAATATTAAGAAAAAATTTCAATCAAAACATTTCAAGAATTTTTGAAAAATTAAAAAAGTTTGTGTAAATATATAGGGTGTTTCATTGACCATGTTAAGATAAATTAACACGCCTACCAACCACACTGAATAAAAAAACTAATAAATTTAAGCATTTATCGAATACCCAGTATAGTTAATTAAATATATAAAATAATGCCAGAAAATAAATAGCTAAAAGTTCGTTCGTGTAAATTTCAGGAATTTTTATGAAGAATTAAAAAAATTTCAGTTGGTAAATTTTAAATAATTCAAGAATTTTGACCGAAAATTTCAATCAACACATTTCAAAAATTTCAAGAATTTTGATGAAAAATTAAAAAAATTTCAGTTGGTAAATTTTAAAAAATTCATGAATTTTGACCAAAAATTTCAAGAATTTTTATCAGAAACTTTAATAATTTTGATCAAAAATTTCTAGAAGAATTTTGTTCAAAAATTTGAAGAATTTTGATAAAAAATTTCAATCAAAACGTTTC
Organism: Neocrepidodera transversa; assembly: GCA_963243735.1. NCBI lineage: Eukaryota > Metazoa > Arthropoda > Insecta > Coleoptera > Chrysomelidae > Neocrepidodera > Neocrepidodera transversa. The sequence continues at coordinate 8,270,502 of OY725349.1, read as the reverse complement.
AAAAATTTCAAGAATTTTGATGAAAAATTAAAAAAAAATTCAATTGGTAAATTTTAAAAAATTCAAGAATTTTGACCAAAAATTTCAAGAATTTTTATCAGAAACTTTAATAATTTTTGATCAAAAATTTCTAGAAGAGTTTTGTTCAAAAATTTGAAGAATTTTGATAAAAAATTTCAATCAAAACGTTTCAAAAATTTCAGGAATTTTGATGAAAAATTAAAAAAAATTCAGTTGGTAAATTTTAAAAAATTCAAGAATTTTGACCAAAAAGTTCAATCAAAACATTTCAAAAATTTCAAGAATTTTGATAAAAAAATTAAAAAATTTCAATTAGTAAATTTTAAAAAATTCAAGAATTTTGACCAAAAATTTCAAGATTTTTTTATCAGAAACCAATAATTTTGATCAAAAATTTCAAGAAGAATTTTGTTCAATAATTTGAAGAAGAAATTTGATAAAAAATTTCAATCAAAACGTTTCAAAAATTTCAAGAATATTGATGAAAAATTAAAAAAATTTCAGTTAGTAAATTTTAAAAAATCCAAGAATTTTGATAAAAAATTTCAATCAAAACATTTAAAAAAATTCAGGAATTTTCATGAAAAATTAAAAAAATTAAAAATTTCATGAATTTTGATCAGAAACTTCAAACATTATGATAGAAAATTTCACCAAAAATTTTGAGATACCATTTCAATCAAAACATTTCAAAAATTTCAGGAATTTTTATGAAAAATTAAAAAATTCAAGAATTTTGATCAGAAACTTTAATAACTTGAATCAAAAATTTCAAGAATTACTGTTAAAAATTTGAAGAAGAATTTTGATAAAAAATTTCAATGAAATCATTTCAAAAATTTCATGAATTTTTATGAAAAATTAAAAAATTTAAAAATTTCAAGAATTTTGATCAGAAACTTGAAGAATTTGGATCAAACATTTCAAGAAGAATTTTAATCAAAAATTTCAAGAACAATTTTGATAAAAAATTCCAATCATAAAATTTCAAAAATTTTAGGATTTTTTATGAAAAATTAAAAAAATTCAATTAATAAATTTAAAAGAAATCAAGAATTTTGACCCAAAATTTCATGAATTTTGATCCAAAATTTCATGAATTTTGTTCCAAAATTTCATGAATTTTTATCCAAAATATTATGAATTTTTATCCAAAATTTCATGAATTTTGATCAGAAACTTGAAGAATTTTGATCATAATTTCAAGAAGAATTTTGATAAAAAAATTTCAATCAAAACATTTCAAGAACTTGGATGAAAAATTAAAAAAATTGAGTTAGTAAATTTTAAAAAATTCAATTTTTATCAGAAAATTTAATAATTTTGAACAAAAATTTCAAGAAGACTTCTGTTTAAAATTTTGAAGAAGAATTTTGATAATAAATTCACAACGTTCAGGAATTTTCATGAAAAATTAAAAAAATCAAAAATTTTATGAATTTTGATCAGAAACTTCAAACATTATGATAGAAAATTTCACCAAAAATTTTGAGATACCATTTCAATCAAAACGTTTCAAAAATTTCAGGAATTTTTATGAAAAATTAAAAAAATTCAAGAATTTTGATCAGAAACTCTAATAACTTGAACCAAAAATTTCAAGAATTTTGGACAAAAATTTGAAGAAGAATTTTTATAAAAAATTTCAATCAAATCATTTCAAAAATTTCAGGAATTTTTATGAAAAATTAAAAAATTAAAAATTTCAAAAATTTTATCAGAAACTTCAAGAATTTTGATCAAAAATTTCAAGAAGAATTTTAATCAAAAATTTCAAGAATAATTTTGATAAAAAATTCCAATCAAAAAATTTTTGGAATTTTTATGAAAAATTAAAAAAATTCAAAAAGATAAAAGTTTTGACCAGAAACTTAAAGAATTTTGATCAAAAATTTCAAGAAGAATATTAAGAAAAAATTTCAATCAAAACATTTCAAGAATTTTTGAAAAATTAAAAAAAGTTTGTGTAAATATATAGGGTGTTTCATTGACCATGTTAAGATAAATTAACACGTCTACCAACCACACTGAAAAAAAAACTAATAAATTTAAGCATTTATCGAATACCCAGTATAGTTAATAAATAATGCCAGAAAATAAATAGCTAAAAGTTCGTTCGTGTAAATTTCAGGAATTTTTATGAAGAATTAAAAAAATTTCAGTTGGTAAATTTTAAATAATTCAAGAATTTTGACCGAAAATTTCAATCAACACATTTCAAAAATTTCAAGAATTTTGATGAAAAATTAAAAAAATTTCAGTTGGTAAATTTTAAAAAATTCATGAATTTTGACCAAAAATTTCAAGCTTTTTTATCGGAAACTTTAATAATTTTGATCAAAAATTTCTAGAAGAATTTTGTTCAAAAATTTGAAGAATTTTGATAAAAAATTTCAATCAAAACGTTTCAAAAATTTCAAGAATTTTGATGAAAAATTAAAAAAAATTCAATTGGTAAATTTTAAAAAATTCAAGAATTTTGACCAAAAATTTCAAGAATTTTTATCAGAAACTTTAATAATTTTGATCAAAAATTTCTAGAAGAATTTTGTTCAAAAATTTGAAGAATTTTGATAAAAAATTTCAATCAAAACGTTTCAAAAATTTCAGGAATTTTGATGAAAAATTAAAAAAAATTCAGTTGGTAAATTTTAAAAAATTCAAGAATTTTGACCAAAAAGTTCAATCAAAACATTTCAAAAATTTCAAGAATTTTGATAAAAAAATTAAAAAATTTCAATTAGTAAATTTTAAAAAATTCAAGAATTTTGACCAAAAATTTCAAGATTTTTTTATCAGAAACCAATAATTTTGATCAAAAATTTCAAGAAGAATTTTGTTCAATAATTTGAAGAAGAAATTTGATAAAAAATTTCAATCAAAACGTTTCAAAAATTTCAAGAATATTGATGAAAAATTAAAAAAATTTCAGTTAGTAAATTTTAAAAAATCCAAGAATTTTGATAAAAAATTTCAATCAAAACGTTTCAAAAATTTCAAGAATTTTGATGAAAAATTAAAAAAAATTCAATTGGTAAATTTTAAAAAATTCAAGAATTTTGACCAAAAATTTCAAGAATTTTTATCAGAAACTTTAATAATTTTGATCAAAAATTTCTAGAAGAATTTTGTTCAAAAATTTGAAGAATTTTGATAAAAAATTTCAATCAAAACGTTTCAAAAATTTCAGGAATTTTGATGAAAAATTAAAAAAAATTCAGTTGGTAAATTTTAAAAAATTCAAGAATTTTGACCAAAAAGTTCAATCAAAACATTTCAAAAATTTCAAGAATTTTGATAAAAAAATTAAAAAATTTCAATTAGTAAATTTTAAAAAATTCAAGAATTTTGACCAAAAATTTCAAGATTTTTTTATCAGAAACCAATAATTTTGATCAAAAATTTCAAGAAGAATTTTGTTCAATAATTTGAAGAAGAAATTTGATAAAAAATTTCAATCAAAACGTTTCAAAAATTTCAAGAATATTGATGAAAAATTAAAAAAATTTCAGTTAGTAAATTTTAAAAAATCCAAGAATTTTGATAAAAAATTTCAATCAAAACATTTAAAAAAATTCAGGAATTTTCATGAAAAATTAAAAAAATCAAAAATTTCATGAATTTTGATCAGAAACTTCAAACATTTTGATAGAAAATTTCACCAAAAATTTTGAGATACCATTTCAATCAAAACATTTCAAAAATTTCAGGAATTTTTATGAAAAATTAAAAAAATTCAAGAATTTTGATCAGAAACTTTAATAACTTGAATCAAAAATTTCAAGAATTTTGGACAAAAATTTGAAGAAGAATTTTTATAAAAAATTTCAATCAAATCATTTCAAAAATTTCAGGAATTTTTATGAAAAATTAAAAAATTAAAAATTTCAAAAATTTTATCAGAAACTTCAAGAATTTTGATCAAAAATTTCAAGAAGAATTTTGATCAAAAATTTCAACAACTTTGATAAAAAATTCCAATCAAAAAATTTTTGGAATATTTATGAAAAATTAAAAAAATTCAAAAAGATAAAAGTTTTGACCAGAAACTTAAAGAATTTTGATCAAAAATTTCAAGAAGAATATTAAGAAAAAATTTCAATCAAAACATTTCAAGAATTTTTGAAAAATTAAAAAAAGTTTGTGTAAATATATAGGGTGTTTCATTGACCATGTTAAGATAAATTAACACGCCTACCAACCACACTGAATAAAAAAACTAATAAATTAAAACTTTTATCGAATACCCAGTATAGTTAATTAAATATATAAAATAATGCCAGAAAATAAAAGTTCGTTCGTGTAATTCTGACCTTCAATAATTCATTGCGTCGCGTGCAAAATGAAAATAAATTATCAAGATGGTCCAATCCAAATATTACGATGTTTGACATGAACATTTATATTTCTTTTATTGGTATAAATTATTGCCGAATCAATATCTCAACACTGTTTTAATCTTTTAAATCTATAACAGATGTTCGTTTAAAAGTTCGGTTTATGTTTATGTCGAATATATTTATTTTAACAGTATATATTAAATTATCTTCCTGATTATTTTTTAAATTTTATCCTTCCTTTCATCCTTCATCTCTTGAACAATATCAATATTAACTTCTAATTCTTCTTATTCCTCAACTTCCTTGTTTGTTTATTTTCTATATAGCTTGACGTTTAGTTTCTATATTTTTACTTTTATTATTTCTTGTCTTACTTTTATGATTTCTTTTCTTACTCTTACAATATTTTTTTTTAAACTATTAATTTTATGGATATCATTTTTTCACTAAATTAAACGAACAATTGAAAAAAGCGAGAAGCCCCGTAAGGACCGTTATTTTTTCAACTTTAAACGTATTTTAATTTCTCTCTCTCTCCCTCCCTTTTCCTTTTTACTATTTCTTTCTATTTTTTCTGTTTTTCATAATTTTTTCCTTCTCTATTTGTTCATTTTTTCCCCACCCTTTCTTACTTTTTCCTATTTTTTCTGTTATTCCCAATGTTTTCTCTATTTTAAACTAATTTTTAATTATTTTCCCAATTTTATTTTTTTTATTATATTTTTTATAAAAAAAAAATCCTTATTTTTCTCTATTTTTCCTCATTTTCTCCTATTGCCTATTTGTCACTATTTTTTCCTATTTTCCACTGTTTTTCAATATTTGTTCTATTTGTTTATTTTTCACTATTTTCCATATTTTCCATACTTTTTCCTAATATTTCTATTTTTTACTATATTTCTCTATTTTTCCTATATTTTCCAGTTTTTCCCTATTTTTTCCTATATTTCTCAATGTTTCCCTATTTTTCCCTATTTTATCTATTTCTCCTATTTTTCCAATTTTTCATTTTTTTCCTATTTTTCCCTATTTGTCCCTATTTGAATTTAACTTTTGCAATTTTTTCTGTTTCCAAATATTTTCCTATTTTGCCCAATTATTCTGATTTTTCCCTATTTTTCACTATTTTGTTCCTGTTCTCCCATATTTTTCTATTTTTATTATTTTTTACTACTTTTCCCAACTTTTAATGTTTTTCATAATTTTTTCCTACGTTCACGTATTTTCCCCTCTTGTTCCTTTTCTATTTGTCCATATTTTTCCCCACTTTCTGCTACTTTTCCCTTTTTTTCGGGTAATCCGTATCTTTTCTATATTTTAAACTTATATTTTCTTTTTTATTTTTAAAATTAATAAACCAATATTTTTATGTCTTTGAGCGGCCATTAAATTTTTTATAAAAAAAAAATTCCCCATTTTTCTCTATTTTTGCCCCTTTCCTCATTTTCTCCTATTCCTTATTTTTTCCTAATTTCGCCTATTTTTTCTAGTTTTTCCCTATTTTTCCCTATATTTCTCCATGTTTCCCTATTTCTACCTATTTTCTCTATTTCTCCTTATTTTTTCCTATTTTTCATTTTTTTTCCCATTTTCCCCTATTCGCCCCTATTTTCTGTATTTTTCCCAATTTTTTTCCTATTTTTATGATTTTTCGATATTTTCACCATTTTTTCCTATTTTCCCGTATTTTTTCCTATTTTTATTATTTTTTACTATTTTTCCCAACTTTTAATATATTTTATTATTTTTCCTATGTTACTATATTTCCCTCTCCTATTTCCAATATTTTTTCCAGTTTTTTTTCCCTATTTTAAACTTTGTTTCTTTATGTTTTTATATTTTGTCTATTTTTTGCATGTTTTTCATTATTTTTTCCTATTGTGTTCCTATTTCCTTTATCTTTGCCCGTTTTCTGTGTTTTTCTCTATTTTGCCATATTTTTCCTACATTTCCCCAATTTTCTCTATTTGCTTCTTTCTTCATTTTTTCATATTCCCTGTTTTTCATTATTTTTTTCTATTATCTCTTATTTTTCCTTATTTGTATCTATTTTTCACTATTTTCCCTGTTTCCATACTTTTTCTTATTATTTCCTATTTGTCTCTATTATTCCTCTTTCCCAATTTTTCCCTATTATTCCCTATATTTTCCCATGTTTCCCTAGTTTTGCCTATTTTCCATTATTTTTCTTCTATTTTCGCCTATTTGTCCCTATTTTTATGTTTTTCCCTGTTTTCTGTATTTTTCTCTTTTTTTCCATTTTCTCAATTTTTCTGATTTTGCTCTAGTTTTCACTATTTTTTCCATTTTCCCATATTTTTTCCTAATTTTAATAAATTTTACTATTTCTCCCAAATTTTTCGTATTTGTCATTATTTTTTCCTATTTTACTTTATTTTCCCCGGTTTTTCCCATTTTCCCTATTTTTAATTATTTTTTTTTTAACATTTCATATATTTTTCCTATTTTTATCTGTTTCTCATTATTTTTTCCTATTTTTTTCTTATTTCCTTTATTTTTTCCCACTTTTTTTATTTTTCTCTATTTTGCTTTATTTTTCCTATATTTTACTTTATTTTCCCTATTTTACTTTATTTTTCTCAATTTTTCATTACTTTGTCAACGTCTCTAGTTTTCGTTACGTTACAATTTCTTATTAGTAAATCCTACCGCAAGTGTAAAGGAACTTAGTTCCAATAATTTTGAAAATTTATCCAGTGGCGTAAAAAGTTAAGGGCAAAATATTTGGCCACACCCAACTGGAAAAATATTTTGAACAAAATGGACTAACAGTAATTTAGCTAATAATAATAATAATAATAAAGTATTTTTATACATTAACATATTTGTTTTGAAATATATTGTAATGAAATACTCTGTATGAGTTTTTTTTATAAGTTAATTTTTATTTAATTGTTAAAACGTTGGATAGCATTAGTTAAAATAGTTATTTTCCTAACAAGTGCGAAAAGTTATACTTTTCCGCACGCAATTGCAGTTGCTCGAACGACGCGAAGCGGAGTTGGGGAATGCAATTAAGTGGGGAAAAGATACTTTAGGCAAGTGTTACGAACAATATTTTTTCTACAAGCGCCTAGAATTAAAAAAAAATTTAGCAAAAAGTATTTTTTCTACAAGCGTGCGGAAAGTTACAACTTTCCGCACTAGTGCGGAAAAGTACAACTTTCCGCACGCTTGTAGAAAAAAGGTTTATTTTAAAGAATTTTTATTTTTGGCACATCATTATTATTATTATTATTATTATGAAAATAAAAAAAAATTTGGAAATGATATTAAAAGAAAATTTATATAATTAGGTAAATGGCAAGATTAAAAAAAAAATTATTAGTCAAGAAAGAAAAATTTTAATTTGTGAAAAAGACATGAAAAAAAATAATAAACAGAGACGTCAGATATAAAATTTTTGGAACGTCACGATAAGTTTTACAGAAAAAAAAGGCTATTAAGAAGAAACCTCTAGAGAAGGAAAAATCAAATTAAAAAAATATTCAATGTAGAGAAATTTAAAGAAAGAAATAAGTTAGAAAATTCAATTTAGAGAAATTTAAGAAGGAAAATATAAAATTAGAAAATTCAATTTATATCAGAAGAGAATGGAAGAGTAATAAGTATACACAATTTTTTATTTTTTTCCTAATTTGTAATGTTTATTATTTTTTTATTCCATAGAACCCACCCCAAATTGAGGTAAATAATGTATAACAGTACAATTAAATTTTAACGTTACATGATACTTACATAAACTTTTTCAGTATCTCTATATTTTTAATAATATATTTAATAAAAATTCTTTCGGATTCTATCTCTTTTTTTCTTTATTTTTGATGACGAGCACATTTTTTATCTTGTCGATTGATGTTGGTAGAGCTGTTGACTCGTGCACGTTGCAGATGAATGATAAGATAAAGCGATCGGGATCGGACTTGAAGACCGAAAGGGCAGATATTATTTTATGTTTTTGAAATTTTATCTCGTTCCTTAATCGACCCTAATTAAGTAGGTTGGAAGGCGGGTGCCGAGTCGATGAGGACGTTAATGTACCTACTGCGGGTCATTTCCTAAAGTTAGTTCTTTGAGGTGATGGTATTTATACCTACCGGTTTTTTTTTGCATTCTTCGGTAGAGTGAAATATGTATCTAGATTTGAGGTTTTTTGTGTTTCAGATAAGGACATCGTGAACATGAGTTTCCTCCTCTACCAAAAAAAAAATTAACAAAATAATTTTCTTAATTGTAGTATAATCATTTCTTTCTCTAATAATAATTTCGCTCCAAAAAACATAATTAGAGGTCATGAATAGGGTATAATAAAATTATTTCAAAGAATTCAATCAATCACATATCGGGATCCACATTAGCTAAAATTTAATTTTTTTTTAATAGTCATTGAAAATGACTAAGAAAAAACAAACAATTGCCGAAAATTAATATTTTTTAAACAAAATTAAAATAGAAATAAATGTGATAATAATTACATAAAAAAGTATGAACAAGATCCTTCTCCAATATTTTATTTAAATATTAAATATTGTAGAATGGAACTTCCACCATTTATTTAAACAATAATAGTGTTGTTTTAAAATTTTTAAAAAAATGGCGGAAGCGTCAGATCCATTTGCAAATTTTTATAACCTTGAAATAAATATTAACGAGTAAGATTAAAAAATAAAACTTTACACGTACATAGTAGAAGACCCGGACTATATTATATGCAAAAAAAGGATAGGACTTCATAATTGAAAAATGGAAAAAACAATAAAGAAAAAAAATAGAAAGAAATAGATAGTACCTTTAAATTAATTATGTCTTTCTGACTCATCAGTGGCGAATCCAGAGGAGGAAAGAGGAGAAGTTGCCCCCTCTTCGATACAAGAAAAAAAATAAAAGTGCATAATGAACCCTGTGTTTACATAACTGGGAATGATTACCCCCAGACGCTAAGTCCTGGATCCGCCACTGTTACCTATATCTCAATTTTCATTCAATTTAGAGAGAAAAAACTCCAAAACACCCTAATAAATCCTCCAAATACCAAATTCCAAATTATCCTTCTCCTTTTCATGATATTTAAAATATTTATTAAAAAAGCACGTCTGTGTTACTTAATTAAAATTTATTTAGAGAAATAATTTAAAAATAGTACCACAGACGCGCTCTCAAGAAGCAAATACAGAATCTATTGATTAAAACCGCAGGTTCCTATTTTTATATTAAGGGAGCGTCCGTCCAAAAACCATTTCAGGTAATATAACTAATAAAATTTACTGGGACTTCTGAAAAATAATGTATAGACTTACAAAAATAACTGGGACTTTGGATAAATTACTGGGACTTCTAAAAATTACTGATACATCCAAAAAATTACTGAGACTTCTAAAATTTTACTGGCACTTTAAAAAATGATGTACAGATTTAGAAAAAGTAACTGGGACTTTTACAAAATGATATATAGACTTCCAAAAAATTACTGGGACTTTTAAAAAATTTCTGGGGCTTCTAAAAATTTTCTGGGACTTCTGAAAAATGATGTATAGAATTCCAAAAAATAACTGGGACTTTTAAAAAATTTCTGGGGCTTCTAAAAAACTACTGACACATCCAAAAAAATTCTGGGACTTCTCAAAATTTACTACGACTGTTAAAAAATGCTGTATAGACTTCCAAAAAATAACTGGGACTTTTAATTAATTACTGGGGCATCTAAAAATTACTGATACATACAAAAAATTACTGGGACTTCTAAAAATTTACTAGTACTTTTAAAAAATGATGTATAGACTTCCAAAAAATAACTGGGACTTTTAAAAAATTTCTGGGGCTTCTAAAAAATTATTGACACATTCAAAAAATTACTGGGACTTCTCAAAATTTACTGGGACTTTCATAATATAATGTATAGACTTCCAAAAAATAACTGGGACTATAAAAAAATTACTGGGACTTCTAAAATGTTACTGGGACTTCTAAAATGTTACTGGGACTTTTAAAAAATGATGTATAGACTTCCAAAAAATTACTGGGACTTTTAAAAACTTACTAGGGCATCTAAAAAATTATTAACACATTCCAAAAATGTCTGGGACTTCTAAAAATGATGTATAGAATTCCAAAAAATAACTGGGACTTTTAAAAAATTACTGGGGGTCTAAAAAATTAGTGACACATCCACAAAATTACTGGAACTTCTGAAAATTTACTGGAACTTTTAAAAAATGCTGTATAGACTTCCAACAAATAACTGCGACTTTTAAATAATTACTGGGGCATCTAAAAAATTACTGACACATTCAAAAAATTACTGGGTTTTCTAAAATTTTATTGGAACTTTTAAAAAATGCTGTATAGACTTCTAAAAAATAACTGGGACTTTTAATTAATTACTGGGGCATCTAAAAAATTACTGATACATTCAAAAAATTACTGGGACTTCTAAAAATTTACTGGTACTTTTAAAAAATGATGTATAGACTTCCAAAAATAACTGGGACTTTTAAAAACTTACTGGGGCATCTAAAAAATTACTGACACATTCCAAAAATTTCTTGGACTTTTAAAAATTTGCTGGGACTTCTGAAAAATGATGGATAGAATTCCAAAAAATAACTGGGACTTTTAAAAAAATTCTGGGGCTTCTAAAAAACTACTGACACATCCAAAAAAATTCTGGGACTTCTAAAAATTTGCTGGGACTTCTGAAAAATGATGTATAGAATTCCAAAAAATAACTGGGACTTTTAAAAAATTACTGGGACTTCTAAAAATTTACTGAGACTTCTGAAAAATGATGTATAGACTTCCAAAAAAAAACTAGGACTTTTAAAAAAATTACTGGGACATCTAAAAAATTACTGACACATTCAAAAAATTTCTGGGACTTCTAAAAATCTACTGGAACGTTTAAAAAATGATGTATAGACTTATAAAAAAATAACTATGACTTTTAAAAAATTACTGGGGCATCTAAAAAATTACTGACACATTCAAGAAATTACTGGGACTTCTAAAACATTACTGGGACTTTTAAAAAATGATATATAGACTCCAAAAAAATAACTGTGACTTTAAAATAATTACTGGTACTTCTAAAAAATTACTGACACATCCCAAAAATTTCTGGGACTTCTAAAAATTTACTGGGACTTTTAAAAAATGATGTATAGACTTCCAAAAAAATAACTGGGACTTTAAAAAAATTACTGGGGCATCTAAAAAATTACTGACAGATTCAAGAAATTACTGGGACTTCTAAAACTTTACTGAGACTTTTAAAAAATGATGTATAGACTCCAAAAAAATAACAGGGTCATTAAAAAAATTCGACTTCTAAAAAATTACTGTAATTATTAAACTCATATTGGCGTCTGTTGAAGGATTTAAGGTATAATTAACAATATTATATCAAATAATCAAAAAAAAAATGATAAATTTAAGTCGCATTTAAATACGCCCTCGTCGGTTCCATATCCATCCCTTCTCCGCGATTCAACGTAACGACAGTAAAAAAAAAGTGTGAAAAGGAACGAAGAAGCGTCTGCGTCCGGAAACGAAACGTCACGGGCACCGGGGCCGTGGCTGTCCCAGCATCGAGGGTGTTTCGCTCGGGCCCTTCATTGGCCCGTCGATGGATTCCGCGCGCCTTATTGGCGGCGCGTGCCCTTTACGGTGATCGGTGAGCTGATGATGGTTAGAGAGTTTAGACGAGCTCTGACTTCGGATTGAGAAGTGTGAGGCGAAAATTTAAATTATATTTTTAGACGAACTTTAAAAGAGTTCGTTAGCGTATTCTATAAGTTTGTCTGTCTGCATAAAAATTGTAGTACCAACAGTCTGTATAAAAAAGTTATATGGTATATTTTGGAAATCAGGAAAAAAGGATCATTCCAAAAATTTAATAATATACAAATTTAAAATTTTTTTGTATTCAGTCATAACCATACAACTTACATTTAAAACTTTTTTTTCTTTTAGATACTAAAACTAAAAACACACTGTATCAATATGAATTTCAAAGTACAAACCTACATGTTCTTATACATTAATCTAGAAATCGTTTATTTTCATTTGTTTTCGTTTGTTTTCATTTTTTTTTTAGTTTATTTTCGTTTGTTTTCTTCTGTTTTCGTTTGTTTTCTTCTGTTTTCCTTTGTTTTCATTTGTTTTCATTTGTTTTCATTTGTTTTCATTTGTTTTCATTTGTTTTCATTTGTTTTCATTTGTTTTCATTTGTTTTCATTTGTTTTCATTTGTTTTCATTTGTTTTCATTTGTTTTCATTTGTTTTCATTTGTTTTCATTTGTTTTCATTTGTTTTCATTCGTTTATTTTCGTTTGTTTTCATTTGTTTTAGTTTGTTTTCTTTTGTTTTTATTTCTTTTCGTCTGTTTTCGTTTGTTTTAATTTGTTTTCGATTGTTTTCATTTGTTTTCGTTTGTTTTCATTTCTTTTCGTTTGTTTTCGTTTATTTTCGTTTGTTTACATTTGTTTTGGTTTATTTTCATTTGTTTTCGTTTGTTTTCATTTGTGGGGTAAAATGTATAATAAAACAGTTATAAAATTTTGGTTTTGGTGAGACAAAATTCAACTTCAACAGTCAAAATTTGACATATGCACCGCCCTTGAAGCTGCTTAAAGGATACCATATTCTGCGTGTGATGTAATCCATAAAAAAAATAACTGTATGTACAGTACGTTTCAAAATATTTAATCTTGGTATAATGGGATTATCTGTGACTAACATAATTGTTTGTCCTTTATAAAGATCTTTCGTCCTTTTTAGAATTTCTACTTCTTTATAATGAAGTTTTAGTCCTTTATATTAAATTTATCTATTTTCCTAAAGTAATTTTTGTTATCTGTGAATATTATAACTGTTTGTTTTTTCTGACAAATTTTTAGTACTTTATAAGAACCTTTCTTCCTTTTTAGGATTTTTGCTAGTCTCTAGTGAAGTTTTGGTCCTTCGTACTGGATTTATATTTTGCTAAAGTAATTTTTTGCTATTTGTGACTGTTATATTTGTTAATCCTTTCTAAAGAATGTCTAGTCCTTTATAAAGATCTTTCGTCCTTTTTAGGATTTTCACTTCTTTATAATAAAGTTTTAGTCCTTCGTCCTTTATATTGGATTTCTATTTTCCTAATGTAATTTTTTGTTATCTGTGAATATTATAACTGTTTGTTTTTTCTGACAAATTTTCAGTACTTTATAAGGACCATTCTTCCTTTTAATAATTTTTACTCTTCTGTAGTGAAGGTTTAGTCCTTCGTACTGGATTTATATTTTCCTAAATTATTTTTTTGCTATTTGTGACTGTTATAATTGTTAATCCTTTCTAAATAATGTCTAGTCCTTTATAAAGATATTTCGCCGGTTTTAGGATTTTCACTTCATTATAATGAAGTTTTAGTCCTTCATATTTAATTTCTATTTTCCTAAAGTAATTTTTTCGTATCTTTTTACTCCTTTAGTAAAGCTTTAGTCCTTCGTATTGGATTTATATTTTCCTAAACTAATTGTTTGCTATTTCTGACTGTTAATCCTTTCTAAAGAATGTCTATTCCTTTATAAAGATCTTTCGTCCTTTTTAGGATTTACACTTCTTTATAAGTAAGTTTTAGTCCTTCATGGATTTCTATTTTCCAAAAGTAATTTTTTGGTAAATGCGACTATTATAACTGTTTATCTTTTCTCTAAAATTTTTAGTGCTTTATAAGGACCTTACGTCCTTTTTACGATTTTTACTTCTATATAGTAGTTTTAGTCCTTCATATTGGGTTTCTATTACCCTATAGTAATTTTTTAGTATCTGTGACTATTAGAATTGTTTGTCCTTTATGACAAAGTTTTAGTCCTTTATAAAGATTTTTGTCCTTTTTAGAATTTTTACTCCTTTGTAATGAAGTTAGTCCTTCGTATTGGATTTCTATTTTCCCAAAGTAATTTTTTGGTATTTGTGACTGTTATAATTGTTTGTCCTTTCTAAAGAATGTTTAGTCCTTTATCAAGATCTTTCGTCCTTTTTAGTATTTTCACTTCATTATAATGAAATTTAGTGGTTCATATTGGATTTCTATATTTTATTATAGTAATTTTTTGGTCCCCGTGACTATTATTATTGTCATTTGTGACAAATTTTTAGTCCTTTAGAAGGACCTTTGCTTCTTTTTACTTCTTTATCTGAAATTTTAATCCTTCATATTAGATTTATCTTTCCCCCTAATAATTTTTTGCTCTCTGTGACCATTATAATTTTTTGTCCTTTCTAAGGATCTTTGAACCTTTTCAGGATTTTTACTTTAGTTTTAGTCCTTCAATATTGGGTTTATATTTTCTTAAAGTAATTTTTCGGGATCTGTGAGTATTCCAATTGTTTTTTCTTTTTGGCGAATTTTTAGTCCTTTTTAGGATTTTTACTCCTTTGTAATGACGTTAAGTTAGTCCTTAGTATTGGATTTCTATTTTCCAAAAGTAATTTTTTGGTATTTGTGTCTAATATAAAGAATGTTTAGTCCTTTATAAAGATCTTTGGTCTTTTTAGGATTTTTAGTTCTTTATAATGAAATTTTAGTCCTTATTGGATTTCTATATTTTCCTACAGTAATTTTTTGGACCCTGTGACTACTATTATTGTTATTTGTGACAAATTTTTGGTCCTTTATAAGGACCTTTCATTCTTTTTACTTCTTTGTATGAAATTTTAGTCCTTCCTATTGGATTTATCTTTCGCTATAGTAGTTTTTTGCTCTCTGTGACCATTAAAATTTTTTGTCCTTTCTAACGAATGTTTAGTCCTTTATAAAGATCTTTCATCCTTTTTAGGATTTTCACTTCTTTATAATGAGATTGTAGTCCTTCATATTGGATTTCTATTTTCCTAAAGTAATCTTTTGGTATCTGTGATATTATAATTGTTTGTCTTTTTTGACAAATTTTTAGTACTTTATAAGGACCTTTCGTCCTTTTTAGGATTCTTACTTATTTGTAATGAGGTTTTAGTCCTTCATATTGGATTTCTATTTTCCTAAAGTAATTTTTTTGGTATCTGTGACTATTATAATTGTGAGTCCTTTCTAACGAATTTTTAGTCCTTAATAAGGTTCTTTCTTTATTTTTGGGATTTTCACTTCTTTATAATGAAATTTTAGTCCTTCATATTGGATAATTTTTTAGTATCTGTGACTATTATAATTGTTTGTCCTTTCTAACGATTTTTAGTCCTTAATAAGAATCTTTCTTCATTTATAAGAATTTTATTTCTTTATAGTTAATTATCAGTATTTCCAAACGATTTTTCGTCTTTTACCAACAATATTTTGCACTTCCAAAAATTTTTTTGTAAATTCTAAAAATAATTTAAATCTTTATACGGAATTTTAGACCTTTATAGGGATTTTTAGTTCTCTGCAGTGAATTTTAATACCTTTACATATTTCAATTAGTCTATAAGAAATTTTCTGATGCCTTTGGCAAATTTCTGTTCTTTTAACTAATTTTTGTTATTTTTTTGGCCCCGGTGACTAACGAATTTTTAGTCATTTATAAGGATTTTTGGTCCATTTTATTATATGCTCATCCTTAAACAAGGCAAAAATTATTCGAGCCCCCATTTGCGAAATTTTAAGCCTGCAAAAGGACGAGTCTGATCCACCGGGTGTTCCATATTATAAATTAAATAGTTATAAAATTTGATCACTGTGTATACATTTTGTTGTTATGTCTCCAAGTAGATCTCAAAAATTTAAGACACGTGCATGTAAACCGTTTTATCCGATTTTATGTCGTTTGGCTGGAGCAATAACAAGTTGAAAAAACGCGATTTTCAATTGTCTATAACTCGCGTCCGTGGAGACTTTTTATCAGCATCGATGGTTGGATAATATCCGTCCATCCGTCTGTCTATCTACTTGTTTGTCTGTCTGTCTGTCCGTCTGTCACAGCGATAACTCGAGAATGGTTTCGAATTTTGGAACTCTGTTATCAGAAATCAATAGCTGGTCACAATAGCTCGCCCACTTACTAATTTCAATGACCTAAGTCAACTGCCACGGTCTGTCTGTCCGTTTGTGCGTGCGTCTTTCCGTCTATCTCAGGGATAACTCGAGAACGGTTTCGATTTTTAGATTTCTGTTTTCAGGTTTCGAATTTTATTATTTTCAGTAGCCCAAGTCAACTAAAACTGTCTGTCTGTCCGTCTGACCCTCTTAGATACTGTTAGCTTGCTTTGTTTATTTTATACATTAAAGTGATACCATGACTTTTATTCGATTTCCATTATTTAATATCGTTTTTTGTAAAAAAAAAAATTTATTAAACTTGTCATTAATTATCTAACCCTATTTAACCATGCCGTATCTCCTACACGAACCTTAGTAACATTTTAACCGAAAAATGTTATTTTCCGTTGCAGCCCGGAAAAAATAATTACGCCAACCGTATCGTCCATCAAGGAAATAGTTAGGCGATGATGAAGAACCGGCACCGCGCCGCCCGTCACCCCTTACACCGGCTTAGTAATAGGGCTGGCCCAAAAAGGGGCGGGATGATGGCACGACCCTCGCACGCACACGCTTCCAACCACGGTTGTTCCGAAACGGAAGAAGAAGACCGTTTAGAATACCGTGGACGTCACAGCGGCCGCCGGTGTTCCGTTGGCGCCGCGCTTTAACCGTGTCCTGCGACTTCTGCGAGCCTCGAATCCTGCTGCGAGTCCTTCCGGAATCCTACCAGTGCTGCTATCGCTTAAGTGAATCCACATCTGGTTTCATAGTGACGTGCTTGATTAGTGAAGGTTAGTTTTATTTATAATAAATAATTTGTAACTAACATAATACTTTTTCGTTATATATAGCAAATTAAATAATTAATAGTAACTACATTTCTTTATTAATATATTTATTGAAAAAATAACTAATAACCTTTCTTAAACCAGAGATAAAAAATATTCAAACAAATGTTGGAACAAACTTTACTTATCGAAATTTTAATGACAATAAAATATCTTGTTCCTTGACAGAAAATTAAATATATAGAAAAAGAAGAAAAAGGAAAAAAAGCATGATAAATGGATATAATAAGGTTTCCATGAACAGCTTGTATTTCCTCAAAAATCTATAATTAATTAATAATAACTGACAGTTATTTTTATGTCGTATCAAGAAATAATAATATTCAAAAAATAATTGCGACTATAGTTTGGGCTGAATAACCATCTTCAGACAAAATATATTTTTTTTAATCAAGCAGACAATATCTTTTTGTCACAGCTTAATTTTACTATTTTTTTTTGCAATTCTAATTTTTTGGCCCATATAGAGATTTTTACTTCTTTATAGGAAAGTAGCTTGAACTTTCAAAAAATTAAAAATTTGTTTCCATCTAGACAAAATTTTCTTATAAAACATATTTTTTCAACAATGCAAATCGCTACAACCGTAACAAACAAACAAATAAAAAAAGCGAACTCAATTAAAATATATAAGGATTTGTCCTTCATATTGGATTTCTATTTCTCTATAGTAATTTTTTTGTCTCTGTGAAACGGTTTTTTTCATATAGCGAATTGTTGTCCATTCAAAAAAATTTTCAAACCTTTATAGTAATTTTTTAATCCTTTATAAAAATTTTTTAATCCTTTACAGTGATTTTTGTTTATAAATAATTTTGTCCTCTGTAGCTATTTTTGAGCTCTTTGGTAATTTCTTGTCCTTTCTACTTTTTAGTCCAGTTTAGAAATTTCTAATCCTTTATAGAAAAAATTTAGTCCTTTACATCAAATTTCTATTTCCCTATAGTAATTTTTGGTCCTAGTGATAATTGTTTCTAACGAATGTGTAGTACTTTGTAAGAATCTTTCGTCTATTACAGGGATTTTGAACTATTTGTAGTAAATGGCTGAATAGTCATCTTCAGTTTTAAATCAAAAAGTAAAAAATCCCTATTAGGAATTATGTGTTAATTAAAAAGAAAAAAATTGTTTTTTGTTGCAAAATATTGCTTTGTCATGTTATAGAAAAAAATCTATATAATAGACAACTAAAAATCCAATATAAAGGCTCAGAAACTAAAAATCAACTATCAGGACTAAAAATTAGTTATAGAAGACGGAAAATTGTTTGAAAAAGGAAAATGTTGCTCTAAATGATGAAAAATTGTTATTAAAATTGTCTCAGAGGACAAAAAATTGCCTCAGCAGACAACAAATTGTATCAGAGGATAAAAAATTGCCATGAAGACAAAAAATTACCTCAGAAGTCAAAAAATCGATATTTGTATATGTAAAATTGCAAAATAATGTTTAAAGGACGAAAAATCACTATAGTGAATAAAAATCCCTATAAGGACAAAAATCCTTATAAACGACTAAAAATCACTATAGAAGTCAATAAATTCTTATAAAAAATGAATTAGAATGGACAAAAATTATTTGGAATTGAAGAGGACAAAAATCCCTATACAAGACTAAAAATATTTATAATGGACTTAAAAACTAAAATAAAAACCCTTTTAATGACCGATATAGGAGACCAAAACCCATAGTAGGAAAAATACTAAAAATTATAAAAAATCATTGGAACGGACAAAATATTGTTTGGAAATTAAAAAAATTCCTGTAATAATCACTATAATGAACCAAACATTTATATACGTGTCAAAAATCTTTGTAATTGACTAAAAATCTACTACAAAAAAATAAAAATTATAATAAAGGACTAAAACTTCATTGTAAAGGACACAAAATTATATGGAATTGTAAAATATTGCTTGCAAGGACAACCAAAAATCACTATAATCGATAAAAATCCTTGTACAAAACAAAAATGTTATAAATTACTAAAAATCGTAATACAGTACTAAAAAGTCATTAAAAAGCACTAAAATTCATTTGGAATTGTAAAATAATGCTTTAAAGGACTTAAAATCTCTATAGAGTAAAATTTTTTTATAAATGACTAAAAATCCATTACAAAAGACAAAAAATCACAATAAAGGACTAAAAATTCAAAAATTCGCTACGCATTGTCTTAAGAGCCAAAAAGGACTTAAATTCATATGTAATTGTAAAATAATGCTTTAAAGGACTAAAAATCACTATAGTGGCTAAAAATCTCTATACAGTAAAAAAAATTGATAAAGTACTGAAAATACACTACAAAAAACTAAAAATAACAAGAAAGGACTTAAAATTTGCCTCACAGGACAAAAAATTCTCTCAAAGGTCAAAAAGAATTAAAAATCAATATAATGGATAAAAATGTCTATACAGGACAAAAAATTTAATAAAAGACTAAAAATCACAATAAAGGACTAAAAATTAGCTACACAGGATAGAAAATTACCTCAAAGGACAAAGGACTAAAAATCACTATAATGGATAAAAATCTATATATAGAACAAAAAAATTTTATAAAAGACTAAAAATCACAATAAAGGACTAAAAATTCGCTACACAGGACAGAATATTAGCTCAAAGGACAAAAGACTAAAAATCACTATAATGGATAAAAATCTCTAATATAGAACACAATTGTTTATAAATAACTAAAAATCCACTACAAAAGACTAAAATAACAACAGGACTAAAAATTGGCTACTTAGGACAAAAAATTGTCGAAAAAGTCAAAAGGACTAAAAATCTCTATACAGGACATTTAATTTATAAATGTCCACAAATCTACTATAAATGACTAAATTCAAAATAAAGGACTGTAAATTCGCTACTAAGGACAAAAAATTGTTGAAAAAGTCAAAAGGGCTAAAAATCTCTATACAGGACATTTATTTTATAAATGGCTACAAATCTACTATACATGACTAAATTCAAAACATGGACTGTAAAATCTACTATAAATGACTAAATTCACAATAAAGGACTAGAAATTCGCTATACAGGGCAAAAAAATTGTATTAAATATCAAAAAAGACTAAAAATCACTATAATAAATAAAAATCTCTATACAGGACAAAGCAATTTATAAATGAATAAAAATCCACTATAAGAATCACAATAAAGGACTAAAAATTCGTTACACAGGACAGAAAATTACCTCAAAGGACAAAGAAGGACTAAAAATCCACTACTACAGGATTATAAATTCGCTATACAGGACAAAACATTATCTCAAAGTTCAAAAAGGCCTAAGAAAATTCTATACAGAGCATTTTTTTAAATGGCTACAAATCAACTATAAAAGACTAAATTTAAAATAGAGGACTAGAAATTCGCTAACAGAACAAAAAATTGTCTCAAAGGTCGAAAAGAACTAAAAATCTCTATACAGGACATTTTTTTTATAAATGGTTAAAAATCTACTATAAAAGACTAAAATAACAACAGGACTAAAAATTCGTTACTCAGGACAAGTTATCCAAAAAGTCAAAAGGACTTAAAATCTCTATACAATACATTTTTTTTCTAAATAGCTAAAAATATACTATAATAGACTAAAATCACAATAAAGAACTAGAAATTCGCTATACAGGACACAAAAATGTCTCAATGGTCAAAAAGGACTAAAAATAACTATAATTGATTGAAATTTCTATACAGGACAAAAAAATTATAAAAGACTAAAAATCACAATAAAGGACTATAAATTCGCTATACAAGACAAAAATAACAACAGGACTAAAAATTCGATACTCAGGACAAGAAATTGTCTCAAAGGTCAAAAAGGACTAAAAATCACTATGATGAATAAAAATCTATACAGAACGATTATTTTCATAAATGGTTAAAATCTACTATAAAAGATTAAATTCACAATAAAGAACTAGAAATTTGGTATACAGGGAAAAAAATTGTATTAAGGGTCAAAAAGGACTAAAAATCACTATAATAGATAAAAATCTCTATACAGGACAAAATAATTTACAAATAAATAAAAATCCATTATAAAAATCACAATAAAGGACAAAAAATTTGCTACACAGGACAGAAAATTAACTCAAAAGACAAAGAAGGGCTAAAAATCCACTACTACAGGATTATAAATTCGCTATCCAGGACAAAAAATTATCTGAAAGTTCAAAAAGGACTAAAAACTTCTATACAGGGCATTTTTTAAGTGGCTAAAAATCAACAATAAAATACTAAATTTACAATAAAAGACTAGGAATTCGCTATACAGGTCAAAAAATTGTCTCAAAGGTCAAAAAGGACTAAAAATCTCTATACAGGACATTTTTTTTATAAATGGTTAAAAATCTACTAAAAAAGACTAAATTCATAATAAAAGACTAGAAATTCGCTATACAGGGTAAAAAATCGTATTAAGGCTCAAAAAGGACTAAAAATCATTATAATAGATAAAAATACAGGACAAAACAATTTATAAGTGAATAAAAATCAATATAAAAATCACAATAAAGGACTAAAAATTCGCTACACAGGACAGAAAATTACATCAAAGCACAAAGATGGACTAACAATTCACTTCAACAGGATTATAAATTTGCTATAAAGGACAAAAAATTGTCTCAAAGTTCAAAAAGGACTAAAAATCTCTATACAGGGCATTTTTTTTAAATTGCTAAAAATCAACTATAAAAGTATAAATTTACAATAAAAGACTAGAAATTCGCTATACAGGTCAAAAAATTGTATCAAAGGTCAAAAAGGACTAAAAATATCTCTATACAGGACATTTTTATAAATGGTTAAAAATCTACTATAAAAGACTAAATTTACAATAAAGGACTAGAAATTCGCTATACAGGTCAAAAAATTGTCTCAAAGGTCAAAAAGGACTAAAAATCTCTATACTGGACATTTTTTATAAATGGTTAAAAATCTACTATAAAAATAAAGGACTAGAAATTCGCTATACAGGACAAAAAATTATCTCAAAGGTCAAAAAGGACTAAAAATCTCTATACAGGGCATTTTTTTTAAATTGCTAAAAATCAACTATAAAAGTATAAATTTACAATAAAAGACTAGAAATTCGCTATACAGGTTAAAAAATTGTCTCAAAGGTCAAAAAGGACTAAAAATCTCTATACTGGACATTTTTTATAAATGGTTAAAAATCTACTATAAAAATAAAGGACTAGAAATTCGCTATACAGGACAAAAAATTATCTCAAAGGTCAAAAAGGACTAAAAATCTCTATACAGGGCATTTTTTTTAAATTGCTAAAAATCAACTATAAAAGTATAAATTTACAATAAAAGACTAGAAATTCGCTATACAGGTTAAAAAATTGTCTCAAAGGTCAAAAAGGACTAAAAATCTCTATACAGGACATTTTTATAAATGGTTAAAAATCTACTATAAAAGACTAAATTTACAATAAAGGACTAGAAATTCGCTATACAGGTCAAAAAATTGTCTCAAAGGTCAAAAAGGACTAAAAATCTCTATACTGGACATTTTTTATAAATGGTTAAAAATCTACTATAAAAATAAAGGACTAGAAATTCGCTATACAGGACAAAAAATTATCTCAAAGGTCAAAAAGGACTAAAAATCTCTATACAGGGCATTTTTTTTAAATTGCTAAAAATCAACTATAAAAGTATAAATTTACAATAAAAGACTAGAAATTCGCTATACAGGTTAAAAAATTGTCTCAAAGGTCAAAAAGGACTAAAAATCTCTATACAGGACATTTTTATAAATGGTTAAAAATCTACTATAAAAGACTAAATTTACAATAAAGGACTAGAAATTCGCTATACAGGTCAAAAAATTGTCTCAAAGGTCAAAAAGGACTAAAAATCTCTATACTGGACATTTTTTATAAATGGTTAAAAATCTACTATAAAAATAAAGGACTAGAAATTCGCTATACAGGACAAAAAATTATATCAAAGGTCAAAAAGGACTAAAAATCACTATGATTAATAAATATCTCTATACAGGACAATTTTTTCCATAATATAGAGACTAAAGATCCATATAAAACACTAGAAAATTCTAAGTACTCAAAATCCGCTATAAGGATAGGGATATTTCTCTCTACCAGACTAAAAATATTTTCAGAGTGTATTTATAATATTTTATTATTGAAAAGAACGTGATGGGGTTAATTCGACCTTATAATCCATATATAATCTTAAAGGAGTAATTTTTCATTAAACTTAATAAATTATGTATAAAAGTAGAAAACCCTATGCAATATTCAGGTACTTGTGTTTATAGAATCTAATAAATGTGAATCTAAAAAAATAATGCGCTTATTAAGTGTGGATCTCAGAAGTTTACTGACGAGTACCTAGACGAGTTTTTAATTTTTACTAATTAATACAAAAAAAAACAACTAGAAAATTTGAAATATTTAATTTATTTGCAACACCGCAGATTGTCATCTCAAAAAAGAATGTATTTGATCGACTAGGTATAAAACAAAATAAAATGATTAGGTATGATTAACAGCGCGTGGCAGTTCTTAAATCATCTCTGTCGAGTAACACTTCGAACAGGTGATACACAGAGTTGAAGAATGAAGTTAATAATTTGGTGGCTGGCTTTACGACTTAAACGACATTGCGATTTTATATCGCACTTTAACATCTTGAATTATTAATTTCCAATTTACATAAACACGCATACTTATTACGTACTCGAGAACCGATTTTGGGTGGTTCCCATTAATTCTGCTTTCTTTTCATTAAGTAATAAAGGTTCATTTATAAATTAAATGCGATAGTGTGGGTAGATGAAATCTTGAAAAAAGTTGTGTACTTTAATGTGATTGAAAGGAAGGTGCAATAAAAAATATAAAATTATGCATTTCTGTTGTATCAATTTAAGAATAATTGACTAATTATTATAAAAAATGCTATAAAAATAAGTTTCATTAACTAGTAAATATTTACTATTAGAATCATCAGAAAAATTTCAAAAAAATCTTTATTTTTTTTAAAATATGAATTGTAACCAATATAATACTTACCCGCGAGAAAGAACCAATAAAAACGATTCTAAGGCTGGTACTACGGCTTTCGCAATAATTAATAAATCTGATCAAATTGACATTACAGAAGTTCTTAAATAGATAAATAGATTATAAAAATAGAATTTTTTGTATACCCTATTATGTAAAATTTAAAAAATTGAAAGATATTGAACTTGTCCTCGTATTTATTAAATGAGATGTTTTCCAAATAAGACGCGTTGAGCTTAATGCGGACCTGTATCTTGCAAAATTATTAATCAATTTATTAGGAAAAAAACTTTTTTTTGGGATGCAATATAAAGATGAATTCAATTGGTATGTTTTTCATAATATCAAAACAGATTAATAATTTCAAAGCATTTTAGTAAATTTTAATCTAGTTTGGTTTAAAATTTGATTGATTTAATACAAAGTTTGTAAAAAGATTTAAGAGAGGTCAAAAAAAATTAATAAAAATACTAAAGAGCCTTTTAGGGAGTTTTAATTTAATCCTTGAATTTTGAAGAAATTTTTTTGTCCTGTATAGTAATTTTTATAATTTTTTTATAGACATTTAATCAAAATATTTAAGAGCCTTTTAGGGAGTTTTAATCTAGTCCTTGAATTTTGAAGAAATTTTTTTGTCCTATATAGTAATTTTTATAGACATTTTTCATCCTTCACAGTCTTTTATATTATTTTTTGTCATTTCTAACAAATTTTTTATAAGGATTTTTAGTCCTTTATAGAAATGTTTAGTCTTTTGTAGTAGATCTTTTTTTTAACCTCAGAGGCAATTTTTTATCCTGCTTAACAATTTTTATATCAATTTGTCAATTTCAAAAACATTTTCGCCTTTAAACAATTTTCTGTCATTTCTAAGGAACTTCAAGGATTTTTAGTCCTTTTTAATCTTTTTTTTAATTGCAGAGACATTTTTTGTGATGTTTAATAATTTTTATACCAATTTGTCATTAACTACAACAACATTTTGGCCCTTCTGTCATTTCTAACGAATTTTAAGTCTTTTACAAGGATTTTTGGTCCTTTATAGAAATTATTTTTTTTTTTAACTCAGACGCAATTTTTAACCCTGTTTAATAATTTTTATATAAATTAGTCCATTACAACATTTTGGCCTTTCAAACAATTTTTTGTCATTTCTAACGAACTTCAAGTCCTTTATAAGGATTTTTAGTCCTTTTTAGTTTTTTTTTTAATTGTAAAGACAATTTTTATCCTGGTTAATAATTTTTATACCAATTTGTCATTAACTACAACAACATTTTGGCCCTTCTGTCATTTCTAACGAATTTTAAGTCTTTTACAAGGATTTTTGGTCCTTTATAGAAATTATTTTTTTTTTTAAATCAGACGCAATTTTTAACCCTGTTTAATAATTTTTATATAAATTAGTCCATTACAACATTTTGGCCTTTCAAACAATTTTTTGTCATTTCTAACGAACTTCAAGTCCTTTATAAGGATTTTTAGTCCTTTTTAGTTTTTTTTTTAATTGTAAAGACAATTTTTATCCTGGTTAATAATTTTTATACCAATTTGTCATTAACTACAACAACATTTTGGCCCTTCTGTCATTTCTAACGAATTTTAAGTCTTTTACAAGGATTTTTGGTCCTTTATAGAAATTATTTTTTTTTTTAAATCAGACGCAATTTTTAACCCTGTTTAATAATTTTTATATAAATTAGTCCATTACAACATTTTGGCCTTTCAAACAATTTTTTGTCATTTCTAACGAACTTCAAGTCCTTTATAAGGATTTTTAGTCCTTTTTAGTTTTTTTTTTAATTGTAAAGACAATTTTTATCCTGTTTAATAATTTTTATTCCAATTTGTCATTCACTACAATATCATTTTGGCCCTTCTGTCATTTCTAACGAATTTTAAGTCTTTTACAAGGATTTTTGGTTCTTTATAGAAATTATTTTTTTTTAACCTCAAAGGCAATTTTTAACCCTGTTTAATAATTTTTATATAAATTAGTCCATTACAACAACATTTTCTCCTTTCAAACAATTTTTTGTCATTTCTAACGAACTTCAAGTCCTTTATAAGGATTTTTAGTCCTTTTTAGTCTTTTTTTAATTGCAGAGACTATTTTGATCCTGTTTAATAATTTTTATACAAAGTTGTCATTCACTACAATAACATTTTGGCACTTCTGTCATTTCTAATGAATTTTAAGTCTTTTACAAGGATTTTTGGTCCTTTATAGAAATTATTTTTTTTCAACCTCAAAAGCAATTTTTAACAGTGTTTAATAATTCTTTTATAAATTAGTCCATTATAACAACATTTTGGCCTTTCAAACAATTTTTTGTCATTTCTAACGAACTTCAAGTCCTTTATAAGGATTTTTAGTCCTTTTTAGTCTTTTTTTTAATTGTAGAGACAATTTTGATCCTGTTTAATAATTTTTATACAAAGTTGTCATTCACTACAATAACATTTTGGCACTTCTGTCATTTCTAATGAATTTTAAGTCTTTTACAAGGATTTTTGGTCCTTTATAGAAATTATTTTTTTTTAACCTCAAAAGCAATTTTTAACAGTGTTTAATAATTCTTTTATAAATTAGTCCATTATAACAACATTTTGGCCTTTCAAACAATTTTTTGTCATTTCTAACGAACTTCAAGTCCTTTATAAGGATTTTTAGTCCTTTTTAGTCTTTTTTTAATTGTAGAGACAATTTTTATCCTGTTTAATAATTTTTATACCAATTTGTCATTCATTTCATCAACATTTTGGCCCTTCAAACAATTTTCTGTCATTTCTAACGAACTTTAAGGATTTTAAGTCCTTTATACAACCGTTTAGTCTTTTTTTAAATAACGTGACAATTTTTTATCCTGTTTAGCAATATTTATGCCAATTTGTCATTCATTACAACAACATTTTGGCTCTTCAAAAAATTTCGAACGAATTTTCAGTCTTTTAGAACGATTTTTGATCCTTTATAGAAATTTTTGGTCCTTTTTAACCTCAGAGGCAATTTTTTGTCCCGTTTAATAATTTTTATAAGAATTTGTCATTAATTACAATATGTTGTCCCTTCGAACAATTTTTTGTCATTTATAACGAATTTTAAGTACTTTATAAGGATTTCTAATCCTTTATAGAAATTTTTTTAACCTCAGATGCAATTTTTATCCTGTACAACAATTTTTATATGAATTTATCTATTACAACAACATTTTGACTCTTCAAATAATTTTTTTGTCATTTATAACGAATTTTAAGTCCTTTATAAGGATTTTTTGTCCTTTATAAAAATCTTTAATCTTTTTTAACCTCAGAGGCAATTTTTTATCCTGTTTACCAATTTTTATATCAATTTATCAATTACAACAACATTTTGACTCTTTAAACAATTTTAAGTCCTTTATAAGGATTTTTAGTGCTTTATAAAAATAATTAATCTATTTTTAACCTGTTTACCAATTTTTATATCAATTTATCCATTACAACAGCATTTTGACTCTTCTAATAATTTTTTATGTCATTACTAAAGAATTTTAAATCGTTTATATTGATTTTTAGTCCTTTATAAATTTTTATCCTGTATACCAATTTTTATATCAATTTATCCATTAGAACAACATTTTGACTCTTCAGAACAATTTTAAGTCCTTTATAAGGATTTTTAGTCCTTTATAAAAATTAATAATCTTTTTTTAACCTCAGAGGCAATTTTTATCCTGTTTACCAATTTTTATATCAATTTATCCATTACAACAGCATTTTGACTCTTCTAATAATTTTTTATGCCATTACTAAAGAATTTTAAATCGTTTATATTGATTTTTAGTCCTTTATAAAAATGATTAATCTTTTTTTAATCTCTGAGGCAATTTTTATCCTGTATACCAATTTTTATATCAATTTATCCATTAGAACAACATTTTGACTCTTCAGAACAATTTTAAGTCCTTTATAAGGATTTTTAGTCCTTTATAAAAATTAATAATCTTTTTTTAACCTCAGAGGCAATTTTTATCCTGTTTAAAAATTTTTATATCAATTTATCCATTACAACAACATTTTGACTCTTCAAACAATTTTAAGTTTTTTATAAGGATTTTTAGTCCTTTATAAAAATGAATAATCTTTTTTTAACCTCAAAGGCAATTTTTTATCTTGACCAATTTTTATATCAATTTATCCATTACAACAACATTTTAAGCCTTCAAACAATTTCTTGTCATTTGTAACGAATTTTAAGTACTTTATGCGGATTTTAAATCCTTTATAGAAATTTTTAGCCTGTTTTAATCCAAGAGGCAGTTATTTTATCCTGTTTAACAATTTTTATATCAATTTGTCCATTACAACAATATTTTGGCCCTTGAAACAACTTCGATTCCTTTAGAGGATTTTAGGAGTTTTTAGTCCTTCAGTCATTTATAAAGATTTTTAGTCCTTTATAGGAATTTCAAGTCCTTTATAGTAGATCTTTAGTCCAATCTATCAATAGTCTAAGATACAAGGTATAAGGTAAATCCAATATTTATAGCTATAGAGGTTTCATTAGCTCTCCCGAACATTGAGTGGCCAATCTGCTGGCGCGCTGAGGAAGATTAAAGCAGGGGCGGACGATCAAAATAATAAATTTATTAAAAAACATAAACCTCACGGATAAAAATTATATAAATATCAAAAATTTGTTATTACAAAAGGCGGAAAATTATTGGCAGACGATTTTGCAAAAGAGAAAGATCCAGCAGACTTCAATAAAGTGGTTTTAATATTTGTGACAAAAAAAGGATAAGTCTCCTGATTAAAAATTATTGTAAATAATTCCTGAGTTGTTAACTAAACTATATGCTGAATGATAAACAAAAAAAACAAAAGCCAACAAATAATATTTATGAAGGTAAAAGAAATACTGGTCTGCCTTCCGTTTTTTTGTCGGCCATTCAGCATACAGTTTAGTTAACAATTCAGTAAATATTTCAAATAATTTTTAATCCTTTTTTGTCACATATACTAAGGCCACTTTGTTGCAGTCTGTCGGCCCTTTCTCTTTCACGAAATCGTCTGCCAATAAGTTTCCGCCTTTTGTAATAATATATATATATATATATATATATATATATATATATATATATATATATATATATATATATTTATATAATTTTTATCTGTGAGGTTTACAATTTTTTTTATTAAATTTATCATTTTTGATCGCCCGCCCCTGCTTTAATCTTCTGAACGCGCTAGCAGATTGGCCACTCAATGTTCGAGAGAGCTATAAATATTGCATATACCTTATACCTTGTATTTTTATGTTGCCAACTCTCCGTCTACAAGTTTTTAACACTTAATGCAAGTTTTTATTCTGTACAACAATTTATGTAAAAATCCACATAGATTTTTTTCTTTGGGATATAAAGTAGTAAAAGGTGATATTTTCTTGTTAAGGCGAAATTTTGTCAAGAAATCATTTTTTTTTATAAGTCAAGGTTATTTAATTAAAATAATGTAGGTATGTGTATATCTGCAGCTGTATCCTCTTTACAATATACAGACCATTTTTACTTAAATATGCAAAAAAATTTCAACGAGCGGCTTATTTCTAAACTGTCATGTTCTACCTACCTTAGATATTCGCTGTGATTATTGCCGACTAATCAAATACCTATCAATCATATAAACAGAAAATTCCGCTTACATACTACCTGTTACCATGGAGACATCACATAAATAATTCAATTATTGAAATATCGTTACGGTCGCCTTAAGCTACTGGGTGGCTTCATTAAGACCGGAGGATCATTATTAACATAACAACTTTAATCGCATACCGACCATTCGATCCCAGAAATAAATTATTAAAATTATTTTTAATAATATGTGCACCATGCTGTGATAAGATTGGCTGGTTTTTTGATTATCTCTTCTAAACTATACGTTATCGAAATAGTTATTCTAAGCTTTTTCTAAATTTGCTATAACATGAGAGTAGAACCAACTCTGTACGTCAAATAGTATTCCAGATACAGCAATTTGATAATTGGCAATATATACAAAAAAAAAAAAAAATCCAAGGGAGGAAAAGGCACTAAAAGTCAATCGTAATGTTTACTGTCAGTGAGCAACGGCATACTATGATTTTCTTAGTTTAGGTCAAAAAACGTATCTAAGAATCCTGACCTTGAAATTTTTATAGAAATATCTAACGTTGAAGTAACATTCATGTTTAATTTTTACCAAAATACACGATATACAAGATACAAGATATTCTAAAAATTACGGAAACAATTTGAATATAATAGATTCACAAGTTTCATCATTTAAAACATACTTAAAATGAGAGGGAGGGAGGAAAGTGTGTACTTTCTATAGGGGTAGGAGGAAAAATTCTTATTGATACATGTCAAGTTTACTTCGACAAAAAAATGCTCTCGTCTCAACGCAATCTGAACAAACGTCAAAATAAAACGTTAAAACTGACAAATTTTTGACAGTTTAGTTGGTATTCTTGAATTTTCTAGCTATGTTGACAAACCGACTGCTCAACTGCTTTACTCTTTGCACAGATTCAAGAATTGACCACCAGGTCTTGGGTATATATTATAGAAGCAAACTTGCTCTTAGTATGCCGCACAGGATGTTGCCTTCCTTTTGTAGGAGTATGGGATAAATGTCACCTGGTCCTAGCGATTTATATAGTGCCCATTTCATTTTGTCCACATCTATTCCCTTTTTTTCGACCTGCCAGTTCATTCTGGAGGTGGTTCCTGCTCTGAATCCTACCAATTCTCCTGTGATTCGTGATTCTGGGAGTGAACCCTTAAGATTGTTTTCTCACCAATTTTGGTTATTTTCCGTTCTATTTTTGTGATAGAGTTTATTGGCCTCTGTGGATCTTTGGAAAGGATTCTTTGAAGGCTGGCACATTCGTGAGTTCCATTTATGTCCTCACAGTAATATTTCCAAGTATTGATCTTAGATTTCCTCAATATCTTGTTGTATTCAGTTAGAGCCTTTCTGTATTCATCCCAATTACTAGAATTATGCCTTGCTATGTCGTACTTTTTTCTAACTTGCCTTCTTGCTTGTTTGCTGTTAATTTTAACGTCTCTGCCACCAGGGCTAATTTGGACGGGACCTACAGCTTATCGTGGATTCCAAACCACGGTCCTCAACCACCCTAAACCCAGGACTAGCAAGTGTGTAATTGTGCCACCAACCCCTATCAGTTCCACAAATACCTTTTTGCAATTGCCCAAAATCTTTAATTCCACTTGAGATTCATGAGAATCGAACCTATGACCCGAAAAATGATAAAGTATAAAGGCCGATGCCTTAACCAACCAGGCCATCGTGTACCCGGTTAACTTCCCTTCTTAATCCTGTAAGTTGATTGGTCCACCAGGGAACTTTTACTTACAGGGTGACAGTTATTTTCGTAGGACAAGATAGCAGCTTCCTATAATTGGTCTGCTTTTATCTCCAGGTCTTATCTGTCTTTTAACCAAACTTAAACTGTTTTCATATGCTTCCTAATCAATTTTCCGTGGGTTTCTTAAATGATTGCCCTCCTATATTAAAGTAAATGTGTCCGTAGTATGAAAAGATAAGCTCCTCTGACATTTCTTACAAAATAAAATTACTTATAAAAGTAGTATTTATTTTAATGAGTAAAGAAACACAAAAAGTCCAGTACCACAGAAATATATTTGTTACAATTAGTTCAAATGTGAAATTTTCAACTATTTTCGGCTCCCGCTATCATCAGGCCATAAATATAATGGAACAAACAGTGAAATAACATTTTGGTTTAAACTCCCCCATCGTAGGTGTTCTCTCCTTCCCCTGCGTGGAATCTTCGACTGGCTCCCGCGCCGCACATTCATTTAAATGCCACTTATGGCCTGTTCTGGGTTAGGATTTTTCTTATCCTTTTCCTTTGTACTTGGTACAACCGTTTTTCCCGATGAGATACATCTTGTGTCCCAACAATGTGTTTCAAAAATTTTTTAATTTCTTAACTTTTATTATAATATTTTAATATTCAGTACCATGCAACTTAATTAAATTAAATTTTTATGTTGCTTAAACCAAAATTTTATTTCACTGTTTCCATGATTTTTATGGCCTGATGATAGCGGAAGCCGAAACTAGTTGCCAATTTCACATTTGAACTAATTTTAACAAATATATTTTTGTGGTACTGGAGTTTGTGTGTTACTTTACTCATTGGTTGACCACATTTGAGACATGGATAACCTGATGAATTTATTTATTTTAATATCTATAACCTTTTGTCTGGTCGAAGTGACAAAGGTTGGTTAATGGGGACGTATGATGTGGTAGCTACAGCAAAATGATTTATAGCATATGAAAATATAACTAAAATTATTCGCAAAAATAGGCTTGGCTAATTTTGAAACACTACGATTACTAAGAAATAAATTTTCAAAATTTCCAAGTGATATCAGCTACATTAATTTGTTTAAAGTAATGTAGATGGCACGACAAGGCATAATTTACAGTTATCTGTCGAATATTACTAAACCAAATAGCCTTAGCGACTTTGACTATTAAAAAAAAAGAAAAAAAAACAAAACACATAGGCGACACATAAACATTAAAATAATAGGTTATGTTATACTGAAAAGTGACAAGTAAAACGCTGTGACTAGCAGTACATCGGATGTACGTTTATTTTATATATCTGTGGTTGTTTACTGCGTTTTAAGGTTTACAAAGTATGGAAGAGTATGTTTGCGCATTTGCTTGATAAGTTTGATAATATTTCTGTCACTTTTTTATGTTTTGATATTTTTTTAGCTTCCTAAAAGCAACATAAACACAGTCATTGGTAACCGGTTTGATTTGTACAGTAATAATTTAATTAAAATAATAAACTCATAAAAGGTGTGTTTGCTATTTGTATTGAGGTAAAAAATATAATGATAATGAATGTGGTAGAATTTAACCGGCACAAAGCGTCACGTAAGAAAAAAGCGTTATGGCCCCTCTAAGCGACTCCCTCTCTTTCCACAATATAATTTTTGTTTCATTTAATTTTTTTATATTATTTATAATTATTTTATAGGGAGAGAAAGTTTTTTATATTTTCTCATTTTTTGGCATTTTTCTGGTTTTTGTTTGTTTTTTTTTATTTTTTTTTTGGTTTATTTTTCTAATTTTTCCTCATTTTTCCCATTGTTCTGGTTTTTTTTTCTTTTGTATTCTAATTTTTTGTTATTCCTCTGACCTTTTGTGGTTGTTTGCGATTTTTCTGCCATTTTGTTTCGATTTTTTTTTTCTTCATTCGATTTTTGTAAATTTTTTTTTCGTTACAATTTTTTCTGGTTTTTTCGTTGCTCTTTGCGTTTTTTTTTTTCGTTGTTTTACATCGTTTTTTTACGATTTTTAGAGCGCTTGGTCTTTCCGTTTTTTCCGTATTTTACAATTTTATTTTTCATTTTTTTTAATATTTTTGTTTAAATTTGATTTCTGTTTTTCTTATTACTCCGATTTTTTTGTGATTTTTTTGGTTGTTAAAATTTTTTCTCGTCTTTTTCACATTTTTCTGATTTTTTTATCGATCTTTTCTCATCGTTCCTCATTTTTTCATCATTGTTGTTTTTTTTCTAATTTTTTCTTATTTCTTTATTTTTTGCGATAATTTGCGATTTTCTTCTCTTATTTTTGGAAGAGAAAAAGTTTTTTTATAGTTTTTCGTTTTTTTCTCATTTTTATGATTTTTTGTTTTTTTTTTGGTTTTTTTTTTCGAGTTTTTCTAATTTTTCCTCATTTTTGTTTTCGTATTTTTTCTTATTCCTCTGTTTATTTGCGATTTTTTTGCCGTTTTCTTGAATTTTGATGCGATTTTTTTTTAATTCATTCGATTTTTTTCATTTTTTTTATCGTTACAATTATTCTGGTGTTTTGGTTATTCTTTTTTTTGGTTGTTAAAATTTTTTCTCGTCGTTTTCTTATTTTTCTGATTTTTCGTTTTTTTTGTCGACTTTTCTTATTTTTCACATTTTTTCATCATTGTTCTTTTTTTTTTCATTTTTTTCTCATTTTTCTTATTCTTTTAATCTTTTGCGATTATTTGCGATTTTTTTCTAATTTTTTTGAAGTTTTGTTGAGATTTTTTTACAATTTATTTCAATTCTTTCGAATTGTTAATTTTTTTGAAATTTTTTCTGTTTTCTTTTTCTAAATTTTTCGATTTCTTACGTTTTTCTGCGCCGTTTTTGTTGTTGCGATTTTAAGAGTCTGATTTTTTCAGATTTTTCTTTAAATTTTTTCCGATATTTTCTAATTGTTTTTCTCCAAAATTAATGTTTATTTAACGGCGAAAATAAAAACAATACAATTTTCTTCTTTTCTCATGTTTACATCTGTCCTCTATTTAATAAGGAATTCAGTTCATATATACTGCCATCTCTGAACAGTATTATCGAATAATGTAGATATTTTTAATTAATTTTTTTTAAAATAAAATATTGGTTTAAAAAATTTATAAATATTTTTTCTAGGCATATTTGATAACAGACTTTTAAGTGGGAATTTAAAAATTTTACGTAATACGTCTCCATTGCATATATTTAATACGTCCAGATTATTTAGTGTAATAAATTCTAGTAAAGAATCACCCCTTTCATTTTTTTAGTGAAAATTTGGATAAAATCGATTCTGTAGTATTTTCTATTTTTTAAAGAAAAATATATTCGTGGCGGACAACCACATACATAAATACTAAAAATATTTAATATATTAGATTTTTTTTATTAAATCTGGCTTGTATAATTAGAAGTAAAAAACATTTCTGTGAATAATAACCAATATTTTTTTAATCAAAATCACCAATCAAGCGACTACTTAGTTATTATTTTCTCTAGTTAATCACGACTCGATCTACCTGTAACTACAAGAATATCGTCGTAAAAATTTAAATGTGCGTCTAAATTAATGTAGATCCCGATGAATAAGGGTGGAAAAATGCGTGATAGGGGATGCAAATGTGAGCTAACTACCTGAATAATTTTAGTAGAACACGTTGCGCTTGTGATTTTGATTTACATTAATTTCATATTTTTCAGTATAAAGGGTAATCAATATTTAAATTTACACAAGCTATAACTCCCTACCGTAACAACCTGTATAATTACGGTCACGCTTTTTATGACTACTAATTTTTTCGTGTGTGTGCTGGCGGTTCGTGAGACCTTACATTGCTTTTTTTGATACTTTTCTTTTATATTTGAATATAAAATTTGTTAAAAGTGTTCACAAATTGGATTTTATTTGTGGTGTTTATTTTTCTTTCAAGCAAATTTCAAATATTTAAAAACTTTGTCATATTATATTTTTACGAAATTTGTAAGTAGCAAAAGATAATAAATAATCATAATGATATATTCATTTTTTTATATAAATGAAAATAATGTAAGGGAGGAGGGAAGTTGAAACATTTTTTGGAATTTCACAGTCTGTATAAGATCCTTACCGGTTTAATAAAACAAATGTCCGGTCCAGTATGAATACCTGTCTTTGCATTTTCGAGCGAATTGTTAGTGGGCTTGGGTTAGGATTTATAAAATTAGTTTATTCTGCGTTCTTGCGAATATTAGCGAAGTGGCTTGCATTAGTGTAGTGTTTTTCTAAATTGTTTTCTTATTGTTATTATTTAATCAAGATGGCGTTGTGGAGATCTTTACATGAATGTTTCTGATAATGAAACGGACAATTTTACTTTTCAACCTTATTAAATATTTAATTTCAATAAAGCGTATTCTACCAACATTTCATTAATAAACTGCCAAAATCACCAGTGTCTTATCGCAGTAAAAATATTTTGTACATACTTTTTACCTGCCCGTGGGATATGTATTTTTTTTATTAAAAGAAATCTTTACTACCTAAATTAGCCTGTGTATTAAAATAATTTTAAAAAAATATTTAATAACGTTGAAAAGTAGAATATAACGATAAAAAGCAAAAAAAAGGTATTATTTTTATTAAAAGACGTCTTGACTACTAAAACTAGCCTGTGTATTAAAAAAAAATATTTAATAACGTTTAAAAATAAAATATAACGATAAAAAGCAAAAAAAATATATGCTGTATGCGGGATTCGATCCCGGACCTATCGCACCACTAACCAGCACTATTCCACGCTGCTACTAGAGCTCATACTTACGTTTGTTCAATCTTATTATTTAAGCGAATCACGTGTCACGTTTGGATGATACAAAATATTTTTTCTGCGATGAGACACTCGTCTTAAATATACCATACATAGATGGCAATAAAATATAGTTTTAAATTCAAATCTAAAAAATCTACTGAATTTTACAGCGGACGTAAATATTAATATTTTGCGCTCAATTTTTTTTTGATCGTTTTTAAATCACAAAATCTCTTGATTTAAGTTAAAATAAAAAAAATAAGAAAAATGTCGAACCTGCCTATTGTTTATAACTTCGTAACTAGTTACGGGATTATCCCGATTATGAATTTAAACCGGTTGATATTGAGCTAAATTGGTAAATGGATAAAATGTGTCCAGAACGTCATAGAAAAGGAGAATAAATATTGTATTTTACCTTCCATTGACCCCATTATTATTACCCTAAATTCAGATTCAATATAATAAATCATAACTTTTTAATAAATTCTCATGGCAGGACAAACTGGTGTTTTATTGGTATTACTCTATATTGCTAAAAAAAAATCTGCTGTGTCACCCCAGAACTTTCCCGGCTCGACCGTAGAGAATATGTTATTTGATATTATTATTTTAATTACAAAATACTTAGAATTACATTAATTTATGGAAAACATTATAAATAGCGAGCCGATGGTGATATTTCAATGTTCAAAATGACATACGCTGCGCATGCGCACAATATATAGCACACTGCTACAATTAGGATCTCCTAAAATCATGTGTGAAAACTATTTGGAAGTCGGGAAAATTTTTCATACAATAGTTGTAGTCAATTTTATGCTTTACAACTTTGCACTGAAACATTTTGCACACTAAAGAGCATAATTTACTTCCAATTTTAAAAAAATGGAAAATCCTAAATGTGTATTTTTCTCGCCATCTAGCGGCGAAACTATGAGGAATTCGATAAAAAGTTAAATAAAATTTGATGCTTTACAACTTTGAACAAGAAAATTTTGCACAAAATGCATTGTTTCTCCTCAAAATCAAGAAAAACTAGAGAAAACCTACATGCACATTTTTTACAAGCCCTCTGGTGGCGCAACTATGGGAAATTCTGAAAAAAGTTTGAAACAAAATTTATAGGGAATTTTATGCTCTAAAACTTTGCACTGCAACATTTTGCACTAAAGTGTATTGTTTGTCCTCAAAATCAAGAAAAACTGGAGAAAACCTACATGCACATTTTTTACGCGCCCTCTAGTGGCGCAACTATTGGAAATTCTGGAAAAAGCTTGAGACAAAAATTGTAGGGAATTTTATGCTCTAAAACTTTGTGCTACAACATTTTGCACTAAAATGTATTGTTTGTCCTTAAAATTTAAAAAAAGTAAAAAATTGTTACATGTGTATTTAATCAATATCGGTCTTGAGGACCTTCTACTGTACCGATTTAAACCAAAAACTAATGGTCGCATTCGAGGCACACACCGACCCTTCAAACCAAATTTCAGCTTGATTGGTCAAACGGTTCAGCAGTTATCGTGGAAGATTACACACAGACACACACACACAATCTTCTTGGGGGACCTCAAAATGGATATTTCCATCGATATCTCGATTTTTTTTTTGCTCGTTCACCTTACTTTCCCTTTGATGAAACAATTCAACAGAGATTTTTTTTGATATCCTATGGTATGGTAATATATAATTTTTTTTTCCACATTACATCTAAAAAAATCTGATGTGGCCAGCACATGACCTCTCGCCATTTTTGAATCAAAAATTTACAGGTTGACACAAAAAAGTATGAAAAAAATTATTTTTTTTTAAATCTGGCAACAATGGCAAAAGTTTAGAAAATTTTAATGAGATGAAAATAAACTATAGGGTATACAAAATATATGTGTAAAACTTTATTGCCGTTTTGTATAATAATGGCGTCATCACCCATAGCAACTGCCACTTCCGGTTGTGCGATTGGCACCAAAAGCTAATCAGATCTAATCTAGGGTATCAGAATTATGTATGCAAAATTTCAATTTTTTTTATTCAGTAGTTTTTGAGTTATCGTTACTACAACATCCATCCAAACACACACACACACTAACACACACACACACACTAACACACACACACACACTAACACACACACACAGACATCATCGCGAAAATATTAAAATCGTATTCTAGGGACCCTAAAACGTGTTTATCCATTGAAAACTCACTACCCAATTTTTAGCATGATTCCTATACCTCTCTTATCTGAAGGGCGAGAGGTAAAAATGATGTAAGAATCGTTATTAATATACAGGTCTGGCTTAACAGATTTGGACTATTATTAATTAGTTTTATTTTACTAAAAGTTAATTTTTAATAATTTTGTTTCAGAAATTAACAGAAGTTGTTGAAAAATGCCTCATACTGGTACGTATTGATTATTTGACTATTAATAATTTTTCTATCATAATCTTGTAATCCTAATTACTAATTAATATTTAAGCTAGGTATAATTTATCTTTAAGGTTTTATTTTATTTTATTAAACTTTGATTGATTCATGATTGAAATTTCATAAAACGCTAATTCCATTTACATTCTTAAATAAAGGGAATTTAATAAATATATTTCAAACTAATTGGAAAAATGTCGAACTTAAATTGGCGAGCAACATGTCAATAATCTCTATATATAAAATATAGCCAAGTAAACAGACCTGTCATATCTGTTCTTTTTGATGCTCATATAATTGGAAAAATATTCATAAATTTTGATGGAATTCGCAAATTAACTATGGAGAATTTTGTTTGCAAAAAAATAAATAAAAATAAATCAGCTATAAAATGTATTTTTATTGATTAAAAAAATTAATTTTGGCACATAAATTTTTTTTTCTTGAATGGTTTTTTTATATTTTTTTGAGATCGTTTTTAATTTTTTAATGTTTACTTAATTTTTTTTTGTTTGTATAGTTTAAACGTTTTAGATTCTTGAAATGTTTATACTTTTCAGATGACAGTTGATATCTTTTTAAACCATACAGAATTTTGATTTTTTTATTTGAATTTTTAGGATATTTTTAGGTTTAATGATTTTCAAAGTATATTTATACTTTCAGAAATTTTTTAGTATAATTACTTGTGGTTATTTAAAGTTTAGGTTTATACCTATTTTTTTCATATTTTTCTATCTTTTTTCCTATTTTTTCTTCTTTTAATATTTATTCCTATTTTTTTCATATTTTTCTCTGTTTTTTTCCTATTTTTTACGGTTTTCTTTATTTTTCTAGACCTTTTCCCCATTTTTGTCTATATTTCTCTATTTTCCTATTTTTTTCTAGTGTTTTCCCAATTTTTTCCCTTTCTGTTCTGTTTTTTTTTTCTATTTTCTCAATTATTACTTTTTTTGCTATTTCTATGTATTTCCATATTTTCCCAATTTTTCCTATTTTTCCAGTTTTCTTCATATTGTTCCCTGTTCTTTTCCTATTTTTGATAATTTTTTTACTGCTTTCTTTATTTTTTCAGACTTTTCTAATTTTTGTCTATATTTCTTTATTTTCCAATTTTTTCCCTTTTCTATTTGTTCTGTTTTTTTTTATTGTCTCAATATTTCATATTTTTGCCTCATGATTTTTTTTCTCAATTTTTGGTCTCTATTTCCCGATTTTTCACATTTTTTCTATTTTTCTCTATTTTTGCCTATTTTCCTTTGTTCCCAATTTTTCCTATTTTTCCTTTTTTTTTCTTATTTTTCTTTATTTTTCCTATTTTTTTGCTATTTTTTACTGATTTTTTTTTCTCAATTTTTGGTCTTTATTTTCCAATTTTTCGCATTTTACTCTTATTACCAATTTTTTCTATTTTTTCATTTTTTTTGTCTGTTTTTTTCCATTCTTTTACTATTTTTTACTGATTTTTTTTCTCGATTTTTGGTCTTTATTTCCCGATTTTTCACATTTTTTCTATTTTTGCCTATTTGTTCCTTTTTCCAAATTTTTTAAATTTTTTCCTGTTTTTTTCATATTCTTCCCTGTTTTTTTCTATTTTTTTACTATTTTTTACTGATATGTTTTCTCAATTTATCCCATTGTTGTTTCTATTTCCCAACTTTTCTCATTTTTTTAATTTTTTTCTATTTTTCCGGTTTTTCTCATTTTCCCTATTTATTTTCCTCTTTTTTGATAATTTTCCTTGTATTTTTTTCTATTTTTTACCATTTTTGGTTTTTTATTTTTCTTCAATTTTCTTTTTTTGCCTATTTCCTATTTTTACTTTTCTAGTGTTTTCCCAATTTTTTCCCTTTTCCCGTCTTTTACTGTTTTTTCATGCTTTTTTTCAATTTTTCTTAATGTTTCATATCTTTGCCTCTATTTCCCTATTTTTCCCTTGTTACCAAATTTTCCTATTTTTCTTTTTTTTTCATATTTTTCTGTTTTTTTTTTCCTGTTTTTTTACTATTTTTTACTGATTTTTTTTCTCAATTTTTGGTCTTGAT
Organism: Neocrepidodera transversa; assembly: GCA_963243735.1. Taxonomy (NCBI): domain Eukaryota; kingdom Metazoa; phylum Arthropoda; class Insecta; order Coleoptera; family Chrysomelidae; genus Neocrepidodera; species Neocrepidodera transversa. The sequence continues at coordinate 8,229,584 of OY725349.1, read as the reverse complement.
TTCTCGATTTTTCACATTTTTTATATTTTTCTGTTGAAGTTATATTTAGAATTTTAGTTGTTGTACAATTAAATAAGCACAAAAGTGTGTTTTTGCATTTTTAAGTATCTAACCAGTGAACCTTCCAAGAATTTTGAATTGCGTTGTAAAGCTAAAAACAGGGCACATTTGTTAGAAAGTTTCCGTTTTCTTTAGTCTCGACACATATGTTTATATTCTTTAGAAATGATTCTTAGTCAAGTGTCGATGTTAATAGCTGGCAAAAATCTAGTTTTATCTAGTGATGGGCGGAATCGAATACTTTTAAGAATCGGATACTCGGTACTCGAATACTTTTAAGAATCGAATACTCTGGTATTCGAATACCTGAGTTCGACTACCACTACCACACCAGTACAAGAACTCGTTATTTCGAATCGATCCTAATGGTTGAAGTTTGTTTGATTCATCACATTATTATTATTGCCCTGATTTTTGCTAAATGTTTAGACCTATTGTTTTCAATTTAATAAGATTTTTATGTATATTTTTTTGATTCATTACTTTGGTTATATTGAAAATTACATGTAAAATTTTTATTACACGCTAACAATTTATATTGGATCAATAATTAATCAATAGAAGATATCGTGCTAGATATTTAAATTCTGATCAACAATCACATATATTATTTAGAATTAAAATTGTTTTTTAATATTTTGTTACGTTTTGCTTTAATCTAAACTTACTTTTCGTTTTATTTTTCAGTATTCTAAAATTTGAAAATAATTTTAATAAGATTTTACGTTCAAATCGCAATTAAAACTAACAATTTACATTTAATAATATTTTCTACGGTTATCTATCAACTCTAATATTAAGGAATCAAATCTTTTTTATATTAATTTTTATGATAAACATTCACTAGTTGGTAGAACTGACTTTGTTTCTGGTCAAAAACAAATACACAGATGTTGTATTTTATTTATTCTTGGAAAATTATTCAGCTTACGGCTCATTTGTATTGGAATATTCCATAAAGAAAAAAATAGTTTTGAGGCGAATCGAGATATACAGATTTTTTACTAATGTTGTTTAGATGGCTTTTTTTTAAAATACATTTTTAAAAGAGTATTGCTACCATAAACTAAATCAATTGTCATATTTCAATTTTCAACATGCCTTCGAAACATGTTTTCGTTCTTTGGACACGTACAATTTCTAGGAATATATTTTTTATTGGTTAATGTAATAAATGTACCCCCTATTTACGATTTTACTTAAATTACAACTGCTTTATGAATTATCGGTAATCGGTACTTTTTTAGTGTTTTAAAAACATTTTTGTTACCTATTTTTTATTTGTACATAATTTTTTTATCGTAAATCGCTTACTTCGATAATAAAATTTTTACACTTAATATTATTTTTTACACTTATAATAACTTTTTTTATACCATTTCTTATTGTGTCACGTCAGTTTAAAACTATTAGACGTCAAATTATATTTGAAAAAAATTTGTCTCGTTTTATTAATATTTCTGAAGACATATTATTATTATATAAATTATATTATAATTTAAATATTTCTTTATTATTAACTAAATCACTCGACCTATGGGCTCGTAATTTTTTCAAAAAATCTCGTTAAATTTTCAATAAAAGTATACTCAAAATCTAAACTTATAAAAAATATCGGCACATATATTTTATAGGTAACTAATTACATTTTTAATACGAATATCAAGTATTTTTATATATAATTAGCCTGTTTTATAAAGGTCTAAAAAAATTTTTGCACCTAGGTATATCCTATCTATTAATTCTTTTTAGACGATTAATGTTTTTGTATCAATATTTTTTTACTAATAAATATCAATAATGTTCTTTCATGTAAGTCTTATTTTTTAAACCAAACATTTTTGTATTTTTATTTTTCTCTTTCGATACTAATCAAGTAAATAATATTTAATTCTAGATACGAACAAAGTATAAAATTAGATTCAAATAGGTAAAAATTCTATCCTTAGTCATGTTCAAGAACCATAAATTAAACGAAAGTCGAAACTTGAGTTTTGTATGGCGTCGACTAAAACATAAATCCACCGACTCTGAGGATCCGAGTACCGAGTTCCGATCCGAGTACCGGTATTCTGTGAGGATGCGAGTACAGGATACGAGTACAGTACAGTATTCGAATACTTAAAATATACAACGACCCTCCGAGAATCCGAGTACGGTATTCGAATTCTCAGTCGGAGACGAGTCCACTCTGAGGATTCGGATCCACATCCGAGTACGAGTACAGTATTCGAATACTTCTGTATCTGTATTCGAATTCTCCGAGTACTTGTAAGAATCGAATACTTACCTATTCTTGGTATTCGAATACCCCATCACTAGTTTTATCTTTAGTAAGACTGTAACTGTTGTAGGGTTCAGATCGTTTGAGTTTTTTGTTTTGTTACCAAAAATTTATTTTTCTTTATTTCAATAAATTCACATTTACTTTGGAAGTTGGATCTTTATTTAATCCTTTAAATAAAATATCCAATATTTTCTCTATTTGTGCCTATTTGTTCTTTTTTTTCAAATTTTTCTACTTTTTCCTGTTTCTTTTCATATTCTTCTCTGTTTTTTCTTATCTTTTTACTATTTTTACTGTTTCTTTTAATTTCCTCAGTTTTTCCTATTTTTGTCTTTATTTTCATATTTTTCTCATTTTTTCTATTTTTTCCTATTTTTCTTTTTTTTCTCAATTGTTTCTATTTTCTCCTAACATATTTCCCTCTTTTTTTGATAATTTTCCTTGTTTTATTTTCTATTTTTTACTGTTTTTTTTTATATTTCTTGATTTTTTATTATTTTTGCCTATTTCCTGTTTTTTTTTCTAGTGTTTTTCCAATTTTTTCCTTCTTTCCTGTTTTTTACTATTTTTTTACGCTTTTTTTATTTGTCTTAATATTTCCTAATTTTGTCTCTATTTCTCTATTTTTAAATTGTTCCCAATTTTTTGTATTTCTTCCGATTTTTTCCTATTTTTTACAATTTTTTACTGATTTTTTTCTCAATTTTTGGTCTTTATTTCCCGATTTTTCACATTTTTTCTATTTTTCTGTTTTTGCCTGTTTTTCCATTTTTGAAAATTTTTCTATTTTTCCTGTTTTTTTCATATTCTTCCCTGTTTTTTCTTATTTTGTTACGGTTTCTTTTAATTTGCTCAATTTTTCCTATTTTTGTCTCTATTTTCATATTTTTCTCATTTTTTCTGTTTTTCTCTACCTTTCCTATTTTTACCTATTTTTCCGATTTTTCTCAATTTTTCTTATTTTTTCCTATCTTTTTTCCATGTTTTTTTTTCTATTTTTTACTGTCTTTTTATTTTTCTTCATTTTTCTTATTTCCTAGATTTTTCTAGTATTCCCTCTTTCCTGTTTTTACTATTTTTTCATGCTTTTTCTACTTTTCTTCATGTTTCCTATTTTTGCCTCGATTTCACTATTTTTAGATCCGAGTTGTGAAAATTTCCGTGGCAGCCAAGGTGTTAAAAATAAAAAATTAAAATTTGTTTATCAATTAAGCTAAGTAGAACAATGTGAAATTTATCTAAAGGTATAAATTTTATTGTAAATGATTTTATTAACAATTTACACAAAAAATGGGGGTTTTTAATTAGAATTGAAGAAAAATTGATTTATTTTTAATTACCAATTTACTAATTTTAATCTTTGATAAAATTGAAATTTGTTTCCATTGAGATCTTTAAAAAAATATATAAACGCTTCTACTGAACTCATAGCATTATTTTAAATCAGATTGATATGATATATATATATATATATATATATTGATTTCTCAAAAGCGTTTGACAAAAAATAAATAGTTTTATGCTGATTTATTTGTTCCCAATATGTATTTGAATTTATCGACAAACGGATTTTATAAATATATTAAATAACACTTCATAATTCAAATTTTAACGAAAAAAATAATAATTTGTGTTGTAGAAGTATGATGCATACGTGATGGTAATAATTATTTTAAAATTCATGTGGGTAAACAGAAATAAGACATTATTCAATTTATAGTGGTATATTCATAATATCTAAAAGAAGTCACCTTTAACCTTCCCAAGAAGAAATTGCAGCTTGCTTTTTTATTCATATAATTTAATAAAAGCACATTAATTTACTTATTGAATCGTCCTTGCAAAAAACCAACAGATGTCTTTCAAATAATTTTTAAATAAATTAAATTTTATTTATATTTTTATAGTAACCAATTTAAGTTATACAAAACCGTTTCTTTATTTAAAATAAAAAAAATCGGTAAAGTGCGAGTCGGACTTCGCACATTTAGGGTTCCGTACCAAATGTAGAATATATAAGCCAGCTGTGCAGAGGCAGGATTCTTAAAGGACTTTAATCGAACTAATAAGTCAAAAATACTTGGTAAAAAGATTTAAAGAAGCGAAAAGAAAAATAACCTGGCGCATGTGTGTTCGATGAAGAAGAAAAAATTATGAATATCACAATCCGCATATATACTAAAATGAAATCATTTTGAATGAGTTATAGAAGTTAATTTATTATTATTAGTATTATTATTATAAATAAGTTTTGTATTATTGGGTACATAAGTAAAAACTCAAATTCTGGTATAATCAACAAATTTTTGATATGGAAAGAAGGTCTTATGAAATTTAATAGATATAAAATTTTTATTATATTTGGAAAAGTAATAAAGAATTAAATATGAAAATTAAAAACATTCAGTATAAAAGATGTTGGATAAGATTGAAATATCAAGTAATGATTTATGTTGGGAGGTTTTAAAAAAATAATAGAAAGTCGAGATTAATTAGAGACGGGAAAATAATAAAAAAAGTCATAATTTTTATATAAGATTTGTAAAAGATTTTAAATATTCTATTTTTAATACAAAAAACCCTGAAATATGTAAAATTTATCTATTTCCAAGTAATAAAAACAAAAAAGATAAAATATATAAAAAATAAAAAAAGGTTTTTCTTATTTTTTATTTAAAATAAAAGAAAAGTCACAATTAAAAAAAAATTTGGTAGAAGAAAATGGGTATTGGAAAAATCTAAATGGTATATTCCATGGAATTATAATCAAAAAGAAGAGAAGCATCAAGTAAGAATATATAAAAAAAATTTAAGCAGTTAAAAGAAGTAGATCTCAAAATTATCATAGACGAAAAAAAAGGAGAAGAGAAACTTGGCAGGCAAATTAAATTTCAAATTTTTTATTAATTATCAGTTTTACTTTCCCGACTCACCTCCTAGAAGGGAAAGTATTGTGAACGAGCTAAAAAAAAAATTCGAGACAAAAACAGAAATATCCATTTTCGGGTCCCCTGAGATGATTAAGACCATTTCCAGATGGAAGTCTGTCTGTCTGTCTGTGTGTGTATTCTTCCACGATAGAGGCCACACGTTTAATCCGATTGAGCTGAAATTTGGTATATGGGTTTGAGCTATCTGTCTGAAGAATTAATTAGTTTTTGTACGAGATCTGTCAAACGGAAGTATCACTATCAAAAAATGACAGATGCAATATGTCACGGAATTGGACATACGATATGTCATTTGAAAGCCCTAAAAAAAACTCTATTCAGAACAGTCAAAATTATTTCTCCAACTATCACCTGTCAAAAATAAAAAATGTCAAAACATTAAATATCTGAAAAAGTATTCATGGATACTCGTCGGGAAAGTTTTGGGGCGACACAACCGATTTTTTTTTTGTACAAATTTATGATTTTTCTGTTATATTGAACCCACTCCCAATAGAGATGAGTATCAAAATTTTATAATGTTATATGGGCATATCATTATAATACTTATTAATTGATATTAACAAATTTTGAAATGCAACGAACAAATTTGTTAATATCGGCGTAACCGATAAAGTTAGAAAAAAATTATAAGATGAAAAATCCGTTTTTTAATAAAACTAATACGATTGCACAGATAAAAATAATAAAATATCGAATATCACAATTCGCATAAATATAAAGGTACGGAACCCTAAAAATGAGGGAATGGTAAGGAAAAAACCGTATTTATTGATATATTGGTATTTGTTGGTAAAATATACGTAACAATAAACATTATTACCAAATTTCAAGTTCGTAGGTCAACGGAAACTTAAAAAATACTTCGGAACAAAATTTTGTAAAATATGCTGATTTTGGCGGCTTCTCATGCCTACGTTTTGCAATATTTTTTAAAACAAAAAATATTGCTTTAATCTACTCAATGAGCTCTATTCAACGATACCTCACTTGATTGGGTAGGCCAAAATTTTTTTTCAACTCCCCCCTTAAACTGTATGGGAGCCCCCCGTGAAAATAATTAAAAATATTTTTGACAAGGTATATGGCTCTGGGTCAATAAGGGCCGGTTGTATAAAACAATTTTGATCTTGAGTTCAACGGAACGCCGATCAAGCCGTGAACTACGTTCATTCGTTATTACGTTGTTCAATGTAAACTGAACTGTAGATCAGTTGAACTGTGTTTAGCTTATGTTGGCACTAGCGATATTTAGTTAATTTTCGTTTTTTCCGATTTTTGACAGATAGCAGAACCTAAATTTTTGACTTTTGGTTTTGGCAGGATCTGAGTTTTTCTTTTATTTGTGTTTGTTTATAAAATATTATATATTTTTTGATAGTAAAAGTAGGAAGGTAAGTACAAACAAATTGTTATTTTTGGTAGCTGCAAAATCAATATTAGTAATGTATGTTAAATTTATTTCATAATGTTTTAAAGGTTTTTATATTTGTTTTTAGATTAGTATTTGGTGGTGGAATAATTTAGGTATATTATCATGGATAGTTGCAAAAAAAGAACTGTTAATTTTAGTACAAAAGAGGTTGGCATATTAATGAGCCTCGTACTTAAATTCAAGAGCACAATTGAATGTAGAAGAACAGATAAAATGAACAATGATTTGAAGCTGAAAGCTTGGGAGCAATTATCAAATGAATTCAATAGCATTTGTGGGGAGCCATTTAGAGATGCCAAAGTTCTTCGTGGCAAGTATGAAAACCAGAAAAAGAGATCAAAACAAAAGTTTGCTGATGAAAAGACGGCTGCAACCTATTTCGCTCCCGCGGTCAGTTTTTAATCCCCCTACGTGAAAAGGGTGTAGGTAAGTTCGCTCCCAAATATTTTTCAGAAATAATCAACTGTTAATGTTAATCCACATTATTGCTTAATATTATCGCCAAATATTTTTCAAAAATAATCCCCTGTTAAATATAAGAAAATGTACGGAATAGACAAAAAATTGGAGATTTTTAATAACTATTTGGTGGAAACATATATATCAGAAGATTCTCTATTCCCGCCAGAAATGTGGGCCGAACATTCTTCAGCAAGGACGAGATCAACAAATGCTTGTGAAGCTTTCCACAGCAGATTCAATGGGTCGTTTTACGCTGCACATCCAAATATTTTTCAATTTATTGAAGTGTTGAAAGAATTTCAAGTCGAGACATATGTAAAAATAAACAGTGCTCATAAAATTAAAAAAGTATACAGAAGGGTAGAAATGCAAAAAATTAAATTAATTGAAGATCATTTGGCCAGCTTCAAAACTGGAGCTATTACAAAAATTCAATTTCTTGAAAAATTGTCAAGATATGTAAAGAAAAATTAATTAATTTAAATTCCTTAGTTTATTCCTGTTTTGTTATTGTCATTAAATGAGTAGTTATCGTTTTTACCAAGAGTTTTGCTCACATTAACATTATATTAAATGTCTTGTATGTATAATATTGTATGTAATAATATAAATTTTGGTAAAATAAAATATTGGTAAAATTTTAATCTCTCGTAACCTACTTATTTACGTTTTAATCCTCGGGAGCGAATTTACCTATGCTTCGGGAGCGAACTTACCTATGACCTTTTTCAAAAACTGACCGCGGGAGCGAACTAGTATGCGCCGGAAAAGACCTACTTACGTGGAACTGGAGGTGGGCCTATAAAACCCAAAATATTTGATGATATTGACGAGAAAGTCAAAGATATCATTGGGACTCAGATGACAGGTTTTCATTCAGAATTTGGTGGAGACAGTAGTAAGTTTTTACCTTCGGTTTTTTTTAGAAAAATTAATACCTAACGACCGAATTACTATAATATAAAAATATACTTTGTTTCAGAATATGAAAATACGCAGTTGAAAAGTGGTCAGAACCTCGTTCAGAACAATATTTCTAATTCTGGTATGTCTTTATTGTTCAGTTTTATTTATAATACTAATGTTTTTTTTATATGTAGAACTACCGGAGGAAGACATCACTGATGAGGAAGATAGTTCATTGTTAGGTATAAATAAACAATATATTTAGTATTTATAATAATCTAACAAATAAAAATGTTTTGTAGAAGTGTTTCGACCCTTTGGGGTATGGAACCCTAAAAATGGCGCAGTTAGTAGGATATTTTGTCGATACTTATTTTATTAATTTTTATGGATATATTCTTGTCTAAACGTAAATATGGCTGGGAATAGTAGTTTGTGCAACAAGTGCGCAAAGTGATACTTTTCCCACGAGCGCTGAAGTTTGCGAACACGAGCCGCCAGGCGAGTGTTCGTAAATCAAGCGAGTGGGAAAAGAACTTTGCGCACATGTTGCACACAATACATTTTCTACGATCACGTTACCGCATAAAGGATGGTGTGTATGAGGAAACCACATAGTGTTCCTCCAGCTGATAGGAATCCCAAAGGTAAGAAAACACCACTGGGTTTGATAAAACGTGGTGGAAATTCCGTATAATCAACGTGTCCGTCCCAAAAAAGTGTTGGAGCGTATAAAAGTACGATGAGGGGCCGCAGGACAACTGTCCCAATTTTTATTTATCATTAAATTAAAATTTTTCGTTCCTAAATAATTTTTCTTCATGTACCTACTCTACCGCCCACCCTCCCTTCACCCTCATTAACATTTAAATTGTTTATAAAATGTTTTTATTATAATTAATTGTTTTTACTAAATATGGTAAGTTTTTTTAAAAATTTGTATTGTTTAATATTGTATGTTACAAACCGGGTAATTTGTTTCTAGGCCTGATGATGGCTCATAAGCCGAAACAAGTTGCCCACTAAACCTTTGTTTATTTCAATTATATTGTGGTACATGTCTTGGAGTTTTATTTCTTCTGGATTTATAAAATTACTCTAAAGTTAATCTAATGTACTTTATTTGTTACATATTTGACAATTAGTTTAACATAATTGAGCATGTTCTGGTTTTTACATCTAGCAATTAAAAAGTTTATACCTTTATTAAAGTAGTTATCACTTTTTAGTATACAATACTTTTCAATACATTTTTATTAAATATATAGCCGTAAAAAAATAAAAACCACCAGAAAGACACAAAAACCCTATGCAATCCAATGTTAAATTATTTCGTTTGGACTCCAGCTGACGTCATGCGCAAACTTGGACGAATTTGGGACGTCTGAGTGTCTAACCTGTGTAATTTTTAAATCATGGGAGATTGAGAATAATAATTCTTTACTGTCATCTGCGCATGTGAAGTGTAAAAAAAAGACAAATATTAGACATGTGCAGTGTGAGAAATTCCCACACTGCTTTTTAGAATCGTGAGAAATTAGTCACTTTGAACGCAAGTATGCCGTGTCTAAATGTATACTTTTCATAGTGATCGTAGAAAAAAATTTTTTTTTATGTTACTGAAATCTTATTTATTATATTTGTAAAAAAAATCTACATGATGCGAAATAATTTTAAAAAATTTTGTTTAAAAAACACATGAGACCTGTTTTTTTAAGCAATACATATTCATTAAGCTTGATATTCTTCCATATAAAAAATTGTGATAATTATACACTCTAACTTTTAGATGGAAGTAATCCAATATTAAAAAATAAATATGTTGTATTATAAGTTTTCGTTTTTTTTTTTTAAATATTTGCTAAAGTTTAACAAATCCTTATCAGTTTCTTTCTTCCTAGACAGGATATAGCCCATATGTAATTATTTTGAAATCAAGCGTTCACCTGTCAACTCTTACTGCATTACTAGATCAAAAGAGTGTCACTCGTCTTTTAACCATTTGCGCGTAAGCAATTAAACAGCTGAATAAAGTCAATTTGTTACTAATGCATTGATAATGATACCCTCTGACGAAGAAGAAACTAACTGATTTCATGCCAATCTGAAAATAACCTATTGTATACATAATTCTTATAATTTACAATTTTTATTTTAAAACTAAAAAAAGAAGAAATTATTTTTGTCTCAGTTCAATAAAATTTAACGTTTTTTTCCCGCATATGTAATAAGGACCTGTGGCCTTTTGCAGACACGTAATATCCGCCTACATTATTACATCCATCATTGACCTTCGTTGAGTTAACAATATTTACGATGGTGTTACACGATTGTAAAGACAGAAATAAATATTATTTGTGAAAAAATGTAATCACTAATTTGTATCAATGCGGGACTCATATTTTCCATAATCTAAAGGAAGTCATAATTTGGTAAAATGTATAAGAGAAATTGAAGACGTAAAGGAAAAAAACAGAAATTAAATTTATTTTGGTGATGATTATTCAACACAATAATACATCAACCAATGACAATTATCTTTTGTTCTCACCAATCAAAAAACACTATATCTGAAAAAAATTGAAGACTTAATCCCGATTGGATTCAAAAAATTCAATTCATTACCGTAAGGTATATAAATTATTTCCCAATGTGAAGGTTTTCAGAAAAGTTGCGAAAAATGGACAAAAATCGTTATGGTTGTTCAAGAATAAGTCAATAAATCAAAGTGTTCAAGAAAGTGTGCCAAGAAACACGGTAAAGTCTAAAGCATATAATTTCCAAATACCACGTGAACATGAGATTTTTTTAACTCAATAAAATCTTTTAGAAATACCACTCAACTAACGTCTCATGGTGTTTTGAGGAAGATTTTGTTTCGTGAAATTTAGAGGAATATGTTTGCTTTAATTGAAAGTAATAAAAAAATCTTGTGATAATTTGATAAATTTTCGTGACGTTTAGAATTTATAAGTTAAAATAGAGGAAAATATAACAAGGCATCCATTATTACAACTTGAGGTTAAATCGAGGGGGCTTTGAGAGAAGGAATACCCCCAGTTTTTCTATATCTTTAAAAATTAAGTTCTTAATTATATGTATAAAACGAAAATTACCAATTTCGGTACACTCCAAAATATCTTGAAAACTTATCCTTATTACACAATAATCGCTTAAAAATCAATGATGACCAGGAGCATAACTGCAGAGAAGCTACTAAAGTCATGATAGGTACGAAATTTGAATATTGCACAAAAATGCATTATTTTTAGGCATACTCAAGAATTAAATATTTTCTAAAATATTTCGGTGTCGGCCAACTTGCGCCCGACCGACTTGCGCCCGCTCATTAATTCAGCCAGTTTGCGCCCAATGTATTAAGGGTACCTGATTGATGGCCTGTTTGCGCTCACCGTAATAATTATTAGGAGATTTTATTTATATTTTATCGTTTTCTATAGTGATATTTAACAACAGATTTCAGTTTTCGCATAAACAGAAGAAAATTGTAATTATTTTTTAAATGTTTGAGATAAATAAGTTCATGCTCAGATATTAACTACATGTTTTCATCGCTCTTAAACACTTCAACAAATTTATAAATATTTTTTTAAATAAACTTTATAGAATGATATTTCAGCATTCTGATAAATCAAAAAAAAAAATGAAAATTAAGTTTAAAATTATTGTTGTGTGATCAATTTTGACTTGTAATGTGCTTTTTAGCGACCTCAAGATTATCTTACCTCGAAAATTCCACTCATAAATATAAAATCCCATAAGAGCAGTTGAATTTTCGCTAAATTACAGCGAAAATACAAAAAAACGAAAAGACCAAAACGAAAAGACCACGACTTCAAGACAACCAGTATGTCAATATTAAATTATTTGTCTCGTGGCAAGATATGTTTTTAAATTCGCGGAATTTTCTTTCTAAATACCACTCGCGTTTTAAAATTAACCAGAAAATTTACAAATTTCACTCTTACTACGGACTTGTGAAATTTTAAGAAAACACGCAATCGTAAAAAATTATCGGTAATTTTAAAGCTCTTGTGGTATTACACCCGATAATTTTTCTCTCGCTAAAAATGTATTTCGCTTCCAGGTTAACAAATAACTATTTATTTATCAAATACTTTAACAACGTTATAATAAGAGAAAGAAAATACTGTACTTTATTTCAGTTTATTCGAAAGATAACATATTCATAAAATAAAATAATTTTACCTCTGTATTTTAATATTATCTGCTTTAAGATCCCTCAACATGTTTTTATTTACATTTTATGATTCAAATGGTAATGCGATATGGATTGATTATTTATTAAGGGCGCAAATCGGTCGACCGTCAGGTACCTTTAGTATTTTGGGCGCAAACCGGTTGAATTAATGAGAGGGCGCAAGCTGGTTGGGCGCAAGTTGGCCGTATTCAATATTTCACTATAAAAAAGGGACCAGAAAACTTTTAATTCGTGCTTCAGATTGTTTAGGTCGTTTCTACCTAACATATATCGAATTCAACGTGTTAGAGAGAGAGGTATAGAAAATTCAGCGTGTCAAAAAGAGAGTTCGTTATGATGTCACACCCACCATCACATTTATCGGTATTTATTCTACGTCATATTTCAATTATTGTGCCTTTTTCCGCATTCAATTTTAACAAGTAACGTCAAGCTGTAAATATTAATTTTGACAAATAAATTATAATTTTGACAAGTTTTCAATTTTTTATATTTTTTTTTCCAGTTTTTCATTTTGTTATGATTTTATGATTACATAGAGAAATGGAAGGACTATTCAGATAAAATTTATCGTTGACATATATCTCCCCCAAAGGGCCAGCTCCAAGAATCTAAAATTAGATTTTCGTAGCGGTCGAACAAATTTCAATATTTTTTTTGGGGGAGTTGAGAATGGGCGGCCACGAAAAAATTAGCTGATTATATAGAGGAATGGAAAGAGTGTGTCGACAAAATATTCTCAACCCCCGAAAAAAATATTGAAATTTGTTCGACTGCTACGAAAATCTACTTTTTGATTCTAGGAGCTGGCCCTCTTTGGGAGAGATAGATATAATCAGCAAATTTCTGTTCGTGGTCCAATATTCTCAACGCCACAAACATTTAAACAAATTAGACCAGATATAATATAAAACGAGAAAATGTGTATGAGTAGACCCCAAGGCTCAAATCGACTGAATGAATTTGTGAAATTATTTGACCGTAGCGGAAAAGTGCAGCTTGGAGCTGGCCGGCCGGGAGCCAAGATTACTTCGGTATAAGCTTGGAGCTGTCCGGCCGGGAGCTAAGATCACCGAGGTAGCTTTCGTTCTTTGGTTCTTGGGTTAGAGGTTGTAGAAGTAGATTAGGATTTGTATCCAGCTTTAGTTAATGTTACGGTTCTTTCTTGTACTGTTGGAATACTGAGGTCTTGATGGATCAATTCTATTTCGTAAGATCAGATGGATATGATGCTAAGGACGTAGATATTGGGGTAAAGGGAATAATTACCCTCACCCAGGATACCAAAAAAATAGCATGAAAAGAAGAAATAAAATTTATGAAATACAGAAATGGACAAACATATTTGTCTAAAAGTTTGATTACCTCCCCCGGCAGAAAAAAATACGCCCTTACGAGTAGCCAATGTAGTTCTCGGTTGATCTGCTTTCGATTATAGGCTAGTTGTTCCCTCCAATTGAGTTTAGAGTATAATCCCAGGTATTTGACACAAGAATTTACGGGTATCACTATGTTATCAATATTGATGATCAAGAGTGTAATTTAGCTTTGAAACCGGGACTTGTTGAACGTTCACACAGGATTGGAGCTGTCGACTTGTAGCTGACAGGATTTATTGGTGTCATAGAAATATTGACAATTGTCGACTTGTCTTCTTGAAACAGGCTCCAGGTATCCTCAAAAATATTTTACATTTGTTCTTTATTTTTCACAAAAAATATAATTGTTGTTAGATTACTTGATTTTTCTTTAAATTAGTAGATTTTTTTAATGGGCTACATTCATAGGTCGGAATTTTAACATAATGACATATAAATCTCATTAAATGAAGCATATTTACTAATAATTATTTCCGTTACTGCCAATAACAAGCATATTTCAAAATAATGTCTTTTTACTTTTAAAATATTTAAGTTCCCGCCCTCCTCAATTGACAATCACGCAAAAGCGCGGCAGTGCCACGTTGCCAAGTCTAATCAATCAAGTTACGTTCTTTTTGTTAGAATATTGTTTCTATGGTTGCAAACCTGTCTTTTATATCAATGCTTTTGTTTCATGTTATTGGTAAAATGTTAGTAGTCTGTTTTAGTTTTTGATCTATGGTTAAGTTGTCAGTTGTCAGTTGAGTTAATGATGGTTGTTGATCCACGTTTATTTTAATGTACTTTTCTCAAACTAGTTATATGACATATATTAAATAATATTAAAAACTCTTTTGCTCTTTTTCCACTTTAATAACCTAACACTTTTGACTTCTCTTTTCGTTTGGTAAACGTCTTTAGTCGTATTTGTGTGACGTTCTGTGTTAAAATTATTGTTTTCATTTGCTAAGGTGTCAAAGTTATTTAAAATGAATGTAGAATTTTATAAAGCAGATTCTACTAATCTTCCACGAATTATGGAGATAATGCAATAAGTTATATGAAGTTAAAGCGAGAACATGTCTGCATTGTCAGAGTAAAAATAACGCCAGATCATAAAAGTCACAAAAAGGCATATACTGTGAAAATGTATCTTCTGTACCCAAGACCATTAAATAAAGCCATAAAAAGATGCCACTATCCATTGGCTACGATAGAGGAGATGAGGTCAAAATTGTCCGGTTCTAAATATTTTTCCACTTTAGATGCTCAGTCAGGTTTTTGGATTATTCCACTGGATGATGAAAGCTCCAAATTGTGTACTTTTAATACACCATTTGGGCGTTACAGATTCTGTCGGTTACCATATGGGATTTCATGTGCACCTGAATTATTCCATAAAAGAATGAGTGAAATGTTTGAAGACATTCCAGGATTATTAATTTATATCGATGATATTTTAATCCATAGTGATACAGTTGAACATAATAAAATTTTAGAGGCAGTTATTCAAAGGGCTCTTGAAGTAAATTTAAAATTTAATAAAGACAAGTGTCATTTTCTTCTAACCAAAATAAACTATCTTGGTCATGTATTTTCGGAAAAAGGAATACTACCTGATAATAGTAAGGTAGATGCAATTTGTAAATTACCTAAACCAGAGTCTGTAGGCATATTAAACGATTTTTGGGTATGATAAATTATCTTGGTTCCTTCATAGAAAATCTAGCTGATAAAACAGTCAATTTAAGAGGACTTTTAGAAAAAAAATGTTGCATTTCATTGGACAAACAATCATGAATTTGAATTTAACAATTTAAAAAACATTATAATTAATACTCCTGTTCTGACATATTTCAATCTAAGACGTCCTATAACTTTATCTGTTGATAGTTCTAAATTTGCTGTTGGGGCAGTAATAATACACCAAAAACGACCTATAGCTTATGCGTCAAAGTCTCTTACGGAGTCTCAGACTAGATGGGCACAAATTGAAAAAGAACTGTACGCTATTCAATTTGGATGTAACAAATTTCACCAATATGTCTATGGTCAAACAGTAAAGGTTCAAACTGACCATAAACCTCTTGTTTCTTTGTTTAATAAACCCCTATCTGACGTCCCATCACGCTTACAAAGAATAATGTTAAATATTCAAAAATATGATATTAGAGTTTCTTATATTCCTGGAAAATATTTATTTATAGCTGACACACTTAGTCGTGTCCCTATAGATCCATCTGATTCTAATGATGATCTAGATCAAGAAATCAGAATCCACATGAATTTATTTGCATCTAACCTTTCTGTTACAGAAAAAAATTGAGTCAAATTAAAGCAGCCACAAAAACAGATCCAGCACTTCAAAGTGTTATATCTTATTGTCTAAGTGAATGGCCCAATTCTAAATCAAAAGTCACAAATGAAGTCAAACCATATTTTAATATACGGCATGACTTGCATACTGCAGATGATCTGTTATTCAAAAATAAACAGTTAGTTATACCCACTTCTATGATATTTGACATTTTAAATATAATTCATGAAGGACATCTTGGTATAGATAGATGTTTAAGATATTAAAAATAAAGTTCAACAATGTGCAGTCTGTATGAAATTTCGAACCTGCTTCCTTACCTTGGCAAAAAGTTGCAATAGATTTTTTTATTATAATAATCAATCTGGTAGTGGACTATTTCTCTAAATATTTTGAATATGTAACTATAACTATCATGAATTCAAAACGGATAATATTAATTTTGAAGTCTATTTTTGCACGTCATGGTATTCCATCTGAACTAATTTCAGATAATGGACCACCTTTTAATTCAACTGAATTTAAGTCTTTTTGTGAAAATTGGGATATTTTACACAAAACATCTAGTCCAAACTATTCCAAAAGTAATGGATTAGTAGAACGAACAGTTTCTATTGTAAAAAGCATATTGAACAAAAGATCATTCAGATCCGTATTTAGGATTATTTCACTTTCGGAATACTCCACAAGCCAGTGGTTATTCTCCAGCACAATTGTTAATGTCCAGAAATCTAAGGATGAAATTACCTACTATACTTGATTATCTCAAACCAAAGGTTATTGATCATGAGAAATATCATAGTTTATTTATAAGTAAAGTTAAAAAAATGAAAGAATATCATGACAGACATGCTAAACCTTCTTCTCCACTACAGGTGGGAGATGATGTATACTATAAAAAAACTCCAATGTCAAATTGGACTCCAGCTTGTATTGAGCCCAGATCTTTTATGTTCAGAACTCCAGAAGGTGTTGTGTATAGAAGAAATACATCTATTAAAACCTAGTACATCTTCAATCACAACACCAAATAAGACTTCTGTGTCACATTTGTCACCAACTGTTAGGACAACCAATAGTGGTAGAGAAATTAAAAAACCTAGGCGATTTTCATTTACAGACTTTGATTCATTTTTATTAGTGTTAAAAATATTTTATTTGTTTTCATCATATGTTTATTTTGTATTTTGTTTATTGATAAAAGGGGGCATGTTATGATATGTATCTATCCTGTAACAATTAATAACTAGATGTTACGATGTTACCACAATACATAGAGTGACAGCCGCCGGGGATGACAGTTCTAGACAGATTAATATTATACGTGTTTAAAGTTATACCATTAAGGGTATAATAGCACCTCAGTAAAATTTGAAATCGAAAATCCTTTTCTAAAATAGCTGAAATTTTAAATGTATATATTGGAGGAAGTTATCGATTGCTTCCGATTTTTTTTTCTTAAAAGTACTTTTTGTTAAAGAGAAAAAAATTCGCCGACCTCATAAAATTGGAATTTTGACAATTAAATATGACCTGACCTAGATAATGTCACAATAAATATGTTGTAAAAATTTTGTTTCTTAATATCAAACCGTTGTCGAAATAACATTTTTCAAAATTTCTTATTTATATAGATTATATCCTAGCAGCAACTTCACTCTGTACACTCGGGAGAAGGACAACGGTTTGATAATAAGAAACAAAATTTTTACAGCATATTCATTGTGACATTATCTAGGTCAGGTCATATCTATTTTTCAAAATTCCAATTTTTTGAATAAACCGAATTTTTTTCTAATTTTTCAATAATTATAAGGCTCACAAATAAATTTTCAAAGTATAAAAGTTGTTTCACAAATTCGTAAATAAACCAGAACTCAGCTCTAACCAATTACCAGATTGAATTGGATATAAATAAGTTAGATTACGTTAACTGTCATGTCTGTCAATGTTATTGTTAGCTATATTGTAGAAAGAGGATAAAGATATTCAAATATTTTCTAGTGGGATAGAAAAAGATAACAATATAATCTCGTGTTATAAGAGTACCACCGGAATAGACTGATAATCCTATACAACATAGCAGCAGATTAAGCAATCTTATTGGTGTTACGTCGCTTACCATTTTGGCCACACTTTTTCAAATTTCAATATTTTTTTCTGCTTTATTTGGGACTTAAACAAAGTTATTTTTCACTAAAGTGTTTATTTTATCGTATATTATAGCCCTGAATTTTATCTCAGTTCATAACTGAAGCCCATTACTAGATTTTTTTAATTACTAGTTTTTTCGCTACAACTAATGCAAAAATAATTTTAACCTGTTGGATACCCTCATCATGTCATTAATAATTATCTCTAAACTTAACAATAATATCAAACATGAAAATGGTACTTGACCGACGTGTCCTCTTGTACAATTTAGTAATTATGGTGGCAACTGCAGTTTCCAATTTCAGCTAATTTTTACTAAGGGAAAAAATCTACGTTAGGTGGCCCCGTACACGTAAGGTAAGGCAGGTGCTTAGCTCTTGATGTCACGCGAAATATTTTTTAGATATAAAAAAAATGGTAGATATCGACTTAGAACGGATGTAGATGTTTATTTATATCTTACAAATATTTCAATTAAGATTAAACAAATTGGTTAAAAATTAATTAGTAAATACACGGTGATTCAGATTTATTAAATATATGGCTGGGTACTGTCCTGAAAAAATCGGCTTTGATTGTCAATTAGCGTATAATTTATGATTACCTGTCGTTACTTTTCAAAATAGTTAATTAGTGGCTACACACAAATTTTGTGTTAATTCGACTTAATCGATGCTCTGTATACTGGTTTTAAGTGAAATAATCATTTCCTGCCGTTTTATTACCTACATTCTAACGAATTATGTGACATAATAAATATCTTACAGTAAATTAACTTAATAAATGTGTGTATTAATAATTTGAACGGTGGTCTGAGTATAACAACCGAAAAAATTGTTGCTTACATTGGTCAGTTAAATTAGAGAATGATATTGTACTTTTTATATCACCCTATATACTTATTGTATCTATAATTATATTATTTTGACAAATTAAATTTAAAGATATAAAATTTCGCTAAAATAATTTTTTTCTAATCCTTATTAAACACCAACAGCTTCGCTATATTTCGGAAGTTAATGGGAATTGTGTGTATATCTGTCTGTTAGATTGTGGGCACTAGTACTTTCGTTCTACTATTTCGATTCATTTCATATTTGATTAGTAAATACCTTAGGTCAGTATCTCCCTTGAGACTAAATTTTAACACTGTGGGTCGAAAGGAATCAGAGATATAGGGGTCAAGAGCTCACAAATATTACTTTGTCGTTCCCATCGAAGGGAAAGTATAGTGAACGAGCAAAAAAAATCGAGATATCCATGGAAATATCTATTTTGAGATCCCTCGAGAAGATTGAATCAATTTGCAGAAAGTAGAAGGTCCTGAAGTACGACATTAATTCTTATTTTTTACGCATAACTTTTGAAATATTGATGTTGACCTGAATTTTGAATCGTATTCTCCACAGCCGAGCCGCGAAAGTTCTGTGAGTGATACAGATGATTTTTTTTCTTTCTTTTTTGATGTTTTTTCCTTTTTTTTGTCTTTATTTTATCTATTTTTGACTTTTTTACCCTTTTTTCCATTTTTTGATTTTTTTGTCCATTTTTTTTACCGTTTTGCTTTTATTAAATCTTTTTTTCTTTTTTCCTTCTTTTGTCAATTTTGGTTTTTTGCCATTATTTTGTCCTTTTTTACCGTTTTTTACTTTTTCTGACATTTTTAACCCTTTTTGTCCTTTTTTGCTTTTTTTTAAACTTTTTGGCCTTTTTTGTCCATTTTTGTCTTTTTATAGCTTTATTTATCTTTTTTTTTACTTTTTCCACATTTTTTGCTTTTCTGCCATTATTTTGTTTTATTTGCTTTTTTGACGTTTTGTTGATTTATTTTACATTTTTTTACATATACTTGCTTTATTAAGTTTTTTTTTGCCTTTTTACCTTCTTTTACACTTTTTCCATTTTTTGGCTTTTTTGTCCTCTTTTTTTACCTTTTTTGCTTTTTTCTTTTTTGCCATTTTCGGTTTTTTGCCATATGTTTTCGCCGTTATTTTGTCATTTTTTAACTTATTTTTTTTGTCCTTTTTACCCCTTTTTGTCCTTTTTTTGCTTTTTTAAACTTTTTTGGCCTTTTTTGTCCATTTTTACCTATATTTTGCCTTTTTCTAGCTTTATTTATCTTTTTTTTTACTTTTTTGACCTTTTTTTGCTGTTGTGCCATTATTTGGTCGTATTTGCTTTTTTTGGACGTTTTGTTGATTTGTTTTACCCATTTTTAGGTTTTCTTGCCTTTTTAAGTTTTTTTTGCCTTTTTACCTTCTTTAACTGTTTTGTCATGTTTTTGCCTTTATTTTGCCCTTTTTGCTTTTTTTTAGTTTTTTTTTTGCCTTTTTTTCCTTTCTTTACTTTTTGGCATTTTTTTGTCTTTTTATGCCCTTTTGTTGTCTCTTTTTACTTTTTGAATTCTTTTGTCCTCTTTTGCCTTTTTTACCTTTATATTAAGTTTTTTAACTTTTTAACACATAACTTTCTAAATATAAAATAATGTTACCTGAATTTTGCTCTTTCCGTCCTAAAACCGATTGTTTTTTTACTTTTTAGCGTTTTTTTGTCTTATTTATCTTTATTTTATCTTTCTCTTGCTTTTTTTACCATTTTTTTATTTTTGTCCATTTTTTACCCTTAGTAAGCCTTTCCTTCTTTTTTTGCCTTTTTTTGGCCTTCTTTTACCATTTTTGCCATCTTCTTGCCCTTTTTTTTGCCATTTTTGGCCTTTTTCATCTTTGTTTTTCCTTTTTTTGTCCTTTTGACTCATTTTGCCCTCTATTTATTTTTAACTCTTTGACATTTTTTGATATTTTTTGCTTTATTGGCCTTTTCTTATCTATATTTTGCCTCTATTTTGTTTTTTTTTTACGTTTTCGTGTTTTTTCTCTATTTTTTCTTTACTTTGTCTTATTTGGCTTTTTTGAGTTTTTTTCACCTTTTTTTCCTTTTTTCTTTGCCCATTTATTTGTTTGCCTTTTTGCCTATTTGCCTCTTTGCCTATTTTTTTTTGCCTTTTTGCCTATTTGCCTCTTTTTGCCAATGTTTATAAATTGTATTAAGATTCTTATCCTATTTTTGATTTTTGCCTATGTTCACTCTATTCTGCTGAAATTTATCAATTCTTGATTATTTTTAACAATTTTTTTGCCATTGTTGAAATAATTCGTTACTTTGTTGCTATTTATAATAACTTGTTGCCATTTTTAGTAACTTTTATCGTTTTTCATTTGAATTAATTTTTGCGTATTTTTGCAATGTTTACCAATTTTTTTCCGCAATTTATTTCATTTTTACAGCATTTTACTTTCCCATTCAGGAATTTTGTATCTTTTAATTAAAATAATCCTATTTTCCACAGCCGAGCCTGGAAAGTTCTGGGGCGACACAGCCGATTTTTTTTAATTGGATAAATTTTATTTACAATCAACTCATTGTTTTATTTATTATTCATCAAAATTATTTTTTTTGCAGGGCAAGCAGGGGTGA
Source organism: Neocrepidodera transversa (assembly GCA_963243735.1). Taxonomy (NCBI): domain Eukaryota; kingdom Metazoa; phylum Arthropoda; class Insecta; order Coleoptera; family Chrysomelidae; genus Neocrepidodera; species Neocrepidodera transversa. Next base: position 8,207,934 of record OY725349.1, on the reverse strand, counting down.
ACCAACTTGGAGGGGTTTTCGTCAATGGTCGACCCTTACCAGATTGTGTCAGAAGAAGAATCGTTGAATTGGCTCTATTAGGAGTTAGACCTTGTGATATTTCCAGACAACTTTTGGTATCCCATGGATGCGTATCGAAAATTTTAACCAGGTTTTACGAAACTGGTTCGATTCGGCCTGGATCCATTGGAGGATCCAAAACCAAGGTAGATATTAAATTTGTTATTGTTATTATTATACTTGAACACTTCTAAATGGGACATATCAAAGAAATCACTTTAATTTAAATAATTACTAACCGGCACTTGATGTGTTAAATTTGGCGGTTTATTTTCATCATTTTCACTATAACAACTCATTTTACCATGTTTATCTTAGAAATTATCTTCTATTATCTATTTACTTATTAAATAAAAAAAAATTATGCTGATATTTATACTAATTCTGTTTTCGCTCCCAACGATGAGTTAACAAAAACCGTTAAACATCTTCTGACTTAATTCCATTGGCTAGAAACAATATGGGGTGATTTGTTTCAAGTACATGTGGAAGTTAAACTTCTTATAAAGCATGAATTTGAGAGAATATTTGTTGTCGCGTAAAAAGAAGAGCGATAAGAGTACTAAAATAGAGACAGAAAATACTAAGGACTGTTAAGTAGATTCTTGTAATGACGTTGTAGAAATTACAGGTCAAGACATGTTGAAATAATTTATATTTTATTTTTATTTGATTTCAAGTTAAAGTTAAAAGATATTAATATGATTTTGATGAGAACTCTGCGTACATTTGAGTCAAATTTATCCAGAAATATGATTATAATCCAATGCAGAATTTAGTTTATCGTAGTAGGCTGCTTTTAAATAATAATATTATTAAGTTCTAAAAATGGTTAGGTCAAATAATGAATATTATATTTTTTTGCTATTAACACGTTGACTGCCAATTACGAGATATTTTGTAGTTTGACTACTATTTATCTAGTAGTTGGCAGTCAACGTGTTAATATATGATGAATGTGGAAAATTTATAAAACACATGTAACAAATTTCCCGACTAAAAATGCGCTAAATAGAATAATATGGATTTTCTTATATGTGGTTTATTTTCATCCTCTAACCTCAAAGTAAAATTGCTAACAAAGTTTTCTAAATGCATTTAACGCCCTTTCTTCTTCGGAGTTTATTGAAAGAGGAACAAATGCTCAGGTTTTAAAAAGAATCAATAACTGTCTAGGTGAGATTCCGTCCACAAACGAATAATTATGTTTTGTGGCGCTCTACCCTATTTTGCACCGAGAAAATTGGACTAAAATCTAAAAATGTACTAGAGAAATCTGTCTTATTTCTTATTCGCAAATTAAAATATAATCTTCATTTGAAATTAAATTAAAAATTGTGCGGTAGGTGGACCCTAATAAGTAACGTTAATTTTTCACTTTTTTAAATTTTAAAATGAGAGAAAAAATCTGAAAACCCGAAAGAAAACAAAATAAATTGAAATAAATCAGAAGAATAAAAAGAAAATGAGAAAAACCTGAAAGAATTTGAAAAAATCAAAAAAACAACAGAGAAAAATCAGAAAAATGAGAGAAAACCGAAAAATCGCAAGAAATCAGAGGAATAAGAAAAAGTAAGAAAAAAGTAGAAATCAAAAGAAAGAATTACAAGAACAATGAGAAAAACATGAGGAAGAATTAGAAAAAATTGAAAAAAATTAGGAAAACGAAAAAAAAAACGAAAAAATGAAAAGAATCGAAAAATAGGGAAGAAAAATTCGGAAAAATCAAGAATAATCAGAAAAATTCAGAAAAATCTGAAAACAGAAAAAATTGGAAAAAATTGAAAGAAAAATCAAAAAGTATTGCAATAAAATGAATAATAAAATTGTAAAATGCAGAAACAACAAAAAATTTAAAAAAAAACGGAAAAAAAAAGCAAAAAAACGCCAAAAAACGAAAAAGATGTCGCAAAAAGCACAAGAAATCGAAAAATATGACAAAACAAATTGTAAAAAAAATCGCAAAAAAAACAAAAAACACCAAAAAAACCGGAAACAATTGTCAACATTAAAAACATTTTTTTTTAATGAAATATTCCAAAAAATCGCAACAAAATTCAAAAAAAAAATGGCAAAAAATCGCAAATAATCGCAAATAATGGGGAAATAAAAAAAAAATTAAAAACAACAGAAAGAAATTGAAAAAAAAAACAGAACAACGAGAAAAAACGGGGAAACATTAGAATAAATTGAAAAAAATCAGAAAAATCTGAAAAAAACAAAAAAATACAAAAAGAAAACATAAGTCATGGGAAACAATTGAAAGAAAAATCATAAAATATTGGTAAAAATGAAAATAAAATTGAAAAACCAAAAAAATTGTAAAAAAAACAGAAAAAAACGCAAAAAACACTAAAAACGCATTAATTCGCAAAAAATTGCAAAAAAAATCGAAAAAAAACAAACAAAAAACCGGAAACAATTGTACCCATAAAAAAATTTTTTAAATGAAATGATTAGAAAGAATTCAAATAAATCGCAAAAAAATGCAAAAATATCGAAAAAAAAAAACAAAGAACAACCAAAAAACCGGAAAAAATTGTACCGATAAAAATTTTTTTTAAATGAAATAATTCCAAATAATTGAAATAAATCGCAAAAAATTACAAAATAATTCGAAAAAAAAATGGCAAAAAAACGCAAAAAATCAGAGAAATAAAGAAAAAATGAAAAACAAAAAAGAAAGAAATAGAGAAAAAACAGAACAATGACAAAAGATGAGAAAAGATTAGAATAAATGGAAAAAAATCAAAAAAATGAGAATGAAAACAAATCATTGGAAAAAATTTGTAAGAAAAATCATAAAATATTGGTAAAAATGAAAAATAAAATTGTACAATACGGAAAAAATGAAAAAATAAAAAAATAAAAAAATTGTAACATTGTAACAAAATTACAAAAAAAAAACGCAAAAAAAAACACTAAAAATCGCATAAAACGAAAAAGAAGTTTCAAAAAATCGAAAAATATGGCGAAAAAAATTGTAAAAAAAACGCAAAAAAAAAACAAAAAACACCAAAAAAACCGGAAACAATTGTCACCATTAAAAACATTTTTTTTTAATGAAATAATTCGAAATAGTTGAAACAAATCGCAAAAAAATCGCAACAAAATTCAAAAAAAAAAAATGGCAAAAAATCGCAAATAGTCGCAAAAAATGGGGAAATAAGAAAAAATTTAAAAACAGAAAAAAATTGAAAAAAAAAACAGAACAACGAGAAAAAACGGGAAACATTAGAATAAATTGAAAAAAATCAGAAAAATCTGAAAAAATCAAAAAAATACAAAAGAAAACATAAGTCATGGGAAACAATTGAAAGAAAAATCATAAAATATTGGTAAAAATGAAAATAAAATTGAAAAACCAAAAAAACAGAAAAAAACGCAAAAAACACTAAAAACGCATTAATTCGCAAAAAAATTTAAAAAAAAACGAAAAAAAAACAAACAAAAAACCGGAAACAATTGTACCCATAAAAAAATTTTTTAAATGAAATAATTCCAAATAATTGAAATAAATCGCAAAAAATCACAAAAAAATTCCAACAAAATTCTAAAAAAAATGGCAAAAAAACGCAAAAAATCAGAGAAATAAAGAAAAAATGAAAAAACAAAAAAGAAAGAAATAGAGAAAAAACAGAACAATGACAAAAGATGAGAAAAGATTAGAATAAATCGACAAAAATCAAAAAAATGAGAATGAAAACAAATCATTGGAAAAAATTTGTAAGAAAAATCATAAAATATTGGTAAAAATGAAAAATAAAATTGTACAATATGGAAAAAATGAAAAAATAAAAAAATAAAAAAATAAAAAAATAAAAAAATTGTAACATTGTAACAAAATAACAGAAAAAAATCGCAAAAAAAACACTAAAAATCGCATAAAACGAAAAAGAAGTTTCAAAAAATCGAAAAAAATTTAAATGAAATAATTCGAAACAATTGAAATAAATCGCAAAAAATCCCAACAAAATTCGAAAAAAAAATGGCAAAAAAACTCAAATAATCACAGAAAATCAGGGAAATAAAGAAAAAATGGAAAAACAAAAGAAAGATATAGAAGAAAAAAAGATTAATGACAAAAAATGAGAAAATCAGAAAGAAAACAGAAATCATTGGAAAAAATTGAAAGAAAAATCATAAAATATTGGTAAAAATTAAAAATAAAATTGTAAAAAACGTAAAAAAACGAAAAATATGGCAAAAAATTGCATTAAATCGCAAAAAAATCAGTATTAAGAAACAATATAAAACAAAAGAAATAAATGGGAACAATGTGAAAAAATGAGGCAAAAACAAAAAAAATCAGAAAATGAGAAGAAAACGAGAAAAAATAAAAAAAAATATGTATCTCTCTCTATAACCAGAAGAGTTTACCACGGATTGTGAACATCGCTATAAATGTCTAACCGATTAAATTTTTTTAAAACAATAAATATCTCTTAAACGGTTAACTTTAGTACTAACCAAAAATAAAAAATATACAGGGTGTTGCATTAAAAATAATAAAATTCCTGTATATAAAATTTCGTAAATGTTGTGTTACAACTGTACTATAAACATGGAATATGAAACATCCTTTATATTTTTAATTATGTTCTATGGAAAAATATAAAATTTCTTCAATTTTAATTTTTTTTTTGTTTTTAAATGAATTTTTTTATTATAGTAATATTTAACCTTTATCGCTCATTCTTTAGCTTGTTTGTGGAAACTTCATGGTTAAGCGATTCTGTAATATGACTAGAAAAGACCATCGGTCGTGACAGGATCACATGAAACTGGTGTTTGTAATGTCACAACCCTTGTTTTATCAAGAAGACACATCTAGAGATGGCTTCCGTTTCAACAGGGCCGACCCTTTACTTCAAATAAGAATTATGAGTAGATTTTGTGCAAAAATAAATATAAATTTTTGTCTTATTAATACATATTATATTATTTATAGTTTATTTTGTTTATTTTTCTGTTAAGCACATTATAGTAATAATATTTAGAAAAAAAAATAAAAAATAATTACGCTGCTTGATTAGAAATTTAACTAATTTATTATTTTAATAATATGTAATGCATTATATTATGTAATAAACAATTCTGCAAAAAAACTAAAAACACGCTTTACTTTCAATATGGACTAAAAAGTAAAAAATATAATTGCTTAAATGTAAAAAAAGCGTGGGGTTCTTGACATAAATTGTCTTAAACCCTAAGTTAAAAATCTGATGTGGCCACCACATGACCTCTCGCCATGTTTGAATCAAAAATTTACACGGTGGCACAAAAAAGTATGAAAAAAATTTACTTTTTTGTAAATCTGGCAACAATGGCAAAAGTTTCTAAAATTTTAATGAGATGAAAATAAACTGTAGGGTATACAAAATATATGTGTAAAACTTTATTGCCGTTTTGTATAATAATGGCGTCATCACCCATAGCAAGTGCCTCTTTCGGTTGTCCGATTGACACCAAAATCTAATCAGATCTAATCTAGGGTATAAGAATCGTGTATGCAAAATTTCAAATTTTTTCATTCAGTAGTTTTTGAGTTATCGTTACTACAACATCCATCCAAACACACACACACACACACACTAACACACTAACACACACACACACTAACACACACACACTAACACACACACACACACTAACACACACACACACAGACATCATCGCGAAAATATTCAAATCGTATTCTAGGGACCCTAAAACGTGTTTATCCATTGAAAACTCACTACCCAATTTTTAGCATGATTCCTATACCTCTCTTATCTGAAGGGCGAGAGGTAAAAAACAGATTCTATTAATATACAATTTTATTTTGTTTTTTGAACCGTCCCTGCATTTACTGCACCGTTTCCACATGTCCTAGTTATAATTATGGAGACGAAATAACTAGGAACATCGACCATTACATGATGTCTACACGTTACGTTTTCAAATCGAGATAAAAGAGATTACTAAATTTGTTATTAAAATATTACCACCGTGGAAGTTGGGTCATTTAAATGAAACAATTTAGGGAATAAAAATAAAAAAAATATAAACACGATAAATACTGACAAGATCAATTATCTTATGACTGATATTATGCAGTTTTCAATTCCTATGGTTTGTGTGACTGAAATAGGCGTAACCGAAATTTCTTTGGAATCTCTTCAATTTGAAGGCTATTCTTTGGCATCTTTCTATTCCAGACCAACGATGAAGTGTGGTGGAGTAGGAATCTGGATCAGAGACGGATTCCACGTAAAGTAGGGTGACCAAACGTCCCATAAAAACGGGATTGTCCCGTTTTTTAACGATCGTACACGGGGTCCCGAAAAAGTCTCCCGGGACGCCTAAATGTCCCGTATTTACGTTGGGTTGATGATAAACTTTTGTCGCGTCTCACCTCGGGCCGTCTTCCCCTCTCCACGACAGTTGAACTCGCCCATTCTGCAGGCGACTATCCAGAGTCAGACAAGTCTTGTTTGTCTTGTTACAAGTGTTTGTTTGGTGCATCTTATATTGTTAATAATTACTAATTATGCCCAAGCGTCAGTGCAAGTTTAAGGAGGAGTACTCTAAAGAATTGAAGTACATTAAAAAGGGACGCTATGACAATGAAGCAGAGTGCACAGTTTGCAATACTGTTTTTAGTATTGCTCATGGTGGACGTTCAGATGTAAAAGAACACATCGCATCAGTGAAACATACGAACAGACTGAGTGCCCCAAGTAGCAGTAAGTCTCTTGAAAATTATTTTATAAAACACGATTCAAATGAAGAAACGAAATTTAGAGCTTCTGAGTTAATTCAGGCCTTTCATCAGATCAAGTACCACCACAGCTTTAGGTCAAATGACTGTATCAGTAAGTTAAACAGCGTTATGTTTAGTGACTCTGCAATTACATCTAAGTTTAGCTCTGCCAGAACAAAGCAGTCAGCTCTGATAACTGGTGTTTTAGCTCCATTCAGCTTGAAAACAAAGTTATTGAAAGTTGCTTCTTTGCCGTATGAAACATCAGATGAGATATCTCGTTTCTGCTTAAATTGCATTGATGAGTTCAAGTTAAATAAAAATAGTTGCATTGGATTTTGTGGTGATAATACAAATACAAATTTTTGTGGTTTGAACAGAGCGGGAATAAACAACGTATTTAAAAAATTAAAAATTACTTTACATGGTGATATTGAAGGTGTGGGTTGCCCTGCACATATATTGCATAACTCCATTTGTACAGCAGCAGATAGATTAAGCTGTGTAATCGAAGGCATTATTGTCAAACTCTTCTCTTATTTTTCTATTTACACGGTGCGAACGGAGAGGCTAAAAGAATTTTGTGAAATGGTCGACGTCGAATATGGCACTATTTTAACTAATTAAAAAACTCGTTGACTATCTTTGATGCCTGCAATATAATGAATTTTAAAACTGTTTGATGCTCTAAAGGATTTCTTTTTAAACGAGAAAATAGCTCCAAATATTTTGCTAACATTTTTTAATAATTCTTTAAGTGAGGTTTGTCCATAACCAATTCAATATTTTTCAGCAAGGAATTAAAAAGATTGAAGGAAGTACAAAAAGTGTTATGGAAGTTAAGGATGTATTGGAATCTACTCTCATAGCTTTGACCAGAAGAAAAGAGGAACAGTTCTTATTATTTAATGTAAAATCCATTCTTAAGCATGGCAGTATTATGCAACAAGTCTAAATTAACTTCAGAACTGAAGTTAATGACTTTTATGAAACCTGCATACAGTATCTTGAAAAATGGAGTGTACCGTTCTCTACTTTCTCAAAGTTTAAATGGATGCTTTTGAAAGAGATCCCCAATTGGGAACAAATTGAAGAAACTATTTATTACTTCAATGAAAAACGCATTGACATAAATGATACTTTGCTATTTGATCAACTGGCACCATTAGTGGATTTTGTAAGTGAAAAAAATTAAAGAATGGACTGATGAAGATAACAAACCACCTCAGTATCACGAAAAATTGTTTTTTTTAAACGCATACCAGCACTCTGAATTTTTGAACATATGCCAGTATGTGTTTGCGATCCCTGCCCATAATGGTAATACTGAAAGAATCTTTTCACTTATGAACATTGAATGGACGGAGGAAAGGAACAAGATGGGAGTGGATACCCTTTCTGCAATCTTGCAGGTACTTTACAATTTAAAAATGGACTTTTCTAGTTTTTACAACTTTATATTAGAAAAGAAAGAGGATTAAAAATTGGCTGGAACGAAAGAAAAATATCCCCAATTCAAATCCTAAAGATGTTTAATATAACTTTCACTAACAATTTTAGTTATCTTGTTTAATTGTGTTTTGAAGTATGTTATAATACTTATAATAAATAAGTATTCACTGCAAAATTGTTGTTTTTATTTATTATACGCCTCGCAATTTAAATTAAATTAAATAAATTAAATTTAAGGGGGGGGGACACCCCCTGCTTGGATGTGTCCCGTTTTTTCAAGTTTATGATTTGGTCATCCTAACGTAAAGGCGCTCAAATGCAATAAATTTTGTGTTGAGAAGCACTTCGAAGTGTGTGGTGTTTCGTTTACAAAAAATCACAAATCCTATGTAGTTCTCTTATGTTACAGATCTCCAAGCGGAGACATAAGCATTTTTTATGATAGGTTATCCGATATTTTAGAATACTTTTTTAAACCGAATATTAATTTTATCTTGTGTGGTGATTTTAATTTTGATGTTTATAAAAATGATAATTTTAACTTTTTATGTACTGTTATATCTGGTTTTACTGTCAGTAGATAGAACGTCCTTTAACTTTAAAGACTCAATAAGTAAAGGCAATGACGTTTAGAATAAAACTTTACAAGTTGATTTCTTATACAATTGTCACAATCTAAACGTCATTGTCATTAGTTATAGAACCGTTAAAGTTAAAGAACGTTCTATCTACTGACAATTAATCTTGTACCGTCTGTTAAATGGCCAACCCGAGTTACAGATACTTCATGTACAATAATTGATCAAATTTTCTTAAATTCGCTGGACAATAATACGTGTTGTGTAATTGATAATGAAATTTCTGACCATCGAACCGTATTAATTGAAGTTTCCTCTTTAACCATTTCTGTAGCAGAGGCCAAGCAGTATCAAATAAAAAGAAATTTTAACGAGAATAATATTATGAAATTTATTACATCTTTGCAGAATGAAAATTGGTTACCTCTATTTGAAATCGATGACTTTAACGTCGCTTTTAACTATTTTTATGACATTTTTACTTTCCCGACCCACCTCCTAGAAGGGAAAGTATTGTGAACGAGCTAAAAAAAAAATTCGAGATAAAAACGGAAATATCCATTTTTGGGTCCCCTGAGACGATTAAGACCATTTCCAGATGGAAGTCTGTCTGTCGGTCTGTGTGTGTGTCTGTGTGTGTGTCTGTGTGTGTATTCTTCCACGATAGCGGCCACACGTTTAATCCGATTAAGCTGAAATTTGGTATGGGGGTTTGGGTTACCCGTCGGAAGAACCCATTAGTTTTTGTACGACATCTGTCAAATGGAAGTACCACTATCAAAAAATGACAGATGCAATATGTCACGGAATTGGACATGCAATTAGTCATTGGAAAGCCCTAGAAAAACTCTATTTAGAACACTCAAAATTATTTCTCCAACTATCACCTGTCAAAAATAAAAAAATGTCAAAATTTGAAACTTCAGCATTAAATATCTGAAGAAGTATTAATCCGATTGAGCTGAAATTTGGTATATTTGTTTGGGTTATCTGTCGGAAGGACCCATTAGTTTTTGTACGAGATCTGCCAAACGGAAGTACCACTATCAAAAAATGACAGATGCAATATGTCACGGAATTGGACATGTAATATGTCGTTTGAAAACTCTTGAAAAATTCTATTCAGAACAATCAAAATTATTTCTCCAACTGTCACCTGTCAAAAATAAAAAATGTCAAAACTTGAAACTTTAACATTAAATATCTGAAAAAGTATTCATGGATACTCATCGGGAAAGTTTTGGGGCGACACAACCGATTTTTTTATATTATTTTAATATCAATTTCCCCATTAAGAAATCTTATATTAAGCGAAATAGAACAAAACAATGGGTTGATGATGAAATTAAGTCTTCAAGCTCGAACTTAAAATATTTACATTTTTTTAAAAAAGAAAATTTGTGGTCGGCGCCTAATTATAATGACGCTAAAAGGGTACATACTGCTTTATTGAAGAGAAAGAAAAAGACTCACTATCAAGAGCTTGTCAACAGATCTGATAATGTAACACGTGCGTCGTGGAATCTAATTAGACAACTATCTTGTAAACGTAAAGAATCTTGTAGTATTGTTATTTCAAAAAATAACAATTTAATTGAAGATCCTAAATCTCTAGTGACAGAGTTCAATGAGTTTTTTGTAAATAGTCGCGTTAGTCTGGTTAATAACATTAATTCCACTGTTGAGCCATTTGTTTTCAATGATTTTAATACTCAATCGATGTTTCTCCTCCATTTTACTGAGGCTGAATTATTGCTTTTATGTAATAAACTGAAAAATAAAAGATCTGCGGGGGCCGATGACGTTCCTTGTTTTCTCTTAAAACGTGTTCTTGAAATCATTATTTCTCCACTTACTTATTTAATTAATAAATCATTTGACACGGGCAGCTTCCCTCAAAAAATTAAAACAGGAAAAGTCATCCCTATTTGGAAAAATAAAGACCGTAAAATGATTAGTAATTATCGACCTGTTACAATCCCTTACAGTATTTCTAAAATATTTGAACACGCCTTTATAAATAGAATCATGAACTTCTTAGAAAAATGCAATATTCTTAGTAATAATCAGCACGGATTTAGAACACAGAGATCAACATCCACAGCAATGTACTCTTTTTATAAAAAAATTGTTGAGTTTTTCGAAGCGGGTGAATGTCCTATTGCTATCTTTTGTGATTTAAGCAGGGCATTCGACTGCGTGAATCATAATATTTTGCTCTCAAAACTGGAACATTATGGTATACGTGGAATACCTCTACGTTGGATTAGGGCTTTTCTTGACAATAGAAATCAATTTGTATCATTGACAACTGGAGATGGCCGTCATCGTGTACGATACGATTCGGAACAGTTGCAATTAACAATGGGTGTACCCCAGGGCTCTATTCTGGGGCCCATAATTTTTTTAATATACGTTAATCAAATTGATCAAGTTATTGAAAATGTGTCTGATACGGCTTATGCTGACGACATATCAATTATTATATCAGCTAAAAATACGAAAAATCTTCAAAAAGAATGTGAAAAAGTAATGAGCAAAGTATCAAATTTTTTTAATAGTATTAGCTTATTTTTTAACGTACAAAAAACTGAATTAGTTAGATTGCATAACCCGCAAAATAAAATAGAGGATATTCGTTTTCCTATAAATGATCAAATTATGGTCAATACCCATAACAGCATAAATTTCTTAGGAATCAACATCGATGAACATCTTAATTGGCATAACCATTGACAGCATTTGATTCCAAAATTAAATTCAGTTAAATATCTTTTCATCAACTTAAAAAATGTACTTACTCTAAGTCAGTTATGTGACCTCTACTACGCTCAAATTGATTCTAGGTTAAGGTATGGTATCTGTCTCTGGGGTGAAGCCAGTAGAGCCTCTAATGTTTTTATAGTTCAAAAGTGTATTATCAGGTATATTGCTAATGTTTCTAGATTATCGTCATGCTGAGACACTTTCAAGAGGCTAAATATTTTAACTTTAGCTTCTATATACATTTTTGAACTGTCTGTGTTAATTTTAAAAAATAAGCATACCTATTTATTAAACGGAGATCTCCATGGATATAGTACGAGACTCAGAAATGAAATTCATTTACCAGTCACGTCAAAAAAAGTTACTTACTACTCTCCTAATCATCGAGGACCCAGAGTATTTAATAAATTGCCGGGGAACATCAAATCCTGTAGAACTATTCGTGAATTTAAGACGAAATTGAAACATTTTTTGGTAGAAAAATCTTTTTATAGTGTAAATGAATTTCTATCAACTACTTAATATTAGATTTAATTTTAGGCATGTATATAAAATTGACTATATTCTTATACAGTATTGTATTGTCACACGGAATTGTATAAATAAATAAATAAATAAATAAATAAATAAATTTATCGTCTAAAAAGTTTTTAATTAGGATGGCCTTTTCTTGATCGAATTAGGGCTTCACACGAGACGAGAAAAAACATTCCATAGATTACACCTTTCTCCTTCATAGCCGGATTTGACAATTATTTTTTACTTGGTGATTTTATTTATTTATCTAGTGAGTTTATATATTTTAGCACCTAATATTAGCCCAGTAGGACAAATAAAGTCCGCCCTTCTGGCCACTAAAGGACCTGTCGATACCATAGGGACCCCTGGAATATTAAATCTTCATTGACGCTGCCCGGAGTAAGTAGCCTTCACTCTATAAACGGAAGATGGCGCTCGAGACAATCCGTTACCTAAACTAAGGCGCCAAAAGACCGTGTAACGAAGCAAAAAGCGTTACATAATTAATTATAGAAGGGCGAGTACAACGATTCAGAGAAAGGTTCTCATTCTTATGTTGATTGAGATACTCTATCAGTGACTTACATTACAACGTAACAAAAAAAAAACAATAAACTTTATTAATAATAACCTTCTAGGTAGCAAAATTATCTGATAAAAAAAAGCAATAATATTGAATGACGTGACGATGAACAAAACTAATTATCAAACCGAGATGATCTTAATGTTTTCATGTGCTCGGTGCCCTAACGTGTCGTTTGCCGTAATTACGTAGCGTTCTAGTTATGTTTATATTAGAGTTTTTTTATTTGCAGAACGTTTATAGGACTATGTCCTTAGAGAAAACCGTTAATTTGTATGTGATGGAAAGGACATTAGGGATACAAAATTGTACAGCGAATCGGTGTTGAAAGAATAATTGGAAACATTAATCATTATTTAAAATAAAATGGAAATAATACTTGGGTAAAATTTTACAATAAAAAAATATTTTTATTTTTTATATAATTCCCCGAATATTTCTGTTTAAGTTATTACGTTCAAAGAAAAAAATCACTAGGTTCATTAAAAAAATAAGAGCTAGTTAAATATTGAATGTAAGGATAATGTGGAACGTATCTGTCATGTCATATGTCAATATTAACTGTCCGAATAGCACTGGCAACTGAGGCCTTTAACAAAAAAGGAAGATGAAGAACTTCTTCTTACTTGAAACATATAAAATGAGATAAAAAGTTTTAAACCAGAGTTAATATAATACTTTTTATATCATTTATTTGAATATTATCTTATCATTATCTTCCTCTGCTCTTATTGGTCTGTTGCTTATGATTACTTCAGTCAATATTTATTAGTCTTGTTTTTTTGATATTTGGAATATTTAAAAGTTGGTAGCAGTGTTTTTATGTCAATAAAATAACAGATTTGAGTCATTGATTGTTTATTATATTTGGCCAAAACTTTGCGGATCATAGGGTATTTTATGTATCAGACAAGAAGCCCGATATACGGGGAATAAAAACAAAATATTTTGGTATACGCCTTTTTTAAAAACATTCGTAATTTATCGTAGCGCATCGGATCTACATCGGCGTTTGGGGAAATACACGGACAGTCTAAGCACAAGTCTAATTAGCGTTGCCACATCTAGTAATTTCTACTTTTTTGGTAGATTTTCACCTTTTTTCCGAAAATTTTAGTAGGCAAATTGTTCTTGATAGATTTTGGTTGATTTCAATAATGTAAAAATACCATTAACAATAAAATTATTGTAAAAATTATTCTAATTAAGCATTAACTTTAATTTAGTACTTTTATTGATTAGATTGCTTCGACTGCTTTTTTGTCGGTAATTCCCCTTATGCCTTATGGGATTCACCGTAGTATTTCAACAACAACTGACAGTCAAATTTAATCTGTGAAACTTTGTAATAAAAATGTAAAGTATAAAGATGGACCAAGAAATATATTCAATAACAAACTCATTGCAGGCAAAAAATGTCATAGAATGAAATAGTTCCAGTTTGTATCTATTTTTCAATAGGGCGTACTATATATATCCTGTTTAATAACCAAGAGGAGCGATTTAAATTTAAGTTGGCAATTCTGTAGACTCCTGATTGGTCAGTTTGCAGTCAGTTTCACACAGCAAATTTTAGCATTGACATCAGCTGATAATTGACATTAATAGTTCTGTCTTCTTTTGTAACGTGAAATTTACTTCCGTTGTCTAGGATCAATAAAAAATCGACTTAATTAATGTTCGTGGTCATAATGAGAGAAGAATTTAAACCGAAAGCGTTATCCACCAATGAAATGACAAAATGTATCTAAAAGATTTTTAATTTTTTATCCAATTAAAATAAAATAAACTATTTTCAAAATTTATTATCTTACTATTTCGGAACACGCTCTTTATAATATAAAATCTAGTAAGTTTTAGTGGTGTGGGTCAGGCTTATTGAATTACTCCTCTTGGTTATTAAATAGAGTATCACTCCAGAGCTGAAAGTGCCACTTTTGGCACAATTGTGCTACATTTGACAACACTGCCAGCCGCGAGCACATCGCTCTCATCCACACGTTACCTAGAGTGATGGAAATAGGGTGTAGTCAATGTTTCGTCTTATTTTTCCCTATTGAATCGTTGCCTAAATACATTCTTCTTCCTCTCATTACAAATTCCCTATGTTCCGTAAAGATTTTGCCAAACCAGTATATCTATGTTTAATAAACTAGAGATAGTAACTTTATTTGACAAAAAATCGCAATGGGGGGAATTCCCTTACTACTTCATTATTTTATCAATGATAAAATACGCAAAATTTTACTGAGCTTTCCAGAATGTATCGAAATATAATGATTTTAATAAACCCCGCTTCTGATTGGTTGAAATTAATGTTGGTATAAAGACTTGAGATGACAATTGACATATTTCATTATCAAATGTCATTGTATACATCAGTCGCAATTAGAGACTAAAGCACGGATAATTTTCAACACGTATACCTATCCGTATCGATCTGCGACTGCGCACAGAGGATACGGATAAGTTTAAGTGATACGTCGAACATCTCGTTATGGGTTCCTGCGTTCACGTATCTCTTTAACGCATCGCGTACTTATGTCGTTGTCAAAAGGAAATGATACAGATACAATAACATTTGACAACGAAATATGTCAATTGACACATCAAGTCTTGATACCAACATTAATTTAAACCAATCAGAAATAGAGTTCATTACATTCTGGAAAGCTCAGTAAAATTTTTTATCATTGGTAAAAGAATGAAATAGATTTTGACCAAAAATAATCCTTTCCTGTTGGTAGACCTTTTTCTAGGTTTGCAGCTTTGAGGGAACTCCTCCATTGGCGAGTCGTGAGAAGCGATACTCCATCTGGTGTTGGTATTAAAAAAATAGCCAAACGGTACAAACAATTTTTTAATCTCCATGAAAACCACATGAAAAAATATTTTTTGCACCGTTACACACGTTCAAAATTATCCCGTTAGGGGGCTTGACAGTTACTTGGCGTCGTTGTCAGATCAATTAAAATTTGTTGATATTTATATTTATATTTTTTTGAGGCTCAATATTTTAATTATGTACTTATCACAGCGTTTTTAGAGTTTTCGAAGAAAAAAAACTCTTATAAGGTTTTGTCCGTCCGTCCATCTGTTAGCCTGATTCAACTCGAGAACAGAGAAAGATAGAGACAAACAGACAACGGCAATCGATTCAGCATCTTTAAAAACCTCCAAAATGATATTAATCTTTGACCTACTTTTACTTTCCCGCTACTTTTACCATATATACTGTAGTATATAAGGTATATATCCCTGTATGGAAATTTATTTTCGTAACTTTAAATTTTCGAAAACTCAAAATTACGGCAACATATTGTCGTTTTTCACTTGTCTAAATCTAACTTTTATTTTTAAAACGGCTGTTTCTAGGTTGGCAACATATTTGAAAACAGTGATATTTTATTGATGCACGTATAGATGGCACTAAGTGTATACAATAGAGTATTTTTACTTTGTATTCTTACTAACTATAAAACTTATCACTACCTACTATTAAATGGCAGTGTTATGATATAAAATTATTAAAAGTATATTAGCTTTGTTCGCAGGTGCAATTCCGAACCAGTTCAGGGATTATTCGCATGCGCAGTCTAACAAGAAGCGTTCGCGGTTAAAAAATTCAGAAATTTTAATAACAGTTCTCTGTTCAGGGATCACATCGAATTGGTTCATTGTTGATTCAGAATCTGTTCTAGCGGTCCTTGAATTTTTGTTAGTTCGACTGCTCATGCGCAATATCGATCTTAATCTTAGTTGTCAGCTGTTTTTACAACAAAACTATTTTTACAACAAAACTATTTTTGTGTGGCTTAGGGTAGAGTAAAGTGTAGTAAACAGCACTCTGTTTTAATTATGGAGGGTATATATAATTTTAATAATATAATAAATTGTAGTAACTTATACATATTTAGGTTATAAAAAATTAAATTTAAGAATAAGAAAAGACAATAACGTCTGTCATATGATATTCGACAATTCGAAGTTTTCGTTGGTTTCGAAATCGTTCGCGGTAAAATAAAATCCAGAATCGGTTCATAACTAGACATGTGCTCTACGTTAGTTATAAACTAGTTCGGAATCGGTTCAGAATCTGACCCGCTACTGGTATTAGCAGAAAACAATAATAAATCTACTTAAAATATTGAGTCATGTCTCTATTGTTGAATAACAATAATTAAAACACTCAAAATTTTTAAATAAAACAAGAATTATTTAAATCAAATGGAATGTATGTTGCATAAAAATAATCAAAGCGTATTAACTTGTATCCTCACATATAAGGCGATAAGTTAGATATGGCAACATCTGTTTGGTAAATTACTGATTGTTTACCTTTTGCTCTCTTTAAATTTTAGTCCTATCGTTATGCAGTTTGGCGGTTTGATGAATTGGAATTACATGAATATAAGAGTTCTATTTATTAGAGTTATTGTATTTTACGGTTTTGTAAAATAATGGTTTGAAGTTTTATGTTTCCGGTCTTTTATGGTTTTGATATTTTAGTGATTTAAGAAAATAGCTTTCTGGTGTTTTAATGTTTGTTTTGCTATAATAGAAGTTTGACTTTTTAATAGTTTGATAAAACAACATGTTGAAAAGTATCTGTTTAAATGTATAATAAAAATCTCATCAAACCAATTCTACAAAATTAATATATTTTTTTTTCCCAAAATTACGAACATTAATGCCTTATTTAGCATTTTTTTCTGAATCAAATAAATCAATACATAAAAATTGTAATAATAGTTTTTTGATATATGTACTTACATGTTACTCTTCAATTGCACGTGAAATTATGATCGCAGTGCCATCTATATAAAATGGTAATGATCCATAAATAAACAAAAAAAAAATAACAGTAACATTTCGTGCAATTATGGAGCCAGCAAGTATTCAAATACATGATTGATGATATATGTAAACCACACGATATGTTTATCTTTTCCAGTAAACATCCATATGGACAATATAGATGTTAACGCGATAAAATGGTCTCTGTATTGTATGCGTGTTCGCTTATTAAACCTCTTAAATGGTGATGAGTCTTCGTTTTTTTATGACAAAAGATTAAGTTAAACAGTTTCATCAGTTTAATGTTTTAATTAAAATAAATTTTCTTTAATCATCAAAATATTGTTATCACAATATCAAATCTCGTGGGCTAAATAAATGTATGGTATGAAATTACTAATAAAAAGCATGGTATCACTTTAACGTATATATTAGTAACTCCTATAAATATTTTATTTGTTACTTTTATTTCTTTTAATACCCAAGATCTGCTATTAATATAGTTAAACTCACATACCAATTTTCCTAGTTTATTCCATTTCCAATATTAAACATCATCTTACATTCTTCTTTTCCATATTTGACAGTTCTTTACCCCTTCCCATATTTCTTCTTTTCTTCATTTTTTAATTCGTGTGCTTACGTCTACATAGTTAATCTGCTTTGTTACAATTACAAATAATATTTCTCTTATTATCATGTACTATGTTAACAATCATGTTTATATTTGTATAACGCCGCCCCTCAGGCTATTATTTCCTTCTTTATTAAATTTAATGTTTACGTAAAATTTTAAATAACCCACTCTTTTTACTAATTCTCCATTATAGTTTCCTTTATGTTCGCGATTGTTAATGTCGTTCAATTGCTTAAATTGAGAATAGTATCTAACTTAATGTTATTGTTTCTGATATTAATTTGCTCGGTACGTGGTTGGCCACCTTCCATTTTAAGGTCACTTCTGACCGTTTGAGTTAGGGCTTCACACGAGAACGATACTTTTCTGGCCTCGTCTCGTAAAACCGAGACGAGAGCGAGACGAGACCTTTTTGAAAATTACTTTCCGTTCATATTTATTCAGAATTTGTTTCTGAATTTCCGAAAAAAATTAACTAGTAAGTAGTATAAACATTTAATTTTTTTATATAAAAGAAAGGTCACTGACACTATTAATGTGTTTCGAATATTTTTTAGGACTTCCAAACGGGTATGAGCCAATTGAGCACCAAGCTCTAGATGTAATAAATGTAGACCGGCCAACTGAGCACCAGGTCAATTCAGCACTTTGATCTGGATCCACTTTGTAATAATATTCCCTTAATAGTCCAAAATTCTTTAAAAAATCGATAAATTGAAAAATCCTTGAAAAATTGTTGAAAAATCCTTGAACAATCCTTAAAAAATCATTAAAAATTCTGGAAAAGCCCTTGAAAAGTACGTGAAAAATCCTACAAGAATTTTTGAAAAATACTCCAAATTCCTTAAAAAAAAAACATTAAATTGAAAAATCCTTGAAAAATCCTTAAACAATCCTTGAAAAGTCATTGAAAAAACATTAAAAAATCCTGGAAAATCCTTCAAAAGTACTTGAAAAATCCTACAAGAATCTTTGAAAAATTGTTGAAAAATCCTTGAACAATCCTTAAAAAAGCATTAAAAATTCTGGAAAAGCCCTTGAAAAGTACGTGAAAAATCCTACAAGAATTTTTGAAAAATACTCCAAATTCCTTAAAAAAACAACATTAAATTGAAAAATCCTTGAAAAATCCTTAAACAATACTTGAAAAGTCATTGAAAAATCATTAAAAAATCGTGGAAAAATCCTTCAAAAGTACTTGAAAAATCCTACAAGAATCTTTGAAAAATAGTCCAAAATTTTTTAAAAAATCGATAAATTGAAAAATCCTTGAAAAATTGTTGAAAAATCCTTGAACAATCCTTAAAAAATCATTAAAAAATTTTGGAAAAATCCTTAAAAATCCTACAAGATTGTTTGAAAAATACTCCAAAACTCCTTAAAAAATTGTTTTCAATTTAACAATTTCTTAAGTGTTTTTAAGACATTTTTTAGAATTATTCAAAGATTTTTACAGGATTTTTCAAGTACTTCTCAAGGATTTTTCGAGAATTTTTCAAGCATTTTTCAATGATTTTTCAACGTTTTTTCAATCCTTGAAAAATCCATGAAACATCCTTAAAAATCCTTCAAAAATCCATGAAAAATCATTAAAAAACGTTTTTAAAAAATCTTAAACAAATACTTGTACCTACCTACTAAAAAAGAATTAAAAAAATCCTTGAAACCCCGTTAAATAATCTTTAAAAAATTGTTGAAAAATGCATGAAAAGTTCTTGACAAATACTACAAGAATCATTGAACAATCTTTGAAAAATACTCCAAAATTCCTCGAAAAACCATTAAAAAAATCCTTGAATAATCCTTGAAAAATCCCTAAAAATCAAAGATGAGGATTATTCAAGGATTTTTCAGCATTTTTTCAATGATTTTTCAAGGATTTTTCAAGAATTTTTCAAAAATTTTTCAATTTAACGATTTTTTAAGGGTTTTTGAGAGTTTTTAAAAAAATACTTCTTAAAAATTGTTTTGACCCCATAATTTTTTTTTAATAAATAAATGCCATTCTGATTTTTATTTAACCGAAAAAAATAACTGTTTGCATTAATTCAGTAGGTACCTGATAATTCGTTAATGAACAAACTAGTAATAAAGTGCGCAATTGGCTAGTCATAAAGTGCTCAATTGGCCGATCTCTGTTTGGTCCTTGGTGCTCAATTGGCGTGTCCGGCTACGGTATCAATTTTACCTGAGGGTAATAAAGAGCTCAATTGGCGTCCGTCCTTCCAAACAGTTTGAGGGTAATAAAATTTTATGACCCAGTTAAGTCGTAGGTACACAAAGGGTATCTAGAAACTACATTTGTTGTTGAAGATATGTGTGCAGAATAATAAAACATTTTAAATAAAATTTTCAATTCTATTGAACATTAACATGCTCTTCAGTTCAAATTCGACAATTGTATTTTTTTTAAACGGTGTCTGGTTAGACGTTCAGTTATCTTCCATATAAAAAATAATTTATAATAAAATAATATTTTTAAACTAATTAACATTTATCATTAACGAAATGTAAAATGTATGTTTTGCGAAAATATTGTAACGTGTATAAAGTTGTATTTAATTATATAACAATATGTTTATAATTATAATTTGTATAGATAATGATTTAGTAACGTCCAAATAAAAAACAAAAATAAATAAATAATCACGAGATTTGAGGAGACGAGACGAGACAAACGGTTGCGAGACGAGACCGAGACTGAAACGAGACTTATTTTTTTCTCAACTGACGAGACCGAGTCGAGATTTTTTAAATTCTCGCCTTATCGCGTATCGGGTGAAGCGAGTCGAATCAAGAAAAGGACATATTTGTTTGAACATATTTTTATATTTCGTTTTTTTTTGTTTCAGCAAGTGGCCACTCCAACTGTGGTAAAGAAAATACTCCGTTTTAAGCAAGAAAATCCGGGAATGTTTGCTTGGGAAATCAGAGAACAACTTATATCTCAAAGGATATGTGAACCACATAATATACCTTCTGTCAGTTCAGTCAACCGAATTTTGAGAAACAGTGGAGTTTGGCCTGATCCACCTGATATGTTACATCATCGAGTCACTCATCCATCGGGTAAAAACATTTTATTGTCTTAAATTTTCTCTATAAAAAATTGTATTTTTTTAATTTAAAAAAAATAACTATAATTATAATTAGAGTGTGATTTTAACCCTTAATATTTTATGTCTTAATTTAGACTCCAATCAACCGATCCTGAACTATAATTTCTAGATCTAAACAATAAAAGCCTATAAGCACCTCTCACCTGTTGCAATAAAATATAATTTCTGCAAGATGCAATAAAATATTTTATAATTTACGATAGTACCTTTTGACGTCTGTGTGAAATTTATTTTCTTCATCATGATTAAAAAATTGGTAATAAAAGCAATCAAAGATTTTATAAAAAGTGTAGAAAATTCACTGAATATTATTTTTTTCTGCTGCTTTTATAAGTAAAATATCATGGTCAAAAGTTGTCTGAATTAAAAAGTAGTAAAATAGTCAAAGTGTAAAAACAATAATTTAAAAAATAATCATACCTAATCTGCTACAGCCAAACAAGTTTCACATTTCACAATTCACAACAATAACAACTTTTTCGATTCGTTTTCTTTTATCTACAGCTTTTGGAAGGTTTATTGTAAAATTACGGTCATCGACCACCAACTTATTATGAAAAGCGTCTGCACAATAAACGAAGTGATAAAAATTAAAAAAATAGAGTGCCCGGATAACCCTGGAGCAATTTTTGACAGATATTTGATAATTCAGTACTACCAACATCTTACAATTAACTATAAAGATAGTAGATAGTAACGACATCTATCTAGTACATAGGAATAATTGTGGTATATGTACAGGTATAGGTTTTTGACATAGTACCACTGATGTTTCGTATAAGGATGAAACATTACAATTAAGTTTCCCAGAAAATATGTCAAAAAACTTATAACTGAAGACGCAATAATGGAATCTTTAATCGTATATATATATATATATATATATATATATATATATATATATATATATATAGCAAATCGTAGTATAACCTAGAAAACAGCTATCCATCATTAATAATTTAATTTTGTAAACTGTTGTTTTGGACAATTTGATTTGGTTAAGGCGAAAACTGACATATGTAAACTATAGTGTAAAACGTGGCCAACTTTCAAAAGTAAATGTATTGAAAATTAAATTCAAAATGAGTAAAGGAGCTGCACCGGTTCTAGCCCCGTCCTTATAGGAAATAACATGGGAAAATCGCTTTGTCCGAAATTGCGTTAATTCAAGGTCATTCGTCATCGCTTAGAGATAACGGCGGTTCCCGGCTCTGGTCTTCAGGTACTTCAGTACTCCAATAATTTCCCCTACATTTTGACTGCTTTCTTTATGTGTTTTTTTCACTTTTCTCCCTCTCCCTTTTACCCCTACTTTTTGGTTAGATTTTTATGTTTTAAACTTTTTTGTCTAATTTACCCTTTTTCCGCATATTTCAACTTTATTTTCACTTTACCTCCTCCCATTTTTCCTCTACGTGTATATTTCAAACTTTTTTTTCACTTTTTCTCCTCCCATTTTTCGCCTACTTTTGGTTTGTTATACTTTAACATTTGTTTTAATTTTCCCCGTTTTTTTTTCTGTAAAATTCAACCTTTTTTTCACTTTTTCTCCTCCCATTTTTCGCCGACTTTTAGTTTTTTATACTTTAATATTTGTTTTATTTTTCGCCGATTTTTTTTCTGTATAATTCAAAGTTTTTGTTCACTTTTCTCCTCCCATTTTCGGCTACGTTTCACTTTTCCTCTTCCCATTCAGTTTCCTTTACTTTTGGCTGTTTTTTGCGTTTGTCATTGCGTTTGTCTATAAAGAATTATTTTTTTAATTTTTATAAAATCGACAGCAAATAAGCACTTTCTTTTGAATTCCTATCATTTCAAGTGAATTTTCGACCTAATCAAGTAAAATAGAGGTAAGTAATTCTTTATCAGATAAATTTTCGTTTAAAATAAGTTAAGGTTATGTAATAAATATTTTGATATTGATTAGTGGTATTTATGCTAAATAGAAGTTTGTAGCACGAGCCGTAGCGAGTGGGAAAAGTAAAGCACTTTAAGTTGTACACAATAATTTTTCTACAATCACGTTTATTAATAAAAGAAAAACAATAACTTGTCAAAAAAAAGTTGACAGGTCATAGCTGTCTGTGTTTAACATTTCCGTAGGGAAAAGTGCTATAGCGTGTACTTTTCGTACTCTAAGTTATTACTTTTCTAACGGATATCAAAAAAATTAAGAAAAGACCTGCTTTGCGTATAAAAAGTATCTGATGTATTCTTCAGCTCTGTCAGTTACGCCTTCTATTGGACCACATGGAGCTGAAGTACTTGAAGACTAGATCAGACGGAGCTGAAGTGCCTGAAGGCCACAGCTGAAGTACCTGAAGACCAGCATTGCCAACCGTACTATAATTATAGTATTTGTACGATAATTACAACTTCATGTACTAGGAAATTTCAAAATAAATATAGTACACTTTTTGTACTATAATTTCATATTTTCACAAATCACAACAATATACTAAAGGTTTTTGCAAAATACTGATCACTCACTGACGACTTCAACAACAGATTTGAATAATCTGGAATTGGACTTCCAGCGCCATCTAATAATTAATAATGAAATTGATCTGTAAACTATATATTAGTAAGGGCCAGAGGGGAATCCCTGATTTATTATTCACCAAGAGCAAAGAAAGTATAACTTCTAATCCAGTAAGAGTTGAGAGTTGACTGAACTCAGGTATTGTAGCACTCTTTGCGTTGTCAAGCGGTCTTTTGAAGCCTTCGTCAAGGTCGAGGGACTGCCACTGGAACTCGGACTACCACTGCTACTGATACAGCAACTAATTAGATCTTTTGAGGCTGTGATATACCATAAGATCGGCTGGGTACACGAGTGACTCAACGGGGGTCTATGACTGACCATATATTTGAAGGAACGTTGCTTTTCTCATAATTTTAAGTTAATTCTACTCCAGTGCTGTGCACGATTTAATTTATATACCTTAATTATTACGGAAAATAGTAAATTCGTTATAATACCTAATTGAGCTAATTAGTATACGTTATTTTTGTTGCAGTTATAGGTTATCGTTAATTTAGTTACATATTTCTTGTTTCTTATTTATTGTACTATATTTTTCTCCAATGAACTATAATAATTTAAGCGACCGTACTATAACAGCTTCCAATACAATTGGCAACATCTAAGCGATGACGAATGACCTTGAATTAACGCAATTTTGGACCTTAGCGATTTTCCCATCTTATTTCCCATAAGGAGGTGGCTAGACCCGGTGCAACTTCTTTACTAAAATGTGTTTATAAAGAATAATTCTTGGAGAGAATTAATCTGTAATTACTGTCAGGGAAACTAATATTGCCAGGTTTAAGTTGGTAGTAGTCACCTCGTCTATATTGAAGTTAAATATGTCAATATTTTATCAAATAAATCAAAATCAAGTTCTGAAAAAATCTATACAAACGGGATTGACTCAGAAAATTGCATATTAACTCACCTCAACTATGAAACTAACATATTTTAATTTATAAATGTTATAGCGTTTTCGATTAACCGCTCTGGAGCACTCTCGCCACGCTCCGCCAAAAATTTCGTGTTCGATTCGTCCCCAGAATTTACGTGTGCTCTGTTTAAGATCACTCTTAAATTGATCTATGTTGCTCTAAGTCTTGAGACAGATTAAATTTTGTTCGGTTAATTCCTTCCGCTCTTTCGAATAATAAGTTTTAGATCGGTTAAAGAGCAATGACGTCATTGTATAATTTTCGACCACTCTCTAAACGAATCTCGAGCGATGAATCGAAAACGCTATTTACGATTAAGTGGCCAGGATTTGCCTGTGCTCCTGTATATAGTGGTTAACATTGACGTATACTCATTGGCGAGCCCAATCCGTATATCATAACATTTTTTTGCTGAAAAAAATGAGGAAGATGGCGTATAATTTATAAGTATCAATGAATAATTCTAGTCGGCGCAAAAAAAATCCTACCAATTATGACAGTGTCATCTGTCATTCTAACTTTCGTTCATTCAATATTAGGTGAGTTCGGCTAGTTTACACTTATCACTCGTTTTACCTTGATTTGTCCGTTCGGGTACTGACAAAAATTTGGTATAGTCGTTACTTACGCTCCTATTTTTTTAAGCCGAACTCAGCTACTGTAGGCGCGTTCTGCAATTATATCTGGAGCGATCAGATCGATCCGTATCGTTCGTTTATTAGATCTAGATGTAGGGGAGGTAAAAATATTCGTTCTTTAATTAAATCTAGATCTATCAGATCAAGCTCGATTCGCTCGAACCTATTCGCTGGACGAAAGGAATTAATCTGAAATTGTAGGGTTATGTTCTAAGATTTAAAAAAATAAACACTTTGTTAAAACTATTAAAAATGAAAGAAATTCAAATTTTTGATTCTGAATAGCAAATTTATTATAAGTTTAACATTTCAGACGACCAATATGATGAAATTTATAAGCAAGGGAGTAACAATAATGCATTTTATATTTTATTTAAATAACACATACTGCTTGTATAAGCAAACTGCATGTAGCATATTACATTTTAGAATTAGTTTTGACTACAACTTTTTTACAAAGAGTGCAGGAAAAATAAAATTTTGTAGTTGCAAACCTTTTATAAAATGTACAAGAACAATAGTCTAAAAACCTTACAAGCCTCTTTTCCAAACCGAGGTACAATTTCTTCGGCAAAATTATTAATTTTTTCTAAACTAATAATTTCTTCATCATCACTATCATTAAATATAATCTGAGAGAGACAAAAACACAAAAAGTAGGTAAAATCTAAACAAAAAAGTTAGGTTATATATTTATATTTATTCCTTTCGTTTATTATGATCAAAAATCGATCTGAATCTAAATATAATTGCCGAACACGCCTTGTATATGTTAATGAATTATTCTCCTATCCTGTAGCAATTTTAAGCGAACTACCAATATTTTTTGGTATTTACCACAAAATTTTTTGGTTATCCCGTGCGATTATGGTAGGGGTTAGTATGCTGACGTCACAAGTGCTAATCACTTGAATGAAGTGGTATTTACTGTGATAATAAATTTGTTTATTTTCAAATGTCAATTGATTCAACCTCTCTTTTTCGCTGTGTTTAACGTTTAATAAAACATTCACTTTTTTGTACTTTTATAACTGTCAACTTCAACCAAGAAGCAAAAACAGTACCGCAGGTAGGTAAATACCACAAAATTTTGGTTATAACTTTGACGGAATACGGCTGATTAATGACGTCACGAATATATAACCAAATTAATAACCGAAGCCGCTTTAATGTTGTGGTAATTGACAATTTCACATGATAAATACCAGACTTTTTGGTTATTCGCTTAAAATTGGTGCTAATGTTAAAAAACTAACAAAACATTGTTTTAACTTTTGCAGATTCTATACTAAGAGGAGAAATCTACTCAAAAACCACATCACCAGTAAATCCAACAATACCTTACTACCCTTCTTTATCCGACCCTTCATTTCTTCCTACCAATCGTTTTTCATCACTGCAACGCCAACTACACATAACAACATCATCTCAAATGGAAATACCTCCTTCGGCGAACTGGTCGAATCTCATCGTTCCTTGTCAACCTTCTACCAATAAAGAATATCTCTCCTACAATAATAGTCTAGAAGAGAAAAAGGATGTGTCTATTACAGAAATAGAAGAAAAAAGTGGAAAGAAGAAAAACCCTTACTCCATCGAAGAATTATTGAAAAAACCTGTAACTAGGATCAAACCTGCGAATTTTAATTGCATTGGAGTCCATCAACCTTACGGCGGATTGGTTAGTACAGAAGATGTCAAAAGCAGTAGTTATAGCAGTGAAAGTGACAGTGATCAAGAACAAGATATTAAAATCGAAGTAGTTTAGAAATGTAAAAATATAAATATGTACTAATTTGATGTATTTAAATGAGACAGCGTAAAACAACACAAAAAGTTTGATATATTTATTGAATGAGAAATGATAGATCTCAGATAGCAGATTTGGCGCCCAAAGTTGGGTACCAAAAGTGTTGAATAACCTCATACCTTAGAATATATAATAAATAGGAAGGAGCATTTACTATTAAACATACGTAGTAATGTGCGAACAGTCTGCCATTACTAAGACGCATATATGACTAAAGGGTATCCGCCATTTACAAGACCCATCGCGTTCCACCGAGCGAAAGTAATACACTCCTTCCTACTTACTGTATATTCTATGGGACTACCCTCAATGTTGCCAACCTAGAAAAAGGTCTACCAACAGGGAAGGATAATTTTTGGTCAAAATCTACTTCATTATTTTCGCATTGATAAAATATGTGTACAAACTTCTATTGAGCTTTCCAGAATATATCGTTAGCGAAATATAATGATTTTAATAAAATATTACTTCTGATTGGTTGAAATTTCGTTGTCAAATGTCATTTGTCATAGAGTAAGTATACCAGAGCGACATGTTTCATTTTCAGATTATAGAATATTCAAACTACTCGCCAAATTCAATTTAGTTCCACAAATCCTCCAAGGCTGTAGGTCAGTCGCTGAAAATGAAACATGTCGCTCTGTTATACCTATGACAAATGACATTTGACAACGAAATTTCAACCAATCAGAAGTAAGATTTTATTAAAATCATTATATTTCGCTAAGCTCAATAGAATTTTGTACACATTTATCATTGCGAAAATAATGAAGTAGATTTTGAAAAAAAATAATCCTTTCTCGTTGGTAGACCTTTTTCTAGGTTGGCAACATTGAGGGAACTCCCCCATTCAATGAAACTTGTGCTTTTGGTGGGAATATTTGAATAAATTCTATGATATATTTACGATCTCAGCGAAATAAATTTAGAATTAATTAATTCATCATCACCTTTAAACGTTTGTTTATCGTTTAATTAGAAACTGATAACGTACTTTATGTTAAGTTTTATTTATTATTTATTTGTATTTATTTTAGGTTAAACATTATTTATATATAAGACCCAGTGTTTAGTTTAATTCTATATAAAACGGACCATACAATTGCCAAAAGCACTGAAGGTTAAAAAAAAGAACCAAAGACTAGATTAACAACATAAATTTTAAGTTAGATAAGTACATTTATTACATAATAATTCTATAAATTTATAAAAATATACTTTAGGTTTGTTCTTAGAAACAGTTTCCAACGGTTGGTGATTCTTTTATAATGCGCATGCGCGATTTCCAACGGTTTGTGATTTATTATTATTTTTATGATCTGCGAACGCATTTTGTCCTAAACAACAAACTACTCAAATCAACACAAGCATGGACGAATGATAAAGGGTCGATTGCACCATTCAAATTTTAAGTTTACTTAAGGTAAAACTGAGCTTAAATCAAAAATTCGATTGCACCAGCATCAACTGCAGATCTAAACTTGGCTTTACCTAAGCCCAGAGATATCTCGGCTTTGTTGATTTTTAACTGAACATAACCTCAATTTTTTTTATTGAAATTACTTCTATCTGGAAATTCTAGATTTTCTAGATTTCTAGTCGGCATAATTTAAGAAAAAAATATCAGTAACTGGATAATGCCAGCAGTGTTAAGCCTTGTGGAAACCCTGGAGGAAGAGCTGGAAGATTCCCAATTTTTGTAGGTATAATTTGGACAGTTGGAATTGAACTTAAGTTCTATATGTTTTCCAACTTTTAATTTTGTCTCCTTTTAACAGATCCAACTTTTTGATTATAACGAAAAACCTGTTACTAAAACTGAAAACAAACTAGAGTCTAGAACTAGGGCAAACTAGGGTTATGTTAATTTTTGACAAAATTTCAGGACGTCCAATCTAAAAAAACGAAAAATTCTAGAATCTTTACTTAAAGTGCGTTGTTGCCAGTTTTATTTATCACTTTATAAAGCCTGAAATGGTGAAACCCGAATAAAAGTAAAGCCTGGTTTGTATTTTAAGTAACTATGCTAAGTTTATTGGTAAAATGGTGCAAAAGAGACATAAATGTCAAGCCAAACAAATGTCAAATTGTAGGTTAATAAAAATATTTCACTAGCGCATGCGTCGGATTTAAAATCTGGAGAATAGTCAGGGATTTTTAAAACCGTTCCCAATCAGTTGGCAATCATTTCGGTTCTTACTATGAACACCAAACTAAAAATTGGAAACTATCAGTGATTCGTCTAAAAACGCAAAATATTCAGTGCGCATGCGCTGTTTAGTTGGAAACGGTTGTGAATCACTCTACGAACAAACCTTTGTCAATTAACATAAAGGAAACATTTTCTTGTGGCTAAATACCGGTTTGGTGAAAACTTTTTAACAAATAAAAAAGAAGAAATCTATATTTGACAGTTTGGTTGTAAAAACCACAGAACCATAGAATGTCAATGCACAGAACTAAAACACAGTTTTGTAATAATGTACTAAACTTACTTTTAACATAAAATTTTATCAATTTGCGTTCTAGGGAGAAACATTTATTAGAGCATGATATTATTATTTTAATAAAAATTATTATGTAATAAATATACACGTATATGTGAATATAATTTCAATTGTATATCTAGTTTCTTGCAATGTATGTGGAAATAGAACTAGAATCTAACAGCAAGTTGTTTAAAAATTGTAGAATTAATTTTGTTTGTTGACTAATGGTAATGATCTTACTTTATGTGAAATTGTTAAATAAATAAAAAATTCGACAAATTTTAATTAGCATTTTTTATTCTATAAACATGCCGATTCAAAAATAAAAATTATAGGAATGTCGAACTCAAATTATCCGAAATTATCGGACCGAGCGTCACACAGTCAGTAATACTTCGAAAAAGAAGAGTATAATCATGACAAATGACAGTAATGACATGACAGAATTGACATTGACAATTTGACAAGTGACAAGAAAACATGCAAAATTTGAATGGCTAAACAAACAAATTTTATCTTAAAAATAAATAGCCAAATTTTAATGTACTAAAAATGCCTAATTATGTATCTACATTGGTTATGTAACAACTTGCTATTTGACCACTTTGATAACAAATGTATAACAACTTTAAAAAAAGTTTGTATTCTGGTATCTATTTTTAAATCATAGTTGTTATGAAAACAATTTAACCACTTTGCATAGTGTAAATCGAACTTCTGTAATGTCAAATGTCTATAATTGTTAGGTTAGGAATTTTTTGTGTATATTGTTGAGTGTTAATAAAAATGGATAAAAATAGCACAAAAACGTCCCAAAGAGAACTGTACAATTTTTCACTTGAACATTTTGCTCTAAAATGCATTGTTTATTATCAAAATCTGGAAAGTCTGGAAAACCTACATGCACATTTTTTCGTGCCCTCTAGCGGCAAAACTATTAGGAATTCTGGAGCAAGTTTGAAATAAAAGTTGTAGGAAATTCTATTTTCTTAATCCCCTCTATTGTATATTATTAGAACAAAAAATCTATGTGAAATATGCTCAATAATAAAAGTATAACAAATTGGCATTATTATACAAAATTAAAAATATATTTATTGAGACATACTGTATATATATGTTTAATTTATGACATAATTTTTGACGTGCTGCTACTTGTTATAATTAAATTATACATTTCAATGACTTACTTTGAAGAAAAATGTATAACATACAATTATGATTGCGAAAAACGGTAGGAAAATTGGGAAAATAGAGAATATTAGAGAAAAATAGCGCAAAATAGGGAAAAATAGGGCAAAATAGGAAAAAATAGGAACAAATAGGGAAAAATTTTGAAAAATAAAGAAAGTAGGAAAAACAAGAAAATATAATAATGGGAAAAATACAAAAATAGTGAATAATACAGAACAATAATAGAGGAAAAAATATGGAAATGGGAAAAAATGGATAATAATAGGGAAAATAGGAAAAATGAGGAAAATATTTAAAAATAGAAAAAACTAATGGAAAACAGAAAAACATATAAAGATCTAGAAAAAACATACAAAAATAGGGCAAAATAGAGAAATTTTGAAAAAATGGTGAAAATGGTGAAAATTTCAAGCAAAACAAGAAAAGTAGGAAAAATTGGGAAATTTTCTGAAAAATTAAAAAAAAAAACAGGAAAATAGGGAAATATGGAAAAAATAGAGAAAAACAATGAAAAATAGTAAGAAAAACAGGGTAAAATTGAAAAAATGGTGAAATTTGGAAAAAAAAATGGGCAAATTTTATAAAAATTAGAAAAAAAAAATAGGAAAAAATTGGGAAAAATCACAAAATATTGGAAAAAAGTATGGAAAAATAGGAAAATTGTAGAATAAATAGGGAAAAATGTGGAAAATAGTCAAAAATAGGGAAACAGTAGGGAAAATAGGGAAGAATAGGAAAAATGAGGAAAATAGGACAAAATACGAAAAAATAGTGATAAATGGGAAAAAACAAGGATAAATAAAGAAAATAGGAAAACTAATGGAAAAGGGGAAATGGAACGATAAAAGAAAAATAGGAAAAAATATTAAAAATAAAGAAAATCGGGAAAAATTAGGAAATAAATGGAGAAAAAAAGGGAAAAAGGAACATTTGTTATTATTATTGTTTGCATTATATTTCCTTAGTGAGACCCCCTAAAAAAAATTCTTGTGCGCCACTGAACTCTTCAATATTATATCTATCAAAAGTTTTTATAAAGTTATTTTATATTTTTCTTAATTAAGAAGTTATTGAACCTTGCAGTTTTCGACAGTTTCCAATAATCACCCTGTATCTTCCAAATGCAGGGACCTACTAAAGATTTAATTAGGCGATCGTTACTTTAACAAAAAAAGAAGTCATAACATCTTAACTGCTTTTTTTCTATCTCTTCTAGTTTACGAGATACCCTGCAAAACACACCAATTTGGGACACCCTGTACATGTGTGAAAAATAGTGAAAAAATAGAGCAAAATAGGGAAAACAATGCAAAATAACTAAAAATAGGGAAATTTGGGAAAAACAGACAAAAATTGAAAAACAGGGAAGAATCCTGAAAAATAAGAAAAAAGTGGAAAAAAAATCATGGAAAAATAAGGAAATTAAAGAATAAATAGAGAAACAAATGGGAAAGCAATGAAAAATGGGGAAATAAGGAAAATTGGTGAAAAATAGAGAAAATGGGGAAAATATGGACAAATAAGTACAAAGAGGATAAAACAATGGAAAACAGAAAAATAGAAAGACACTGGATAAGTGGGGAAAATAAGCAAAAAATAGAGAAAATAGCGGAAAAAATAGGAACATATGCGAAAAATATGGATAATATAAAAAAACATGGATAAATTGGAAAAAATTTGGAAAAATAAGAAAAAAAATTGAAAAAGATAGATAAAATAGGGAACCCAATTAGAGATAAATATAGGAAAATCAAAAAAAATAGGGAAATATTTGGAAAAATATTAAAAAATAGGAGAAAATAAGGAAAAATTGTAAAAATAGGAAAAAGATAGAATAGGGACAAATACGGAAAAACAGAAAAAATAATGAAAAGCAGGCAAAATAGGAAGAAATAGAAAAAAACAAGCAAAGCTCGGTAGTCCAGGTACTAAATCGACTCTGTAGAAAAGCACGAGTTTTCACCTATATAGTTTTGTACATAAATATTTCATGCGCGAATTAGCAGCGCACTTGATCATTTTTTTTTATTTTATATACACTTTTCTAATAATTATTAACTTTAAAATACGCTAGAAATTTGTAAAACAATCAAAATACTTCATGTGAATTACTTACGATAGTTCTTGTAGATTTTTTGTTCACTTTTAATGTCTAACTAACACTAGATAATTGCACTACCGTTTGCTTTGTTTTTTCACAAGCATTCGCGTATGCGCACTTTACTACGAATTTTCCATCGCGTTTTGCTTTTTCAAGCAACATAATTCGCGTTTTCCAAGTTTTTCAAGTCTAATTATACCAGTGTAAGTAATAATTAATAATGGTTAAAGCGTCTAGATTGTTGTTTGAAAATAAGAATGACATTTGACGTTTCACATTTCTAGAATGTGAAGCAGTTTTTCGTGACCGACTTGGTCAAGTCTGGTTATCTAAAGGAAGCGTATAATAATAGAGCGCATCCGTCATTTGCAAGACCCATTGCAGACCCATTGCATTCCACCAAGCCAATGCGAAATTTTCGTTCTTATTTTGATGACATAAAAAAATATCATACAGTGCCGGAAATAATTTTAATAACTATAAAAATAATAAATGTTTAATCTTTTATAAAAATCCAAAATGTGGCGGACGAAATTTTCAAAATCGAAATCGAAAGTATATTCACAGTATATTTTGAAGAAAGAAAATAATATAATTGAGTGGAAAATCAAAACAAAAAAGCTCGGGATATTGCGACATCCCAAAAACAAACGCGGAGAAGACCAGGAATAAGATAGAAATATACATCCATTCTATAGAACATTGATTTATCCGTAATTATCCGATGCTGGACGAAATCGGATAATTATCCAGACATTGGCAGCACTGAGAATCGGTTTAAATGAGAGCTACTTAATTTTAATGTTTAGGTCACCTCTCAACAAAAAAAAGAAGAGATGTGTCATATGTTTACATAACCTTACTTTACTTTAATTTTGCTGTTTTAAAAGTCATTGTAATTACTATATTTGTATGAAACATACTCATTGAATAAGTGTCCTTATTTTTCGTTTTACTAGGATTAAAATTATTCGTAAGTAATGTATATAATACAAAAAACGTAAGTAATGTATATAAAACAAAAAACTAATTATATTCCACGTAACATGTTTTGAATGTTTTTTTTTCATCATTTTTTACATAATTGTATATGTATATTAAATTTAGTTTATTATTTCATTACATTATGTTTCGTTATACAAGGTTTACACTAAATCTTAAGTATATTTTAAAACAAAGAAGACAATATTTCAGTATAAACAATATGAATAAAGGGATAGACAAATCGCAATATGTACTACCAAATGATCAGCCCGTAGTTTCTTTAGAAGTAAAATCAGCTTTTGATGACCTCACACAAAAAGAAAAATTATATGCCCACTTTATTAGCAAAGCTTCTTGGCATGGAAGTTTGATAACTTTATTGCAAACTAGTATCGAATCTGGACCAATTTTTGTACTTTTGCATAAGTTCTTTTCGTCTCAAAATCTAACGGAATTTAAAAATAATGCCATCAATTCTGGTTTTACAGAAGACGAAGTAAAAGCTCTTTTGGTTTATTCATGTGGAATATTCACCAATGCTGGTAACTATAAAGTAAGTTTTTAGTTGTAGAATTATACAAATATAAAAATTAAATTAATGAATACAATAATTAAATTTATATACATCCACAATACTGTTTTGCGCCCATTAAATAGGTACGAATAACGAAAAAACACACCTCTTAAGTGCAAATATTTACTTCACATAAAATTTATTATAGGGCTTTGGTGATACAAAATTTATACCAAATATTGACGAGAATCGTTTAGAAGGACTACTAAAACTCAGTCCAATATGGGATGAACTTGAACCACTTTGGTTAAAATTTAAAAATGCTCTGTATGATCTCGGTCCAGGCAAAACGTGTCTTGGTTATAGTCCTGAAGGCAGCACTACCTATTTATCGAAAAATTGCACACCAGAAGATAATGAGATTGTACAAAAATGGTTGAAGGCCGAAAAGATGGAATGTTATAACACAAGACTTTTTAAAACTGTCCAAAACAATGAAGTTAGTAGATTAATAAATGTATTAAAAACAGAGTATAAACTGTATTTTTTAGGTAATTTATGAAATTAGATTAGCATCAGAAGCTAAAACAGTATTAAGAACGCATACCGATGGAAATGTAAGATTTCAAATAACCAGTGGAGATTATTCTCCTCTTATGGGACTGTTAGCTAAGGATCTCCAATGTGCTCAAGAATATGCTGCTAATGATACCGAAGTCGAGATGCTTAAGGCTTACGTTGATTCTTTTAAAACTGGTTCTCTGGATGCTCACAAACTAGGTTCCAGATATTGGATTAAAGATAAAGGTCCAGCTATTGAAACTTATATTGGATTTATAGAAACCTATAGGTAATAGAAATTATATATTCTATTTTTTATTTATTTATTTATTTATTTAAAGGGATCCAGCTGGTGTACGAGGAGAATTCGAAGGATTTGTAGCTGCTGTAAATAGGCCAATGTCTGCAAAATTTACAACATTAGTATCAAATGCTGAACGTTTCCTCACTTTATTGCCTTGGAATAAAGGTTTCGAAAAAGATAGCTTTTTAAAACCAGATTTTACTTCCTTAGATGTTGTTACTTTTGCTGGTAGTGGAATACCTGCTGGTATCAATATACCCAATTGTAAGTTAATTTATTAATTACCAGTTTTATTGATTAATAAAATATGTTATACATTAAGAGATTTAATAGCATTTAATATTATTTTGGTTTAATTTTATTTATTTTTCACAATATCATTAAAATATGTCCCAAAATAATTTTTATATTTGCTAGAGTTAAAATGTTGCTTCTTATGGTCATATTTATGTTTATCTAATTAGATTTTTGTTAGTATTAATTCTAGAAAGTATTTAATATAATTTTACTATATTATGTTTCTTATATGCTGCTTTTGAATTCAATTATCGTTCTTATATTTTAGACGATGAAATTCGTCAAGTTGAAGGTTTCAAAAACGTATCTTTGGGAAACGTAATTCCTGCCAGTTATCAACAGAGCGTTACACCATTTCTTAGTTTGGAAGACGCGGAATTACTACAAAAATGGAGAATACCCGCTTTTGAATTACAAGTAAGCTATTTGTATTTCAATATTGTAGCTATATTTATTAAATTATAACTTATATTAGGTAGGTCTCCATGAACTTCTTGGTCACGGATCAGGAAAACTTTTGCGAAAAGAAACCGAGGGCACATTCAATTTCCCGCCTACTTTATTAGATCCCCTCACAGGAAAACCTCCATCATCATACTATGAACCCGGTGATACATATGATACGATATTTGGACCTCTAGGTTCTACTTACGAAGAATGTCGTGCTGAAGCTGTTGGATTATATTTAAGCCTTGATTCAGACGTTTTAAAAATATTTGGACATGAAGGTCAACAAGCTGATGATATCACTTATGTCAATTGGTTATCACTGATATGGGCTGGAGCCGGTAAAGGTCTGGAATTGTGGGAACCAGGAAGAGGATGGTTGCAAGCACATGCGCAGGTAATTTGATTCACTTTGTGTACATAAAAATATATTCGATTTAATCATTTTTTAGGCACGTTTTGTGTTGGCAAGAGTTTTAATACAAGCTGGAGTAGCTTCAGTTACCCAACCTACTAAATACGATCTTCTAGTTTCTGTAGATCGTTCTGCAATTAAAGGAGCCGGAAGGGCCGCTATCGGCGACTTTCTTCTTAAGTTACAAGTCTATAAAGCGACGGGAAATTTACAAAAAGCGAAGGAATTGTATAACCATTATGCTGAAGTAAACGAACCTTGGTTGAGTTGGAGATCGATAGTTATGGCTAACAAACAACCTAGGAAAATGTTTGTGCAAGTTAATACCGAATTAGAAGAGAGCGAAGTTTGTTTGAAAACTTATGAACCGAATATTGAAGGTTTAGTGCAATCTTGGGTCGATAGATTTTCTGATCCTCAAATATTGTACAAAGCTCTGGTTCAGCTTTCCAAAGATGACGCTCATCATTTTATGTAAATTATATACATGCTTTTTATTATATTTTGGAAAATATCTAAAAATATATTTTTAAAATTATATAAAGATTATTGTATGTAAAATTTTTAAATCGTCTATAATTTTAATAAAATAAATACATTTTGCATATACACTTTTTGTGGAATCTTTTGTTATTTAAAACCTATCCAAGATATACTTTTATTTTGTCTTATATCATGGATATATTCATGATCGTGAAACAAGATCAACTAATAATATATATATTAAAAAAGTCAATTATTCTAATAATCAATATTGTACAAAGGTTTTCAGGAATTTAACGAACTCCTTAGGGACTTGAAAGATTGTGGTACATTAGCAAGTTTTAAAAAGAAATTAAGAACTTTTATTACATCTAACAATATATGATTTTAACTTGTATCTTCCTTTTTTAATGTGTTCATACTTTTATCTTTTAATTGTAATTACTATTTTTGTATATTAGGTTTAACCTATTTAAATAAAGTATCTATCTATCTAAAACTGTTACATATATAACATTATCTGAAAAAAAAACGACAAAATGTATGTGGATGGAATAAAAATAAGTAAAATACACATAAATAGTAGAAAAATGTTATGTTGGCCATATTAATGTACCATCCAGTATAAGAGAAGATCAAATTCCCTTTGTTAATACAAATGTAATTAGGGATCCAGTATTGGTATGATCAGACAATAAAATGATATTTTCACGAATAAGGAGTTGATCTTAAAATTCGCATTCTGAACTGGTTTGCAAAGTTGGATGGAAAATTTTTTTTCAGGATTTTTGTAACTTCGTTTTTCCACCACCCCAATGTGGTACTCTTGGTATTGTTTATAATTCTAAATTTGTGTTATAAATTAAAAAAAACCAATAAGATTTTAAATTATGTAATTAACATAATTACATCGAAAATAATTTATTACAAATATATACATTTACTTACTGTACAAAAATTTACAAAAACTGAAGTCATTTTATAAAAATACTTTCTTTTATAATTTTATGTGGTAGGTCGTGCCCAAGTATAAACATAACCGTCTTGGCACGCAGTTATAATGGAATCAGGCCTAAACACTAAAGCTGTTAATCGTTCATGAGCAACTTTCTTACAAACTAAAGGTTCAAGATTAGGACATTCATCTAATCTTGGACAAGCTGGATTACCAACTAACTGTAGAGGATCTGGTCTTCTTTTCACTCTTGGTCTGGGAGGCACTAAGTTGTCTTCAGGGAGCTCCCAAAGACATATTTGTGTATCATGTCCAACTGATCCTAACCTATAGCAAGATTCTGCTTCCAGAAACCAGTCAAATGCAACGGCTGACACCCAGGAACGGTGCCCTTGTGCTCGAGCCACTACCCGTTTTTGTTCCATTGAGTACACAGTTACTAAATCATCCTCACCTCCTACAGCTATTAACTTTCCATCACATGACCACGCAACACATAATAATCCACCAAAATATGACCTGGCATGACCTAAAAGTTCCATACTATCATACTGAAATATTCTAAGTATACCATCTTGTGACACTACAGCTAATTGAGTTCCATTAGGACTAAATGCCAATTCATTAATTGCAGCCCCAGTGCCTAACAACCACCTGAACAATGGATTTCTCGTTGATTTAGTTTTACATGTATTTACAGAAAATCCTTCTCCTGCTTTAAAAGGTTGATAATGTGGAGCTGCTGATCCACAAGGTAATTCTTCATTATAAACATAAAATTGCCCTGAAGCGTGAGCTGCTAAAAATAGGGATTTACTTCCAGGAACCCAACATAAACAAGTTACCCTTGTTTTATCAATAAACCTTTCTTCATTAAATAATTTACTTAGTTCCTTCTTTATTGGATCAATCAATTGAATTTGCCCCGTACTAAATCCTATAAGCAAACTTACACCATCACTTATAGCAGATGTAGTGTTAAAGTCGTGACAAGTTGGGTTTGTTCCTTTGTAAACTTTCTTTTCTAGTGGCTTGCTTAAATCTGCTGCTTTTTTTATTCCCTTATAAACGTACACGTAAAGCTCTCTGCCGTGATTAAAACAAATTCTTTCTCCCGCTTGGTCTGGAAGCGAAACAAGAGACACTCTTACTTGAGGTGGTGTTTGGCCCTGTGGTTGATATCCTACTCGATTAGGGCGAGAATATTCACTAAGAGTTAATAGTCGATAAGTTCCTTCTCTCGTAACAAACTGAGTTTTAACGTCTCCAGGTTCACCAATTGTTCTATCGAGAGTTCGCTCACCAGCTTCCAGCAAAGATTGATTGCATAAATTTTCAGGTCTTGCCATTATAATTAGAGATTATTAATTAATTAATTTATAGTTCACATCGGAATATTTAATTTTATATTGTCTATTTACTGGATGAAATCGATAATTTAAACATTGTACCTATTTTTTAGTTTTAACTTAATTATTAGTTAAATGTCACTTTGTAAGGTTATAAACTTTGTTTGTTCGTTTGCTCTATAGCAGGTAGCACACATAAGTATATCTATCTTTTTTTATCTTATTGTCGACTTAACAATTTACTCTCAGCAAATTGGAATACAATCGATTTTTCTATCATAATCGATATATATTTATGACATCTTTGACCCCTGTTGCCAGATCTGGTAAAACTTCACCAGATTTGTACCACTTTGGTGGAGCTAAAAATTTTAGGAAAACTATCTAATGATTTTGATAACAAAATTGGTTCAAAAATTGTTAAAAAATAGTATCTCTAAACCATAGATTACCTATTTGTGCTCTGATCATTCTGCTGAAACGGTATGTTTCAGTTTGGCACCACTGTATCCTGTATCTGACAAGTGACAAATTATAATTAACCTCAAATATTGAAACAACAGGGTAAGGTTTATTTAAAAACATATTTAAAATTGCGTCTACCTACTCAAGAAATTTAAAATGTCAGGAAATGTTGAAGAAGAAGTTATTACGGGTCCGATAGAAAATGCGTGGGAGTTGAAAGTACCCGAATTTAAACCAGAAGATAATCCACATGGGTTACTGGAAGAAAGTAGTTTCGCCACATTGTTTCCACAATACAGAGAACAATATTTAAGGCAAGTATGGCCATTAGTTAAGAAAACCTTAGGCGAATATCATATAAGGGCAGAGCTAGATGTCGTAGAAGGTAGTATGACAGTCCATACTATGAGACAGACGTGGGATCCCTATATTATTATTAAAGCGAGAGATGTGATTAAATTATTGTCAAGAAGTGTACCTTATGAGCAAGCAAAACGTGTCTTAGAAGATAATGTGGGTTGTGATATCATCAAAATAGGAAAATTAACGAGAAATAAGGAAAAATTTGTTAAAAGAAGACAAAGGCTTATTGGCCCAAATGGTTGTACCTTAAAGTCAATAGAAATTTTAACGAATTGTTATGTTCTTGTTCAAGGTCAAACTGTATCTGCTTTGGGACCCTATAAAGGTTTACAACAAGTTAGAAAAATCGTAGAAGATACAATGAAAAACATTCATCCCATATACAATAT
Organism: Neocrepidodera transversa; assembly: GCA_963243735.1. Lineage (NCBI taxonomy): Eukaryota > Metazoa > Arthropoda > Insecta > Coleoptera > Chrysomelidae > Neocrepidodera > Neocrepidodera transversa. The sequence continues at coordinate 8,167,455 of OY725349.1, read as the reverse complement.
CAAAGCACTAATGATAAAAAGAGAATTAGCTAAAGATCCTAAACTCAAAAATGAAAATTGGGAAAGATTTTTACCCAAATTCATTAACAAAAATATTAGCAAGCGTAAACAACCAAAAAAGAAAAAGGATAAGAAACCATATACTCCTTTCCCACCTCAACAGCAAGAAAGTAAAATTGATAAAGAATTGGCTACCGGTGAATACTTTCTTAATCAAAATCAAAAAATGGTTAGGAAACAAAAAGAGAAGGATGAAAAACACGCTGAAGCTGCCAAAAGAAGGGAAGAGAAGAGGAATCAAGCGTTTATACCTCCCGAAGAACCAAGCACATCAAAGGGACAGTCCAATGTATCTAATAAAGTTGATATTGCTTCATTAAAAGAAAAAATATCAAAGGCAAGGAAGGGTTCAAAAATATTTAATAAGAAAAAGGATTAATGTAAGAAATGTGTAAAATAAAATTTGTTTATCATAATTTGTATTTTTAGCTTTGATTGTGATAGTATTCGAGCGTTTTTTTCATAAACAAACCTTTGTTTTCTACCCTACATCCTTTTGGAAATTTTAAAGTTTATCTTAACTTTTATAAGATTTTTTGTATTAGCTAAAATTCATAAACCATTGTGAAATATAAATTCTATTGAAATTAAATTTAGTGAACGGGATTTTAGTCCTATGATAAGTGTAAAAGGGGTACTAAACATACGATTATCTTTATCTATTAATTTTAAAGATTAATTTTACTTTCCTGGTCCCATTGAAGCGAAGGTATAGTGAACGAGCAAAAAAAAAATCCAAATATCGATCGAAATATCAATTTTGAGGTACTCCGAGAATATTGAGGTCAGTCTGTGTGTAATCTTCCACGATAACTGCCGAACCGTTTGACAAATCAAGCTGAAATTTTGTATGAAGGGTTGGTGTATGCCTCGAATGTGACCATTAGTTTTTGTTTAAAATTGGTGAAGTAGAAGGTCCTCAAGTACGACATTAAATCTTTTTTACACATATAACTTTTTAAATATTGATGTGGACCTGAATTTTTAATCCTATTCTCCACAGCCCAGCCGGAAGACTTCTGGGGTAACACAACCGATTATTTTTTTTTTACTTTTTTTGGCGTTTTTTCCTTTTTGTACCCATTTTTGGGCTTTTTTATCCTTCTTTCCTTGTTTTCCCATGTTTTTTTTTCTTTTTTGCCTTCTTTCACCATTTTTGTTTTATTTGTCATGTTCTTGCCTTTATTTTTACTTTATTTGGCCATTTTACCCCCTTTTGCCCTTTTTTTAAACTTTATTTGACCATTTTACCCCTTTTGCCCTTTTTTTTCATTTTTCTTGCTTTTTTTATTTTTACTTTTTCGGCGTTTTTTGTTTTTTGGCGATTATTTTGTCTTGTTTTTTTTTATGGATTTGTTTACCTTTATTAAGTCTTTTTAATTTTTTACTGTTTTGTCATTATTTTGGCCTTTTTTTTAATTTTTTACTGTTTTGTCATTATTTTGGCCTTTTTTTTAATTTTTTTACTCATTTTTTAGACTTCGTATATTTTTTACCTTTATTTTGCATTTTCTTATTTTTTTTAGACCCATTTTTTTTACCTTTTTTGATTTTATTAAGCTTTTTTTTGCCTTCTTTTACCATTTTTGTTTTTTTTGTCCATTTTTTGGATTTATTTGAGCTTTTTTTTACATTTTAACCATTTTAACTCTTATTGAAATTTTTTAACTTTTGTGGACTCTTCTGTCCTTGTTTGCCTTTATTTTGCCTTTTTCTTGTTTATTTACTTTTTCTGAGTTTTTTGTTTTTTTTTGCCATTATTCGTCGTTTTTTTTTGTGGTTTTTTTTCCTTTGTACCTTTATTACGTCTTTTTTTTTGTCCTTTTTACCCATTTTTTAGCCTTTTTTTACCTCTATTTTGCATTTTTTTTACCTTTTTCCATTTCTTTACTTTTATGGCCTTTTTTTATTTTTATACCCATTTTTTTATCTTTTTTCTTTTATTAAGCCTTTTTCTTTTTTGCCTTCTTTTACCATTTTTGCTTTTTTCCCATTTTTTTTGGTATTTTTTGTGCTTTTTTTTACTTTTTAGCCATTTTACCTCTTTTTGTCCTTTTTTTACTTTTGTTGAGTTTTCCGTCCTTTTTTGCCTTTTTCTTGTTTTTTTATATTTTTATTTTAACTTTTTCAGCGTTTTGCCATTATTTTGTCTTATATGTTGCATTTTTAATTTTTTATTGCATTTTGTTAACTTCTTTGTCTGTTTTTTTTTTACTTTTTTGTCTTATTTTACCTTTTTTGCCTCAAGTAAGACATTGATTCTTCTTTTTAACACATAACTTTTTAAATATTAAATATGTGGACCTAATTTTTGGTATGCAATATCTCTTCCGCCCTAAAACCCATTAGAAATTTTGTATTTTGTAATTAAAATATTCTTATTCTCCATAGCCGAGTCAGGAAAGTTCTGTGGGGACAAAGCCGATTTTTTTATAATTAATCTGAGGTAAATTTGAGGAATATGGATTTGAATCTGATTCATATTGATTTTATTATTGATAATTTTGTCTGGAATTAAAAGTATTTTTTTAGTCAATATTTGTTCTGAATAACAAATGGGTGTGTAAGTGTAAACAAAAGTGAATTTAACTATTTGAAATAAAAATGTCTACTATGATTGCGCTTTTAGTTTAAACATTCTTATATTATATACATAATTTGAAGGATATGAAATAAAAAAAAAATCAAAATCTGTACAGTTATTAGTATTTTATTGAATAAATCATAACATATGTATATAACTTATTTACAAATATACCATACTAAAAAATGGTAGATCTATGTCAAATAATAACACTATAATTAATTTATAAATGATTTGTTAAGAACGCCCAAATTAAAAACAAAATTGTACATGAACTAAAATCAGATTTTTGTTATTTAAATTTACATGAAACCCTAAATAAATAAAAAAAATACATAAATATTAAATAACAAAAATCAAACTTTTTAAAACACTCGACTTCCTCTCTATGGTAAGATATATATCACAATGTTCAAACCATTGGGATCACAAGAGGCGATTCAAAGAAGCGTACTTACAACCGCAAACAATATACAGAATTAATTTTGGTTGAAATATACTTTTATTCACTTAATTTTAAGAAACGTGTCAGTATTACGAATAACTGTGTTATAATCTATTAAAAGTTATAAGACAATAATAAAATAAATATTTCTCCGTTGTATTTTCATTTCTAAACTAAAGTATAGAATCTTTTACAATATAATTCTAATCTCTTTTCAATCCATCTAAATCCGAAATACTTTTAAGCCACTATATAACAATCTTAAATTTTTAATTAATAGTGCAACTCCGCATTATTACCAAAATCTTCACAAAACTACCATCGAGATATAAATTCCTTTATTAATAAACTAAATACTGACCCTTCATTTATTCGTGAAGTAAAAAGATCAATATTTAGTTACACCTTACAAGTGATAAAACACTTCCTAGACTCTACACTATAGACCATACCGATCGAAAGGGATAAGATCATTCAAAATTGTTATAAAACAAAAATTTTTGTATTAAATTGATAAATAGATTCCTTGAAAATACTGTAATTTATATTATTTAAAGATGTAAAAGTGATCTGAAGACTTAAATAACACCAAGTAAGAGTAAATTTCGCCCTGAAAAGGGCAGAATTCGTTCTATAATCGAGCGAAACGTTAAGTCTAAAGAAAAAATAGCCAAAATAATCTTATCTGGCTGAATTTCATATTCACTAAAGAGAAATGAATTATAGTTGGACTGATCACTGATGATAAATTTTTGATCAGGCTACAAATAGAGTTTCGCAACGAAGCTGGATTAAAAATTAGTGTGGATTCAAAATTGCAAATTATAAACTCAGAATCTGTCAGAGAAATGTGTGACATACTAAAAATTCGGTGTCCGGTAAATTCACCGTCATCAATTCACCGCCATCAGTTCACCGCCGTCAGTTCATCGCCATCAATTCACCGTCATTAATTCACCATTGAAAAATTTAATACTTGATACACTGATACTACAAACAAAATTTAGCAAAATTTAAAAAAAAATAATATACAGGGTGTTTCAGGAGGAAAATATTAAATATTTCGGCGAATTCAAGTTACGAGTTTATTAAATTTTCAACCCATCTAAAACTTTAAAACCACTCAGTGTAAGCCAATGAGTTTAATATTTTGGGAAAGATTATTAATTATTTTTGCAAAAGTTTGTTTAAATCTGATGTCTCTTTCTTCTTTAGAGTTTCATAAAAAAAATTTTAATTTTTCGGCGGTGAATTGATTAGGCGGCGAATTAATGGCGGTGAATTGCTGAGGCGGTGAATTGATAGCGATGAACTGACGGCGATGAATTGATGGCGGTAAATTTTCCTAAAATCCACAAATTCAATAATGGAAATAGATTTAAAGCAAGAATTTTTGAACAGATATCTATACACACATAATAAAGCATACAGTCAACATATCAAACGTACTAGAAGAGAAAGGAGGGAAGGTGAAGCAATGGGGATCCACTACAAGGAGAAGAGTTGGGGAACCAAGTCCTGATGATGGTCTGTAACCGAAACTAGTTCTAATACAAAATTAAATTGTTGTGCTACCTGACTTTGTGCTTTATTTCTTGTAAATAATAAATGATTATTTCAACAGACAAATATTGGAACGATTAATTATATGTAGAAAACAGCAAAATTTTGAGAAATACTTTAATAATTCTGGTACAAGGTAATTTTTCGTACATTTTCCTGTATGGACGATATACAGGAACTTGAAAATAAAACAGCATCAATATTTTGCAAAATACATGAAAGAAAAGGAATTCGAAGAGCTTAAAAATCAAGATTTGACAATAATATTAATTTATGTAGATAATCGATTGGTAAAAGGAAAAAATTAACATACAAACCATTTGTTCACAAAAAAATAGTGAAAAATAGTGAAACTTAGGGTCACGGTGAATAGGTATTTTGAGTATCGAAATTTTAAGATGATGAGCAATTTTAGTTTGACTGGATGACGGGAAGTGTGTTAATTTTATTGTGGCACAATTTAAATCAAAATTGATAAACTAAAATGTAATTAGAATTAGAAAAACAACGACCAAATTTAATTGAAATAAGAAAAGTATGTAAATAATATAGAAATATGATATGAAACAAAGTCTTGACAAAAAACAATAATTTATAATTGTTAAAACTCTATCTTAATATCAGAAAAGGACAAGTTGCATCAATATACAATACGCAAATTTTACATTCGAATCATGTTTGGTATGTATAAACTGGACGCTCAGAAAACAAGACCTTGCGAAATTTCAATTTTTTCGAAATTTGTGATATACATATTTTTGAAATTTTAGAATAATTTTTTTGTTTTTTGAAACTGACATTTTTGAAATATTTCATTTTTTCCGAAATTTTTGCTATATTTTTGAAATTTTAGAATAATTTGATGTTTTTCAAAATTTTCGATGTTTTGGAAATTTTTAAAAAATTGCGAAATTTCAATTTTTTCGAAATTTTTGAAATTTTACAATAATTTTTTTGTTTCTTGAAACTTTGACATTTTTGAAATGATTTAAATCCTTTTAAAAATTTTTAATTAACCGAATAATTTTATGTTTTTTGAAATTTTCGATATATTTTAGAAGTTTTTGAATATTTTGACATTACTATTTTTTGCAATTTTCGAAATTTTCGAAAAAAAATTGCAAAATATTCAAATTTTTTGAAATTTTTAATATATTTCTGATATTTTGGATATAATTTTGAAATTATCGAAATTTTTGAATTTGTAGACATGTTTATTTATTTCATTGTTTTGGAATTTTGTATTTTTTAAAATTTTTGAACTTCTTGAAACTCAGTTGTGTTTTTAATTGTTTGAAAATTATTACATTCAATTTTATTGATATTATATTTAAATTTTTTTAGAGCGTTCAGCGCAGCAAAATTTTACCCGCAGTTAAAGGGTTAAACTAATGTTACAGAAAATATGATCAAATTTATAAAAAAAAGGGATTACTCACTGGCAAGAAATGACGAAGAACGAATTAATCAATAATTCCTAGCATTATAGCTAGATCTTAATGCAATTTTTATTGTGTTTTCTTTTTTAATATGCAATTTATTTTATTAAACTGTTGCCCGTTTTTTGTATCAATCAAAAAACAAACCTAATAAAAAAGCAAAAAAGCTTTGTCATTTTTCTTACCACTAGCTACAAGAGAGGACAATTCTAGAAAACTGATAGCTCAAGTAAGTGAAACTAAAACTACCAAAAAACTGTTCTTTGCTTTTGAAGCAACGTGGAATAACAAAAGTTTTTATCAATTTCAAGATTTTTGATCAATTTCATGAAATTTGAAAATAAATTTCAAGAATTATGATCAATTTTTTGAATTTTGATCAATTTCATGAAATTTGAAAATAAATTATGATCAATTTCATGAATTTTGATAAATTTCAAGAATTTTGATCAAAAATTTCAAGAATTTTTATCAAGTTCAAGAATTTTGATCAAATTCATGAATTTTGATAAATTTCCAGAATTTTCATCAAAAATTTCAAGAATTTTTATCAATTTCAAGATAACCGTAAAATTGAAAAAATTGTAAAACACCTCGTTAAAATAATGTTACAGAAAATATGATCAAATTAATAAAAAAAAGAGATTACTCACTGGCAAGAAAGGACGAATTAATTAATAATTTCTAGCATTATAGCTAGATTTTAATGCTATTTTTATTGTTTTCTTTTTTAATATGCAACTAATTTAATTTATTAAAACGTTCTGTATGTTTTTGTATTATACAAAAAACAAATTTAATAAAAAAGCACAAAAACTTTGTAATTTTTCTTACCAGTAGCTACAAGAGAAAAAATATAGAAAACTGCCAAAAAATGTTCATTGCCATTGAAGAAATATGGAGTAAAAAAAATTATTTTTACTGTAAAACTGAATCTCATTTTACACGAGGATTGTGTAAATAAAACCCTTTTTAACTTCCTGATGTAAAACTGAGTTTTTTCGGTTACAAAATCCTGTCTTCAGACTGTCGATATGTAAAAATATAACATTTGGAAATTGGAAATACTATGATCGTCCAAAATTAAAAAAAGCTAAATTGACACGAGACTAATCTGAATTTATGAATATTTATATATTGTTAAATGTAGTTTTTGAATAATCCAAACCATATCCGATCGGTACCACACTTCAGTTTACAGAAATAACGCACACCTTTTTAATTTACTGACAAAAACCGAAACGATAAAAAAACAAAAAAAAACTTATGAAGTAAGTACCTGGTTCCTCTTGCGGGAAGCGACCAATGCGGATGGCGTGCCCGCCCATTTATCAGGACCGTGCTTGCTTAGTAGAGGAGTAACGGCAGTTAGTGCGTCACCTGCATCTGCGTGACTACGTGGGAACGGGGTCGGTGCAACGTCGATCACTGATCGAGTATATCGACTAATGATGCGAAGGCACACGAGCCTAGACCCGATGACGACATCAGACGTACCAGTTCCTGGGCGTGAGCCATCGCTACCTCTAGGGGTGGTTTCCTTGGTTTATTATTTGATTCTGTGACATATAATTTTATATTTTAACAAATTTTATGTATTAGAAAATATACTTACCTAAAATTGCAGAATTTAAAGATGCACATATTGTTTCCCTTTGTGTGGGTTCTAATTGCCACCCGACAGGGCTAGCCCAGGGATTCGAATATGCTAATAAACTAAATGCATCCTAAAAAATAACAGTTAAAAAAATTATTTAAATATAGATGTGTAAGAAACGAACCTCTAGCATTTTTTCGTTGGTATGATTACTAATTTTATCTGACTTTAACCTTTGACTCATACTATATAATTCTCTGCCAAATTCTAGTATTCTTTCTACAGATTGTTTAGTGTTAGTTTTACGGCATGGTACATCTACTTCTGTAAAAGAATAATATCAGATTTGTTTCGGCCTATGTAGCCAAAACTAGATTTGTACAAATTATGTTTCTCTTTAGCTCATACCAAACCATTATTAGAATATTAAAGAATATTTTTTACTGGCTTTGCCAATACAAGGTTTAATTACAAAAAATACCCGATTCAAAGAGATCATCTTCTTACCATCTTGTAACTATCCTTAGAACGTCTTGAAAAATATATATCTACTTATAAGAGAAACTTAAAACAAAAACTCATAAAAGTACTCTTCATATTTATAAATAATAAACTTACCCATATCTTCGTCTTCGTTATCACAGCAAGTAGTGAGAATCTGTGGCGTTTCTTCTATGCTACTATTACTACCATTTTGATATCTGTTAGTATTAGATGTGTTCTTTCCGTTAATACAAGAATCGCCGTGACCGTTTAATACATCATCAGATGCGTCCATTTCCATTTCACAATCTTCGGAATCGATTAAAGGCGAATCACTAGGGCAATTGTTCCCGTTTCGGGCAGTGTTATTTCTATTCATTTCTTCTACAGATTGCTATTATAAAAACATATAATTTGATAAATAAATATAAAAATTATTAAAATGACTTACGTCTGATGAACCGTTTTTATTCTTTAAACATTTTGTTGATTGTATGACGGACGTTTGCATTGGGGGACTATTGGGCGAAAATCCGCCTATACTTTTCTTATGACATAATTCAATATCTGATCCGTTTACCATTTCTACGAACTGACGGCACTTGAGCATAAACAACAAATTTTGGTTGCTTTCCAACAGTCCCGGATACAACCTACTGGTTTTTTCAATGGCTTCGCCCATTCGACCTGCTAGTACCAACTTCAAGATTTCTATTTAAAAAAAATAGTAAAATTAGATAATAAATATAATAATATAAAATATAAAGTCACATATTAACTTTCAACAATATAATTTTTTATGATTCAATTTCCAAATTTAAATATGGTTGCAGTCGGCGGGTGTAATTTCGACCGATAATCCCTTCAGTTACCTGGCCGAAAAAAGGGGTCAACTTATGGCACAGACATTTTCGACCGGAGACAAAAATTGCAAGCGATGGTTGTTATAATATTAGAGATAACAAAGAACCCCGCACATTATATTAAGAAATTTTCCGTCAGTGGAAATTAATGAAAATTTTATAAGCTGTTTGTGTTACTAAAAGTAAAAAAATTTGTCTAGTTTAGATTTCTGCTATGACTGGTTTAGCCTCTACAGAGTTTTAAAATTAATACTGTTTTGGTAACAAGACAAACGAACTAAAAAAAAGTGAATTAACCAAATATAGAAAATAAGTGCATAAAAACAGTTTAGTACTATTATACAGGATGTCTCATTTATATGGAAAGAACAGATTACTTTTAAGTTTCAATATCGGTATCAATACACTATTGAAAATTTGAAAAATGTTTATATTTTGTTAATCTCTATTAAAAACCCTATAATGAAATACACAGGGCGGAGCACCATAAGCGGTGGTCTTTATATGGAGACCGGCAAGATTGTGTAAAAAATGTTTACTGCAGGTACAATTTTAAATTATTTTGATTTATACAGTTTGCATCAATAAAAAGATCTGCACCATAGTTATGTTATTTTAAATGGAACACTCTGTATTTTTCCCTCCCTCTCTTTCTATTACTCTGTCTTTTTTTGTAGTATGATTTTTTTCTTATTTAGAAGTTTTTTTTATATATCATTTATAATTACTTTATAGAGGTTTTTTTATTTTTTCTCTCTGATTTTTAATTTTTTTTTTCTATATTTTTGTTTTTCTGTTTTTTTTGTGATTTTTTTTGATTTTTTCTAATTTTTTATCATTGTTCTGTTTTTCTTTTTCTATTTTTTTCTTTTCTTTTTTAATTTTTTCTTATTCTTCTGATTTTTTCCAATTATTTGCGGCTTTTTTGAGATTTCTTTGCGATTTTTTGCAATTTATTTCAATTTTTTCGATTTTTTTCATTTTTTATGATTGCAGCTGTTTCCGGTTTTTTGGTTGTTCTTTGGTTTTTGCGATGTTTTTCGATTTTTCTCATTTTTCTAGTTTTCTGTTTTTTTTTATTATTATTTTCGTTTTCTAATTTTTTGTATTTTTTATAATTTGCGTTTTTTTTGTCATTTTGTTGCGTTTTTCCGTATTTTACAATTTGTTATTTTCATTTTTTCCTAATTTTTTCTAATTTCTTAAATTTTTTGTTTTTTTTTAACTACTTTTTCCGATTATTTCTGATTTCTTTCAATTATTTCTAATCTTTCCTCATTTTTTTTATTACATTGATTTTTTGTTATCATTTTCGATTTTTTTTGTCATTTCTTTGTGATTTTATTACGTTTTTTGCAATTGTTCTGCGATTTTTTGTGATATTTTACAATTTCTTGCATTTTTCCGTAATCTCCACTTTTTCACAATATTTTCTAATTTCTCTCAATTTTTTTTTCAGTTTTTTTTTTATTATTTTTTCCGGTTTTTTCTGATATTTTTCAATTTTTTCCAATCTTTAATCATTTTTTTCTCATTGTTCTGTTTTTCCATTCTTTTTTTTTTTGTTTCTATTTTTTCTCATTTTTTTTATTTCATTGATTTGTTGTGATAATTTTCGATATTTTTTTGATTTTGTTGCGATTGTTTTGCGATTTTTTGTGATTTCAATTTCTTGTGTTTTTTGAGGTTTTTTTCGTGTTTGTTGCGATTTTTAGCGTTTTCTTTTTCGGTTTTTTGATGGCTTAATTCTTTTCGTATTTTATTTATCATTTCTTCCCAATATTTTCTAATTTCTCTACAAAGTTTTTTGTTTTTTTCCGATTTTTTCTGTTTTGTTTTCAAATTTTTCGATTCTTCTAATTTTTTTCTTCTCATTTTTATGATTTATTGTTTTTTCTCTGTTTTGTTTCTTATTTGTAAAAAAATATTAAAAATAGCGTCCCGAATGTCGAACTTTGAAATCTAGTCACCATAATTTTAATTCTAAAAGAAACTTAGTTTTCATTACGTATTATACTAAGATAGTAATTTAACCAGTCAGCATTTTACAAATATTGGAACAAAGACATACACTTTCCATTAAAATATCGAATTTCCTTTTTTCTGCTATTTAAAAATATGACGGCAATATTACGTTACGTAGGCATGAATTATATACCCCAAAAATTTGCAGGTGGCGCAATCTATAAAAAAGTACGTGAACTGTAAAATTGCCAGAATAACAGATCTCTGATGTATTTTTGGTGATGTTCTACGGTGCAAATTATAAATTTTTGAACATATAAGACTAGTAAATGAAGGCAGAAATGAAATATCTCTTATGTACCGTCTCTAATTGGAATATAATCTAGTTCCTGAAATAGTTTTTATAGCAATGTTTGATGCCTTTTTTGAGGTTAAATTTTCACAATTCCATTGTTTTTTTTTCCATTTCTTAAGTTTTTTTCACTTTTCAATATATTCAGGAACTAATTTAATACCGTTAGAACATTATAAAAGCAAATTCGCATATATTTAGTGCCTGGATAGTCCGCCTTATATGTTCACACAAAAATTTCCCTACGCCTGCAACTGTCAAGAAAACCTGGATCCACTACTATACACAGCGGCTGAGTTGAGCAAGGTTCAGTATAACGGAGACTATGAGTACAACTCCAACAGTAACGATGGAAGATCTGCTGAATCTTCCCCAGATTGATTGAACACAAAATTGAAGTACTCAAAATGAGTAGGAAAACTATAACTGGTCACAGTCCAATGAGAGGAAACCTGCATACAACGGAGAACTTTAGTGTATACAATAGGACAAAGGGACAGAAACGGTCAAACATATATTACCAGAAATCGAGGTTAGAGTACAAAAGAAAAGACAGTCTAGGTTAACCCCCGAATAATACAACAGCAAACCAGTGAACCTTTACTAGTCTGGGGACTAGAGTTACGGAGTGGAGGCTGTAGAACAAAAATCGGAATGCACAAAAAGCAATAAACCAGACACTAAATATGAACCTAAGCAGTGAATTGCAAAAAAAAACATTTGAACCGGGAAAAAACTAGTGAAGATTCCGAAAAGATATTAAATCTAACCAAATGAATTAAACAGATTATAGATAAAATTACTACACCTACCAGAGTTAGGATAGTTACTTTTAAAATATAATAATAATAAATATAATAATATGTAATAATAATTATTATTTAATAGGTCGACGAAAAACGTAATACGCACCTCGGCGAAAAACTGTCTATTGTCTCGCCTGCTTGCTAGCCTCGGCTGCACCTCAGCTATAATAGACAGTTTTTCGTCCTTGGTACATAAATATCTACTTCAACCCTAGAGGTGTTTTCCTTCTTTGGGAATTCTAGCAGCAGGAGGAACATTATGTTTTTTCCTTATATATACCATCTTGTATGCGTTAAAGTCCTCTTGACACGACTTTACCTAATTCAAAAATTAAAAGTTTTTCTATACTATGGTTCAATACTTGTAGAAATCTAACTAAAATTTATACATAGAAGTCGCCTTTAGCGACCACCAATTTAAAAATCATTTACTTAAATATTTTTTATAATAACTCTTAATCGGGCGTATCCGCCGCGTCCCGAACCACCGCGAAACATTTTCATATAACCCGTATCGACGTAACAATCGATCTCTTTTTGTGAAAAGTGCCAGATGAGTCGGATCGCCAATATCCCAAGTCTGTTTTGTATTCCTGCACCTGTAAGTTTTTTGCAATCTTTCGTAAGTGAAAGGATCATTGAGGGTGTCGCGCTGTTGCCACCTCTATTATCATAAATTCCAACTAATGTCTGAATATAGATAAATTATAATTTATGTTATGCAATTATTATAACTATTGTTCCATTATTTGTTTTGTTCGGGTTGGAGCGGGAGAGAGATTTTAAATCAAACATTTCTTTTTACTTAATAAAATTGTGCTACCTATATAGTAGAGTGTAGTTTCATTCAATTTTAACTGTAACTATTTATAACAATATTTGTTGCTTCTGCAACTGGTCCTTCGAACTTTGCTCTGTTACCTAAAAACAATGAAGTGAAGAAAACCATAAAATTATACAAACTATAAAATATACGAACCAGCCCTCAACTTAAAAAGTTTACTTCTTCTTCCTTCAATACTTTCTTGAACCATTAAATACCTGTCCGCTGGACAACATTTTCAATTTTAATTTAAAATAAACAAAAATTTTTTCGTTCCAAATATCTTCATGTACCTACTCTACTGCCCACCCTCCTCTCACCCTCAATAACATGTAAATCGTTTACATTGTTTATTAAATTAATTTTATTACGAAATATGGTAGGTTTTTTAAATTTGTATTGTATAAAAAGTTGTTTGTTACACACTGGGTAATTTGTTTCCGGCTTGAGGATGGCTCATAAGCCGAAACTAGTTGCCCACTAAACCTTTTTGTTTAATTATATTGTGGTACATTTGAGATATGGATGACCTCTTGGAATTATTTATTGTAGTAGTTTAATAATTTTATTTATTGACAATTTTTATTACATTGATTCCATAGCTACAGTAGCAGCAAGACAGTAACCAGCAACTGACAACAACTAATAATAAAATACAGTAACTAATCTGATGAATAAAGGGGTAAGATAAGAAGAACATAAGAAAAACCTAAGAAGAACAACTAAACCGAACCGTCCCTACGTTATTTATTTAAACAGAACTATGAAATTTTTTTGTTGTTATTTAGTTAACATTAACGCACCTTAAAACCAAATGTTCGAAATTTGTATCGGATAAGTTATGTCTACGAGCTGAATTCACAGTCGCCGGTGAATCACTGACAAGTTTCCAATACTGTGCTGAGTGCTGGCCCAAATACATTTGCGAAAATCGGGTTGTTTTTTATCGAAAGTAAATTTTTTTTAAAACTAACTTAAGTTACTTAAAAGTAACTAAGTTACTAAAAGTAACTTAAATTAAAAGTAACTGTACAACTCTGACACCTACACAAGTTGAAAACATTTTACTAAAGTCAAAATAAAGTCTAAAAAAAATAGAGGATATCAACCAACTTATCTTTATCATAAAAAAAAATTAAAAATTTATATTAACTTACTTTGCCTGCTTTTTATTGATCCTATGTCTTCATTAAATGGCTGTTCTGTAATATGAGCAAAAGCTTCTGCCGTATTGCAGTAACCGTGATGTACTAAATATGTGGAAACCATTCTAAAAAAAAAAATAAAAAATAGAAAAAAATTCCAGCTTTAACTGATAACTTACTTATTTAAAATAGCCTGCCATTCTCCTTGGCTTTCTGGCACTGGAAAATCGTTTATTTCGATTCGAGTTCGAGATCGTAATTCTCTCATCATATCTTCTATGTCGAAAACGAAGGGCTCTTGTCCAAAATTCGCGTCGACTACTTCTCCTGGAGTTTGCAGACCAACGGTCGGATATAAATTAGGCTGGACAAAAAACTGAACTTTTACATTATAATATTAATATTTCGTTCTGTATTTATTAAAAATATATATTGAATTGAAAATCGCGAATAGAAAATGGATCAGATTTTATTTTATTAACATTATTCAACTCCAAGTCATACCACAATAATTTTATGAAGGTTGTAAAAATTTTTAACAAGGGGCGACGATATGTTTCGGCCAAACGATGGCCATCATCAGGCAAGTTCGTTATTTCACAAACACAATAAAAATGAAAACTGGTATGAGATTGAAAATTGTTCAATACAATGTGACGGAAACATTTGAAAATAATCGGTTGTGTCACCCCAAAACTTTCCCCAGAGACGAATATTTTTACAGATATATTGCAAGTCAAATTCTGTGACATGTAGTTTATGTCATTTTTTGACAGTGACACTTTCGTTTGACAGATGTAGTACAAAAACCAATGGGTTCTTCCGATGGATAACCCAAACATATATACCAAATTTCAGCTCAATCGGATTAAACGTGTGGGCTCTATCGTGGAAGCATACACACAGACAAATACCCAGACAGAGACACACAGACAGACAGACTAAATGATCTTAATCGTCTTAGGGGATCTTAAAATGCATATTTCCATCTTTCTCGAAAAACTTTTTCAGCTCGTTCACAATACATTTTTTCCACACTCGAAAATATCAAGACTGCATTTTTTTCACAAAAATTAAAAAAAAAACAACGGAAGCAAGAATGCGTTTTCTTGAACACGAATTTGAAAAAATAGAAGTAAAAAACACATTTTCCCACAAAAAAAACTAGAATTCAAAAGTATTTTTTCACAGACGAATGTGGAAAAAGCGAAAATGCATTTTTTCACATATAAATTGGTATGAAAGCAAGAATCCATAAAAAAAAACTAGAAAAAAAACCAGCAAAAATGCGTTTTTTCACACATACATTGGGAAAAAAAAAGAATGGATTTTCTACATAAAAATTGAAAACAGCATACTTTTTTTACACAAAGAAAAAAAAACAAAAGTAAGAATACATTTTTCCTTATTAAAATTAGAAAAAATGCAAAGTGAATTTTATCTCACACAAATTTAAAAATAAACAAGCAACAATGTATTTTTCTACACGAAAAACTAGAAAAAAAACAGCAGAAATGCATTTTTCACACATGAATTGGGAAAAAAGCAAGAATGCATTTTTCCACATAAAAAATTGAAAACAACAGCAAAAAAGCAATTTTTTCAACAAATTCGAAAAAAAAACAAAAGCATGAATGCACACTCGAATTTGGAAAAAACCGCAAAAATGTATTTTTCCACAAAAAGAATTGGAAAATTAAGCAAAAACGCATTTTTTCACATTTAAATTTAAAAAAAAAACAAGAATACATTTTTCCACATAAGAAACCAGAAAAAAACAGCAAAAATGTGTTTTTTACACATAAATTGAGAAAAAAGCGAGCATGCATTTTTCCACAAAGGAAAACTAAAAAAAACTGAAAATAAAAATAATTTCAAAAACACAAAATTTCAAAAATTTATAATTCCAAATATTTTACAAATTTCAAAAATGTCGTCTTAAAAATTTCAAGAATTTAAAAAATTTTAATTATTACAAATGTTTCAAAAATTTCTAAACAATGTAAAAACGAATTTCTAAACAATATAAAAACGAATTTCTAAAATTTTAAAATTTCGAAGATTTCAAAAACACAAAATTTCAAAAATTTCATTATTTTCTAATTTCAAAAATGTCATCTTAAAAATTTCAATTATTATAAATATGTATTTCGAAAATGTCTAAATAATGTCAGAACGAATTTTGAAAATTTTAAAATTTCCAAAGTTTAAACCAAAAATCCCGGGCTTTCCAAATTTTGAAAATCTGAAAATACCTATTTTCAAAAACACGAAACTTCAAAATTTCAATATTTTACAAATTTCAAATGTTAAAAATATTTATAAAATGTCTAAACAATGTCAAACCTATTTTAGAAAATTTTAAAATTTCGAACATTTCAAAAAATAATTCCCGATCTATTAAAATTTTGAAAATTTGATTAATTTCCAATTTCAAAAACACAATTTCAAAAATTTCAATATTTTACAAATTTCAAAAATGTTGTCTTAAAATTTTCAAGAATTTAAAAAATTTCAATTACTACAAATATTTAGAAAATGTCTAAACAATGTCTAAACTAATTTAGAAAATTTTATAATTTCGAAGATTTCAAAAAATAATTCCCCATCGACAAAAATTTTGAAAATTTAAATAATTACAAATATTTTGAAAATTTAAATATTTCTAAAATTTCAGAATTTAAAAATTTAAAGAGTATTCGAAATTTGAATAGTTTCAGAAAATAAAATAATATTTTCAAAATGTAATGATTATTATTTTCCAAAATGATATTTTTGTTCATTCTAGGAGAATTTTGATCGTTTTAATTTCAGCTCAATCGGATCAATACTTTTTTAGATATTTAATGTTAAAGCTTTAAATTTTGACATTTTTTTATTTTTGACAGGCGATTGAGAAATAATTTTGACTGCAAATCAAATTCTGTGACATATTACATCTGTCACTTTTTGATAGTGACACTTCCGTTTGACAGATGTCGTACAAAAACTAATGGGTTCTTCCATATACCAAATTTCAGCTCAATCGGATTAAACGTGTGGCCTCTATCGTGGAAGAATACACACAGACAGACAGACAATTTTAGCATCTTATAATAATCCAGTATTCATTTTTATTGTGTTTGTGAAATAACTAACTTGCCTGATGATGGCCATCGTTTGGTTGAAACATGTCGCCGCCCCTTGTTAAAAATTTTTACAACCTTTATAAAATTATTGTGGAGTTTCATTATTCGTTGAATAATTTTTACCACATTTGAGTACGGATAATTTTGTTTTTTTATTTACATTAAATGAACTTCAAAATTGACTATACAATATTAAACAAGCTTTTGATCATTTCCGATTAGTTATTTTTCAATACACTTTCCAAAGAAGGGAAAAAAAATTAATAAATCCAAGTAACGACTTAAAAGATTAAGTTCAAACAATCATCAAAGAAAAGCAATTTTTTTAAACTGATCGAAGAAAAAAATACAAGAATTTGACAGAGGAAAATAACTGTAAGTAGATAGAACGGAGTGTGCATGTAAACTGAGGACCAAAATTCAGACTTAATATTTAGTACCTGAACAAACATATGTAAACTGAGGACTAACCGTTTTCCAAAGCACCGGTAAACTGAGGACTAGGATTTAAATAATATTTATTTGTTTATATTTTTATAGACCACTACAGCATATTACTTAAAAAATAAGGAACAATAGAAAAAAACGGAAAAAATGGGGAAAAATGTAGAAAACTGAGGAGAAAATTTGAAAAAAATGAGGAAATGGACAAATTAGAGAAAAATTAAGTACAAATAAGGACAAGTAGGGAAAAATGAGCAAAAATAAAGAAAATGGGAAAAACTAATGGTAAACAGGAAAAAATAGTAAAAAATATGGGGAAAAAATAGGACAAAATAGTGAAAAATTGGGTAAAACAGGAAACAAAAAATACTGAATAATTAGGAAACGAAAAAGCATTAAGAAAACTATCTAAAGCACTAGAAAGCACTAACAATGCGTCAAGAGGTTTGTTCGTGTTCTTTAAAATAGAACCGTTGTAAAATTGCGCAGAACTAGTTGCTCAGTGACACAAATTTAAAATTGTTCAGAACAGTTTTGAATTAAGAAATTAACACGAACACCTCAATAATCAACTGTCAATGTCAATTGTCATTCATGATTTGTCAAATTCTAATACTAGAAAAATAAAAAAGATAATTATTGTGGGGTTACATGGAGTTTTCCCTTTTGGAAAGTGGTAAGTCAAACTAGTTTAGTTTGAAGAAGACGAACTTGAGCTTTTCCAGTTCGAATTCCAAAAATTCCATAATATATAATTGTATATAATCTCAGATAAACAAAGAATTTACATAATATAAACATAACTTTAAACCTTGTTTATTATCCCTTTTTTATAAAATGCCGACTGGAAGGGTTTTTGTCAATTCACTCTTTTAGCTAGAATCACATAGAATTATTTGAAACAGTTCAGAATCGTTCTGAAAAAAAAACTAAAACACAGGATTCTTAGTTCAGAACTTGGTTCCAGAAAACACGAACACTTTTAGTCTACTACGCATGCCTGGAACTGTTCTTCACAAGCAAAACTAAAAACACGAACAAACCTAAGAAACGACTCTTAGGTTTAAGTCGAATCCTATATGATTTGAGCGCTGACCTTGAAAATTAAAAGTTAAATATCTCGAAAGGGAATGAATCGTGATTGGAACTTATTGAAGCACTAAGAAGCACTAAAAACTGATACCAAAATTGAGTCAATAGGAAAATGTTTTGGGGTTGACGTTGAAATTTAAATCTAAAATATCTAAAAAAATAGACAAGCACTTTTGAAAATATTTGAAGCACTAACGAAGCACTAAATCAAAGTACCAAATTTCATCGTTTTTGGTAGATTATCAGGGCCGACCTTGAAATTAAAAAATCCTTAATATGTAGAAAACAGAAAAAGCACTAACGAAAATAGTTAAAGCACTAAGGAAGCACTAACAAATGGGAAATTTCCGAAAAAAAAATTTGCACTTTAGGGGCTAACTTCACGGAGCTAAATTAATAATTTGCAGTCGCGCCGACTCTTGATATAACTACAATTTAAATAACATTTTCATAAATTTGAAATATTGGGAAATTTCTTAATTTTTACCTGCTTTTATTTGGTCTTCAGGTTACATGTCGGATTTTTAATCCCTGTTTCAAACGGTCCTCAGTTTACATGTCATAAAGGGATTTAGTCCTCAGTTTACATACTCCGTTCATTAACGCTAAAGATTCAGTAAGTAAAGGCAAAAATTCCCAAGTTTATTTCTACCCGCTTAAGACTATAAACTCTACTGAATACTTTTATATAAATCAAGAAATAAATTCCAGTTCATAATTTGATGATAATAAATTTAAAAAGGCAAGTGGTCAAGATCAAGTAAAAATGTTTAGTGGTTTCAGCACATAAAACAAGTCTAATACACAATATTCCTGATTTAAAACTTACTGGAAGATCTCTGAAGGCAGTACCAAGATGATGTCCGTTTTTTGTATAAAAACAAGTATTATCTATGAGATTTACTCCGCAACCTATGACATCACCTGTGGTAAACGTCGGACCATAAGGTTGTCCTGTACCGGATGAACAAAACGAATGTCCATCATCTCCGTGATAACCGTATGATTGTTTATCCCAACCAGGTAAACGATTCATGTTGACTCCTTGAGCGGAAAGCCCAATGCCCATATAACCATCTCTACCTTTGCTAACGATTTTAACTTCGAAATAGTAAAGACCGCACGAAGCGGGTATTGGATGCGTGGCTTGTACACTGGCTGCATCTCTGTGAGTTTTACCATGTCCTGGAAAAAAAAATAATTATTACATTTATATAAATTCTCATTTCCAAACAATCTCAAATTTAAAAACAATATAATTATTACAATCCAATCACAATTTAGAAAACCCAAAAACATGGTTCTAATTAAGACAAAAATTTGCAATTTTTATCAACGACATACTTAAACCTATTATACGTATTAATTATCTACGTTATTTTCTTATAACCAGAATACAATATTAACGAAAAAGCTTCAAATAAGGAATCAAAATGAAGATTTGAGCAGAACCGTAGAATTTTCAACTCATCAGAAAATAACATTCTACCTTATATTTTTATACGAAAAAATTATTATTGAGCTGTAGTTAAAATATTTATGGGACAACCTGTTTGAATGGATATAACGCTATGAAGACATTTTAGTATTTTAAACAGACATAATCAGAATGACATTTTTCTTCATTAGCTACTGAAGAAGTATTGTGAAGTATAACAAAAGTGACCTGCAAAAAAATAAAAATAACATCAACTAATTGTGGTGCATGAATCCTTCAATTAACGTAAAGATGTAAACAGTCCTATGGCTGCGAGGATCTGGTTATGACAAAAAATTTCGCTTCTGTCAGTCGAGATACAAATTTTACAACGTTTTCGCAGTTTTTTACATTTTTTTACATTTTTACGACTTTTTACGATTTTCTTACGATTTTTCAAGATATTTTACAATTTTTTATGATGTTTTACAATTATTTAGCATTATTTACGAAATGTTACGACTTTTCGCATTTTTTTACGATTTTTTTACGATTATCAAGATTTTTTACAATTTTTTATGATGATTTACGATTATTTAACATTAGTTACGACTTTTACCAGTTTTTTACCTGTTTTGTACAATTTTTTACGACTTTTCACGATTTTTTACGATTTCTTACATTTTTTCGATTTATCGCGATTTTTCAAGATTTTTTACAATTTTTTATGTTTTACGATTATTTAGCATTATTTACGAAATGTTACGACTTTTTAGCATTTTTTTAGCAATTTTTTACGATTTTTTACATGTTTACGTTTTTCGCGTTTTTTACGATTTCTTACGATTTTTTTACGATAATCAAGATTTTTTACAATTTTTTATGATGATTTACGATTATTTAACATTAGTTACGACTTTTTACCAGTTTTTTACCTGTTTTGTACAATTTTTTACGACTTTTCACGATTTCTTACGATTTTTTACGTTTTTTCGATTTTTCGCGATTTTTTTTACCATTTTTAAAGATTTTTTACAATTTTTTATGATGTTTTACGATTATTTAGCATGATTTACGAAATGTTAATACTTTTTAGCAGTTTTTTACCAGTTTTTTACATTTTTACGTTTTTTCGCGATTTCTTACGATTTTTTTACGATTTTTCAAGATTTTGTACAATTTTTTATGATGTTTTACGATTATTTAGCATAATTTACGAAATGTTAAGACTTTTTACCAGTTTTTTACCAATTTTGTACAATTTTTTACCACTTTTCAAGATTTTTTACGATTTCTTAGATTTTTTACATTTTTTTGATTTTTCGCGATTTTTTTACGGTTTTTCAAGATTTTCTACAATTTTTTATGATGTTTTACGATTATTTAGCATAATTTACGAAATGTTACGACTTTTTAGCAGTTTTTTACCAATTTTTTACGTTTTTTCGCGATTTTTTTACGATTATCAAGATTTTTTACAATTTTTTTATGATGATTTACGATTATTTAGCATTATTTACGAAATGTTACGACTTTTTAGCAGTTTTTTACCAATTTTTTATATTTTTACATTTTTTCGCGATTTTTTACGATTTCTTACGATTTTTTTACGATTTTTTACAATGTTACGATTATTTAGCATAATTTACGAAATATTCCGACTTTTTACCAGTTATTTACCAATTTTGTACAATTTTTTACGACTTTTCACGATTTTTTACGATTTTTCACGATTTCTTCCATATTTTTAATATTTTTCTTAATTTTTTAAAAATCCGTAAAAAATCGTAAAGAATCGTAAAAATTAGCGAATTAATTTTATAATAATTAGAACGAACATAAAACAAAAGTTGTAGAGAGTTTAATTATCTAAAATCTCCCTGTTACCTTTTTCTCGGAAATATATAATTTTACCGGAAACTTCGAAAAACGGCGATAAACTCCAAAATGTTATATACAGGGTGGCGCAAATTTAATTGAAATGAGAGGGGTAATAAAAAGGACAAATATTTTTTCATTGACAGGCTTGAGTGGTAAAAGATCAATATATTTACAGAGTAACAATATTTCTTTTTTAAAAACAATGGTATAGTAGTTTTAGCCAAAATTTAATAGTCGTGAATTAAGTATATTATTATACTCGCCACCCTCGTGAATAATAACCATCATTATATGCTCGTTGAATAATATACTATTATAGAGCTTAAAACAGTTTACTAATTAACAATAATTTTTGTTGGAAACTTCGACTCGATAAATAACGTAGGATACCCATTCTATTAAATAATTATTCAAGTGACGAATTAAAAATATCGTTAATTTAGTGCTTACTTTTTAGACGACCTCGCGTTTTTTTCCGATAAACGATTAAGTTCAATAATAATGACGTTTTTGAATTAATATCGTACTTATGCAAATTTGTATGACTATTACTCGTAAATAGAAGGTAGTAAGTAAGTACAACCATCTGAAAATAGCCTTAGGAAAAATTTTGTGAAACCGTTATTTTTGTTGTTTAAGCGATAAAAGAAAATAGACAGAATTATTTATTATTATCTAACTTTGTATAAAATATATTTATAGTATAATATCCACGGGCTAGCTCAATTAGGGTGATTGCGTCAGTAGTCGGCCATTTATGGGATATCGTAGGTTTAATACGGTTCCATATTTACATATTCGAATATAGAAAATTCAAAAAATTATGACAAATAGAAAAAGGTATTACCAATATGAAAAACAATATTATAGAACCGTATTCTATTTAAGAAAAAAATAAGTACACTTTTGATAGTTCTCTTCCATCAAATGTCGTCCATTGACGCTTCTCGGCCATTGATCTTATGTTCCCCATCAATAAGATCGATATTAGCGATTTTTCGAATGAACAGCTCACACAACATATTTCTTGAGTTTCATAAAACAAAACAGTTCACAAAAACAAAAATATAGACAAAACGTCAAAAAAAAAATCATCCTTAAACAAAATAAAAAATTACAAATAAGAAATATTTAATTAAAAAAATCGGCTGTGTCACCCCAGAACTTTCCTGGCTCGACCGTAGAGAATATGTTATTTATTATTATTATTTTAATTACAAAATACTAAGCATTACATTATTTTATGGCACACATTAAAAATAGCGAGCCAATGGTGAATACGTCAACCGAATTGATATTTCAATGTTGATAATGACATAAGCTGCGCATGCGCACATTTTACAATTAGGATCTCCTAAAATCATGTGTAAAAACTATTGGGAATTCGGGAAAAATTTTCATACAATAGTTGTAGGGAATTTTATGCTTTACAACTTTGCACTGAAACATTTTGCACTAAAGAGCATAATTTACCTCCAATTTTAAGAAAATGGAAAATCCTAAATGTATATTTTTCTCGCCATCTAGCGACGAAACTATAAGGAATTCAATAAAAAGTTAACCATAAAAATTAAAGAAAATTTGATGCTCTACAAATTTGCACAAGAAAATTTTGCACTAAAATGCATTTTGTCCTCAAAATCAAGAAAAACTAGAGAAAACCTACATTCACATTTTTTACGCGCCCTCTAGTGGCGTAACTATTGGAAATTCTAGAAAAAGTTTCAGACAAGAGTAGTAGTGAATTGTATGCTCTAAAACTTTGTACTACAACATTTTGCACTAAAGTCTATTATTTGTCCTCAAAATCAAGAAAAACTAGAGAAAATATACATGCACATATTTACGCGCCCTCTAGTGGCGCAACTATTGGAAATTCTGGAAAAAGTTTGAAACAAAAGTTATAGGGAATTTTATGCTATAAAATGTTGTACAGTACTACAGTAAAGTGTATTGTTTGTCCTTAAAATTTAAAAAAAGTGAAAAATTGTTACATATGTATTTAATCAATGTCGGTCTTGAGGACCTTCTACTGTACCAATTTAAAAAAAAACCTAATGATCGCATTCTAGGCACACATCGACCCTCCATACCAAATTTGAGCTTGATTGGTCAAATGGTTCGTCAGTTATCGTGGAAGATTACACACAGACAGACCATACGCTGGAAATGGTTTCAATCTTCTTGGGTGACCTCAAAATGGATATTTCCATCGATATCTCGATTTTTTTTTGCTCGTTCACCTTACTTTCCCTTTGATGGGTCCGGGAAAGTAAAAAGTGTGTACAATTTTGCTGTTTTTCTCTATTTTTGCCTCTTTTTTCTTATTTTTCTCTATTTTTCTTAATTTTGTCGTATTTTTTTCCTATTTTGTCTGTTTTTTCCCATTTTCTCCTATTTTTCTATATTATTTTTTGTTTTGTGATTATTTTAAACACCAAAACTGTTTGTCATATTTTATTGTATTTTACTTTCCCGACCCACCCCCGGAGAAAATAAAGTATTATGAACGAGCTAAAAAAAATTTTCAAGATAAAGATGGAAATATCCATTTTGAGGTCCCCTGAGATGATTAAGACCATTTCCAGATGAAAATCTGTCTATCTGTCTGTGAGTCTGTATTAGTTTTTGCCCGACATCTGTCAAACAGAAATGTGACTGTCAAAAAATGACAGAAGCACGGAATTTGTCTTGAAATATGTCATTTGAAAGCCCCTGAAAAACTGAAACTTGAAACTTTAACATTAAATATCTTAAAATGTCTTCGTCTCTGGATACTCGGAAAGTTTTGGTCAACGCATGAACAACGTTCACTTCGACCATCGTCTCCCAAACTTACAGGGAAAGACAGAACAGGAAAAGTATGGGAGAACATTTGGCGGAATTTTCTTATTATTTCATGAAGATGGCAAATTACTAATACAAATAAAATTAAAGTAATGATACATATTTTATAGTTTCAATTCATAAATATTTCATTATAAATATCAATACCTGTGGAAAATATATCCAGACTAAATAATAGTCTATTAAAGTCGAAATATTTGTTCGATATTGCGCCCTATAAAAAAAATAATAAATTAAAAATTAAATTTTTGTTAATAACTTAATTCTTTATACAGTGTAGTGTGTCCAATTAAGTCGGCATCATATGGGAAACTTTTTTATTCTTAGTTTTATGAAAAAAAGTTATTCTTTATAAAAAGTTGTGCATGGTCTAAAACCAAAAATACAACCATCAGATATTAATTTTTTTAAGCCGTATACGAGGAGTGTTAAAAAATATGAATTTTACTCAAAAGTAAAGTACGTTTTTTTTGAAAATAGCGACAATTGTTATTAAGAAAAGTTGATTATAATTGAAAAATATTACCAGATATCCAATATTATCCATCCGCCATGAAAAACGAGATTTTATAAAAATGAAAATTAAAGAACTAAAGGAAAATAGGATTACCAAGTTTGAGTTTGTTAAGACAGTTTCGTATAGATGTAAGCCTAATGATTGTTAAAAAAATGGTAAAAAAAAAATATTTTTCAAATTTTATAAATATATGTGTTTTATTGGTCTTATTCCTTCTTCTATACTTTTTATTTATAAATAAATTCATCAGTTGCTAAAAATTAAACACAAATAACTACACTTTTAATTGGTACGTATCTACAAAAAACTACAAAATTTAAATAGTTATTTGTTTAACTAGGCAGATAAAACTAACCAAGGCAGTAAATCTGATTCTCTGCCATGTGAAACATATAATTTTGGTTATTTTATCGGAATTAAAAAAAAAACATTTTTTGTAAATAAATCTGCGAGACTGTTGACTAACTAGTTCCTATCAAATATTTCCGCATATCATTTGTGTTGGAATAAAAGAAAATAAGATGCAATTTATCACACTATAAACATTTTATAATATTGTCTATAAAAAGAATGTATATGAACAATTACTTTTATTTGTGTTATTGACATTTTAAAATTTGTTATATTGATATTTATTTAATATTCAAACAGGATACACATCCTAGTGGAGTGTCGATAAATAAAACACAATTATATGTAACATGGTTGTATTAATGAATGTTTAAAACTAAAACCACAGAATTGAGTAGATTAGATACAAAGAAAATTCAAAAACAGCTGTTGAAATTTTTATATATTCTGTTGAGAAGAGTTGTCATTTTTGGATATGGCCAATATTGACACACAATAATCAAATTTTAATAAAGATTAACTATCAAACAGGAAATAAGTGGTGATAATAAACTAGGAGATTAGCGTGAAAAGTTACGTATTTCGGAGTGCATTAATATTATTTAAAATACGTTCGCAGACAGTAGCTGGCCACTAGCAAAAATATCAGAAATTAAGGTATATGATGACCAAAACCGCACCATCCACAGGCCATTTTTGTGTCAATCAAAAACATAATGTTCCCTTCTAACCGCTCGATCGTACGCCGATGGTAAGAGCTTATAATTGAACGTGCAGGCAACATGCAGCGGTGCAAATAAGTATTTATTGATTTTGCTAGGTTATCATTACCAATATTTGAGACGTTCTGACAGATTCTTTGATTTAAGGTTGAACGGTTTCTAACGATGGTAAGAGCTTATAATTGAACGTGCAGGCAACATGCAGCGGTGCAAATAAGTATTTACTGATTTTGCTAGGTTATCATTACCAATATTTGAGACGTTCCTACAGATTCTCTGATTTAGGGCTGAACAGTTTCTAAGTGGGCTTGTCAATATTTTTAACACCGAATGTACAGATAGCATTACTGGATTTGGCTACTTGTTTACAGTGTCATGTTAAGAAAATAAGTGTTCATTTTAAGCTCACTCCGTAGAAATGTTTAATAAAATATTTCGTTTGAAGGTCACCGGACTTTAAGTTGAAACAGCAAAGAAATTACGCCGGGTGTCCTATCTTACTATACCTAATCTTTGGTTAAAGTTTAATGGTTTTAAGAAACGATGACAGGAGTTGTCCATTAGAATAGCAGAAGCTATATCTTTGGGTAGAGCAATGGGGTTCAACAAACCAGTAGTGCAACAGTTTTTTAACAACCTTGGACAGAAAAATACAATTTATGTCCAGAGCAAGTCTATAATATTGATGAAACAGCCCTCACTAGAGTTTGTTTAACCATCCTCTGCCGTTACGTCATACATTGTCAAACTTATTCTCTCAATCATGAAATAGATGAGACGAAATTATGACGTCATTAACGTATTTCTTAACTAATGTCGACGTAATAGCAGTTTGTACAACAAGTGCGCAAAGCTCGTGCCACAAACTTCTGCATTCGTGGGAAAAGTGCATTGCGTACAAGCTGTACACAATATTTTTCTACAACCACATTTATTAATAAAAGAAAAACAGTAACTTATATAGGTATTTTACTTAAACTTTGAAAAGAAATAATTAAAAAATGAGTATTGAATACAGAAAAATTAATTTGTTTATAATTTATAAATTAAAATAAATAATCAAATAAATTGTTTACTTACTTTGTTAAACTGTCAAAAAAAGTTGACAGGTCATAGCTGTCTGTGTTTGACATTTCCGTGGGGAAAAGTGCCATAGCGCGTACTTTTCGCACGCTAAATTATTACTTTTCCCACGGATATCGAAGAAATTAAGAAAAGGCCTGCTTTGCGTATAAAAATTTGTGTAGAAAACCGAGTTTTGCATAGTGGTTGTTGAAAAAATGTTATTTATTACTTTTGACAGTTCAATTAATTTTTCATTGTCAAGATACATTCCCGGTATAATGAGAAAGAGATGCTGGAATACCGCTTTTACCGTTAAATGCAGTCTACAACGTTTGGGTTCACCCCAAAATTATAATCGCATAAAACATTTTTAATATATTGTAATGAATTTATATCTCATACAGAAAAAATCTCAATTTGGGGTGGGTTCTATAAAATTGAAAAAAATAATACAACCTAATTTTAAAAAAAATATGTTTCTTATCGATTTTCTATGTGACTCTAATACAAATTGATTTTTTTCTCTCTCTTTCTCGCTAGTCTTGATACTTTCTTCCTAAACAGCTCATCCGACAATACTCCATTCAAACACTTCCACAAATTAGCTCTATGTACCTTCTTGCTTTTACTTGGTTATGGCCTCCCTTTTAATTTTATGTCTTCTTTTCAAAATTTTCAAGTTAATAAATAAAATTTCTAATCGGTATATACAATTCCATAGAATTTATTCCATTTCATAAACATTTTTATTAAAATATAAACTTTATATCGTGACAATTTTTTTTAAACCATCAACGACATCTGTCTTTATTTATTACTCTTTTTAATCTGTTCTTTTTTTATAAAAATTTTTTTTTACTTGATTAATCATATAAAATTTTATCTTGCCCTATTACTTAAATTTTCTTTAAAAATCAAACTTTTTTAACAATAAAATATAATTCACCATTTAATAACGATTCGATCATCCGTAATTTTACTTTTCCGACCCACCTCCTAGAAGGGAAAGTATTGTGAACGAGCCAAAAAAAAAATTCAACATAAAAACGGAAATATCCATTTTCGGGTCCCTTGAGACGATTAAGACCATTTCCAAATGGAAGTCTGTCTGTCTGTCTGTGTGTGTATTCTTCCACGATAGAGGCCACACGTTTAATCCGATTGAACTTAAATTTGGTATATGGGTTTGGGCTACCCGTCGGAAGAACCCATTAGTTTTTGTACGACATCTGTCAAACGGAAGTACCACTATCAAAAAATGACAGATGCAATATGTCACGGAATTGGACATGCAATATGTCATTTGAAAGCCCTAGAAAAACTCTATTCACAACAGTCAAAATTATTTCTCCAACTGTCACCTGTCAAAAATAAAAAAATGTCAAAATTTGAAACTTCAGCATTAAATATCTGAAGAAGTATTAATCCGATTGAGCTGAAATTTGGTATATGGGTTTGGGTTATCTGTCGGAAGAACCTATTAGTTTTTGTACGAGATCTGTCAAATGGATGTATCACTATCAAAAAATGACAGATGCAATATGTCACGGAATTGGACATGTCATATGTCGTTTGAAAGCCTTTGAAAAACCTCAGAACAGTCAAAATTATTTCAACTGTCAAAAATAAAAAAATGTCAAAAGTTGAAACTTAAATATCTGAAAAAGTATTCGTGGATACTCGTCAGGAAAGTTTTAGGGCGACACAACCGATTTTTTTAATCTAGTCAAAAATCATGCTCAGGGACGTTAAACATCCCAAAACTAGAAATTTAAAACAAATCAGTTAAACAAACGGAGATTTCAAGTGAAAAGTAGAATTTATGGAATTTTGTTTTTGGATTTTTTGGGATATTTTTAGATTTTTTTAAATTTTTAACAATTTTTCCGATTTTTCTGATTCTTTTTTCAGTTTTCGATTTTTTCGGATTTTTGGCGATTGTTTAGGTTTTTAGTTTTTTGGAAACTTCTGGGTTTTTTTGAATTTATCTTAATTTTCGGAAATTTTTGTTCTTTTTTATTTCTTGTTTTTTTTTTTCGGAATTTTTGGATTTTTGAGTGATGTTAAAAAGTTGTTTTTGGAGACTTTACATAACGTGAAGCCTGAAAACTGGGAAAAGGCAGTAAATCATACGAATAAAAGAAAATGTGGAAGTTGGACAATATTACTGATGAAATGATCCAGCCATTCATTGTATTTTTTATTTTCGACAGTTCATATTCTGATTACGATTCTGACTTGGATTTGTAAGAAGTACCTCTAATTATACTGGTGAGTTTTTATAATTAAAATTATTATTTATGAACGTAACGTTGTTTAAAATTCACAGTTTAAACCATTATACCTACAAAACCAATATAACACAATGTTCTTAACATACCTTGTTGAAAAATAACATTTTAGAAAAAATTACACTTTTTTACCTTCAACTATATAGAGCTTACAAGCAGGTTAATAAGGTGAAAATATAAGTGAACACCCGACATATTTATTATATTTATACAAATGTATATTTTAACTGTCTACTAAAAGAAGTGATACGCCTATGGATTACGAATGCTTTATTATTATAATACTCTCTCATTCATTAAAATAGACTATAGTAGAAACATACGGGAAAACTATTTATCTCAAAAATGCCACTACAGTATTGATGAAATTTTCCAGTAGTTTCTGTCATATAAAAACTGTGTCATATAAAAACTGTGTCATATAAGTATTTTTTCAAACTTGTTAGTCCTAATTCTATTTTATGCTAGATAGTGCCCTATATTTTGTTATGTAGATTAGTGTGATAATTGTAAAATTTTATTTTATTTTATCTTGAATAGTTTTATTACTATACATCTTCTTTAAATGTAATTTTTGACTTATCCTACATCATGTAAATGATCTAAAAGTACTATATAATAAAGTATTATTATTATTAAATCCAATAAGTTATCCAGTCAAGTCACGTTGTAGTTTTTTGTTTTTTTTTCGATTGTTCCTGTCACCATGGAGGGGGCATATAGAAAACCTTTTGGGAAATTTTAATATCAAAAAAATTCCTTATTTTCAGATCCTTTTATTTCTAATCGGCCTTGTGACATAAGTCCCACTTTCATTTAGTTTTTAATTTTACCATTTAACATTTTACTTACCTTTTCATGTACCCCTATTTTCTATTGCACCACCCTCATTCCTTTCTCAGTAGCGGTACCATTAATTTTAACAATATGCTAATTATGGTTTAATGTAGTTCGGTAAGTTATGTTCTATTCTCTTTTTTTGTAATTTTCCTATCGAACTGGTATTATTTGATTTCGAGATTAATTTATGATTATTATTATTATTACTAACTTGCCTATTAAATCTGAAAATAATATTATTATTTTGCGATCAAATATTACCTAGTAGAAATCAAAAATATTTTCATAAATTCTCACTGATTTCTACCTAGAATTAATTTCATCTAAAACATATTTTTTTGTTATTTTTAAGGAAATCAAAGAAAATTAAATAACAATGAAAATCGTGTAGACAAAAAATTGGTTTTATATTAATTTACATACAGCCTTGTCCTTAACCCACATATTTGGCCTGGATTCGTCTAAATACTGAAATTTTTTATATCAAGATTAAAAATAGGTGAATCCGTTCGTTAAATTCAATCCTTAATTAAAACAAAGTGCTCATTAAATTTAAATATATTATGTGAAACTTTTGAAAGTTATTCCAAAAAAAAACACTATTATTGTTAGTTTAACATTTAGATTATTATTTAAAAAAACCATCTTTCAGATTTAATTAAAAACAAACGATGCGTTAACAATAACCTATTTCTTTCTATATTATTAGTGTTACACCCACATTTTCATTATTTTAATACAGAACTAAATGGCACAATATTAATAAAATAGCATTTTAATTAGATAGGAAATCAAAATTAGTTGGGACTATTTTTAGTTGATTTACGCAGTGAGTGAGAATCAGTTAAATATTCGTACTTTTTATTTATCATAACATAACATATGCAATCACACGTGTGTCCTTGATGAACGTGTTCATTGCATACTTTCAAATCAAAATTAATTGTTTGTATTTTTTAACAACAGGAGTAAAAAAAAAGTAGGATATTCCATTTCAGATTTAATAATTAGTATAGTGGGATAAAAATAATTTTTGATATAAAAAATTTTGATCATCAAAATATTCTTGTCCTTTTACTTTGTGAATTTTAAATTTATATACTTTAATTGGTCCCTTCCGGCTTTATACACAAATATGACAATCAGTGTTGATGATCATTAAAGAATTATTTTTCTTGAGGGAGTAAAATTACAGGATTATAAAGCTTTTATTTAACATTTTGGCTCTATAAGTTTATTATTTATTTTGCTTGTGATTCTGTCAGTTTAAATTTTAACTAACAAGGTCATTTATTTTAGTAAATGAGAAATAAAAAAAATCGACAACGATAAATTCAATAGAAACAAAACAGATCATACTGCATCTACGAGAATAAATTAACTAGTATGAAAATGAAAATGATTCTCAGAGAAAATTACACGACACGTTGAGGCGTCAGAGTGAAAGTTGATAAAACGTAAAGTCTAATGAGTCTCAAATATATAAATGAGATATAACAATGTAACGGAACTTTTAATTTTATTTACATAGAAAACAATCAATAAAGGTCTTTAGTTTCTAAGAATAACTTCATTTATCCATTTAATTGGACATTTAGGAATAATAAAAATAATGAAACTAAAAGTTATACCACAAATATTTAATATAAAGACATATAAATGTTTCGGTCTAGAAAAAGACCATCATGAGGCCTAGAAACAAAACAATGTTGTTAAAAAAAAACATCACTAATGAAATATATAAAAAATTACAATTTTTTATAAATATCATTAGTGATGTTTTTTTTTAACTATATTATTCTGTTTAATTATAGGCCTGATGATGGTCTTTTTGTTTCGGTGATTATTTATTGTATTTTTGTTCTAGTTGTGATTAGTTTTGTCGAATTTTTAAATTTGCAATCGAGAGGTCAAGCTTATTGCTATTTTCACTAAATGTGTTAATGCACAGTTAATTCCTAATTTAGATGAGTCATCTTCGATAATAATGAACAATGCACCATACCGTAGTGAAATATTAAATACAAAAATATAAATAAGCCAGAATAATAACAATTCGCGGAGATGAATCGTAAGAAATAGTAACATTACTTGTGCAGAAAGTAACATTTGTGTGATTTTTTGAATGTATCTTGATTGTTCAAGAATTTTTGGGATTTTTTTGGGATATTTTTAAGAGGTTTTTTCGATTTTTGTCAGTTTTTGGCGATTTGTTTGGGTTTTTTAATTTGTTGGAAATTTTTGGGGTTTTCTGGATTTATCTTGATTTTTCGGAAATTTTTGAGATTTTTTTTTATTTCCTGTTTTTTTTTCGGGATTTTTTTTAAATATCTGAAGAGGTTTTTTCGATTTCTTGTCATATTTTCCGATTTTTCTGATTTTTTCAAATTTCTTCCAATTTATCGATTTTTTTTTCGGATTTTTGGCGATTGTTTGGGTTTTTTTAGTTTTTTGGTAATTTTTGGGTTTTTTGTATGAATTTATCTTGATTTTTCGGGACTTTTTATTCCTTGTTTTTTTTGGGATTTTTTGATTTTCTTTTTGGATATTTTAAGTTTTTTCAATTTTTGCAAATTCCGATTTTTTTGTTTTCAAATTTTTTGCAATTTTTCGATTTTTTTACGGATTTTTGGTGATTTTTTTTTACGGATTTTTGGTGATTGTTTAGGTTTTTGTAGTTTCTTGTGATTTTTTTTTGGGATTTTTTGTTATTTTTGGGTTTTTTGTTATTTTTGTTTGGTTTTTAGGTTTTTTTAGTATTTTTGGGGTTTTTTGTTATTTTTGGGTTTTTTGTTTGATTTTTTGGAATCTTTCTTGATTATTCTGAAATTTTGAGATTTTCTGGATTTTTTTTTGTATTTTTTAAGAGGTTTTTTTCGATATTTGTCAATTTTTCCTATTTTCTGATTTTTTCAAATTTCTTCCAATTTTTCGATTTTTTCGGATTTTTGGGGATTGTTTGGGTTTTTTGTTTGAATTTATCTTGATTTTTCGGGATTTTTTATTTCTTGTTTTTTTTTTATTTTCTTTTTGGATATTTTAAGTTTTTTTTCAATTTTTGGCAATTTTTCCGATTTTTCAATTTTCAAATTTTTTGCAATTTTTCGATTTTTTACGGATTTTTGGAGATTGGATTTTTTTTTTAGTTTTTTTGTGGTTTTTTTTTTTGATGATTTTTGTTATTTTTTGGTTTTTTGTTTGGTTTTTAAGTTATTTTAGTATTTTTGGAATTTTTTTCTGTAATTTTTGGGATTTTTTGTTATTTTTGGGTTTTTTGTTAGATTTTTTGGAATTTTTCTTGATTTTTCTGGAATTTTGGAGATATTTTGGGATTTTCTGGATTTTTTTTTTGGATATTTTAAGACGTTTTTCGATTTTGAAAGTTTTTCCGATTTTCTGGTATTTTCAAATTTTTTCCAGTTTTTCAATTTTTTTCGGATATTTGGCGATTGTTTAGGTTTATTTGGTATTTTGGTAATTTTTGGGTTTTTTGTTTGGATTTATCTTGATTTTTCGGAATTTTTTATTTCTTGTTTTTTTTTTGATATAAGCTTTTTCGATTTTTGCCAATTTTCCTGATTTTTCTATTTTCAAATTTTTCCCAATTTTTCGATTCTTTTCGGATTTTTGGCGATTGTTTTTTTTTGGGATTTTTTTTGTTATTTTTGGGTTTTATGTTTGGTTTTTTGGGATCTTTATTGATTATATTATTTTTCTTGTTTTTTTTTTGATTATTCTGGAATTTTTTGGGATATTTTGGAATTTTTTCTAGTGTTTTTGAATTTTTTGCGATTGTTTAAAATGTTTTGAGATTTGCTGATGTTTTTTTGGGATTTTTTAGATTTCTTGGGTTGCTTTTTTTATTTTTTGTCATATTTTAGAAGTTTTTCGATTTTGTCATATTTTCCGATTTTTCTGATTTTTTTATTTCATTTTCAATTTTTTCCGATTTATCGATTTTTTTCGGATTTTTGCGATTGTTTGGAATTTTTTTTTGGCATCTTTTTAGTTTTTTGTGATTTTTTAGTCATTTTGGGGTTTTTTGATATTTTTGTTTTTTTGGGTTTTTAGTTTTTTTGGTTTTTGGAATTTTTCTTGTTTTTTTATTTTTCTTGATTATTCTGGAATTGAGTTTTTTGGGATTTTTTTACTGCTTTCGAATTTTTAGAATTGTTTAGAATGTCTTGAGATTTTCTGGTATTTTTTAGACTTTTTTTGGATTTTTTGATATTTTTTGGAATTATTCTTGATTTCGCACCTTCGCACAAGTGTATTTTTCCTACGACCACGCGATAATTTTACCAAATGTACATTTAGAGGTTTTTTTGAGCAAGTTGTTTTCCGATTTTTCTAATATTTTCAAATTTATCCAATTTATCGATTATTTTTTGATTTTGCGATTGTTTGGATTTTCCTTTTGTATTGAAATAAAACAAAATTAATAAAATACATTTCTTATCAGTTATTGATCGGAGCACTAAGCATGCCAATTTTAATTTTAAGACTGTAAAACATTTCAACTTATTTAAACGATAAAATGATAAAAAATTATTAACTATATTGATAGAAATATTTGAAAATGTTGGAAAATCCCAACAAAACAATTTTGTTTTCAAAATTAATCAATATTTATCTTTACACTACAAATTTTATTGTTAATATTTTTAATATTACTTCAACATTTTAAAATATAATAAGACTGAAAACTAACTCAACTCAATTCAATAAAGCGTTTTTCCCACTAATTGTATTATGCTGTGTTTGGTAAAAGAAGATAAATGTCTCTGATAGTAGGAGCTAATTTTTCATTATCTCCTAGTATAAAATAAAAATGATTAAAGTAAAAAATAGTATATAAACCATGGTAGAGAAGATAAGATGTATAATGGTGTATAATATACTATTAGAATTGAGTAATTTAAGTAAATATAAATTAAAAGTTAATAAAAAATGACTAATGTTTTTCTTAAAAGCCAGCATTTTTTAATCTTAAAAATATATTTAACATTACTTTAATATTTTAACAGAAAAGGGTTATTTACCTCTTCACATAATACACATGTGAGATAAAGAAAATATATTGTTGTTTACGATTAAAGGTTTAATTTAATCTTGATGTTTAATCAATTATTATTAAAACAATAAAAAATATCTTAAATCCTAGCTTATGTTAAAACAAGATATTTGTAGTAAAGTTCAGCTAAAAACTGAATGCAAATTCGATTTTAACATTTATTTTATATGCATTATTTACACCATCCCTAAATCAATAATAAACACATGTTCCAGAAAATTAATAATGAATTTCATAAAAAGTATTAACCAATATGTCCATATTGAATAAAAGATTGTTCTAGTCTAAAAACCAGTAATTTAAATAAACAAAATAGATTTTGAAACTATTCAATTAAAATTACTATTCAACCTTGAGCTACCTTTAATGTCAAGAGATAAATAATACCAATTTAACATCTTTCTATATAATTCTGACCATTGCAATTGATATATTTGTAATTTAATAATCCCAAAGTAAAAATATCTAACCTGATTAAGAAAATTGTAAAAATGGTTTCAATGTACCTAAATTAAATTAAAGATGTCCCCCACAACATAATTTATTTTTAATTTTATTAAAAATTGAGTTTTTAACTTGCGTATTCTTTGATACAAAACACGGAAGCAGTCGAACAACGGTCAATCAATTTGCGTTTTTTTTCCTTAATGCCATGATCAGCTGATTTCTTTGTTTGATCCACAAGAACTCCATCAAATATTATAGGTCGATGACATTTTACAAAATAACTGTATTAACGTTTAGCTAATTCCAGAAAAAAGTAAGCAACAAAAATAACGAAAATATTGCCAAACAGCAGTTCCTAAATATGAGTCAAAATATTAATTTACTCACCTTTATAATGCACACGCAAATTGTTTTGGGACAATCCGATATAGGTGTATTTGTCTTTAGTACTCCATGATCTAGGAAGAGGAGTCTTATCTTCATTAACAGCTGGATATAGTTTTTTTAATCGATCCACTGCACTATTTTGCATCTCAGATGAATCCATCACACTTTGACCACTAGATACGTCCGCCATTTCTATAATCCCTTTCCTTTACCCCTCCAGTTATTATTCTTTGAAAAATTTAATGCGCAAGCCCTTTTCTATAGCAGGTATGGCAATCAGCTGATAGATGTCAGAGCCACAGCATTAGGCGATTTCCATTTGATTACAGCTGACATTCAGCTGGTTAACTAGATAGAATCGATAGTGATTTCGAAGAGAAAAATCGATTCTTTGAATTACCTAAACGCTGTGCCAACCAATGTTGCCAACTGTAGTTTAAATGCAGAGTGGTCGCAGCGCCAATTGGTAAAATTTGAAAACTAGGCTAAGGGCCATTAAGTTTGTTTACAGTAGAGTGTGGGTTATTTTTTGTCATATTATAGACTAGTCTGATTAATGTGGCATTTTGAATTACCTGACGTGTTTAGAAGATATCCTAAATTTAAAATGTGTAATGAAAGGATATCTTATTTTAGCGAGAAAAACTCAAAAAGTTCTGAATGTATTGACATATATTCATGGACGTGCCAAACCCGTATACATTTTTTTGCACCCTTAATATACGATACTGTTTTAATAAAGATAGAAATTGACCGAACCATCGTTTCACTTTCTCTCAAAATAGCACAATTCTCAATTCTTATCCAACTTATTCATTTATTTTCTGATGAAAATTATTTTGGGTAAAATACAAAGGACACATTCTCATATTATCTGAAACTTTTATCCAATATTCAACTCTTGAATCTACTTAAGTCGTCTATTTACATGCTAATCGATGTTTTCGAGCATAGTTTCGTCAAAAACCTCTGATTTTCCTCCTTTGTGAAAATTATGAAAACATAGTTCGAAATTTCTTTTCACACAACTAGATAAAGAAGAGCGCCCTATGCCATAGCGAATTATGAAAGTTACAGCTGTCAGAGTTATTTTTGGTTGAGATTTCAAGGCAACACCGCCCAGAGTAGATAACTTACTAACATAAAATGTTACTAGTTCATCAATATTTGATTCACCTGCAGCGGGATTCTCAACAACTATTCGTTACCTACCGTCCCGAGTAGCAGCCCAAACAGCGATTCTCAATCAACTCGATAGCGACTGGATACCTTTTTCAAACGTCAATTTCAGTCGGTAGGTACGAAGGTCCCAGAGTTCGAAGTTGGTGTTTATGACAGAAAACATTCATATTCCGTAGTTTTTTCTCTTGACAGATCGTTTAACCTAATATTTATATATTAGAGAAAACAAATTGAAATTTGGTAAAAATATTTCGATATTTAATTTTTTACCAAATTTCAGTTTAAATCGAAAATATTGAAAATTCAAGGAAAGAAATTTTCAAAGTTGGAAATTTTGAACCTCAAATTTTTCATTTTTTAAAATTGTGTAATTTTTATTTTTTTAATACTTTTTCAATTATGGAAACCATAACGTGTAGATCATAACTTTAAAAATATGAAAGATAAAAAAATGAAATTTATGCCATTCGATTAGTTTTATAAAACTCTAAATGGGAAAAATATATTTGTCACTGAGAAATACGTATTAACAGTTTTAGTTTTTACGTTGATGATCAATTTTCATTTGATCATAACTTTAAAAATATAAAAAATAAAAAAATGAAATTTAGGCCATTCGATTAGTTTTCTAAAACTCTAAATGGGAAAAATATATTTGTCACTGAGAAATACGTATTAACAGTTTTAGTTTTTACGTTGATGATCAATTTTCATTTGATCATAACTTTAAAAATATGAAAGATAAAAAAATGAAATTTATGCCATTCGATTAGTTTTATAAAACTCTAAATGGGAAAAATAAATTTGTCACTGAGAAATACGTATTAACACTTTTAGTTTTTACGTTGATGATCAATTTTCATTTGATCATAACTTTAAAAATATAAAAGATAAAAAAATGAAATTTATGCCATTCGATTAGTTTTATAAAACTCTAAATGGGAAAAATATATTTGTCACTGAGAAATACGTATTAACAGTTTTAGTTTTTACGTTGATGATCAATTTTCATTTGATCATAACTTTAAAAATATAAAAGATAAAAAAATGAAATTTAGGCCATTCGATTAGTTTTATAAAACTCTAAATGGGAAAAATAAATTTGTCACTGAGAAATACGTATTAACCCTTTCCGTACGGCTGACTAATATATTCGGCATAGGGCTTCGTGGCAAACAGACGGGTGACGAATATGTTCGTCATGCGCTCACTTGTCTTTCGGGCGTCTGACTTTTTAGGCAAGGCACAATATAGATTTCGATTTGGCGCACAGACTGGTGCCAAACCGTTTCGTTCATTTTTCCTTGCTGGATGGACGGCTGTCGAAAACATTCGGCGCTGACGAATATTTTCGGCAGCCGGCAACACCGTAAGTCGGTTGACGACAGTTTGTACACGTGCATTTTAGCTCCAGTTAGCTTTAAAATGTCGTATGAAGAGGTAGCTGGCCCTTCTAGAAGCTCTGAACGGCCAAAAAAACGTAAAATAGAGAACACAAGTTATTGTGGGTTAAGTGATATTGACGTGACAAATATTTTAAAATGTTTGGGCGATGATGATCTCTATCTAAACAGTGACGAGGAACCGTTTATTGACAGTGGTAGTGAATATACGCCTGAATCCGAGGGGAAAAGTGAGGAAGGATTGAGCTCTGGAGATGAAGACGATCTTCTCGAACATAATGAAACTGTTGAGACACCAATTCCTGATGAAAATTTAGATGACTCCGACAGCAATCACCAAAATGTTCAAGATTTTACAATAATATGGGATAATAAATATTTTGTTCCTGTAGTCCACCAGTTTGACCAAAGTAATAGTGGACTAAAAAACAAAAACCTGGAAAATGAAACTCGAGAGGTGGAATATTTTTTAACTTTATTTTCTGAAGAAATGGCCAATGTTATTGTTGAAGAAACGAACCTTTTTGCTCAGCAGCAAAACGCAAAAAAGTGGAAAAATATTGATACACAGGAGTTTTTTGTTTTTCTAGCACTGTTAATGTTGATGCCTCATGTGAAAAAGGGAGATATTAAAGATTACTGGTCCACAGATTATCTGGTGGCAACGCTTTCCTTTGGCAAAATAATGTCTCGCGATCGGTTTCTACAAATACTAAGATACTTGCATTTTAACAATAACGAAGTAGCTTCAATTGGTCGTCTGTGCAAAATAGAACGTATATTAAATATGGTGCAGGCAAATTTTCAAAATCAGTTTTATCCCTTTGCTAACCTTGTTATTGATGAAAGCATGGTTTTGTTTAAAGGGCGACTTATATTTAAACAGTATATTAAAACCAAAAGGCACCGTTTTGGAATTAAACTATACGTTTTATGCGACTGCGAAACAGGATATGTTTTGAATTTTATAGTGTATGCTGGAAAGGATGCCAATGAAAATAGAAATGACGATCATGGTCTCGGTTTATCGGGTGCTGTGGTTGTTAAACTCCTAGAGCCCTATCTTAATAAAGGGCATTCATTTTTTAGTGATAATTATTATACTAGTCCCTCTCTAGCAACCTACCTTTTCGAGCAAAAGACTAATTCTTGTGGAACAGTTCGTTTAAATAGAAAGCAGATGCCTGTCCTAGATAAGAAACTGAAAAAAGGAGAAACAGACTGGAGAAGCAGTGAGCATATCCTAGCCTTGAAATGGAAAGATCGTCGGGATGTATCTATGCTCACTACCTTACATGAAAATAAAATTATTACAATTCCCAAAATAGACAGAGTTACGAAGAAAAATAAGGAAAAACCGTTATGTGTGCTTGCCTATAATGAACAAATGGGAGCCGTGGATAGATCAGATATGATGATAAGTACTGTGGATTGCACTCGTAAAACCATAAAATGGTATAAGAAATTGATTTTTCATACAATTGATATTTGTATGCTGAATGCTCATGCCTTATATATGACACAAAACGCCAACCATATTTCTTTTCCCAAATTTCATTTGGAAGTTGTTCGTCAGCTACTTCAAAGGTAATTTATTTTGTTTGTTTTCTATAGTATTTTTAATGTCTTGGTTTCTTTTCAGGTATCCATCAACCTATAACCCTAAACCAACTCGATCTGATGCTGGTAATGCTAGATTAACAGAAAGACACTTTCCAGATGAAGTACCTCGAAAGGAAGGAAAGTTACAATTAAGGAGATGCTGGGTTTGCTCTCATACTAAAATTGGAGAAAAAAAGAGAAAATATTCAAAATATATGTGCAAGGATTGTAATATCGCTTTATGTGTATCTCCATGTTTTAGATTATATCATAAAGAGGTCTCCTACTAACTATTTTACAGATAAAAACAAGTTTGTTTTTATTCTTATATTTTTATAATCCCAGACAAAAAATATTTAAAATATAGTTGCTTTAGTTGATTTTGTATTACATTACAAACGTGCATTTCTAAATAAAAACGTATTTTTAAGTGTATTTTTCTTATAAAAGTAACATTTTTATAGTGCCGAATATATCCGTCAACCGTCTGCCAGCCACCGAAAATTGTCCCGTCTGTGCGGCACGAAACGTCCACATGGCTGCCGTACGGAAAGGGTTAACACTTTTAGTTTTTACGTTGATGATCAATTTTCATTTGATCATAACTTTAAAAATATAAAAGATAAAAAAATGAAATTTATGCCATTCGATTAGTTTTATAAAACTCTAAATGGGAAAAATATATTTGTCACTGAGAAATACGTATTAACAGTTTTAGTTTTTACGTTGATGATCAATTTTCATTTGATCATAACTTTAAAAATATAAAAGATAAAAAAATGAAATTTATGCCATTCGATTAGTTTTATAAAACTCTTAATGGGAAAAATATATTTGTCACTGAGAAATACGTATTAACAGTTTTAGTTTTTACGTTGATGATCAATTTTCATTTGATCATAACTTTAAAAATATGAAAGATAAAAAAATGAAATTTATGCCATTCGATTAGTTTTATAAAACTCTAAATGGGAAAAATATATTTGTCACTGAGAAATACGTATTAACAGTTTTAGTTTTTACGTTGATGATCAATTTTCATTTGATCATAACTTTAAAAATATAAAAGATAAAAAAATGAAATTTATGCCATTCGATTAGTTTTATAAAA
Source organism: Neocrepidodera transversa (assembly GCA_963243735.1). Lineage (NCBI taxonomy): Eukaryota > Metazoa > Arthropoda > Insecta > Coleoptera > Chrysomelidae > Neocrepidodera > Neocrepidodera transversa. The sequence continues at coordinate 8,125,529 of OY725349.1, read as the reverse complement.
CTCTTAATGGGAAAAATATATTTGTCACTGAGAAATACGTATTAACAGTTTTAGTTTTTACGTTGATGATCAATTTTCATTTGATCATAACTTTAAAAATATGAAAGATAAAAAAATGAAATTTATGCCATTCGATTAGTTTTATAAAACTCTAAATGGGAAAAATATATTTTTCACTGAGAAATACGTATTAACAGTTTTAGTTTTTACGTTGATGATCAATTTTCATTTGATCATAACTTTAAAAATATAAAAGATAAAAAAATGAAATTTAGGCCATTCGATTAGTTTTATAAAACTCTAAATGGGAAAAATATATTTGTCACTGAGAAATACGTATTAACAGTTTTAGTTTTTACGTTGATGATCAATTTTCATTTGATCATAACTTTAAAAATATAAAAGATAAAAAAATGAAATTTATGCCATTCGATTAGTTTTATAAAACTCTAAATGGGAAAAATATATTTGTCACTGAGAAATACGTATTAACAGTTTTAGTTTTTACGTTGATGATCAATTTTCATTTGATCATAACTTTAAAAATATAAAAGATAAAAAAATGAAATTTATGCCATTCGATTAGTTTTATAAAACTCTAAATGGGAAAAATATATTTGTCACTGAGAAATACGTATTAACAGTTTTAGTTTTTACGTTGATGATCAATTTTCATTTGATCATAACTTTAAAAATATAAAAGATAAAAAAATGAAATTTATGCCATTCGATTAGTTTTATAAAACTCTAAATGGGAAACATATATTTGTCACTGAGAAATACGTATTAACAGTTTTAGTTTTTACGTTGATGATCAATTTTCATTTGATCATAACTTTAAAAATATGAAAGATAAAAAAATGAAATTTATGCCATTCGATTAGTTTTATAAAACTCTAAATGGGAAAAATAAATTTGTCACTGAGAAATACGTATTAACACTTTTAGTTTTTACGTTGATGATCAATTTTCATTTGATCATAACTTTAAAAATATAAAAGATAAAAAAATGAAATTTATGCCATTCGATTAGTTTTATAAAACTCTAAATGGGAAAAATATATTTGTCACTGAGAAATACGTATTAACAGTTTTAGTTTTTACGTTGATGATCAATTTTCATTTGATCATAACTTTAAAAATATAAAAGATAAAAAATGAAATTTATGCCATTCGATTAGTTTTATAAAACTCTAAATGGGAAAAATATATTTGTCACTGAGAAATACGTATTAACAGTTTTAGTTTTTACGTTGATGATCAATTTTCATTTGATCATAACTTTAAAAATATAAAAGATAAAAAAATGAAATTTATGCCATTCGATTAGTTTTATAAAACTCTAAATGGGAAACATATATTTGTCACTGAGAAATACGTATTAACAGTTTTAGTTTTTACGTTGATGATCAATTTTCATTTGATCATAACTTTAAAAATATAAAAGATAAAAAAATGAAATTTATGCCATTCGATTAGTTTTATAAAACTCTAAATGGGAAAAATATATTTGTCACTGAGAAATACGTATTAACAGTTTTAGTTTTTACGTTGATGATCAATTTTCATTTGATCATAACTTTAAAAATATAAAAGATAAAAAAACGAAATTTATGCCATTCGATTAGTTTTATAAAACTCTAAATGGGAAAAATATATTTGTCACTGAGAAATACGTATTAACAGTTTTAGTTTTTACGTTGATGATCAATTTTCATTTGATCATAACTTTAAAAATATAAAAGATAAAAAAACGAAATTTATGCCATTCGATTAGTTTTATAAAACTCTAAATGGGAAAAATATATTTGTCACTGAGAAATACGTATTAACAGTTTTAGTTTTTACGTTGATGATCAATTTTCATTTGATCATAACTTTAAAAATATAAAAGATAAAAAAATGAAATTTATGCCATTCGATTAGTTTTATAAAACTCTAAATGGGAAAAATATATTTGTCACTGAGAAATACGTATTAACAGTTTTAGTTTTTACGTTGATGATCAATTTTCATTTGATCATAACTTTAAAAATATAAAAGATAAAAAAATGAAATTTATGCCATTCGATTAGTTTTATAAAACTCTAAATGGGAAAAATATATTTGTCACTGAGAAATACGTATTAACAGTTTTAGTTTTTACGTTGATGATCAATTTTCATTTGATCATAACTTTAAAAATATAAAAGATAAAAAAATGAAATTTATGCCATTCGATTAGTTTTATAAAACTCTAAATGGGAAAAATATATTTGTCACTGAGAAATACGTATTAACAGTTTTAGTTTTTACGTTGATGATCAATTTTCATTTGATCATAACTTTAAAAATATAAAAGATAAAAAATGAAATTTATGCCATTCGATTAGTTTTATAAAACTCTAAATGGGAAAAATATATTTGTCACTGAGAAATACGTATTAACAGTTTTAGTTTTTACATTGATGATCAATTTTCATTTGATCATAACTTTAAAAATATAAAAGATAAAAAAATGAAATTTATGCCATTCGATTAGTTTTATAAAACTCTAAATGGGAAAAATATATTTGTCACTGAGAAATACGTATTAACAGTTTTAGTTTTTACGTTGATGATCAATTTTCATTTGATCATAACTTTAAAAATATAAAAGATAAAAAAATGAAATTTATGCCATTCGATTAGTTTTATAAAACTCTAAATGGGAAAAATATATTTGTCACTGAGAAATACGTATTAACAGTTTTAGTTTTTACGTTGATGATCAATTTTCATTTGATCATAACTTTAAAAATATAAAAGATAAAAAAATTGAAATTTATGCCATTCGATTAGTTTTATAAAACTCTAAATGGGAAAAATATATTTGTCACTGAGAAATACGTATTAACAGTTTTAGTTTTTACGTTGATGATCAATTTTCATTTGATCATAACTTTAAAAATATGAAAGATAAAAAAATGAAATTTATGCCATTCGATTAGTTTTATAAAACTCTAAATGGGAAAAATATATTTGTCACTGAGAAATACGTATTAACAGTTTTAGTTTTTACGTTGATGATCAATTTTCATTTGATCATAACTTTAAAAATATAAAAGATAAAAAAATGAAATTTATGCCATTCGATTAGTTTTATAAAACTCTAAATGGGAAAAATAAATTTGTCACTGAGAAATACGTATTAACAGTTTTAGTTTTTACGTTGATGATCAATTTTCATTTGATCATAACTTTAAAAATATAAAAGATAAAAAAATGAAATTTATGCCATTCGATTAGTTTTATAAAACTCTAAATGGGAAAAATATATTTGTCACTGAGAAATACGTATTAACAGTTTTAGTTTTTACGTTGATGATCAATTTTCATTTGATCATAACTTTAAAAATATGAAAGATAAAAAAATGAAATTTATGCCATTCGATTAGTTTTATAAAACTCTAAATGGGAAAAATAAATTTGTCACTGAGAAATACGTATTAACAGTTTTAGTTTTTACGTTGATGATCAATTTTCATTTGATCATAACTTTAAAAATATAAAAGATAAAAAAATGAAATTTATGCCATTCGATTAGTTTTATAAAACTCTAAATGGGAAAAATATATTTGTCACTGAGAAATACGTATTAACAGTTTTAGTTTTTACGTTGATGATCAATTTTCATTTGATCATAACTTTAAAAATATGAAAGATAAAAAAATGAAATTTATGCCATTCGATTAGTTTTATAAAACTCTAAATGGGAAAAATAAATTTGTCACTGAGAAATACGTATTAACAGTTTTAGTTTTTACGTTGATGATCAATTTTCATTTGATCATAACTTTAAAAATATAAAAGATAAAAAAATGAAATTTATGCCATTCGATTAGTTTTATAAAACTCTAAATGGGAAAAATATATTTGTCGCTGAGAAATACGTATTAACAGTTTTAGTTTTTACGTTGATGATCAATTTTCATTTGATCATAACTTTAAAAATATAAAAGATAAAAAAATGAAATTTATGCCATTCGATTAGTTTTATAAAACTCTAAATGGGAAAAATATATTTGTCACTGAGAAATACGTATTAACAGTTTTAGTTTTTACGTTGATGATCAATTTTCATTTGATCATAACTTTAAAAATATGAAAGATAAAAAAATGAAATTTAGGCCATTCGATTAGTTTTATAAAACTCTAAATGGGAAAAATATATTTGTCACTGAGAAATACGTATTAACAGTTTTAGTTTTTACGTTGATGATCAATTTTCATTTGATCATAACTTTAAAAATATGAAAGATAAAAAAATGAAATTTATGCCATTCGATTAGTTTTATAAAACTCTAAATGGGAAAAATAAATTTGTCACTGAGAAATACGTATTAACAGTTTTAGTTTTTACGTTGATGATCAATTTTCATTTGATCATAACTTTAAAAATATAAAAGATAAAAAAATGAAATTTATGCCATTCGATTAGTTTTATAAAACTCTAAATGGGAAAAATATATTTGTCACTGAGAAATACGTATTAACAGTTTTAGTTTTTACGTTGATGATCAATTTTCATTTGATCATAACTTTAAAAATATAAAAGATAAAAAAATGAAATTTATGCCATTCGATTAGTTTTATAAAACTCTAAATTATTTGACGAAAAAAAATTGAAATTTGTTGGAAAAAAAATGAAATTGGTTAAAAAAAAATGACGAAATTTTATTTTTTACCATAAATTAAAGTTTAAATCGAAAATTCAAGGAAAGACATTTTTAGAGTTGAAATTTTGAATCACAATTTTTCATTTTTCAAAATTATAGAATTATTATTTTTTTATATACTTTTTTAATTGTGAAACCTTTACGGTGATTAATTTGTGGAAAAAAATTTTCGATATTTTATTTTTTAGCAAATTTCAATTTTTTTTCTCAAACAATTCATCGTTATATATATGGGGTTTCCATAATTAAAGTTTTAAAAAAAAATTAAAAATTATACCATTTGAAAAATGAAAAATTTGAGATTCAAAATTTCCATGGCTTAAAATTTTGACGTTTTTCGATAATTCCTCAGATTGTTTAAAAAATCTAAAATTTTTTCCTGAATCTACGGTATTTTTTCTTATTATATTCCAAGGGTCAAATGTGAGTAATTATTGCTGCCAATATAATTTGAGTCAGGAGTGATTGAGAATCGCGATTCAATCGGTATCGAGTGTAAACCGAATATGATACCGACCGAGACCTACCGGTCGGGATGTTACGATAATGAATGTTGAGAATCCCGCTGCTGGCATTTTGCGTATTAAAAATTACGTCATCGTCTCGTTGCCGTAAATAACCTTTATTATGATTTTTGAAATTATAGTAGTTTTAAAAATGATCTGTATGTTCCTTCTTGTAGCATTACTTCCTGTCTTTCGTCTCCCATTTAATGATTTATTTATATTTTTATTATTAAAATTGTCTAAATTATACTTAGGGAATTTTTTTTAGAATAAAGTTAAGTTGGTGGCATTGAAAGTTTTAAAAAACTGACAAGTTTGACTTTTTGTTTAAATCTGTGTTGGTTTTATTTTCTAATTTCCATCGTAAATTTAATTTCATTTTGTAAATTTGAATTTTATAAAAATTCAAAGCGAAATTTAATAATTATTATAGATTTACCATTATTTAATGAAGCAAAATTCACCAAAAAGAAGGTAAGAATAATATTACCGTACTTTTAATATTAAAAATAAAACTATCATTATACTATGAATGTTTATTAGCTACAAAAAAATATTGGCATATAGCAGAGAATTAAATAATAAGATAAGTTGACCTTTTCGGATGTCAAATTCTGTACAATCAGATAACTAAATATCAGTATAAGTAAAGCAGTTTTACAATAATGATCATTCACAATTAGTTTCGAGATAATTATTTAAAAAAGTTATATGTAAAAAGTATCACATTTAAAAATATATAAAGCACGTTAAAATCAAAACACAAATAAAACTAAAGAATGTTCATTTATTTTTAAGGTGCGTTACACCTTGGTACATTTAAATGTTCTATTTTATTCATAACTTGTTGAGGATTTAAAGGCTACAGGTTAGATTTATATATTCTGTTTGTTAACGTAGTATTTATCCATTCTGATTGACATACCATATATAAAGCATACTATTTTCTGTTCACTGAAAAGTTTCGTATGCGATTTCCTTCTCACTAGTTCCAAAATACTTTTTTCTACGTGTCAACCTCGATGTCGCTGAGCAGATATTTTAAATTGTCACAACCTATTTAATGTCGGTAAAAATAATTAATGTGTTCAAAAATTTCTATTAATATGACTGAAAAGAATCGTACTTAAGACAAATATCATTTAAATTTACTAATAAAAGTGTACACTCTATTAAAATGTAAAATAGTACTTTTCTGCTATAATAACTTTTATTTGGTACTCTTTTGTAAAATCATATTTATTAAAATACTACACATCACTCTTCTGATTATAAAACCGTTATAAAAAAATTTCCACTTTATCAGTTATGTTTTAAATGCTTTATTTCGTGTTTTTTGGTCGTGATAAACGTAAAATATTTTAATTGCCGTGTCTATTCATCGGGGCGCCCCGTTAAGTAGGAGAATATGCTTATTTAACCTACATTGCGTCTTACAATATAGGTTAATGAATAAATATTAATAAAATAAATTGCAGTTTGTGTTTGAATAGTTTTTAATCATTTTGGTAAAAAAAAAGATTTACCAAGCAATTAAAACATGTGGCCGCAGAGCTCCGATGTTTAGAATTAATTTTATACGCCCTGCGCAGAATAGATATTTACGTACCAATGGTATAAATAGATCTTTATGCCCTGAGGGCGACTATCTTACAAGCCCTAGGGCCTCTGACCCTCTGGGGTTTGTAAGTCGCCCAAGGGCATACACCTCTGTACCCGCGGTGCATACTATAAACTTTTATGTTATACTAGTTCGTTATTGCATCTACAATATAAATATTTAAAAATCTGAAAATTTAATTTGATTTCTATAACATAATAATTTATTATATATTACATAATAATTTGTAATTTTATCAATAAACATTATTAATTAAGAGGTAATAAAATTCAAAATCAAATACCACACAATTATATTAAAACAACGTAGTTAAGAAGAAAAAAAGAAGGGAACGGCAACTATAGTTTCGGCATAACTGCGATCATCAGGCCTAATACATAATCAGGAGAAAAATTAAGAATCTTATAGACTAAAAGTAACAAAAAAATTATTAAAAATAAGAGCAAGTACATAGTTGGTGGCAACAATACTTAAAAAGGCGTGTGTGCGCACCGGTACATGAAGATAAATTAGTTAAACTTAAGAGACTAGGAGAACGAAACATAGTGCTACTTAGAAAAATGGTAATAGATATAATTAAAGAGATTTATACATAGGTAACAGATTAATGTAATACTTTATAGGTAAATCTAGAGGTCCCAACAGAAAACTGAGGGGTGATCTGAAAAGATCCAACTCAAAAAGGAAATTTTAAAGGAAGGCCGAAAATAGGTACCGTTCCCCCCTTTTGTCTTCTTAACTAAGTTGTTTTAATATAGTTATGTGGTATTTGATTTCGAATTTTATTAAACTTTGTTCAACTACTAAACCGACCGCTTGGTTAAAAATTAGAGAAGTGGGGAACGAAAGAACAAAGGGAAAATTAGAGAAGTGGGGACGCTGGAGGTGTCGTTTTAGTTGTTAGACAATCTATACCTCATCATTCGACCACATGTGAGATAATGGATAACCTGTTGGAATTATTATTAATTAAGTTAAACAAAAACTGTTTTTTGTCTTTATTCTCGCGCGGACTATAAAGTGCACTTTGCGGCCTATAAAGGGCACTTTGCGCGCCATAAAGAACATCTTTATGTAGTTGTTAACTAAACAAAAAAAGCACGATAATGAACTAGGATAAAATATATATTAATAAAATGGCTGGATTAGGAGCACACATTAAACGAATAAATTGGAAAGGAGAGTACTACTATGTGTAAAAGACGACCTCAGTGTCACATAAAATCTTAAAAATTAATTAAAACCTTGAAATGGTTAACAATTCGATATAACCATGATAAATATTTTTAAAATAACAATAATTATTGTTTTAAGCCGAAAGTTACTTAAACAGGTTAGAAAACCCTCATGGTGAAATGACTTAATAAGTAACTTTCGGCTTATTGTTATTTAAAAATTGTTTATCTTGGTTTTTAACCCTTGGAATTGTTAACCATTTCAAGGTTTTCATTGTGTTTTTATTGGGACTTATCCTCCTGTTGACGAATGCTCTAAAGATGGTCGTTGAGCGAAAGCGTTAAGAGGAAGTGATACATGACAAACAGAAAGACCTGCGGGGCGTCGGGTGAAGGGGAGGAATAATATTCGCTACTGATAGGCGTGTCCTAAATACTACGAATACATTATTACTTGGTCGTCAATCCGTTCCTAGACCGAAGTTTATTACTTTACTTGTGTCCAGATGTTGATCTATGTCGAACACTTACGAGGGGGAGTCTAAATTCGGTATGGCGGTACCGTTTGGTGGAATTATAAAATAACAAAAAATAACAGCAAGTTGTAGGATAGGAAGCGAACCGTTGGCGAGTTTCGTATATAATATGCGACTGTAATAATGGCCATACGGTGTTCTATTTTTTCTACTCCCATTATATATTAATTATCTTAAATGAAAAGGAACTTTTTTTACAGCATATTAATTAATTAATCTTTTTGTTATTAACTTTTAAAAAATTTAAAATATTTTGAAAGTTGTCAAAATAACTGTCAACTTACCTAAAAATAATTATATTCTATTGGTTAAAAAAGTATCTTTATTGATACAAATAAATTATTTGATTATTATTATTTTTTTTTAGAATTATTATCATTTTTTAAATTATTTTTATTATTTTATTATTTACCCTACAAAATTATAATTATAACTTACAGGAATAAACATAAAAGTGACGTACCGACGCGCGGCTACTACATGTAGTCTGATTATAAGGAACAGGCATTTTTATGGCTGTAAAAAGGACACATTTTATATAGGAGTTAATTTATCATAGTGAAAATCACTATCATAATAAAATTTATGAAACAGAATTTACTCTTTTAATTAGCGAATCATTAAATAGGAGTATAAAATAGTTATTTATGCAACAAGTGCGTAATAGTGATACTTTTTTCACGAATGTGAATTTTGTTTGACAATCACATGAGCGAAAAAGGCACTTTACACACTAGTTACATACAATATTTTTTCATCTACCATAATATTTATGTACAAAAATTGCTCATGAGAAAAAGCTATTTTGCAATTTTTTTAAGTTAACTGGTTTTAACTTTAACAAAATTTTTGGCATATAGAATCTTGGCAAGATAAGAAACATAAGGATATTGCAATAAAATGTCGTGCACATGCGCAGAGACTATTTTTCAACTTTTCTTTTACTGTAGGTATGAGGAGATTTTTAAATTAAATTCATTTGTGACCTTTTATCTTTCATTATCTCTTTTAATCAAAAGTAGGATAAAATATGGAAAATTAGTGAAAAGTAAGAAAATTACGGCAAAATAGAGAAACAGGCAAAATAGAGAAAAAAAGGGAAAAACATGAAAAAAAAAATAGCGAAAAATATGAAGAAATACGGCAAAATAGGGAAAATAGACAAATGTACGAAAAAATAGGGCAAAATGGGGGAAATATGAAAAAATGGAGAAAAATAGGGAAAACGGGAAAATGAGGCAAAATGAGGAAAATGGTAAAAATTAAGGCAAAACGGAAAAATAGTAAAAAGTAAATTAATTTGCTAAAAATTATTATTATTGGGTAAAACAGGCAAAATGGGACAAAACGGGGAAAACAGAGAAAAATGGTGAAAAATAGAGTAAATAAGGGTAAAATGGGAAAAAAATGTGAAAAAAATAAGAAAAAATTGGACAAAATTGAAAAAAATAGGAAAAAAGGAGAAAATAGGAAAAAATCAAAATAATATGTAAAAACAGATAAACATGGAGAGAAATAGGGAAAAATTGGGAAAATGTTAAAATATGAAAAAATAGGGAAAAATTAGGAAAAAAAAGTAAAAAATAGCGCAAATAAAATAAGAAGTAATAGGAAAAATTCGGAAAAATATGGAAAAATGTGGGAATAAATAGGAACAAATGGTAACAAATGTGTCGAAATAGTGAAAAATATGGAAACGATAGAGTAAAACAGGGTAAAATAGGAAAAATAGGGGAAAATGGGAACAAATTGGAAAAAAAATTCAAGATGAGATCTTTGAAAAAAAATAATGCAAAATAAAAAAATAGAAAAGAACAGGAAAAATTGGAAAATTTTGAAAAAATCAAGTAAAGCATGCTCGTACAGGTATTCAGCTAGTATTTAGTATAAAACTGTTTTATTTTTCGACACACGGAAAGTGGAAGAGGCCACGTGACTTGCTTTGTTGCCATTTAGAGAATTACCCAACGAAAATATTTATCAGAAGAGCGCATCTGTTCTACTTTTTCAAATTTATCTAGAGAAAAAGTTGATAGTCGTATCACTGTTACTAAAAATAATTCTAAAAATATTCCACAAATGCGCTCTCAACAACTAAATACAGAATCAATTAGTGAAAACCGCAGCTTCCTAGCTTTAATATTAACGGAGCGCCCGTCCAAAAACTATTTCAGGCAAGATAACATTTTTGTATTGGCACCTCTTAATAGGGGCATTGGCAAGTAAACGAATTTCATCTCTATTCATAAATGATTAATTCCTTTGAATTCTGATAGCGGCGCCACTCTCCAGATATAAAATGTTGTAAAATGTAAGGGTTTCGTAGTCCCTAACTTTTAAAGTTTATTTTTTATTATTAACGGATAAAAAAAATTGTACATATTGGTAAAGGTCTGATCTATGTTCCTTACCCTTCAATTTTTCGAAATTTGATTTGGATCTTTTCTAAAAAAAATGTGAAAATAGTAAAAAACGTAGAATTTTGCGATTTTTTTTTGAAAAATCTAAATCAAATTTCGTAAAGGTGAGTGGTAAGGAACATAGATCAGATCTTTACTAATACGTACAAATTTTTTAATCCACTAATAATAAAAATTAAACTTTAAAAGTTAGGGACTACGAAACCTTTGCACCCACTGCTTTATAGTATAGTACAACTTCCTCTTAAAATTTCACTTTTCGATATATTCAAATTCTATTCGTGGAACGAACCCATAATAAAAAGAATTGAGCTTAAATCACATTTATTGCTAAATCACTTTTATCAACGAATAAAAAATTAGCGTTTCACAAGTTGGCGCCCAACGTGGGGCTCGAACCCACGAATTTCGTTTTTTTTTAGGTTTAAGAAAATATTAAAAAGATTAGGTTTAAGAAAATATTAAAAAGATTTAAAGATTTAAAGAAGGGAAAATAAAAATAACCTGGCGCATATGAGACGAAAAATGCATTTTTTAACAAAATTAATAATAACACAGATAAAGATAATAAAATATCGAATATCACAATCCGCATATATACTTAGAATGCTTTTTTTAATAAAACTAATACGATTACACACATAAAAATAATAAAATATCGAATATCACAATTCGCATATATACGAAGGTGCGGAACCCTAAAAATGAGGGAATGGTAATGAAAAAATCATATTTATTAATATATTGGCATTTGTTGGTAAAATATACGAAACAATAAACATTATCAACAAATTTCAAACTTATAGGTCAATGGAAAGTAAAAAAATTCTTCGGAACAAAATTTTGTAAAAAATACTGACTTTGGCAGCTTCTCATGCCTACATTTTGCAATATTTTTTAAAACAAAAAATATGCTTTTTATCTACTCAATGAGCTCTATTTAACGATACCTCACTCGATGGGGTAGGCCAAAAGCTTCCTAGCTTTAATATTAACGGAGCGCCCGTCCAAAAACTATTTCAGGCAAGATAATATTTTGTATTGGCAAGTTTTATTAAATTGCAGTGTCGCCGCTGTGCTGAATATACCTACGTTCTTTTCATAATTATATTCATCATTGTGATCACATTGCAATAATTTTTTTTTTCATTTATTTATGACAAGTAAAAGTAGAATTGTGTGTGCAGCAAAAAATTGACCAAAACAAATATAAAAATTGTTTTCATCGGTTTCCAGCTAAATTCAAACGTAAATGTTTGGTCATGTATTACTTTTATTTTTATTATTTTGAGGTTTCCTGACTTTTTTTCATTCCTATGTACGATATGAAATAATAATAATTTAATTTTTCACGAAAATTATAATTCTTTACCCTCGTAAACATTGTAAAAAGTAAATGAATTTCATCTCTATTCATAAATGATTAATTCCTTTGAATTCTGATAGCGGCGCCACTCTCCAGATATAAAATGTTGTAATGTAAGGGTTTCGTAGTCCCTAACATTTAAAGTTTATTTTTTATAATTAACGAATGAAAAAATTTGTACGTGTTGGTAAAGATCTGATCTATGTTCCTTACCCCTCGCCATTTCGAAATTTGATTTGGATCTTTTCTAAAAAAAATGTGAAAATAGTCAAAAAACATGGAATTTTGCGATTTTTTTTTGAAAAAACCATATCAAATTTCGAAATGGCGAGGGGTAAGGAACATAGATCAGATCTTTACTAACACGTACAAATTTTTTAATCCACTAATAATAAAAACTAAACTTTAAAAGTTAGGGACTACGAAACCTTTGCATCCACTGCTTTATCGTATAGTACAACTTCCTCTTAAGCCGAATCTTGTATGTGTGGGTGCGAATGGCATTAGACAGTCTATTTGCCACATAATAGGAATTACTTCGATTAGGTAAGGCTGAATTATATCTTTATTTTTAATCTATATGTAAAAAATTTATAAAAACATCGTACACTGCTTTATTCGAATATCATAAAAGAGTAGGGATATTTATGGGGAGAGGAATTTTAATATCAATAAATTCTTGATATAGAAGAAAGATCTGATCGGTATTTATACTGCATTCTAAAAATATATGGTTTAAATCTCCAATATTCATTATCACAATAGCAAAAAGAGAAATTAAAGTTTCCAATTCTATGTAAGCGGACTGGAAAACGTCCCTGTTTAAGTTTTAAATGGGTTATAAAGGTAGAACTTGATTTGGTATAGTTTATGTGGAATAATTCTTGGCAAAGATAGGTGGATCCTGAAATACTGGCTTTTAGATTCATTTGCAATAACTTTATAATGTGAAAATCCGAATATTATTAAAAGTAATTTTACTAAATTGTCTTTACTTTTATACATTGTAGTACGCTCCTTTTCAAGTTTAAAATATATATGCTCAAATGACGGAGGCGCCCCCGATGAATAGAAAAGTCCTATTGCATCTTATTTTTTTATTTTTCTCTATTTGTCGGTATTGGTTTGTATTTAAATTTTTACTATTAATAAACAATATTTATGATTCAGGATAAAAAACCTATTTTTACAGTTCACCTGTCAATTTTACTAGTATAGTTGGCATTAGAAAATAGCTGCAGCATGATTATAATTGGTATTAAAACATATGTACAACTGAGTAACAAATAATAGTTATTTATGTATTGAGGCCGTAAAATAAGCGTTTATATGGACCCCAACGTGTAAGTAAAAGCCCGAGGGCTATTGACACGTAAAGTCCATAAACGCTGTTTAGATAAAAAAAAAATTATGCACGACCGTTTTATTAATCATTTATTAATAAATATGTTTTGTTTTTTCTTTTTCACTTTTTGTGAGCAAGTTAATATCGATTAGTGCGATAAAGTCTTCGAGGTACATTTTTTTCAATGGGACACAATGTATTTTTTTATATATTTATATTCAAAAACATATTACACCTGTATTATAATAGTTTTGAAGTTAATAGAAAATTGAAAAACGCGTTTTTTCAACTTTTTTTGTTTGCTCTGACCAAATCGGATAAAACGGCTTATATGTCCCTATATTAACTTTTTGGGTCATCAAAGTTGGCGTACTTTTGATAACCTTGTATATATTTTGTTCTCATGCCACCAAGCAGAAGTCAAAAAATTAGGATAGAACATGTAATCCGTTTGATCGGATTTTATATCGTGTGGCCGGGGAATCACTTAAACATAAAAAAATGCTATTTTCAATTGCCTATAACTTTAAAACTATTTAGTAAGGATATAAAACAAGTATGTTATGTTTTTGAAAACAGATTTTCAGGACAAACCTAAAAATATAAAAAAATAAAGGATGTTCCATTAAAAAAAAATCTACCTTTGATCTGGCATATTAGAATAAGATAGCAAATTCTAAAATTTTTATACATAACTGTTCAAATAGTGTTAATATGAAATTATGAGTGTAAGAAACTTTTGTTTGTGTTGTTAACCCTTAACCAGAAGTATGTCCGTTTTGTCTATAATTAGAAGTACGTTCCTCTGAGACATCTTAATGTCAAAAGCATTATTTACTTAAATATTTTGATGTGAAGGTAAAGATATCATATAAGTATTATAATTTTCTACAACATGAATTACAAACATTTGTTAATGAGTATTTCAAAAATTATAAATCTGTACATGAGTTTGAAATTTTTTTCGAGCCTTGCAAATACATAGGTTTCTGGCATTTTATGCATTTATAATTTATGTGTCTATTTAGACTATATTGACAAACCCTACATTTTCGTTTTTTATCCAATTCTCTAAGTACTTATCCACTGTAGACGGATTTAATATATGCTATTAGAAGTACGTGTCTCTTAAGTATATCTTACATTACAGCCTTTTTAAAGAAATTGCTGGCAATTTAATTCACTGCAATTTCCAGGCATGAAAAATATAGAAATGTTTCTAATTTCGAAGGTTATTCACGCGCAACTTTGCATATTTTATTAAGATTTAGATAACATAATTATTGTGTTGGTGGTTCTGTATAATGGCTGACTATAAAGTAGAAGACGAATTATTAACCATACCATGGAGACTTTACAAGAAGCATAAACTCAAATGGGTGAATTGGCAACATTTGTCCACTAAATGGTACTAATTAATATAAAGTGCTTTCCGTAAATCGCCTATATCAACCGGTGTCAACCGTTCCTGTTCAGCGTTGGTTAGTGTGGTTAATTTTATTACGGAACACCCATGGTAACATGTCAAAGTCAAATGTCAGAGGAGACTGGCATATTTTTCAAAAATTGATTTGTTGTAGGCCAAATAGAAAACAAGTGTTCAATATTTTTAGTTTGTTCTTTTTCGAATTATAAGTTGCTTATAAATTTTTCTAAGTGTTGTTCTTTTTTTATATTTCACTTTTGACAGCATTGACATCTATTGGTGCGTACGGAAAGTACACACTTTTAACACTTTTTGCTCTGACGTGTCTATTAAGTATCGTTCTGTTCGAACTAAACCCACTCTGTGGTGTTCCTTAAGTCCAAGCTGGTGTAAAAAGTTGCGAACTATTTACACTCTATCCGAATTTGGTTATTAAAGTGCGATGACGGCCATATTTGTTTTTATTGCTTTTGAATTTCGTTTGTGTTTTAAAGGATAAAGTAATACAGTTAATTAAATAAAAATGGATAACTACGAAATTTGTTTATCATACAACAATACCAGATTTAAAGTACAATTAGATTTTGATACCTACAGAGCCTTAATAGAAGGTGAGAAATTAATGTTCATACTAAATTTTCAGTAATACTCGACACTCGGATGCAACTATACGCGATATTTTGTATTTTCAGACATTCACTATTTTATTGCAAAGGTAAAAAATTAAAAATATAAACAAATAAAAAAAAATAATTTTACAAATATTGATTTGAAGAAGTAACTGAAGGTTACGGGTTGGTGCGTACACACTTGATGATTAATAAAGGAGAGACGAATGTATTTTAAAGTGTGTAATTAGAAATTTAATTTTCAGCAGAAAATATATATATATATATTTTCTTTAGTTAAGTTTTGTCAAGCGCTTTCGGCAACATTTGCCATCATCAGGACAAAATTTTTGGTTACTTAAAACTAGTGAGAAGGATTTGAAGTTAAGATGCCCCCTTTTGTCTTTAAGATGCCCCCCTTTTTTTGGGGTAGTCTTTCTACAAATTTAGTTCTTAAGTTTTTAACTTCAAATCCTTCTCACTAGTTTTAAGTAACCAAAAATTTTGTCCTGATGATGGCAAATGTTGCCGAAAGCGCTTGACAAAACTTAACTAAAGAAAATATATATATATTTTCTGCTGAAAATTAAATTTCTAATTACACACTTTAAAATACATTCGTCTCTCCTTTATTAAATATTGATTTGTTTGGTTTGGTTGATAATTTTTGCAATCAACTGTCAGTGTTGACTGTCAGCTGTTCCTTTAATATTTTTCCGCACTATTTGCTCGATGGTCATGTGACTAAATAACTACTCTGCTCTAAACCGTAACCGGATTGACTTTCCGTACTTAGCATATATTGTCAATAAAAACTAGAACGACCAACAAAAATCAACGGTTGTTCTGGTTTTGTCAAATGTCATAAATTTTCAGTAGCCGTGTTTCGTAAATATTCATTTTTCAGGATTCGTGTGTATACGGAAAGCATTTAAAATAACCAGATTAACCAAGACGATTTACGGAAAGCACTCATAATAATGTAATGTCAAATGTCAATAATAATGTCAATAATAAATGGCTTGGAAATTTGCAATACTTTTAGGCTCAAATGACGGATTTCCACTAGGCGGAAAATCTGCAGGCGAATTTTCTGTATGAAATTCTATTGTTCGATTTCCAATTATTTTCAAAATCGACCAGTAGTATGGGATACAGAAAATCCGCCTGCAGTTTTTCCGTCTAGTGGGAATCCGTCTTAATACTAATATCAGACACGTACGTCGGGTTAAGGGTTAAAGTTATAATTTTCTTTAATATTTAGTTAAATGTATTACCAAATATTTCCACGATAATAAAGTTTGTTTTACTAATTAGATGTGTCTTTTTAAAAGAAAAAAAAATTCTTTACAGCCCGCTAAAGTGGTCCGCGGGCGTTTAAGTGGAATTTACGTCCGCTAAACGTACTAATAATATGGACTTTATCGCCCGGCCGTGCATAAAATATATTATAGATCATATGCAATTTAACAAATTAGTATTTAGTTATAATTAAAAATTTATATTTACTGATCAACAAAATCCTGCATTTATCCAGTTATTTTAAAATACTAAAATGCAAAAAATGTTGATTTTCGTCACTTTTAAATAGGACAGGGAATTCCTAAGAAACTGACCAAAGTATTTAAAATAAAATAAAATTTTAAATCATATACCACCACAATGTATTATAAATTTTCTTCTGTAATGTTCAGTGAGCAAAAAATAATGTCCGACTAACGGTTTTTTTCTAGTTTAGCAAATATTTGCTTTAGTGAGTGATAAAGTTGTTTTATCAGGTTTTAAGAAGAAAATAGTATAAAAAGATTCAAAAATAATTAATCTTTACCTCATAAAATATTAAAATTCTTATATAATAATAAAACAATGTTACTGAAACAAATAAAAATTAATTTGACCATTACTATTCATTTCAAAATATTTACTAGTTACATTATTGAAAATTAGTTTCTACAGAAGAGTTTGAAATAAAAAAATCCTAATTCAATTTAGAACAGAAATTGTTTAAAAAAAAGGGAGCTCAATAATCAAAAAACTTGTGATCCTGTCCAAAAATTGGTATACACATTTTTACTAATTAAAGACTCTTCGTGTTACATTAAATCGATATACTGATTGAATTATTTAATATTTGCAAGTACTTATTAATTATTTGTAAACAAGTGGATCTACAGTCAGCACGAAAGCGCCAAAAATTCTCTAATACTAAATAGTTATTGAGATCGTAAAGATAGACAGTCAATTTCATATATTTAAAAGAAAAATTTCCATTTGCTCCAAAAATTGTTACAGAATTACATTACAAAAGTCATGCTTAATATAATGGTATAAGTAAAAATTAATAATATTAAAAATAGTATTTCCGTAATTGATATTTTTGACTTTAACAAGGTTTTCTGCCTTTTGATAAATGATATATGTACATAGAAAATTTAACATTTTTGAAATATTTCAATTGTTTAAGATAGGCACATATAATTTTAAATTCGACAAATATATGAACTATATTATGTTCCATTTAGGCGCCTATCTTAATTTTTAACAAAAATGTAAAGCGTTCGTTATGTTGTGAATTGATACTAAGAAATTTATTTATATATTACAGAACGGTCTACACATTTGTCATTTTAATCACAAAAAATGAGCGTCAACTTATTAAAAAAAATCCTCTTAGGATTCAGTTAAATATGTGTATGATATAAATAGTGATTGGAAATTAAAAGAGGAAGTGCAAGTAAAACGTATTTGTATAAGAAATGACCAACTCGTTTTAATTTTAAATAGTACTAAAAGGTTTCTAGTACTTAGTGAATAAAATACTGCAGTAAATAAATATTTTAAAGGAATTCTCATTAAAACGATTAAATGTATAGTCCAAGTTAAGAATTTCGTAACAAAATCAAAGTAAAAAATTATAAAATTAACGATTCAAATATCGACTGTGACTCTGTTACTTTGTAAAATATTCTATCTAGCACCAGTTTACCCTATATTGATTTACCTTCTTAATTTATAGTTTTCCAAAGAGTTAAAGTGCTAGAAAGTTTATTTTAGTTAGGAGTCTCCTAGAAGCAGCGTCTGCGGAAACATATTTTTTAATCCATTGAAGAATGATGGTGAAACAGACTCAGAAAGTGACCAATAACTTATATAAAAGATATTTTCAAAAGTGATGATGAATAACTGCAACAAACAAGTACAAAGCTAGAAAGAATCGAATAATTACATTGATAAACGAAAAAAAGGTTTGAGAATAACAGATTCAAGATAAGTCCGTACTTATAATAAAGTAGTTCTTCTATATTTACGCAAAATAATTAATAGTTATTTTCATTACAAGATCCGAGAGCTAACTTTTAGGAGCGAGATGTTTGTGGTGTTCAAAAACACCGAGCTCCTGAAAATGCTTTCGGATCATGTAATGTATTAAACTTTTCATTCTCCATACAGCGTTGCCGTTTCGATACATATTTTTATACTGAATTTAGTACATTTTCCTGCAGGTAGGAGCGTTTGATATTGTATTTATTTTTGACTGCTTTTTATCATTGAATATATTTCTTACATTTTCCACACTTTCTAATGTTTTTGTTTTAATGACGTTATATGTCAAAAAAGTACATCTAGTACCAATTTAGTAGGTACATTTTCCCTTTTCGATTCAATACATTCTGCTGTGTTGCTCCGGCAACGCTGCAGTCCCCAACTACTAAGATATTCCGTGGTTGACATATGTCAAACATGAAAATTCAAACATGATTTCAATTGAAGATTCTTTAAAAAATGCTTGTAAAAGTTTGTTGCCGGACAAATCGAAAGAACGGTACTATTTAGTTTATGTAAATTTTACGAAGTGGTGTGCGACAAATAATGTTTCGAATATAACTGAAGATGTGTTATTAGCATTTTTCTTTTAACAATCAAAGACCCTGTCTCCTTCTACATTATGGTCGGAATACTCCATGCTAAAATTGACTACTTCTATAGAAAAAGATCAAGATATGTCACAATTTAGCCGCTTAAAGGCATTTTTGAAGAGGAAAAATGAAGGTTATCAGCCTCAAAAGTCGCAAGTATTTTCAAATGATGAAATTTGTAAGTTTTTGACATTTTTGTCCTAGGCACGAAAGTAAGCTTTTAGTACCTAGCAACCGATCACCTGGCATGTTTCACTTTCAGTTTCACTTCTGTCATCAAGATTGAAAGTTACACTTTCGTACAGGGGAGAATGAAAATACAATTTTTTGATAAACTCTTTTCAAAGTCAAATGACATGAGAAATCGCTACACTCGATCAAATTAACCATTAAACTTACAAACACAGGATTACGAAATTCCATGAATATTTTTGTACACAAAAATGAAATGAAACTCATAATTATGTACCACAAAAACTTTAATCAAGTTGTAATGAACGGCAACTAGTTTCGGCTACTATGCCATCTTCACGCCTAGTTTTAACAAAGTACAAAAAATCTAAGAGTACATACAAAAAACAAACTGGCTTACCTTATAAAAATAGGTTTACAATAGTAAATATATCATTAATTATATATTTACTATTGTAAACCTATTTTTATATTATGTAATTATAAATTTATCTATTTTTATAGTCACTTTGTTTTTTTGTATTTACTCTTCGAATTTTCTAACATTGTTAAATCTTTTAGGCCTGAAGATGGCTAATTAGCCGAAACTAGTTTAATAAAATCTTTGAGGTACATGATTTTGGGTTTTATTTCATTTATTGAACATTGGACTACATTTCTGACATGGATAACCTTTTGAATTTGTTTGAATACTGCAAATTTTAAATCAAATTATGGAAGATATAACAAGTAT
This sequence comes from Neocrepidodera transversa, assembly GCA_963243735.1. NCBI lineage: Eukaryota > Metazoa > Arthropoda > Insecta > Coleoptera > Chrysomelidae > Neocrepidodera > Neocrepidodera transversa. The sequence goes on along the minus strand of OY725349.1, from coordinate 8,104,987 downwards.
TTTTAACAGAAATGGGATTACAAGATATATTTTCAAGACTGTCATGTAAAAAAGAACTGAATTTTTTTGGAAATACAACCAAACTACAAAAATTTTAAATTCGTACTTTAACAAGAAAAATTTGGATTATCTAATATACCAATAATTTAATAATAAAACTAGAAGATGTAAAATCTGAGATAAAAATTTTGATAGAAATGATCTGCAATAGAAATAATGTGAGAATCGACAACAACAAAAAATTTGTGCCATTTAAAATATATGTGATCTTATCCTATATCTCTAGTCGAGGGTTATCCCTGCGGCTGAAAATCAATCCTGTAGATTGAATTGACCTGAGGTGTATGTGTACCAAATATGAAGCCAATCGGATGTCTAGAACGGAAGATAACGTGCCGACAGACAGACACACACACGCAGACGAGATGGTAACTTTCTGCTTCGCTATCGAAAGTTAATAAATGGAAGTGAAATGCCATTAATATATCAAAAATCAAGTTCAACATTGAAGTTTGTAAAAAAAATATTGCAATTGATATTTGACATATAAGAAATATTTGGATCACACACTGGAAAAAATATTGGTGGATGATTAAAAAATGTAATAAATAAATGGAATTTTACAACAATTTGTATCTATTTCAGATTATGGTGCCAATATTTAAAATTCAATTAATGGTCGTAATGGATACTCCAATTAACGAGAAAAAAGATTTATGCATGGAAAAATTGAAAATATCCAAAGTGAAAATGTTCTTTAAGCTCTTCAAGGATGTGTACGCGTGCTGTATTGATAAATATATTAAAAATTAAGAAAAACGTATTAAACAAGATAGAATTATTCACAAATGATACAGTAATTTCTAAAAATTCATACCATATCTATTGTATCGATAAATTTATCATAAACTGTCTGTCTAGAGAACAGTTTCCCAGTACCAGTATTGCTGCAGTTTTTTTTTACTTTTAGTAACTATATTTGAGATATGTCAAAGTCGAAAAAGACTCCATTTAAATAAAAAACAAAATAAATTGAATAAATACCGCACTGATAAAGAATTCTGACCAATAAATATTTAACCCGTATTTTTAAACCTATTTTTATATAATTCAACATAATTAAAATCTGTGACGACTTAAGGTTTCTCCAACATATCTTAAAGTAGAGAATAATCAAGCTCGACCTATCATGAAGGCCAGCTTAAGTTTAGATTGCGTTGCACAGTGTCAAATTGTTTCCTATTTTACCCAAGACACCTGTTGAGCTCGAGGTTATATGACAACGTCGCAAAAAACTAGTTTTTTTCTTAGTTTGAGGTTACTTACCCAGTTTTGTTGTTGAATGGTTTCAATTTTTTGCACGTTTTGTTTTATCACTTTAAAAAAATTATAAATTTCTTACGTTACATAAAAATAATGGCAAAAATATGTAGATAAATAGCGGGTTAGCTACACCAGCGATGAAAAGCAACTGTTAACAAAGTTAGTTGAAAAAAATAAGACAATAATTAAAAACAAATGTATAAAATCAGTTAATAATAAACAAAAATAAAGATGCTTGGGCCCTAATTAGCCAGAAATTCAACGCAAATGTGAGCAAGCTAACACACTCTTTCAACATTTTAAATCGTACACAAAAACGGTCATCCTCGTACTCCTCAAAATCACTTGCTCTGTTGAAAATCTTTCTCGGAATGGGAAACATGATACGAGTCGTCCACTTCATCTACTAATTCCACAAAATCCATTTTTCAACACTCAACCTGCTCAAAATACCAGCATACAAAATAAATAGACGAACACAAATCTAAATCTACACTTTGCGTCAAATTCGTTATGGTGCAATGAAATTTTCAGCCAAGCTGAGGTTAAGTTACAGCTGAAACGCTAAGATTTGTTGGAGAAACCGGGTATTAAAGAAATATACGAAAGATGGCGCCAGTCGTCAAGTTAAGTTTTTAACTAAAACGTTTATCTGAATTCAGATTACAACCGACAGTTTTCTTTTCTGATATGTCGGCAATAGACCGTTTACTACACCTCAATACTATAAATTATCGCAAGGGAAATTAACGTTGACGTTACTTATTCATTTCAACGACGATTAAAAAGACTATTCTTAGGGCCGGTCTTTTCATCTATAGATAAAGTCTCTGATACCTATCTATTGGATAAACTTATCCCAGAGTAATACCTGACGGATAACTTATTTCCGTCTTTTCATGGCAATTTATCCTATGGACAGCTAACTGATGCTTTTAATTGTACCTAAGTTAACGTTTCTGTCAAAAATATAAGTGTTGGGTTAAGACAGTGATAAACATATAGGAGAATACTAATAATAAAAGACGGAAAATTTTTACTCTATCGTTTATTATTATAAAAATCTGAATTCGAAATACCAAAGGAAATACCAAGGACATTTTAAACTTAATTTTTGCAGTTCTTATTAATAATAGAAAAGAAAGAGGTGGGGAAAAGGTAGATGGGGCTCCATTTTAGAAATAACGGGACTCGTCTTTTGGTGAAATTGCATTTGAATTCCAAACACATTATTCAAAATAAATACTATTAGTTGTATTATTGAGTTTTTTTTCTTAAAAGGTACAATTCCTCTAACTGCATTTGGACTAAAGGCAAAAAACGACGGCATTAAAAAATCTTTAAAAAAGAAAATAATAAAAAACAAAGAGGAGGGCATGAAGACGGGGGAGGCATTTGAAACTTTGTAAATATTGAGGGGCCTGAAAAAGATCTGTTGGTAATTCTTAACACCCAGGTCGCATGGTTTGCTAAGTTGAAATGTTTCGTTGTAATATATTCTTCTCATTCCAAAATTAATTATTTCATTTAAACAACAGTCTAACAAGCTAGATCTTCAACTACATCCATTTGTACAAAATTTTTCAAGAAACAAAAATTAAACCTCGACCATAAAAACATTAATGTCAAATGTTTATGACATATCTCATTTTCCTACATGAAACATATAATTTCGTTAACAATTTTATTGTTTTGTGGCATTTATCTAACGAATAATGCTTTATCCCGAACGCATTACAGATAGAAGACATTTATCTATCAGATAGCTATAACTATAGGTGAAAAAACAGTAGAACAATGATATCTGACAGATAAAGTTATCTACGACTTTATCTATAGATGAAAAGACCGGCCCTTAAACATTGCAACACAATAATTATAAGACATTTTGTAGTAATATTTCGATTGAAGCGCCATTTTCACGTAAATAAATAATTCAAACTTAACTTGACAACTGGCGCCAACTTTCGCATATTTCTTTAACTTAAGATGTCACAAAAATGTTTAATATTCAAAATTAAGCGCATTGAAAGCCAAAAATTTTGCTAAATCTTGCTCATATTAAGGTTTAAAAAAATCTAAAAGTAAAAAATAAGATCAGTTTATAATTTCTTCAATATCCCAAAACTCCATCATCTTTACTAAAAGCTAAATCCTACGTTGAAAAAAAAAACCTGGAGTTAATGAGAAAAAAGTCTTGGTAACTTTCTTGAATTAAACCAAATAAATTAATATTTAATTGACCATTTCAATTAAAAGAACACAGCTGAGATTGGACTATATAAAAATATTAAGTATGAAGTTTATCAACTCAGTGAAAGCAGAGTTGTAAGATAAAGACTGATGATCAAATCGGTACAATAAATCAAAACACAAGGCTTTAGGAATTACTTCAAATATTTGAATAAAACGTAAGAATAATTAATATGGGAAAAATTCGAAAAACAAGTTGGAGGTACAATGTTGGCTTCTATTATGGCCACAATTCTGGATTTAATTCCTATAGGAAAACCCTTCATTACATACAAAAAGTGAAGTAATAGATGGGTTTTCCTACAGGAATAAATTCAATAATTGGTGCCATGATGTTCGTTTGAATACTATGGCAGATTTTCGTTTGAAATAATACTTATCCAAGCACAATATGCACCGAAAATCAATTAATATGACCAAAATAATACTTGTACAGCAAGTGACAACAACGAAGAGATTGCGCAGATCCTAAAATTCGTCATACGCCGCCCATAATACGCGGATTTACGTCATCCTAGTTACAATGAGGTTGCGCAGATCCCGAAATTCGTCGTACTCAGCCCAATAATGCGCGATTTTATTTCTTAGTTGCGCTTACTGTACCGTTCCTGATACCAAAATTTTTAAAAATAAACTAAATTTTGTCACTTATAATTTCCCTAGGGCATGAATTGTTACCGGAAATTTTTTGAGTACATGAATTTTCTTTAAAAATTAATGTACGAGACAAATTTCCCGCAATTAATTGTATGTGGGGGATTCGGTAAGAAAATTTCACACCGAAATATTAAAAAAATACTAGGTCAATGACGGATTTTGATGGTAAATGTAAATGTCATTTTATTATAAACGTCAAAAAATTTCCAGTGTAATTTCATGCTCCTTTACTCAAAGGAGAACAATTTCCGGAAATTTTTGTAGTTGCTATAAAATACAGACTTTTAATTGGTCGAAAATGTTAAGTGTGAAATTTTCATTACAATTTTTAGCTTATCTATTAAATATAAATGCATATTCAGTGATAAAGAAATCAATAAGGATTTGCAATTCGTTTTAGACTAGCACTCACGAATTGTGCCAAAAATTTTATCTTTTTGAACAAAAATAATATTTATTGTGCATAAATAATCTCGGCTCTTAAATGTTGCATGGTAATCATAATTACCAGTTATTTTGATGTGGACTATAAAAATTATTTTCTACATTTAGAATTGTGCATTTTAAATAAGAAACACAAGTTAGAACCCAAAAAAAAGTTTGAATACTTAAATCGAAGTATTTTTCTTGTTCATTATACAGGGTGTTTCAGAATGAAGTACCGTAAATTAGTGACTATATAGATCTTGATAAATTATTAAGAAAATTCAAAACATTTTTCTGTAAACCCCCGGTTACCATTCTAATAAAGTGAAAGTGAAAATAACATATTTCTTTATTTTTTAGATATTCAATAATACGAATTAGTACCACTTTATTTCGACAAATTAGGATAATCCATTGGCGTAGAAACAGGAGGGTGATCATATCATGTCGAGCTTAACTTTTTGTACACCCTGTATTTCTTAAAAGTTAAAGCTCTTAGTTATTCCTTATACAATTTGCCATAGAAAAGTTACTCTTAGTTCATCTCTATAGAGCATTCCATTTTTGAGATATTTCAAATTTAATGCTACTCATACATGAGTGCGATTTATTAATAAATTAACTACAAAAATGAAAAATTTTATTTTACAAAATAGAAACTGGTAACTGACTAAAAGCTAAATAATTCCAACAATTTATCCATAATCTCAAATGTGGTTGAATGATGAGTAATAAAATCCAAAATCAAATACCACAAATTTAATAAAAAACAAACGTGGTTAAACTGACATAAATGGGGAAACGGCAACTAGTTTCGACAGAACTGCCATCATCAGGAGAAATAAAAGGAAATTAAGAAAGAGTGCTTAGTTTTGGTTGGCGCAAAAAATTACAAAAAGGGAGAGAATAAATAGCGATGAAAAAGAGTGCCTTACTGTCCTAATTACAGCTAATGCTGCTGGTGATCTGGCACCTCCATTAGTCGTGTTTAAATACGAAAGAATTCCACGGGAGGTTGCTTATAGTGTTCCTGAAAATTGGGGAATAGGAAAATCTGATACAGGATGGATGACCGGAGAAACATTTTTTAATTTTCTTAGTAACGTCTTTCATCCGTAGTTACTGGAGACAAAAATTGTTTTACCGGTAATTCTTTTCATAGATGGCCACACTTCGCATTTGACCCTACAATCAAGCGGTTTCTGCGAAGAAAATGGTATTATCCTGGTCGCGCTGTTTTCAAACGCTACGCATAAAATACAACCAATGGACGTAGCTGTATTTAGAACCCTAAAAACTGGGTGGAAAGACCAAGTCTATAGATGGCGATTAGATAATAAAGACGATCCCATTCTAAGAAATATCCACTTTTGTTCTCTACTCAAAAATGCTATCACAGAAAGAGTAACTCCAGAAATTTTAAAAAATGGCTTCAAAGCCATGGAATCCAGAAGCTGTAAAGTTTTCCACTGAAGAACAACTTATTTCTAATATCTGTAGTACTAGAACTGAAATTGAACAATACCTAAAGGAACTTAAAAATGGCAATGTTTTATTGAAAAATGCCTGAAAAAAGAAAAAATTAAACAATTCACAAATTCAGAAGTTTGGGATGGCAATATTGAAGATTTGTCCTTATTTCAATTGTTCAAACAAATTAGTCGAGACATTGCTGAATTTCAAGACAAATGTCAATTTTTGGTGTTATCAGTGTCAACTATTCATTTCTCAAACAGAAGAAAATAAAAATAAACTATTTTCTTAAAGCGATTATAAATTATATTTTGCAATACAGTACGATAATAAAAAATAGTTAGTTTATAAAAATAATATTTAACACACAAAAACTTTTCACAAAACTAATAATCCATGACAAAAGTCAACTATTGGTCTAATCATATATCAACTAGTATAAATTTGGATTTTTAGGGTGTCAATTATTAGCATTTTTAATGAGATTTATTAATCAATCAAAATACGATCTCTTTTTTAATTTAATATATTTTTTTATTACCCTTTTGCTTTTGAAAGGCATCAGACTAAACTTTTTTTAAACAAATTTAGTCATAATTCATCGAGGTAATTAAACACATTACATATTTTAAAATATCTTTTTTAATATGTCAACTATTGGGTATTTTACCCTACCTTTTCTGTGACAAACTGTATGAGGAATAACTATGAGCTTTAACTTTTAAGAAATATAAGGTGTGCCAAAAGTTAAGTTCAAAATGATTTGATCGCCCTCCTGTTTCTACGCCAATGGATTATTCTAATATGTACTTAGTTTCAAGTAAATGTTTCTACTCTAAGTAAAGATATTTACAAAAATATGTATTTTCACTTTCATTTATCACCCTGTAGAATGGAAACGGCGGAGTTTACAGAAAAATGTTATTTGAATTTTCTTAATAATTCGTCAAGATCTATATAGTCCCTAATTTACGGTACTTTATTCTGAAACACCCTGTATAAAATTATATCATTTATAAATAATATTAACACATCTTTGAGAAATATATATATGTTTTTTTAAAAACCGTATTGACAAAAAAAAAACGCTGTTTTAAATAAATTTTTTAACCCTGCTGATAAAGTCTAAAACGCAGAAACATCTCTTACTTGGAGTATAATTAAAATCGTGGGAATTCCTATCTTTCATAAATGCAAGTGGTTTTGGATCAATATTTAGCACTTACGAATTAAAAATACATCATAAATTGCACACAATTTACATATGTTAATTATTGTGTATATACATTTAAACAAGTTGATCATTTTTAAAGGCCCCTACTTAAACCTCTGTAAGATATGGTAGGATGTATAATTTTATTTTTAATCAAGATTATCCTAGAACAACTATAATAGTTTAATTAACAATTTGACAATGGTGTCACAAACCTCAGTTCAAAGTAGCACTGCGTCGAGATGACAGTAGAACCAACTGTTGATCCGTCTCACTGTACTGTAGTCATTTGGAACGTGCACTTTTTTTCTTCTTCCTCTTGAAAAATCCACAACACTTAGTTTCGTCTACGATCTCAACGTCTTGTTGAGTAATCGGCGTGTTACTATGACCAGCGGTGGGATCGTCGGCGTTCAGTTCTCCGTTGGTGGAACTCACGACTTGTACGGATCCGTGCCGATCCGCTGGAGTCAGATTTCCTAAAGTACTTTGTTTTGAGGCTTCGGTCCAACCAGCGCCTTTATTAGTCTTATGTATAACTTGTCTATCCATATTATAAGAAACGACTCTTTCGTGAGCGTTCGATTGCAACGATCCTACCGGAGTATTCATTGTTTTTCCTGACCAATCAAACTCCCCATCATCACTGTAACCTTTTTTCTTAAACAAAGATTTAAATAATTCTCTCAAGTACTCGTAGTCGGGAGTTTCGAAAAAGTCTAACTGTCTCACGTATCTCAAATATGCCGCCATCTCTTCCGGATGTCCATCACATAATACAAATATTGGCGTAGCCCGTTTAGTGTCAGCTATTTTTTGGTATCTTTCTTTTAAAGTGTCCGCTTTTAAACCTTGCCAAGGTAATGACCCTCTTAAAAAATACATGAACATATGTCCGAGAGCTTCGAGATCGTCTCGTCTAGATTGCTCCTTTCCTAAATGAGTGTTTATCGACATGTATCTGGCTGTTCCTGTCAACGATTTGTGTTCTCTATAAGGAATATGCTTATTAGTTTCCAACTCGATGTATTCCTTAGCTAGTCCAAAATCTATTATGTGAATTACTTTTTCTTTCTTAGTGGAACTTCTTCCAATAAGAAAATTTTCCGGTTTAATATCTCTATAAATAAGGTGTCGCGAATGGACATATTCAATACGGTGTAGCAATTGTATTGCAATCATGAGTACAGTCTTTAAAGAAAATTTACGATCACAAATGTCAAATAAGTCTTCCAAACTAGGACCCAATAACTCCATTACTAAAGCATTATACTTGCCGCACGGGCCAAAGTAATAAACATCCGGAATACCTTCATGACTACCTAATAGTTTATAGAACCTATATTCTAAGTGTAGCTGTGGTGCTTTGGATTTCATAGGTTCCATTTTAATAGCGACATGTTCGTTATTATACAAATTTTTCCCTAATCTCAGTTCCCCAAAGTTGCCACAGCCAATCTTTTTACCGACTCGATAATTCGGGCCTACCATTAGAACCCCTGAACTACTGTTAACATTGTGACGATTACCATGCGCATCCGTTCCACTGTGACGCTTTGAGCTTTTCTGTTTTTGATCTATTTTGTCCATTTTAATGCAGATTTTGAGACTGATGTGTTAAATGAAAATTGTATCTTTGCAATCACATCTTAAGTTATCACAGATAATTTTGGATCAAAGAAAAAAAGGCAGTTGCGAACCATTTAACAAGCAGATTCATCATTCAATTACAATTCGGTTGAAGCAGTTTGGTTAACTGAAAAAGAAATATTTTTTATTACAAAAAAAAAGTATTTACATTTTGCTGATTTTGATTCAGAGCTTAGGTCTATGAGAAAATAATAATTTTATTATCAGTTTCTTAGTAAATTCATTGTCTGTGAAACTATGAAAAGTTAACTGATAGTAAATGATTCCTGAATATTTTATTCAAATAACTTTCAGATTTATTTACTTCTTGTTGTAACCTGTAGATACTCAACATAATTTTAAATTTTTGGAAACTTTCCCACTATTTGTGGACTAGGAAATTGTATAATATTGTTAAAAGAATGTTGGTAAAACATAAAAGCTTATAAAAATAATTAAAATTAGAAGATGTAAAATCTGAGAGAAATGATCAGCAAAACCAGCAAAATTTTCAAAAAAAAACTTATTTAAAACAATTCAAAAATTACAAAAAAATAAACAAAAAAATGGAACACAACACAAAAAACAGGACAAAAAACTAAAAAAGTGGAGCAAAAAACAAAACACAAAAAAGGAAGGCCAAAAACAAAATAATAGGGAAAAGTAAAGGCACAATAACAAAAAAAAGTCCGACAAAAACAATAAGAAGGTGAGACAGAAGATAAAAAAATTCCGGCAAAAAATAACTAGAAAGTAGGGTAAAAAACAAAAAACGAGGTAGAGCAAAAAACAAACTAAAAAAAATGTAAAACAAAAAAACAAACAAAAAGTCGGAAAAACTAAACAAAAAAGGGTTAAAAAACACAAGTAGAAAAAAAGAAAAAAACACGGGACAATGAAACATAATTGTAATGAAAAGAAGATAATCTTTAGCATCAAAATTGCCAAAAATTTCGAGTTTAGGGATTCGTTTTAAAAATTTCAAAAACATTAGTGATTTCAAAGAAACTTCAAAAACCTCACAAAAAATCCCAAACATTTTGAAGATTTAAAAAAATCTGACAAAATTTGGACCATTTGGAAAATTTCAAAATTAAGAATTTAAAAAAAAACGTAAATAATTTCGGAAATTCAACAAACTTATAAATTATAAATAAAATCAAAATTCTGAAAGAAATTTAAAAAAAATTCTGAAGAATTAAAAAAATTCTTTATCGAAAATTTCAAAAAAAAATCTTACAAAATTTGAACAATTTGGAAGATTTCAAAAAAAATTCGAAAATTTAAAAAATTGAAAATATCAAAATAAAGAATTAAATAAAATGTAAATAATTTCGGAAATTTCAAGTTTTAAAAAATTCAACAAAATTATAAATTACAAATAAATTAAAAAATTCTGAAAGTTCGAAAAAAACTGTCAGAAATTTAAAAAAATTCTGAAGATTTAAAAAATAATCGAAAATATTCAAAAAAATCTTACAAAATTTGAACAATTTGGAAAATTTCAAAAAAAAAATCGAAAATATCAAAATAAAGACTTTAAAAAAATGTCAAATTTTAAAAAATTCAACAAACTTATGAATTACAAATAGATTCAAAAATTCTGAAAGTTCGAAAAAAAATGTCAGAAATTTAAAAAAATTTCAGACATTTAAAAAAATTCACAAAAATTTCAGACAGTTAAAAAAATTCACAAAAATTACAGAGATTTAAGAAAGTAATCGAAAATGTAAAAAAAATCGAAAATATCGAAATAAAGAATTTTCAAAAAAACAAAAATATCAAAATAAAGAATTTAAAAAAATTCAAAAATTCTGAAAGTTCAAAAAAACTGTCAGAAATTTAAAAAAAATTTAAAGAAATTTAAAAAAATTCACAAAATCTCCAAAAATTCTGAAGTTTAAAAAAAAAATAATCGAATATATCAAAAATTTTTTACAAAATTTGAACGATTAGGAAAATTTCAAAAAAAAATCGAAAATATCAAAATAAAGAATTTAAAAAAACGTTAATAATTTCGGAAATTTTAATAAATTCAAAAATTCTGAAATTTCGAAAAAAAAATGCCGAAATATCAAAACATTAGATTTTTTGAATATTTTTTTTTTGAGGATAGAAAACAATTTCTAATTTATAAAGTAGTTCATCCCTAGTAAATGATAAGGATCCTGCATAAGTGAATCAAAAATATCTGTTCTTCTCACTATAATTTAATTACTTTTAAATCAATTAATAATTGTATTGGGTATATTTTTTTTTAAATTAGCCTTTGGTGAATCTAAATATTATTAATTCATTCTTTTTTATTATTATATTATTTTATAACAGAAATATTACATTACACATTGGGTAGATTATAAATTTAATAAAAAAATAATGATGTATATTTATTTACTTTAATGAGATTGTGATTCAGAATATATAATCAATATAAATAATGAAAAAAAGATTGCAATAATTTTTTTAAAGGAGTTTGACAGATGAGTGGTTAAGGTATGTTAATGATTAAGTACCAATATAACAAAATTTTAAAAATTATAAACAAAATATAAAACGAGATTTGATAATTATTAAAGCTTTTATAAAATGTAATACATACATGAAATAAACACTATATAGAATATTGTTATCTTAAGAAACATAAAATAATACACGAAATGTTTGTATATTAAAACATCATGATTTGTTTATATACTTATTTTAATAAATGTTGTACATAAACAGGTCCATATCTAACTTAAAATGGTGTACTGTGACGTAAATCCAAAGTTTTATCACATTTTTTTTAAATTTAATAATATTACTAGTATGTGTACATGGATTTTAGTTAAATGATAAAATTACAAAATATTTATTTAGAGAAAAAACAAAATAAAGGTATTATATCAAAAAATGTGATAATATTAATATTTATCTATACCCATTGTATTATTAAAATTGTCAGGTATTCTTAATTTCATATTCTTATATAAATTACATTAGTAGTTTAGATTGATAAAAACAAAGGTAAATGAAAATGATTTACTATAAAAATATCTGTGAATCATTAGATTTTTTTAAAGATTCATGATATGATTTTTAAGGCTGTTTTTATTCATTATGCAATTTTTTATCGAATATGCAGTATGTGCCCCAGGAAAAATTTTATCGCAGCGTTGTTTATACAATTTATTTGTCGAATATGCAGTATGTGCCCCCAGAAAAAATTATTGTCTTGTTTGAATAACTTTCTTGAAAAATTAGGTAACTTTTAATGGTTCTTCATTATAAGAACAAATATTTAATAAAAGGGCTAGTTCATACGTACCTCACAAGTTAATTAAAAACCATTTCAAGGTTTTTAATTAACTTTTAAGATTTTAATTTGTTTATTTTATGTGAAACTGATTAGATGTCTCAATTTGTGTGTTTTTTATTGGGGGGCATCCCCCTTTGTGACGTAAGTTCACCTTCTTTTATAATTTTAATAGTATTACATGTAACAACCTTTTAGGAAGGCTCTGAAGATGGTCATTGACTAGTAGTGAAAAAAAAGTTTAACTAGAGGGTGCCAGGCCAAGTAAGTTGTTCAAACTACAAAAATTATTCAAATAAAACAGAAAATCATAGTCAAATTGCTTAATTGGTTCATGGTCAAATAAAAACACAAAATTCTACCAAATCAATATTTTTTTTAAGTAAACAAACCTAGTGAAAAACAATTTTTCTATGATGTAAATACTTTCCTAATAAACTCTTGAACCAGAATTTATATGATCATTATAGAATAAAATTTGTATATATTCATTAACAAACAAACAAACTATGCAAAAGAGGCTCATTAATTATTTAAAAAAATTATTGGTGAAACATAGTTTTTATTCTTTAAATATATTTTTAGTACAATTTTTATTTGTACTGAATGTATATTTTAGTTATTATTTATCTTTTTAACCACTAAAATGAAGTAATTTTTTATAGTACTTACAATGAACATGTAATATATTATCTTATCGATCTAATCTTGCTTTTTACCCTGAAAATGAGCTTTGGATATCACTGTAAATCATTTTTTTACTGTTATCAAATTTTAGTATTTACTAATCTATAACTTAATATTTGATACCTAAGAATAAGTTAAATGTATCAAATTAAACTAAAAAACTACAACTTAGGACTTCTTATTAATAAACTAAAAGTAATTAGATCCCCATATTATTTTAATCCTGAAGATTATTAATCAAGAAAGGAAAGATACTATGACCTTTGGATGGTTTTAATTAGGAAAAAATTAACCTTATTGTATTATAAAATAAATGTATTTTAAATGGTCTTATAGTGTAACTATTAATTATATTTTTTTAAGTAACTTATGTATGTAATAGAAAATGTTATCCAATACTTTCATATAAATTCTTTTTTAATATCTTATCAAGTACTGAATTTTATATCTGCCTCATAATGGGCAAATTGATATTATTTATCAGTAAGGAGTTTTCTTTACCAATGACTCATGGGAATCTTTAAAAATCAACAATGAATACATTAAGTTTTTAATTTAAAGTTAGAAAAATAAAACAAAGAAAAAATCTATATTATTACAACCACCTAAATTTTGTGTTAATTTTCAATGGTCTATATTTTTTTTCATAAAATATGTAGACATATTCCTGTTCGAACAAAACAAGAAATGATTTTCTTTATATATTGTTAGCCATTTTAATAACTTTTTTAATAATAAATTGATTAGTAGATAATACTAAATTAAACATATTAAGAAAAAAGATCATATCAGCAAACTCATTTTGATTAACTGATAGGAAATATTGATTTGAAGATAAATCCATTGCATAATTAATATGCAAAATCTTTAGTACCTATTATGAATGTAATTGCAAATCATGTTTTTAAAATTACTGAATTAATAAAAAATAAACCAAAGTACATACCTTTTATATTATCTTAAAAGCTTATACTTCATTCATCCATAAACTAGATTGCACTTGTAGGACCTAAAATTAGAAAATAAATTATTGCTTCTACTATAACTTATAAATATCATACAAATTCAATAAAATAAAACTCAATTACTTACAAAAATCTTCCTCACGTAGGTACTTGTATCCTTATTCTTAAAATAAAAATTGACATATTACATACATCTACAAAAAATCACTTATGTTTTATTAATTTCTGCTATTTTGTTAAACTTATATTGTGTTATATTTTCTATTACGCTAATTTAACGTTTAAAATAGTTTAGTTATTGTTTACTTTGTTTGTAGTGTAAAAACTCAAATTTAAGACACCACCTTATCTTATAACCTAGAAATTTGACAACTACTCATCTGACAAGAACTGACAAGTTTACTGAGCTGCGTTCGATAAATCACTTAAAAATTGAAAAAAAAATTAAAGATAAGAATCGTATTTTTCACCAAAAATTAATAGTAATCTATATTTTATCTAATAAAATATATTTTTGAATACATTTGAAAATATATTCTGACTTTTTTAACTAGTAAACTCTGTTCTCTAAAGCAAGGCTTATAACTCCGAGTAAATTTCTGAACGCATTATTTGTTTATTGTCACTGTCACAAGTCAAACTGTCAATAAATACATTTGTCAACTTTTACCAGAAATGTTTAAATTAAAAATACCTATTTCATGATATTTATGAAAATATGTCTCAAGAAACAACTCCTTCCTTAAGTCAGTATTTTGGATCTAATGAAAATAGAGAGGACCACATAGATTTTTCACAACAGCTCAATGAAGCCACTGGACAAATTAATAATTTACAGATAGACGACAATCACACCACCAATAGTAAAAACGAACCAGAAGTTTGCAGAATATTTTCAGATACTCCTATTCAGTCAAAATACGCAACAGAAGCCTTTTTCGATTTGATAGGTAACAGCACCAAAAGTACAACAGCAAACGAAATAATTTCGAATTTGGGCCTACCATCAACTGAAGAAAGTTACAGTAGTTCTAGATTAATAGTAGGCTCGGAAGCAGATAGAAGAAGAGATGCGTGGATTCCGAGTGAAAAAACTAGACAAAGTTTAATAGCTGCAGCCACTGCATCTCCCGGTACATATTTTCCTCAACGAGAATTGCTCACAATGCCAGGTGTTCTACTTGAAGAAGAATTGGTAAGAATAATTTATTAAATCATTCCATTTTATAAATCATTAAGTGTGTTAATCTCAAAATTATAAGTATTTGGGAGTAGTACTAGACCCGAAATTGCTTTGGATACAACATATAAAATATATAAGAACTCGTTTTGAGAAGGTTTTAATATATAACGTTGCGTCACTAAAAAGTCGTGGGGTGCTACACCTTCAATTGCACTACTTTTCTACAGGTCATTTATTAAGTATATAATTGACTAAGGCAGGTCAGTGAAATTGGCACCTACTTTTGCGAATTTCCCAAAAATTTTGTGTGCATTCGTTTGTCCATTATTGTCCACTAATTATTTTCGTTTGTCCACCCGCCGGTTAATTATAATTAATTATATAACTTTTAAAAAATTGTGATATTGTGAAGTTGGCACACCCTTTTTTGAATTTTGAAATTTTTTTCGTGCATTCGTTTGTTCATTGTTAGTCCAAGATTGTCCACCTAAAATTTTTGTTTGTCCAAACACCATTTTAAAATCGACGATTTTGGTTTAATAAACACCTTAATTTTTAAAGAGAGAAAAAAACAATAAGGTTTTTTTATTGAAGGTCAAATAGATCTTAATATAGCCTATCCAATTTTTTAAAACAACGTTTCGTCTTTGAAGGGCCACAATCAACTATTTTTTTAATACGGACCTGTACATTTTATTTCAATTTTGAAATCCCATTTTTTCATTATCCAACCATGTAGAATATTTAATTTTTGTATGTACTTTAGGAATTTTTGTTTTTTCTCTTTCTATCTACACTTGGTACGTTTTAATAACATTAATAGTTTTTCTGTTACAGTCGTTAAACAATAAAGTATTTAATAAAATCTACAATTACCTATGTTATTTTCTTTTAATAAAAAATATATTGAAATTATTTTCATACCAATGGTAAGAGAATAAAAAATTCTATAAGTGAGAGTTTTCCAAAATTTTTGAGCTAGAATTGTGACCTTGACAAAGGGGAGAGACCAAAAATGAGGAAAATTAAAAAAATCCTTGGAGTGTGGTCTCTCCCTTTTCTCACACCCACAATTTTTTATCTAAATTTTTGAAAAAATTCACACATATAGAATATTTTTTTCTCTCTCTATCTGCACTTAGTACATTTTAATAGCATTTATAGTTTTGTTGTTAGAGGGGTTAAACAAAAAATTATTTATTATAATCTACAATTACCTATGTTATTTTTTTTTTTGATAAAAAATATATTTAAATTATTTTAATACCATTAAAAAGAGACCAAAAAATTCACTAAATGGAAATTTTTCAAACTTTGAGCAAAAATTGTGACCTTGAGAAAAGGGAGAGACCAAAATGAGAAAAAATACAGTTATGGTCTCTCCCTATTTTCACAACCACAATATTTTATCTAAAACTTTGATAAAATTCATTGATATAGAATATTTTTTTCTCTTTCTATCAACATTCAACACGTTTTAATAGTATCAATAGTTTTTTTGTTACAGGGGTTAAACAAAAAATTATTTATCAAAATCTAAAATTATCTAAGTTTTGTTTAATTAAAAAATATATTAAAATCTATTTAATACCATTAGAAAGAGAATAAAAAATTCTATAAATGGGAATTTTTTCAAAATTTTTAAGCAATAATTGTGACCTTGAGAAAAGGGAGAGACCAAAATGAGAAAAAATATAGTTATCGTCTCTCCCTATTTTCATTCCATTTTCACTGAAAATATTTATATATCATTTTAAATAATATTAATTAAAAATTGAGTCTACTTTGGGCTTAATTTCTATTAAATGTTTGAATGAAAATTTTTTTAATAATGAACAGGACCATACGTAGAAAAATTCTTTAAGTTTAGTTTATTGTCAAAACCTTGGTGTTCTACATGGTTGAATAGAGAAAAAAATGAGGCTTTCAAAGATGAAATAAAAAGTACAAGTACAGGAATTTAAGAAAAATAGTTGGATATTGTGAAGCCATATTTACCCATCAATAAAAGTTTTATAAAGTTTTTTTTATCTTTAAAAAATAAGGTGATAATTAATTAAAACGAAAATCGCCAATTTCGGTTTTTCTTAAATATCTTGGAAACCGAACCTGATATTTTAATTTTGAAAAATATTTATTTTTTTACATTGTGTTATAATTTTGAACAAAGAAGCTGAAGATTGTCTACTGGAATTTTATTTGTAGATGTTATAAAATCATTTGTCTGTTCTCGTCCAGAGAATTTAACCAAATGAGAATTTGCTTTTTGCCCTTCGTTTTGAAATGTTGCTTGGACAAACAAAAATCTTGGGTGGACAACCTTGGACTAACGAATGCACACAAAATCTTTGGGAAATTCTCAAAAGTGGGTGCCAACTTCACTGACCTGACTAAGGCTGCTTTTTTACGGATCTACGTCAAATACTAATCTTAAAAAGGTTGATAGAATCCAGTACAAGGCCATACGACTTTGTATTTGAGCCATGAAATCCTCTCCATGCAATGCAATTCTGGCGGAATTGAACGAACCCCATTTACAATTCAGACGACAATATCTTATATATTGTAATGAAATACTCTGTATGAATTTTTTTTTATAAGTTAATTGTTAAAATATTAAATAATTTTATGAGTTTTGAATTTTATAGACAGAGTTTATTGTTAAAAAAGTTTGATTTTAAAGAATTTATTGAGAGTAATTGGTGTATAAAATATTTAAAATCAACAATTGTGGAGTATAAAAAAAATCTTATTTGTATTATTATTATAAGATAGATGATTATTATTTGTATAATAATTTAATAGAAAAGTTAAATTTTGGAAAGAATATTAAAATAACTTTTTGCCGTATAATTAAAAAGTAAAGGAAAGATAGTCAAAAGTGATTAAAATAAATTATTCTTTAATTAAGTAACAGAAAGTTTTAATTTTGGGAAAAGAACAGTCGAAGAAGAATAATAATAAACAAATCAAGTTTTTTGACAAAATTTTTTAAAGAGATATTGTCGAAAAAATTATATAAAAAGAAAAGCTTATAAAATGATACTTTTGTAAACAAATATAAAAAATAAATTATACATCAATTTATTTAAAAAATATGGTTTTGATAAAAAATGTTTGCAAATCAATAAAGAAATGAATAAAGTTTATAATTTAATTCATTGAAGAAATCAAATACTGGTGTTGGTGAAATTGGAGGAAGATTAAATCATAATATATTCAATTTTGGCAAAGCATGGATAAATAGGGAAATATTTGGAAGAACAGAGGCAGATTGGATTGGAAAACTAATTATACATAAGAAACGGCACAGAAGAGGAAGTGTTGCTGGACTTATAAATAAATTTATATTTTGTTTTTTATAATTTTTGTAATGTTTGTTTATTATTTTCTCTAGAACACACCCCAAAATGAATTCTTGGTAAATTTGGTATTATTATATCATTACAATATATAACTAAACTGAGAACATATAACTCGTCATTAGTGAATCGAATAAATTTACTTAATACAGAGGATTTGTCTAACACATACTGGAGAAAGAAAAACTCACCTTTACTTTTATCTACTTTTCTATACACACTGGATTATATTAGTTTTCAAGCCAACTAATTTAACGTCAGTTTTAGGCGTTGTTATGGTTAATTTTATTAATGATAACGATTACTAGGACTAGGCACAGAAGAGATTTTGAGCCATCTAAAAATAAAGGATTCCTTACGTTTTGACAGTTTAGCGTTATAACGTCAAATACTATTAATCTGATTTAATGCTTGCATTTAAATGTATTCATATTTTATTAACTTAATAATGAAAGAAAATTTATAAAATATTGATGTTAGAAGGGATCAGTTTTATTTTTAACAGAAAATAATTATTTTAGATTTGTTTATTCTTGTAGAACTCCTAACAATAAAAAACACATGTTGCTGCCTTTATATTAAGAAATTAAATTCTGTTCTCTTGAAACTACAAAACTGTTTCATAAGAAGTTATGCGTACTACAGTCTACTAATTCTGACAACGTTGCAATTGAAAAAATAACCATAAGCATAGCAAATACCTTGCTCTACTTCTCTGTACATAACGGAATCTGTTATCGTTAATAAAGTTTAGGACTAAAAGTTTTCATACTGCGCATGCTCATAATAACGATAACCATAACTCATGACAAAAGAATAGGCTTAAAAACTCTCTAATAACTATAAATCCATTAGAAAATATTTCAGCATTCATATTTGATTACAACTCAATTTTTTCGAATACACTAGTCATATTCCCTCTTTACAGACATACGCCCTACTTTAACCAAAAATTATTACTTTCTGTAATAGAGGATTTAAATATCAAATTAGTGATTTACATAGACGGTAGTAAGGATCTTGAAAATGCACTCATCTGGTGTTTAGACAACAATATACAAGAAACTGTCATTGTCTCAGATTCAAAATCCGTATTAGAAAGCATTAAACACGTTACAATGAAAAACTTTTAAAATTTCAACATTTGTTTTTTTATTAAAAGAAGCCTTTACTGTATAAATCTAGCCTGTGTATTAAAAAAAAAATATTTCCTCGGAATTCAAACCAGGAACTTTTACGTACAAAGCATACACCTCAACACTATACCAAACCTCGTATAACGATAGATAATTAAACAAAGTGGAATTTCAGGCACTAGACGTTTCTTAATAAACTCAGCATACTTTGAATAGCTCCCAAATAGATTTTCAGCGCTGACTTGTTTAACAATAAATTGATCAAGATATAATTTAGAAGTGAATGTTGTGTGGAAAACAATCTTTGTTTGATATTGTCATTATTAAATAACAAAAGAAGGTACTTAGTGATATTACAATGTCCATCCAACTGTCACAGCTATAACTTGAGGACGGTTTCAAATTTAGGAACTCTGTTTTTTGAGCAATCGATAACTGGTCATCTTAACTCGCCCACTTACTACTTTCAGTAACCTAAGTCAACTACTACCATCTGTCTGTCCGTCTCTCCGTAGCAATTAATAGCTGGTCACTTTAGCTCAACCACCTATTATTGTCAGTGACCTAAGTCAACTATAACTTTTTTTTTGTATTAGGAGGGGAAATGCGTTTACGATGTACTGGGGGTAGTGTGGGGCTCAGGATTCCCACTACCCACTAAAAACCACCTCCTAGCTCCTATTGTAGAGACCGTGCCCTGGAATCGCCTTCTCAGGCATACAATCGGGACTGTGGTCTCCCTGATTACGCTTGCCACCGAGCTCTTTCCTCCGCCTCCTCTAGTAGGATGCCTTTTATGAGGTCATGTATAGCAGACCAGTTCCTTCTAGTGCACACTATTAGACGCACTATGTTGTTTACCGTCAAGGTCGTTCCCTCTACAGCAGTTCTCCTCACCTCCCACCTCGCACACAGTAATATGGTGTGCTGGGGGGAGTCTCTCTTCCCACAGTAGATACAGTCGTCCGTCAGCGTTTTCTTTATTCGCTTCGTGTAATTACCGAAGCTTCCGTGCCCACTGAAGAATTGGATGACATGGTACTCAATTTCCTTATGCCGACAGTTCAGCTATTCTCTTAGATCCGGGATTATCTCCTTCGTCCATTGGGCGACTGTGCAAAGCTCCTCCCATCTAAAGATCCACCGCTCCCTTGTAATTTCCCTCTCTCTTGATTTGTCCTCCTCTGTCACTCTGCTCCTTCCAGATAACCTCACCCGTTCGTCGATCTGCAGGTTTATACTAGGGACTACCGCGATGACAGCGAGGGCCTCCAGGGAAACCGTCCGATAGGCCTGGGTTGTGTGGATAGTAGCATCCACTTGTACTTTTTGACCTGGGTTACCTTCCCCAGATGAGCGCAGCATACAGAATTACCGAGGCGGCTACTCCTGCCAACATTTTCCTTCCCGTTATCCCTGGGCCAGTCAAGTTGGGCATTAGCCTCGTCAGGGCAGCTGTTTGCCTAGATGCCTTTTCGCAGGTTTTTCTAACATGTTCGTTAAATATCAATTTATCGTCTAGCCACACTCCTAAAGCCAACTATAATTGCCTGTAGCTGAGCTACGTGGATACTGTTAGCTTGCTGAGTTAATTTTTAGTTCGTTCGATAGTACTAATAATTTGTAATTTAGGGAGATGCTGTCGGGGAGGCTGTTTCAATGTGCCTTGGAGAAGCAGAGGCTGCTCAAAGAAGGGTTTTAAATGCCAGTGATGTAACACAAGACGAAAGAGGTTTAAGAGAATTAGTACAAGCAGGGGCCTACAGAGCAGCTATAAACTTAACAGCTAGACTTCTTACTATTTATGGTCAAGGTAGAGGTAGAGCTGGTCATCCAAGTAAACATTCTCCTCATTCATTACAATTATGGTTTACTCGAGTAGCACTTTTAGTAAAAACAAAGGCTTTTAATATTGCTGGTGCCGAGGCTGAACCATTTGGGAATTTGGACAAGCCAGATATGTATTTTCAGGTAAAAAAAAACATGTTGTAAGTAACAATTTTGTACTAATATTTTTAAATTAGTTTTATCCTGATATGTATGGAAGTCGACCAGGTTCTATGGCATCTTTTTCATTTCGTTTACTATTAGCTGAATTACCAATGCATTGTGGAAAAGCTAAAGAATCAATAACAAAGCTTTTTAACATCCTAGCAACAATCCGTCAAATTATTGTCAATTTAAAAAGATCACAATGTGAAGATGGCAATCCAATGGAGCTCACTGAAACTGATAGAAGCGATTCCTTGAGGCTGTGGATGGGCAGGGAAACACGCGTAATGCATTCTATAATCAATTGCTCTTTGGCAGTTAAGGACTATGAACTAGCAATGGATTTGTTAGGACAACTTTGTGAAAGGTATATTGTTATTTAATAGTTATATTTGTGTATAATTATTATGTTATTACAGGGATGGCGCTCCGCGACATGCCTTGCTTTCTGCATTAGGTCGTTTACATTTACAAATGGGGAACGTTTCTGGGGCTGAAGTTTGTTTTAAGGAAGCTGCTGAAATGAAGGGTGGTCCGCCGGGTGTTAGAGAATTAGTGGATAAGGGGCTTCTTGGGATAGCACAGAGTGCGTTTGATGATGCTTATGTCAATTTTCAGCAAGCTAGTATTCTGGAACCATCTAATGTTATGGTAAGTTTTTGAAAATAATTGCATTATTTTAAAATATTAAGTCCTTGGAATATTTATTGATTTTCAGATACTTTTTCTCTAAAATCCACTATAGTATTTAAAAAAAAATTATTCTTCGATGCTCCTAACTAAAATTTGGATAGTATTGAATAAAAGTTGTGTCACAAATTACGATAAATCAATTTTATTTTTATTGTGGTACCTTCAATTTGAATTCTAAAAATCTGAAAATACTCACACATTTAGACATTTACAACTTTTTAACTTCTTTTAAATGTTTTGATATTTGTAGTAGTTTTTTACACATATGTTTATATTAAAAATATTCAAGAAATTCATATTTATAATCTCCTATATATTGCCGTTATATAATGTTATGGTCGATTTTATGTCTCTTATATTTTTTATGTGGGTTAGAATAAAATTGAGCCCAATAATTCGCCGTTATATCATCAAATATCGCTACTTTATTTAAGTTCAAGATTTCACCAGAAAACAGATTTTGGAAAAAAAATCCTTATTATGAATTTTTTCTCTAAAATCTTCAACTATGCTTTTAAAAATTTTGAAAAAAATCACTTTTGTGCTTTTCAAATGACCTGACTGAAAGCTGCATATTTTGCATAATTTGTTGTCGAAAATTTCGATATACATATTGATTTTATTTGGAGGCAATTTTAATTCTAAAAATCTGAAAAAACCGAATATTTATAGCATCTTTTTACTCGCAATTATTTCGGTCCGGATCGGAAGTATTAAAATCATAAAATAGAATTGAATCTTTTTTTTTTGTTAAAATGACTATTCTCGACGTTTTGAGCCACCCACAACACGATTAGGTGAAAAAAATTTCAAAAATTCTTTTGCCAATCGTTTTCTCGTATCTACGAGAGTAACCCTACTGTTTTTTAGCATTTTACCTGTAAGGGGGTGGAAACTGGAGGGGTTTGAAATTTCAAAAATTCATATCTCCGCCATTTTTAAAAATATCGAAAAAGGTCATAAGACTTTTTTCATGCCCTAATTTTTATAAAATTAATTCACTCAAAACTTTTTTCGATTTGACCTTCATGGGTGGAACTGGAGGGATTAAAATATCAAAAAAAAATATATATCTTCTCCATTTTTAAAAATTAGTGTAAAAGATCGTAAAAATCCGTAAAAAATCGTGAAAAATCATTAAAAAAAATCATAAAAAAAAATCTTAAAAAACCGCAAAATATGAAAAACGGTAACGAGTCGTAAACGCCCGTAAAAGAATGGTAAAAATTCGTAAAAAAAATCTTAAAAACCCGTAAAAAATCGTGAAAAGTCGTAAAAACTGTAAAAGTCTGTAAAAATCGTGAAAAATCATAAAAAAAAAACCTTAAAAATCGCAAAATATCATAGAAAAACCAGAACAAGTCGTAAACACTCGTAAAAAACCGTAAAAAAATCGTTAAAAAACATAAAAAATCGTTAAAAAAAAAGTCATAAAAATTCGTGAAAAAGCCGTAAAAAACGGAAACAATCGTAAAAAATTGTGAAAAATCGTAAATAATCGTAAAAAAACGTAAAATATCTTAAATAATGTAAAAAGTCGTAAAAAAACATAAAAAATCGTGAAAAGCCCATAAAAAACGGAAACAATCGTAAATAATCGTAAAAAACGTAAAATATCTTACATAATGTAAAAAATCGTAAAAAAACAAAGAATCTTAAAAAATCGCAAAATATCATAAAAAACCGTAACAAGTCGTAAACAATTATAAAAATGGTAAATAATCTTAAATATTCGTATATAATCGTAAAAAACCGTAAAAAATCGTAAAAAAGCGTAAAAACCGTGAAAAATCGTAAAAAACCGGAAATAATCGTTATATCCATAAATTTCGTGTTGCGTATAGTTCTTGTGTTTATTGTTAAAGTGAATTTTTCGGGCCAAAGTACTAAAAACATCATATGTTTTTACCCTGTGTATATTCTATTAAAAATTAAAATTCACAGTATTGGAGACATGTTGTATTTCGTAGGTAACCCTGTATACTCATAGAAGTTTACACTTTTACCATTCTATTTATAGAATAAGATAGTAGGACAATTTAAGGTAAATTATCTTTAAGGCAGTTCGTCGCTACACTATCGGAAAACTTCTCCAAAAGTTTGTGTTTAAATTAAGAACTTATACAGATTTTTTTTCTCAACACTATCGTAAACATTTTACTGATGAATTTGAAGCACAACATTAAAAAAATGCGGATTTCGACGATCCTGTAAACATTTAGCTCCATCTATTATTATTTTGTGTAATTAAGTTACGAATTAAGCAAAGACGAAAGTCAACTATATAATTTGTTATATAATTGAAATAACTATGAAATAAATAATATTATGAATTAAACTGGACTTTCGACAGATTAGCTATTTATCCTGTATTTTTTCTAGTCTAGCTCTATCAATTGTAGTATTAAGGGGAATAAGATGTAAATAATCAAAGACATGGGTTGGACTACAGTGAAAGTGGTGCCATCTCTTATTTATTTCCATTGTCATCTAAGATACTGAACATAAAAATTGTTCTACTATCTTAATTCTTTAAATACTATGCTTTTACTATGAGACAACATATAGCAATACCCATACTATATAAGATCATCTTAGAGTATCATCAATTGCTAACATTATGAACAAATCAACACCCATACCTTTCAACACAATTCAGTATCTTTAAAAACAGATTTAATCTATTTTTTCTTTATTAAAATTAGAAAAAAAAATCCAAACTGTTTTTGTAAAATTGAATTTTTGGTTCTGCTTTTATAGATTCTCAACAATATGGGTGTATGTCTTCTATACGGAGGTCACTTAAAAGAAGCCATACAAGTTTTAGAATCGGCGATCGCCTCAAATCCCGTTCACGCGTTAAACGAATCATTGCTCTTAAATCTATGCACTTTGTACGATATGGAATCGTCGAAAGGCAGAATGAAAAAATTCGCTCTCCTAAGACAAATATCTAGATATCAAGCTGATGCACCGACCATGATTTTGGAAAAATTGTATGGTTGATTAGGACACTGGCTTTTGATGTTATTCTGTGATGATTTTTACAACAAACGCATATTGGTATTATTAAAAGTGCATCTTAATTAATTGTGTGCACTTAAAAAAAATTACAATCACATGCAAAAAGGTTTTGGTATTGCTGAGTGAAATACTAGTCTTATATTTACAAGTAATACTAGATTTGTTTTTATAAATTAGAACGGCGATAATAGTAATAGAGGTAAATGTATAACTTAATTTATTTATTATTATTATACTTTTATTTGTTTTTAACCTTTTCCAGACGGCAGCGATAATTGCTTCCCGTCCTTTACGCACCAGAATTTATATTATAGAGAATGTTAAATTAATATTGAATTAAGGATTGATTTTCATTATTTCTTAAAAATAAAATACTGAATATTACTAAAATTCAAAACTTTAATTCGAGTAACGTTATAAAGTAACAAAATAACTAAAACAAAAAAATTCAATATCCAATAAATAAAATGCACTCTATCAAAAGTATTTATTAACATGAAAAAACTCGTACACCATAAAAAAATAACATAATCAACAAATCAAGGTGAATAAAGAATACAGATAAATATTGGTAACAAAAACTAATTCTCGTAAACAAAATATAGGTAAGTTAGTTAAAATTTCAACACTGTATGATATCTTTCAAAACATACATCTATACATAAAGGAACATCACATTTTTTACACGTAAAAGTGGTTGCATTTCGTTTACCATATTTGGAACATTGCTTTAGAATCTTTTTGTTCATGCTCAGTTTAGATGGAAGCTTGATGGGAAATGCCGTTCAATCAACCTTAGTGGAGAATGTCCATCATCTGGTCTCTTGGTGGAACACCTTGGTTTTACTTTATGATATTTTTCGATTAAAAGTTTAATAAGCTTTTTCTGAAATTCCAACAAAGGAATGTTTTCACCAGTTTTCATTTTATAAATCACGTGTGAATTTAAAACCGTATAGTCCAGTAAGTGAAAGAACACCTTCTTGTAACACTTAACATTTTTTTCTTACGCTTTCTGTGGTACTTAGAAGCATATCCGTTTTATCAACTCCCCCCATAATCAATTACGCACATTGGTTTTTCCACCTCTTTGTTTTGACTCGTTATTGCTATCTTCATCTCTTTTGTCGGTCCATTTTAGTGCTAACAATCGTTATGTGGAAAAATGTTGAACTGTTCCTTTTTTAATTTTCTTTTCAAAGGATGCCATGAACTGTCTATTAGCTTTTACTGTTCCACAACAGTTAATTTTTTTATGAAAAAGGAACTCATAAAGAAGTGGGCTGGTGTGTACCAATTGTCCGTGAACAAGCGATGTCCATTACTCCAATATGGTTCCGTCAATGTAAGGACTATATTTCCCGATATTCCAACATGTTCGTCGAGATGTTTTATTTCTGTATTTTTACCAATATAAATAATGAAATCAAGGATGTAGCCCGTCTCGCAATAGACCATAACAAAAAACTTCACTCCAAACCGATGCCTTTTTGACGGGGTATATTGCCGAAATGACAATCGTCCTTTGAAAAGCAATAAACTTTCGTCTATTACAATGTTTTGGAAAGGATACAACGAATTCTTGAAAGTTGAGTGGAAATGATTGAGAATTCTCCGAAATTTAAAAAGACTATCATTTTCATCGACATTAGAATTATCGGCAAAATGTAGAATCAGGAGATACCGATCACGAGCCATTATCTGTAAAAGGAGGGAGTCTCTATTATAAAGTCCTAGACTAGTAGTCTTTAATTTTATTTTATTTTTACCAGTGGTATCAGTAAACAAATTGCAAGAAAAACATAAATTTCATCGACAGTTAGAGGTTTATAATTTTTAACTGCTTTTTCTGGATTATTTTCTAAGACCTGATCATAATACAAATTTGTTTGCTCAACTATTAGCTGAATAAAACCTTCTGTTATAAAATTTTCAAGAATATCTAAGGAAGGATTTTCTGCAATGTTCCCCATTTGTCAACCCGGTAGTTCAGTATTATATTCATGTTTTGTGGGATTTACATTCACTTTACTCCATTTGAAGGCATTATCATTGGTTTTTTGTTTTTTTCTAGATTGCACAATTACTTCATCTTCATCATCTGACTGTAATTCATCATTTTCAGTTTCAGAATTATCGGAATCGCTTTCATCTAAATCAGAATTTAATACTGTCATCTTCATCATCACTACGCATTAAAATTTCATAAAGTTCATCTTGTGTGTAACAATAACCTTTACGGGTTTTCCGAGACATTTCTACAACAAGCGTTTTTCATCCACTAAAATAATATTGTATACTGACTGACCGTGGAACGCGTTTGTCGTCTGAGAATAAAGATAGATGATAAATCATCTAATGAGTGCTAAACACGGGCAGTATTGGTCATACTAAAACCCCTACCCCGGCTGACGGGTAAGAAAAATTTATGCAACTCCGGTCGTTTTCCGTCCTGAAAGGGTTAATGTGGTGCTGTTAGTGAAAAAATTTAAAGATTACATTAGATTTTAGAAGAAAATAGAATTTATTAATATATCTTCTTCCAATTTTATACTTTTTCACATGAGAATAATTCACTACAATAAAGGATATTCATAACATTAAATGTTAAATCATATTAAGTATTCCTTTAACTTCAACAAAATTGGAAATTAATTTGTAGCTTTTAACAATTTTTGATCCTAAAAAAACATATCTATGGTCGTTTCGTTTCCTGTTGTTCAGTATCATTTCAAACTGACGATCACCCCCTAAAACCAAAAGTAGTTCTTAGATTTTTAATAATACTGACTGATTTACTTCAATACTGCATTATTCCTCATTTTCATTTGATCTTTTTCAAGATTATATGATCAGTATAAGTAATGACATTATTATTAAGTGTTTAAAGATATCGTAATTCTGACCAAAGTCTGTCAACAAGATCCGTACAATCGTTTTTTGTGTTTTTTAGGAAACGTCTTTGTATTTCTGTTTTTACTTCATTTTAGTGGAAAACGTAGATTTTCATTCAAATCCATTTTTTAAAAGGTTTCTATAATCAGATTTGGATAATTTATTCAACAGAAATTTAATAATATTCTAAAGTAATATAATATTTCATATTAAAGCATCACATGGATTTTAACACAATTATTTTTAAGCTACTTTTTATTTAGTTATGATATTTTTTTACCTGTAATCTTTAATGACATTTTGTTCCTTTAATTTGCGTGAATAATTGAAAATACCAAAAGAATCATAATTTGCACCATTTTTTATTATTTACAAACTTTTTAAGAATGAAACGTTCAACTCTACAAAATTTACATTGGAAATTAAATTATCCCTTTTATTTTGAACTTGTAACGGGTGGGCAAAAAAAAATTGCAACAAAAGTGACCACGAGAAAAACCTGGAAATTATTTATAGTGTAGGTCTAAAAAAAATTTTTACAAAATTACAATAATTTTTCTCTCACTTTGGTCCGCTTATATTTTATTTGTTAAAAATTTCCTTTCCTTAACATTTTTGCTTCGTCAAATGGATTTTTGGTTCCATTAGTGGCACTCCTTGTTACAATCATTTTAAAAGTAAATTTTCCGTTTATGAATACAGTTTATGCAATTTGATACGATACGACTCTTCGCTATTTTATTAAAAGAAAGTTAGTTACAAATTTAATGATTCCCTCTTGTATCTACTAGTTCTAACCCTTCTTTTAAAGATTGTTTTCAACTTTTTAAATGTATTTCTCATCTCATCTCTGGTGCTATGCTGTTTTCTCTTGGGGCATTTCCTTTCTAATATTTTATAACCCAAATTGTATTTTTCTTTATACAGAAATCTATTGTTTGCCTATTTTTTTATAACTATAATCTTGGATTTGTTGTATTTGATTTTTAAATAACTTTAATTAATGGATACCGAGCGCATTCACACTCCGAAATAAGTATGCGTATATGGAAGGTACCCCATATCTCGGGATACAGAATTTTTCTAGGCATGTAAAATAACTCATTATTCTCCGTGGTCCAAGGGGATACTCTTGGCTAAATTACTCTCAGTTAGTTTTTGAAATCGCTTATACAAATATAAAAATGTATTAAAGATTAAATAACATAAGTACTTTTCGATATTCACTTTATTTCACAAATTTACATAATATATATTTCGATATACAATATCTTTTTCAGACATAAAATCAGTACTAACCTAATATTACAAAGTTCTAGATTTTATAGTTATTTTATGTTTATGATTTAAAGCTTGGGGAATTCCGAAATTAGGTAAAAAGATTAAGTAAGGGAGAATTTGTCAAATCTATGTAGGTGGTCCTTTAGAAGTAAATTTGAGTACTTTTATTTGTTTATCTCAAGATAAATAAATATAAATATTCATATGTATTTCTAAACGACCAACTAAATCATCAAAGGGAGACGTACGATTTGTAGAACACTGTCCGAAATGTGAGATCAAGATTACCGCATTTTTTTTTTTGTAATGTACTAGAGAAAAAACAAAAATAATCGCAAAAATGTACTCTAAACTTTATTATTTCAAAACAAGAATGTTAAAAATACTTTTCATACATATAATAGCAAATTAAACAAAATAGAAAAATAACTTGAAATTGTTGTCATAACTGGAGCTCTAATACATACCTCTATTATTATTTTTGTAATGTCTACATATTAACAACAGGTTGTGTTTTTGGTAAAAATCAATATTTAGCCAAGCAAAATTAGTGCATTTTTATGATATTTCTTAACAGAAAATGAAATATATAAACTTATTTTTTTTTATAACAACATTTTATCTTATCCTCTAGTAATATGCAATGAGCTTTTTGACCATTTTTTATTATTTTTTTAGTAAACAAATTCTAAAATAAGATAACTTATGCGCATGTTTAACTTCTTATAAATAAATGTAATAAAACAAATTTCAAAAATTAAAGTTGTACATTACCAGAAACATGATTTGGCTTTTATTAAAAAATAATTTTGAGTAAAAATAATCATTAATAAGGTCGTTAAATGGGTACACAATATAGTATGTATTGTGGTGAGAATAATGCCTCATAGATTGTCTCTCATGCTTTATCTTTTACCGACGACGTAAAGTTTGTTTGTACAAGGATATTACGATCAGTAGCGTAGACATTTTTAAACTTTCCGTAATAAAAGAACTGATGGGAGGGGATTCGTCTATTTCAAAGAATGCTTGCTGCCTGTCATGAACCTACCCCGAATCTCGAAGCGTAAATTTTGGAAATATCGCCTTAAGATGTAATTCTGTATAATGAATGCCTAAAAAAGTAAAATAAATGACATAACCAACAAAACTACATTCGTAATTGTAGTCTGTAGTCGCCCACTGATTACAAATAGGCTTCCGACATAAATAACATAAATGAAAAGTTTTTATTTTTAGTCTGGGTGTGTTTATTAAATGTCATAAGATTTTCATCTGGGTTAGGGATATCTTCTGGAATGTTCAAAAAACGGCGTATACCTACACATTCTTACTCCTCTTGCAATTCTCACATTTTATAGGCGAAATCAGCCTTTTCCATTTGGGGATTTTTTTCCTGGCTTTTGGCATTGAACTGGAGTTCTTTTGCCACACACAGATAGTTATTTTAATGCTATTTAATGATCTGTCCAAGCATGTGTAATAGAGATTTGACGAGGGGATTATTTTTAAATTAACTAAATAGCACGTGTGAGTTTACGGCAGTATAATGTCAAATATTCTAAAAAAAAATTTCCATAGGTCATCGTTGAGTTCTTCTGCTTGTGCATCCACTCCTTCTTTTGTCCTATTATATAACGAGCTTATTGACAGTTGGGTTCACTGATGATGTATGGCGCATTGAAGAAACTAGGATGACACAACGATTTTTCTTCGCACGCATAATGAAAAAGTAATGTCTGATGTAAATACGATCCTACTGGTCTACTCTAATTGGATAAAAATTGTGTCGCAGTTTCCTTCTTATTTTTTTTTCAGCGTTCCCACATAGATTAATCCCCTGGTTTGCATTTCTGTTATTACCTGAATGGATGAAAATCAGTTATCAGCGGTAATATTACGGTTGTTATTTGAAAAAATAGAAACTTAACATATTATCAATAAAAGCCAAAGGAATAAACATTTTGTGAGTTATTGATTAGGCTTTCAAATAAATGAGAGATGGGTGCAGCGGGGTTAATTAGGCGTCTCATTATGCGATCTTCTGGATTATTAAAACGAAGGCAAGAAAATAGAATGGAAAATCGTTTTTGATTCATAACACAACGGAAGATATCTCTTCCAGTACAATCGGTTGCTAAGAGACTTTTTATCTTTTCATGATTGGAGTTGAACACAGACTTATAAAACAGAAGTCCTAAGAAAGCTTCTAATTCAATTATATCAATATCTGGCAAGTTAGACGTATTATGATTTTTGTAATTTTCTCTTTAGGTATAGCTTTTTCAATATAATCTTTCGCATTTGATTCGGTACCCAAATTTGCCGAGGGTCGTAACCTGGATTCTGTAGAATAATATTATGCTGTTTTCGACCATTTGCTTCTATTTTCACCATAATAATTATTTTTAATTTGTTGTCTCACTTCTTCCTTACCACGAGTATCCTCTTGATAATTTCCTTCTTCATTTTCATCTACTTCGTTTTCCTCCTCTTTAGCATTACTTTCAATATCCTCTTGTTCTTGTTCAGGTTCATCGTTTTCAGAATCAGATAGAATGGAATCCGAATCATGTTCACTTTCTTCGTATTTTTCGGTTTCACAGTCATCTATTTTACTAGCATTGTTGTGAGATTCTAACTCTCTTGGAAAGACCTGGCTGAGTGGTCATTTTATTTGACATTTACTGCACGTAATAAAATAGAAACGTAGAATACTAACTGCGCATCGGATTGAAGGTACATAGTCTAGTCGAGAAGTGAGTTTTCTGCTAAAAATAGTTAGAAGGGTAAGAGAAATATGAGCGATAACTCAAAAACTATACAAGATAGCGGTAATTGCAAAAAAAGATCCTTAAAGAAGAGGAAATTTCTAAAAAAAAAACTTCTCGGAGAAAATAATCCCAGAGGAAAAATGTTTAGAGTGATTATTTAAACAATTATCCAGCTTTCAATGAAGACAGAGGTATGAAAGGAAATTGTTAATTAACAATAGGCTAGCTTTTTGAAAAATGCATTTAAATTTTTTTTTCAGCGGGATTTTCTTTGTTCAAGTGTTCAAATTATACCATATTTTTTTCAAATTTTTAAATCAATATTTAGTGCTTTAAACAAATTATTTTTGTCACAAATAAAAATTATAAATATTAGAGCTAGAGTTTTTTTTTTGGAAATTTCCTCCTCTTCAAGGATCTTTTTTGCGATTCCTGCTGTCTTGTATAGTTTTTGAGTTATCATCAAAAAATAAAATGGCCTTTTTTTCGTGTTTTCTTAATAACAATTACAATTTTTATTTGCAGAAATAAATCAACATGACACATTTCTCAGAATTGTAATCCGCCTCGAATGAGCCATCGGTCATATTTTTCTTACCTTTCTATTTTTCACAGAAAACTCGCACTTATATACTAGACTAGTCGTTTAGAAGTATATTTGAATATTTTTATTTATTTATCTCAAGAAAGATAAATAAATACAAATATTCAAATTTACTTCTAAACGACTGACTACATATATTTGACAAATTCTCCCTTAATTAATCTTTTTACCTAATTTCGGAATTCCCCAAGCTTTAAATCATAAACATAAAATAACTATAAAATCTAGAAATTTGTAATATTATGTTATTACTGATTTTACATCTGAAGAAGATATTGTATATCGAAATATATGTTATGTAAGTTTGTGAATATGGAAAAGTATTTGTGTAATTTATTCTTTAATACATTTTTATAATTGTCTAAGCGATTTCAAAAACTAACTGAGAGAAATTTAGCCAAAAGTCTCAACTTGTTCTACTGAGAAAAATGAGTTATTTTATGTGTCTAGAAAAACTATGTACCCCGAGATATGGGGTACACCCTCCATATATGCATACTTATTTGGGAGTGTGAATGCGCTCGGTATCCATTCATTAAAGTTATTTTAAAATCAAATAGAACAAATCTGATATTATAGTTATAAAAAAATATGCAAACAATAGATTTCTGTATAAAGAAAAATACAATTTGGGTTATAAAATATGAGAAAGGTAAGGCCCCAAGAGAAAATTGCATAGCACCAGACATGAGAGGAGATATAAATTTAAAAAGTTGAAAATCTTTAAAAGAAGTATTAGAACTAGTAGATACAAGAGGGAATCATTAAATTTGTAACTAACTTTCTTTTAATAAAAGGCAAAAGAGTCGTATCGTTGTATCAAATTGCATTATAACTTTATTCATAAACTGAAAATTTACTTTTAAAATCCCTATAGTAACAAGAAGTGACACTAATGGAACCAAAAATAATCCAGTTGCCGAACCGAAATTGTTGAAGAAAAGAAATTTTGACAAATCAAATAAGCGGATCAAAGGCAGAGAAAATCGATTTTAATTTTGTTTGAATATCGAAAAATATTCGTGTTATTTAATCTTACAAGTAAAAGCTACTTAAATTGGAAAATGTATTAAATATTTGGGATAGTTCAATAAATAAAAAGAGCAATATTATTTTATTTCCATTTTATATTGTTCTTTTCTCTCGACATGTTATTATGTTGCAGTTGTTTGGTCACATTAACATCGGTGTTTCCCCGAATAGGTACCCACTTTGAGTACCTGATTTCTTCATTAAAACATTTCACTAATTTTGTTTCTTTATCATTGTAAAATTAAAACATGACGAGAAGTATTATTAAAAATATATATAAAGAATAAGGGAACAATGATTAAAGTATTAAATTGATAATTGCATTGTGTGGGGTGTGCCTCTTCTTGAAAATATGTTCACCGAATTGTGCTTTTTTATAATAAATAGAATACATTTTTATCTAAATCTCACTTATTTCACAAACTAAAATAGTTAGTGTGCGTCTAATTTTTTTTTTGTTAGTATAATTATAAAATAAATAATTTCCAAAACTTTTTGTGTGACTAGATTTAATCCTACCATAAATAAATAACTGGGTATTATAGCAAAATTTTAATCGACGCACACTATATATAGTTTATATAGTGTAAATTGTAATATTTTGAATATTAAACTAAAATGTGCAATTGTGTTTATCAATGTTATGTATAAGAATTAATTATTAGAAGAATCTACTTAAATGTTTTAAATTCTATGCTGATTTTATGATTGAAACTGCAAAATTAAGTTGTTATAGGAGTTAAAATATTTTATCAATAGCGAAATTAAACAATCACAAAGAAAAACAGTATTTATTTATATAAAATAAATGCAATATTTTGATAAAAATTTGGACAAATTATAAATTCAGTAAATATTGACACTTACTTACTTAGTGATTGTTTAATACAAATTATACCATTTGTTTTATATTATGTTGTAATAACCGTGATGTGTTCTTATTAGTTAACACTATTGTTGAATTAAATAAAAAGCACAGCAAAACAATTTGTATTTATATTTAAACGATTCCATCACCCTATTTTTAAATTTTTTCCAAAAGCAAACAAAATTATTCTAATCACATAATACAAAATCTAAGTAAATGTGTATTTCCTAACACATCTTTTTTTTATCAATATTTCTGTAATGGGTATTAACTAAATAAAAGTAAGAAGCTAAATTCATTTATTTTTATAATTACTTAGTTACATAAAGATATTAAAATATTAAAGCAAACAATAAAAGTATAATTATATAAAAATTTATAATTTCAGTTTTAAAATTTTATCATGATCTCTAATTTCTTCGAGATCATCCAAGCTATCCCACCAAAATCTTAATCTGCTTTTCAAAATCATCCTAAACCAAGGCGTTAAAGGTCCATTTAGAGTAGGGATGTAATCATCTAACTCATTTCTTGGTACAAAACTGATCTCGGATATTTCATTAGGATTTGGTTTAATTTTGACGTCTGCTTTTAGAAATAGAACATAATCAATTTCATGTTCTCCCCATTTTCCGTTTCCTTCATCTTTATAGTGAATCCTAGTGATATATTGAATATTATCTAATGGTATACTATCTACAGGAATACCAAGTTCAAAATTCAATCTACGCTGAGCTGCTTTTTTTATTCCGGTGAAGCCTTCTTCTTCACCTGCAAAATCTGCTAACGGATGGCTACAGCATGAATTTGTATAAAAATCTGGATAAGTTACCTGTAATAATAACTTTTATCATTAATTGATTTAATTAAGCTTTAAAATCTCCAGAAAATAATATTTAAACATTTTTCCAGACTAGAAATATGGATCTTAAGCTTATCTATACTTACTTTGGCAGCTGACCTTTTTTGTAAAAGTAAATCTCCTTTTTTATTAAATAAAAATACACTAAATGCTCTATGTAGCGGAATTTCACCATTTTTTCGTACCATATGACAATCCCTTTTGCTGGATGTTCCAATGATTTTATCATTTTCATCTACAAGAAAACATTTCTCATTCAATGATGCTTCTTGTAGCGGATCTACATTTTCCTTGGCCGTTGCCAAAGTACTCGACAAAGTTCTTCCTAATGAACGTTTAACCGAACTTCTAATTATTGTTAACATTATTTCTGAAACAAATATAAATTAAAGAATAAGTGACACTTTTAAATGAGGTATAAAAAAAATTGTATCCTTGTATAATTTACAAAAAGTATTAACAATTCTATTGAATGCTTATTTACAATCTTTAAAATATTTTTAGAAATCTAATTGTTATTTAAATAGGTTTCTGGTTCTAAAGAATGCAAATTGGAAAGTTATAATTTAAATATTTATGAAAGGAAAAAAAATATGTACTTTAAGAAACTCACTTAATTTGTTAATCCTTATTTTAATAAAATAATTTCTTTAAAATTGTTCATTCAACGAAATAAATATAATATAGCATAGGTATTTTACAAATTCACTTAATTTTTGACGTTTAGTTTACAATCATATACAAAGTATGTTTTGTTGAATTTTGAATGTACCCAACTTCACAGTCATCAACCTTGGTTTTAGAACAGAGAGACAGAACTTATATCTCACTCTCACAACTATGAGGCTAAGCAAAATATTTTTATCGAAGATTGTTCGGTATTGTAACTTTTTAGGATTTATTTATTAAGGAAGCTAACAAAGTTTGTTGTCGAATTGAGGCTAATGTGAAAGTTGTGCTATTTCGAGAGAAAGAGATGAAGCCATGGTTCGGTCAATTTCTGTCGCTCTTAGAACAGTATCGTATAGTTTGGATGTTAGAGATAGCGCTACACCCAACCTATACGCCATCTTTCTCACTCTTTTCAGAAAAAAATATTACAATGTATAAGGATTGGGCACGTCCATGATTATATGTCCAATGATTTTTTGTACGTGCGGTCAAACTCATCTGAATAAAAAATTCAGACATCGATTAACCATGATCTTTCGTGTTATCAAATATAAATAATATTTTTGTACTTCCAAGTACATAAGAGATTCAAGAGGTACGTTCGGGAAAATGAAACTGTTTACTATGATCTATGTCGACATCTCTTCTCTTTAATCTGTGATGCCGAACGCACCGAAGTCGTGTCATATATCGACTGTCACGCAACACTCAAATTTCTTCTTTCTTTCTGAATCTTTTAGTTCGTTTGATACGTGCTTCTGGTTCAGCGCTGTTCAATTTTACTAAATAAATTGATTATCTCGACCAGTAACTTTTTTAAAATGGTAAGTAATAAACTATTTCTACCTTACGTTGTTTAAAATTATAAAATATTCATTGAAATATTGGATTTTGTTTTAACATTTTGAGGTTATGTTTCTAACCGCATGGTTAAATTTTTTTTTAATACTTTTAGGCATCTGTTGAAAAAGGTAATCCTGAAAAACCAGGACAGGAAACTGCCCCAATCCATCACATCAGGATAACTTTAACTTCTCGCAACGTTCGTTCATTGGAAAAAGTATGCTCTGACTTGATTGATGCTGCCAAGAAACAGAAACTTAAAGTAAAAGGACCTGTACGTATGCCCACCAAGATTTTACGTATTACAACCCGTAAGACACCTTGTGGTGAAGGATCCAAAACTTGGGATAGATTCCAAATGAGAATTCATAAGAGAGTTATCGACCTACACTCACCTTCTGAAATCGTTAAACAAATCACTTCAATTAACATCGAACCTGGTGTAGAAGTTGAAGTAACAATCGCAGATGCTTAAACATTTGTGATATAAACTGTATTTTTCTAAGGAATAAAAATATATTAAGAAACTCGGGAAGTTATTATTTAAATATGTTTGCGATAAGGTTCTTATTTTTAATTAATCTAGTAACTTCTCCAGAGGATAATTTATCCAGGTATATGAATATAAAATTAATCTTATGAATACTAATACGATTTCAACATGTATTCCACATAATAAAACAGTTTCAAGTTCTTTGAAAACTGTCGAAGGTTGATTTAATAAATTAAAATTCAGCTTCCATTAAGTTTAAGTGTTTTTTATGCAGAATAAATGGTTTACTTAACCTTCTGATTCAGCGTGCACCCTGCTTGTTTTCTAATTCATTTTGAAGTTTAATTACTGAACTGAAATGTCCAATAATACAAACTTTTCATATCTGCCAAAAGCAGGTTATTTTTCATTTGAAAAGATCGATTCGATTCATTTGGTAAAAGATCGATCCAAGAAATATCGATTTTTTATGCATATTAAATAATTGGCCGAGACTACACACACGTTAAAACATGAAACTTGGTAATTTGACCTGACAAAAATATTTATTTTATTAAAAGAAGTCTTTAAATCTAGCCTGTGGATTAAAAAAAATATTAATTTTATTAAAAGAAAAAGAAGTCTTGACTTCCGAATCTAGCCTGTGTTTAAACAAAAACTAAAAGCCATGTTGTGGGTAATTTCTAAAATTATCCACAGGTTAACGTGTGGCTAGTCACAGTGTAAATAATTCACTACTTTTTGTACTGGTACTTGGTCTAGTAGACACATCCAAACAGATTAGCCACACTATATATTTTAACACAAAATTACTAGTCGACCTCAAGTCTGTCATTTTAAGAAAAAAAATATGAGTATATAGATTCCATGATGAACAAACTGCTTGCGGATTTTCTGTATTCAATTCCATTGGTCGATTTCAAATTAATTATCGAAACCGACCAATAGAATTGGAATTTTTTGCCTAGTGGAAATTCGTCTTAACTCGGATAATTACCTCACGTTTGGCAAACAATGTTTTTCTGGTGGATACAAAAAGAACGAAAAAGACGCCACGGAGATCAAAGTGCCGACACCTGAGTGAAACTACTATTTATAATCATTATACTGTGGATAAAATAGAGTGAGAAAGGCCATTAGTATATGTCGATGGTGTAAACGCACCTTTAGTCAATAATTTAGGTTGGTATTCGTGTGAATGACAAAAAAGAAGAAGAGTGAATCAGAAAAATTATAAGTTAGTTTTTCAAACTTTCAAGAAATAAGTGTTTATTTTACCCCATTCATAGCAGGAGAATTCGTATGAATTATATTTGGGTAAGTAAGTATAAATTATTGCAGTAACTTTAAATTGTATACCAAATTTCACAAATTCCTATTCCGAATTTATACATTTCAATTCAAATTATATTTGCTTCTGCATGTTCTTTATAGAATTTAGTAGGTTTACCATAATTTTTTGCGGAAAACATTTATAAACCGTAAAAATAATAAGTACTAAAAATATTTTTTTAATTATTACCATAAATCAAACGGCGAAACAACGGAAAAATTTCCATTACAGGACATATATATTTTTAAACCAATGTCCTGGGAAATATGATAACCCTAGAATTTTTATCATACCCACACATTGTTTGATTTCAGATATACAAAAAAGTAAAATTATTTATTAAAGTCTTCTGATATTCATTTATATACTATTAATTCATTTCACCACACTTACCTGTTTTAACATTTCGTATATCCATAAAAGCTGGTTTGCATTTTTATTTTTGCTATGAGCCCAAATTAACATGTAAAAAAAAGAACAAACTTCGAAATGGGTAAAATTTATTTATCATATTCACATCACAGAGAAACAAACATACAATGAAGAGTAACAATGAATTCTGTTTTCTGAATGTTACATTTACTTATATTTTCATGATATAAGCACAGTATCACTTAATATTCAATCATCTTTATATTTAAATAGGTCAATGCACATGCATCAAATATAAAGTAAATTGCAAAAAAAAATATTCTGACTGAAATATTTTATTTAAAAATATATAGTCCCTAAGGATGGGTTTTTAATATTTTATGAATATATATTACTAAGGTAAATTTCTATTATTTTATGAGCGAAAAAAGTTTTATTTAGTGTAATTTTTCTAGATGATCAGGACTATTAAACAATATTGAACAAAGCGTTTAAATCTTACTTTTTTATAATTTTGTCTCTACTAAATTACCCTCTGTTAATTGTATTTAAAGTCCATTAATTAACTTAACTCAAAATAAACCGATTTAGAGATTTGTGGAGCTACATAATATGAAAGCACATATTTCATAAAAATATAAACACTAAATTTAATTAAAAGATAAAAATAAAATTGTTAAATTTTATTTATAAATTCAGTCAGAATTATATAAATTTCTTACAACTTACCGATAATTGTTTAAACTTTGTGTACTTATATGATCATGTACTATAACTATAGGTACTCGCAATACAAATTGTTTGCCTTGGACATCCATTATGACTCGAAATTCATTCTGAATGGCGTTTAATAATTCCAATATGAGCAAAAGTTAATTGTTCAGCATATGTGTGACTGACATAAAACAATCAAAAAGGAGTTATTAATTTTTGAAACATGCATATCAACGAGTTATGGATAGCTCTTAAAAACCAACAACAATATTTTAGAGTAAGCAATATGGGTTATTTTGAAACATTCGTGTAACAATTCGTGCAGAAAAAGTGGGAAATTTGATAATAGTATAAGGTTAAAAAATTTCAGTAAAGAAATTATTTGAACCGCACCAACAAATATTTTATGGAATGGAAAATCAGCCTTTTTTTGGGTAAAATTTACACAATTTAGCAAATTAGACTACATGCTAGTCTCAGTTTTGTTTAATGTTAGCTGAGTATTTTTATTGTAGCAAAAAAGTATTAGTAGCATTATTCTGTGCTTACCATTTATATATAAATTATATTTTTCTGTTACTTGAGCATGTAATCAGATATCCCATGCATTATTTTTGTTCGGAATGATATTACCAGAAATAAAACTGGAATTAGCTGAATATTTAAAAACATTTGTCAAGAAGAATCAATAATATAGCATAACACATTTAAAAAATAATGGAGATTATCAGTGAAAAAAATTACAAGATTGGCTGAAAGCGTACATGAAACTTCAGAACACCTGACGCTACAAGACTTTAGTTATAACAAAAAAATGTCTGAAGGTTTTTATAAATTTAAAAACTGATAGAATAAGAACATTTCACTGGCCATGCTATCATAAGATCACTGCTCTTAGATATCCAAAGTAGAGGTTGGACAAGTTATATCTGCTGATAGAGGACAGAGTCACAATCTACTATGCAATTAGTGACTTTTAATCATTTATTCTCTCAGTTTCTCGGCTAAAATTCCGTTTTTGCAATGTTTCTTCCTACCAGTAGGGTTGCAAAATAATGGCAAAAGCTATCTGACCTTAAAACATGGACAAGACTATTATCCTTCAAAATATTCGAAATTTAGCAAAATTTTGATTTGAAAAATAAATGGCAGAGGGGCGTAGATTCAAAAAAAAAAAGATCTATTCTCTATATAGCTCTTTTAGTCTCAGAGGAAATTGAGTTTTTTTAATGTGTGAGCGCAACTTCTACATAATTCGACAAAAAAATGTTAAAACACAAATTAGAAGGAAACCACATTTATTCGAATTATCTTTATCTATAACACAAATTTTCATTTAATTCGGAGGGAAAAAATATCTGATCCGAAAAAAAATATTAAAATATTATCTATTCTTGTCTAGCCTATGCAATTAGTGACTTCCATCATTTATTAAAAAGCATGTATTGCTGATTTTTTAAAGGTCCTAGTTTTAATAGATAATCACGACAGTCACATTTCCATTTAATTATGCAAAGGAACATTGAATAGTGATTTTAACAATTCCACCTCATTGCAACAACAAATTACAATCACGTTCAGAGCACTTTTCTACTCGGGAGCACAGTGCTTACAAGCACTTTTTAAATTCCATGCTTAGTGCTTAAAACACTTTCCAAAGGCCTTATAGTGCTCATCCAAAGTGCTCTCAAACACTCCAAAAGGCTCGCGAGCACTAGTAAATATTAGTATAAGTAATATGGAAAAAAATATTTACTATTGACAATTTTGAAAAAATTGATATTACGAAAAAGAAAACATTATGACAAAAAAAATATTGCATCAAATATGATATACCTTTCGTGTAATAATTCTTTAAAAACAAACGTTTTATTAATACATTAAAATATAAGTTTCATAAGACATTAATTATGAACCTTCTACCAGGTGCCCCATATATTTTCCGGTATTACAACAAGAGCTTTTAACTTTTAAACGAATAAAAACAGATACATGCGGTTTTCACTGAAATACTTCACAATAATACAAGTTTTGTTTAGACTCATCAAAATTTTTTTCTTACTTTCGGTTAACCAAAAAGCAAAATGGCGCTTTCAGCTATCTGCCGGTATAAGGTTTTTTAAAATCGATGCGTAATTAACTGATCAATTAATGTTTAAGCAAAATCATCAGTCAACAATTAATTATCAAAGTGATTAAATTTTTTTTAGTGATTATTTGTTAAAATGTTCAATTTCTTTATAAACTTAATCAAAGATATTGTGTATTGTGTTAAAATTTGGTACATTTAAAAAATCAAACAAAAAAAAATTTAAAAAAAACGCAATTTTGTTTTTTGATTAACCAGAAGTAAGAAAAAAACTTTGATGAGTCTAAACAAAACTTGTATCATTGTGAAGGATTTTAGTGAAAACCGCATGTATCTGTCTTCATTCTTGAAATACCGGAAAATATAATGGGACACCCGGTATTTTATACTGTTTTTTTTGTTCTTATGTATTAAAAAAAAATAAAGTGTTCAGAAATAAATTTAAATTTTTGGTATTGGTTCCTAAATTCCAATTCTGGGTAGTTTTGTTGGAACTTACTCCATTTTTTCTAACAAGTGCTTAGTGCTCTTAAATTTAAAGCACTTTTTTATAGAGTATTTAGTGCTCGCCAACGCTTTCCTGTAAAAGTGCTTAGTGCTCGTAATTTTGATCACAACTCTGAACCACGCCATTTTACAATGATGGTTGACTTGCAGCATCTATGATATTGTCTAGATAGAAAAAACTTTTCCTTTAGCAATTAGTGCCTCAAACATTATTACCGGTTTGAAAACAACATATTTAACTCTTAATTTTTATTGATTGAGAAAAAGAAATCTTCATCAAAAATCAGCGTTCACAGCAAGTCGAGCATGCCTCATTAGAAGTTGCCAAATAGAAATAGATTTAGTCCTGATTCAGTTTTACCAAAAATGTACAAGGTAAAACATTAGAAAAGGAAGAAAAAAGATGAAGTTTCGATTTTAACTGATACACTATAGTAAAGACAATGATTTAAAATGAAACAAAAGATGCAAATAAGATTGCTTGTCTCATCTTCTGAAGTGAACATACGTGTAAGCGTATTTCATAAAACAGACGATTTTTTTTTTCCTTTAGAATTAATTTGAAAATCGGGCCTGAAGGTGTGTAATATCCCCTTAATGGCATTTTTTTTTAATTTTAATACTGTTATCAAATTTGCATCTTGAAATTTATATCATATTTTGCTTACCTGTGTTATCCAAAAAAGATGTAGAAATCTAATATTATAATTTCAAATCTAAAATTTTGTTGTAGATTTCCATGGCACTATAACAACATAATTCCCGTTGATTAAAATATGTACTATATAATATACGAAAAAAATCACAAGTTATATTTAAATACTAATATATCATTCATCTAAGCAAATTAAAAACGACATCCTTTTTAGATTGTAGGCCAATTCAAAAATTGTCTTCTTCAAAAGAAAAATCTTTCATTACTTTTTTTACTCCTGCAATTATTACGTAGAAAGAGAAGTTTAATCAAAATATCAAAAAACAACTCATCGTAACGTTAAAGCTAGATTTATAAACTCTCGATCATCAACTGCAACATTCAATTTTATAAATGCCGGATATTTTATAATTGAACTGTTTAACTGTGTCGGCTTTTACTTGATGAAAATCCATTATTAAATTTAAATAAATAAAACAACGTTTTACGATTTCCACAAAAATAATAACAAAAGTTATTAGTTTAATAGTGACTAGTTTCGTTATATAGTAACTTCATCAGAGTAATGATAATTAGTCACTATTAAACTAATAATTTTTGTTATTATTATTGTGGAAATCGTAAAACGTTGTTTTATTTATATAAATTTTATAATTGAAGTTTGTAGTTGCCGTTGACGTTCGAGGGTTTATAAATCAAGCTTAAAGCTAGATTTATAAACTTTTGAACGTCAACTGGGACCTCAACGTTCAAT
Source organism: Neocrepidodera transversa (assembly GCA_963243735.1). Classification (NCBI taxonomy): domain Eukaryota; kingdom Metazoa; phylum Arthropoda; class Insecta; order Coleoptera; family Chrysomelidae; genus Neocrepidodera; species Neocrepidodera transversa. Next base: position 8,060,928 of record OY725349.1, on the reverse strand, counting down.
AGTACGAAATCAGTATTCACACATTTATAAATGTCCGCAGCGGTTGAAGTTTAGGTTGCCTTCCGCCCAAAGATAACATACTTTTAACTTTGCAGTTGAGGTTGCAGTTGGCGTTCAATAGTATAACTTCAGCTTTAAGGTAGGAACCACTGAAGAATAAATAATATAGAAGCGAAGGTTCCTGCCGGCCCTTTTAATGTAGTGAAGATCAAAATTTGAGTAAGAGTTGAAGTTTCTACCGCTTAATACACTGGAAAAATGTTCAAAATTCGTAACGATAGACGAATTTACGAATTTTGAACATTTTTCCCAGTGTACCAAGCGGCAGAAACTTCAAATGTCACTCAAAGGACCAGGCACAGATATAAGGGGGGTTTTAGGTATCAATAGCAATTGCAATTATTGATATACAGGGTGAAATAGACTCTTCCTATTTCTTCAAATATAATAAGTTTTTGAATTTTTTTTCTGTTCAGGGCTTATAGAGTCCATGAAAGCTGTTAAATACGTCAATTATAACATTTTTATCTCTTCCAGTTTTACTGAAAATGATATCAACCGGGAATAGTTTTTTAATCCACGTAAAATAAAGTGTCGGAACATTTGAATTTTTAATAATTATTAATATTAACTATCATTAACTAACATATTTTCGTTTCATGTTTTTCATAGAATAAATGTTATAAATCTTGAAAATATCAACAAAAAAATGAAACGTGAAAGAAAATATGTTAGTTAATGATAGTTAATATTAAGAATTATTAAAAATTCAAATGTTCCGGTGCTTTATTATACATAGATTAAAAAACTTTGAAGATATTCCCGGTTAATATCATTTCCAGTAGAAATTTCTATTTCACCCTGTATATCAATAAATGCAATTGCTAACGTGGTCGCTTAGCATGAAATTATTAATCTAATATACCTTAGATGTAACATACCAAAATTTCAGCAATTTCTATCGATACCTAAAACCCCCCCTTATATCTGTGTCTGGTCCTTTTGACCTTCGCTTCTGTATTAGTTTATCTTCTGTTGTGGAAACATTAACAAAAACAATAACATAAATTATTTACCAAAATCTTTAGCAAAATATAAAATGGACTGTCAACGAAACCTAAACTTTTTACGAATACATTTTTATTACCTGAAACAGGTAAACCACAGCATGCAAGCCATCATTTCAAGTCCCGAACAAGATGGTCTTTAATCTTCGTAAATTTCAATTTTGCTCCAGGTACATCATATTCCGCGAATTCCATTTTTTAAAGTACGTTTAACGTTACTGTCAATAGGGAAATCGAAACATGTGTACCCCCACTAGTGCTGCCTCTGGCGGATTTTTTAAAACCATCTGAGGAATCAGCCTAATTTAGTCTGGTCGAGAAGTGAGTTATCTGCGAAAAATAGTTAGAAGGGTAAGAAAAATATGAGCGATGGCTCATTCGACGCGGTTGCAATTATGAGAAATGTGTCATGTCGATTTTTTTCTGCAAATAAAAAAAAATTTTTTTGTTAAGTACAATTACAATTTTTATTTGCAGAAAAAATCGACATGACACATTTCTTCTCAGAATTGCAATTCGCGTCGAATGAGCCCTTGCTCATATTTTTCTTACCCTTCTAACTATTTTTCGCAGAAAACTCAATTCTCGACTAGACTAAATTGCACCTACAGGAAACGTTTCTTAATGAATATGGTAGGAAATCATTTTTCCCATAATCCTAAAAAAGAAAATTGGGCCAATAGGACCGGAGATAGAGAGGAACTCTTTTTTAAAATGGCCGTTGTTACACGATGAAATTTTGGTGGAGCGGTTTTACACTTCTTCCTTAACTATTAAAAAAATTAAATAGTTTACTACTCTTTTTGCCAAAATAGCATTGGACCGTTTGCTAACTTTACTGGGCTAAATGTTGATAAATCCTTATATAAATCCCCGTAAATACTGATATTTTTTTCAATGTCGACTTTGAGTAACTTTTGTTAATTGTGAAAAATACAATTTTGTTTTCCATTTCCGGTATTTTTGGTCTATCCATGTCAGAATTTTTAATTATGTATTACCCAAAAGAGGTCAAGAGAAGAAAAACTGTTTATTTATTTACTAAATTTGTAGATGATAAGAAATATTACATACATTGAGCAGTCTGAAAATTAAAATACTACTTACTTAAAGAAATGGTAGGAATGAAGCAGCTGTCTAGAATAATTAATAAAAAAGATTAAATAACGCCAGTAAAAACATTTTTTTCTCACAATTCTAAATTAAATTTCATTGTATGTCACCTAATACTAAATAATAAAAGAATATCAAATTAGTTAATCAAATATTAAGTGCAATAATCCTTATTCTTACTGATTAACAGTCTTTTACTCTGTGGATTATTATAGGTTTTATTTTTCAGAGTAATGACAATTCTTTATATATAGGAATAGTTACGGTAGTAAATGAACGAACGATTGGGGAACTACAGGAGTAGGAAAAATAATGATTATTATTTAAATTTTTGTTTTTTTATTAATTTTAATTTATAACTCGCTAAATAAAAACACTTACACTTAATTATTAGAAAACAGAGGATGCGGTTTTTCTGAATTAGGTAAATGATATCCGTAACGTTATATATTTTGTCCATTTTGGACTACTTTTTCCTATCTGTATATAGATGCGAAATACACTGTTGGTCTCTATATATAATGACGTATGGTTGTGTATTTCAGAGAGACTTTTCTGTGGCATTAAAATAATAAATTGGGTCTTCAATTTTTATTTTTATTTTTCTTGAAATAAATTACAAAATGTTATAATGCCAAAGTTACAATTAGAAAATAAACTTGACTAGAAAAATCAATAGACTCGATAGTCAATATTCTACCAAACATTAAATACTTACAAATCTATTTTTATACATAATAACAGACTTGACGTATTGTACAGGGAAATTAACATAAAATTACATACGCATTTTAAATATGATTTATAAAATTCTACTTAGGATGATAAATGTGCACAAACATTTCCTCGGAAATTTGAGCGTATATTTTGATTATGGCATGAAATTTATACCTACCTAAAACATTAGAATATCCAAGTTATTTATATTAAGGTAATTGTTATATATCTAGATTTTTGTGGATCTTATTTATTAAAATTCAATAAATTCTATCCAAGTAACTGTGTAAGTTCTTAATTCATAATGTGAATCATAAAAAATAAACAATAGATCTTTAGATTTTTGTAGGTAATTCAATAAAAAAGTCTCTAAAATACGCATAATGATACGTTATGTTACATCAGAATAGTCATGGGCAACACTGTGTTGAATAGCACTTTTGTGTTGACACCTTTAGGTGTATCGCCACAGCGTACATGACACAGTGGCACGTAGTAATACACAAGTCAGCGGGCGGCGGGAATCAGTATCAGCGTCAGCCCAAACGTTGTCTTTGGAACTGTGCTGATATTTCGACACTCCGGATATTTGACATGACACAATTGTGCTGATACAGTGTTTTGACACATCAAACAGTGTTAGTGTTGTATCAACACCAGAAAATTGTGGTTGTTACCCATAACTACATCAGAAATTAACTAAAGCAGCAAAATTAAACCGTTATTAAAAAACTTGGTTTGTACAAATAAAGTTTTTTAAGAAAATTTGTGACAAAATTTTTCAGTAGGGTTAAAAATGTAGTTTGTGATTGGCTGATGCGATTTTACGTCACCGTCCATATGCGAACGAAAACAGGTGTATTTTACTGTGCTCGGATACGAATTTAATCAATAATAAAGTAAATTTATCAAAAAATGGCAGATACGACAAATTTATCCGCTTTCGACATTTTTATGATAGCGGAAATGATGACAGATTCAACATAGCCGAAATACGGCTAGTGAAAGCATCATTGTAAGTACATGTTCTTTAAAAGTAATAAAATATTTTGTAGATTGTTTATCTCTTTATAGACAAGCCAAAATTATTACGGATATTTTTCAATCTTTCCTCATTCTTTCAATTAAACTTTATCAAAATTATATTCAGGTTCTGGTTTTGATAAATGGGAATTCTATAACTAAAACTGTATGTGTGTCTGTCAGTTTGATATTTTTTAGTTATTTTTTGTTACAATTTCATATATGTTTTTTTAGAATTTTACAATGTATCGTTTGTTTTGTTGTTACAAAAATATCTATGGCAATGACTTTAAATCAGGTGCCTATAAATATTGATTGTTTCAATAAGTATTGAGGGATCATAATTTTGAAAATGAGCGTTGCAATAGTCGTTGCAATAATAATAATAAGATTTCGATGTCGTTGATTTCCGATTTCCGGCGATAAACCACTGTTTACGCGATTTCGGAACATTCACGAACACTTTTTCCTCGGTATTATTACACACTGGTACAAAACACAATCTCGTATATTTTTTTTCGCATTAACTGATTTATTTGAGTTTAAGCATCAACGCTGTTGTTTTCCACAGTATGGTAATAAACGTGTTAACAGATATGGACGGTGACGTAACGAATTTGGCCAATTTTGTAATAAAAACTTCCGGACAAAAATTATTTGCTACTCTTCCGAATAAAATCGTTCATCTTTCCTAAACAAGCGACTGTCGAACCCTGTTGGTATTGAAAATATTCAACAGGGTGCCCTATCAGAGAATTCTTACAAATATTTTACCGTAAGAGAATTAGTAAATAGGGGGTCGTCTTCTTCCTAACAAAACCTACACAGAGCATCACCTGCTAATCCCATATTATTCATAAAATATCTACTATCATTTAGATAGCAATCTTAATGAATCAGCTGATAAATAAAATCAAAGGAGTATTAAGATTTCTCCATTAAGATTTCTCCATCCTGTCATGGAGTGGTTTAGAAAATTGAATACGGAAAACAAGCTCCTACTATATAAACAGATTGTTAAAGCACATCGAAAATATGGGTATCAAGCCTTCTGTTCAGCAGGAAATTATAACTTTGAAAAATTACAATGAGGCGAAAACAATGGGAAACTCGAATAGCAGATCTCCACATGGGGGCGACTATGCCCACTATCATGATTTTATCATCAAAATTTTTGCAAAAAGAGCCTGCCAAACTATCTGAGGGACGAAATCCTATAAGATAGGGCCAGAACAAATCCGGATGGGAGATATGGCCTTCTTCTCGAGAAGTTAGTACTGCTTTATTCCTAAATAATATAAAAAAAGTTCTTGGAAGGTTTTTTCAGGAAGAGGACGTCGCAGTACATATTTCGTGTTACCGGAAGGTTTTTAAACAAGTAGCGAAGCGCCACAGGGTGGCGTATACGTAGATTTCTAAACAATTCAAGTGTTTTAATGTTTTGAAGGTCAAAGGTCAAATGTTTTTCCATTGTAGAGGTTTTAAAACATCTAATGCTTAGGTGTAGCTCTTACCGTTTGTCCGCTGAAACTCGTTACACTCCAAAAGGCGGGCAAAAACCAGAATATGAAACTTCGATATTTGTTTAGAAGTCTAAATTGGAGTGTTTATAGATGAGAAACCAAAAGTTAATAGATACAGAGCCTGTCGATACTGTAGATTCTAATAATCAGGACGCAGCTGACAGTCTCTAAGAAATGTCACATACAATACATAGAAATGTGATAAGTGGTTTACGTCGGATCTGATCTAATAAGATATAACAAATCTGTACTAGGTAAAATGTCGAAAGAATTCTTACACAGGTAAACATTATGGTTACACAGAATACAAAAAGTCAGATTTGCGACTTTGGTAATTAATTAGAACCAGTTTGTTTATCTCTAAAACCAGTTTTGGACTAGTGAGAGGGTTTGGTTTGGTCAATTTAAGATCATAAAGATGCTGTGGATCATTTGTGTGATCTTATGGGATGCTGTGGATCATTTGTTTGATCTTATGGATCTACTTTCAGTATATATTGTCATCTAAAACACCTTCAGCGTCCCCACTTCTCTAATTTGCCCTTTGTTATTTCATTCCTAATTTTTAACTAAGCGATATCGGTTTAGTAATTGAACAAAGTTTAGTTATTTTTCTCACATTAAATCCGTGCATAGAATAGTCCTTTCCAGTAACTTGTATAGAAAATATTGTCAATGTTGCCATTTAAAATAACTACACAAATGAAAATTACTTAGTTATTTTGTTTGACAAGTACCTTAATATAAGAGTCTAATTGTCAGTAGATAGAACGTTCGTTAACTTTAACGGTTCTGTAACTAATGACAATGACGTTTAGATTGTGAGAATTGTACAAGAAATCAACTTGTACAGTTTTATTCTAAACGTCATCGCCTTTACTTACTGAATCTTTAAAGTTAATGGACGTTCTATCTACTGACAGTAAATGTTAAGAAATATTTTAGAAAAATAAAAATTATATATCGTAAGTAACTGTCAAATAGTAAAACAGTATTTTTAAACAAAAAACTATTATTTTTAGAGCATAGTACTTTCCTATATTATTAGGAAAACTATGATATTTCAATTTTCGTTGATAATTTTTCTCTTTTTTAATTTTAAAGAGATCGTCAAAGAATATTTAATTATTATAGATTAAAGTACCTATTTGTATCTTTTTACTGCAGTATTCTTGATTTTTTTTAGATACACTAAATCATTAATATTTTGGAATATTCTGGAATAATTTCATTACTACAATGAGTTTTTATTTTTCTAAAACGAGTTTTTTAGACTTACTAATCTACAATAAAATAAATAAAAATTGGTATTTCATGTTAATTTCCGTTAAATTGTATTGTGTCAAGTACTTTTTTTTAGCTAAGATGGATGATTGTATACCAATGAATCGATTTATATAAATTTTAGCTTATTGTTTTACGGATAAATTAAAAATCATAGATGGAGAGATACAAAATATGTTTTAGGAATGTATCACTTAAAAAATGCATGTTTTTTAACAAAAATACATAAGACTATCCTACGAAATGGTACTGAAGCTACTTTTTTTTACTGTAAAGCGCCATATATTTTTATGTACACATTAAATGTATAGTTTATATCTCTATTAATAAATGTCCCTTTGGTTGTTCTTAAAATTCTGAACATCATACTGTGTAATAACTTGGTACGACCTTTAAAACTGTCATTAAACAGTATAGAAAAATAATTAATAACGCACATAGGCAATGCAATAAGATTTCTTAATTACAGATAAAAATATATTTGAGATTTTTATAAATAGTATACTGAATAAAGTAATATATACAGGAAGCTTTCGTAGCAGATCTAGTTTCCATAGATTCAATTATATGTTTCGCTTAAAGACATCACAAAATGTGTTATTATTCTCAAAAAAATGCAAATTTGAAATGTCCCTAATTTTTAATAAAATTTACAGTCACGATAATCACTAATTCTAACTTATGGTGAAAACAAACTTTAATAACAATATTATTATAATTTAAAACATTACACTTACATGTTTGGAATATCATCTTAAGTTGAAAAAAAATAATGTTTCATCGCTAATTTTAACGTAATAGAATAAAGGAATCCTATAAATATTCGACAGTACTTAAATATTGCAGTAAAACAAGGTAAAAAATTTTGTTGTAGTCAAATTTTATTTAAAAACGTTCACATTAAGGGCACAGAATTATTACTTTTTTTCATAAATCGTTCCATTTGTAAAAAAGATCTGGCGAATTGCTCTTTCCTTAGTTTGGCACATTATTTTGTTTATAACGATGTCTCGTTTTTTTCTATAATCTGTTAATAATTCAGAAAACTAAATATAAAATCGAAATGTATCGTAATTTGGTTGTTAATGACCAATTCATAAAAATTTGCAATCCAATTTGACTAGTACAGCGTAACAGAATACCAGATTTGCTTTAAACTGGATATTTATGTAATTTTATAGAAAAGAGAACTGTTATAAGAAAAACTTTAAATTACAAAAACTGACAAATTTTCAAATCGTATTTCTAATAAACAACATTAATATATTGTCACGATTTTCTCATCCCTCCAGTACGAAAATATAAAATCACCCTGTCTATGTGAATATTTGATACTTAATAGAATTGTTTAATTTCAAAGTACCTACAGTTCGCCAAACTGCGTTTTTATGAATGGAAGGATTTATCTAAAAAAGTGATAGGCCTTTAATGTAAATATTTTCAAAAACATGCATAATATTATTTATAAGACTTTTAGTTATATTATTTTTTTATATACTGCACATTTTTGTACCTTTATGCATTATAAAATATTTATGAGTTAACGTTAACATTAATGAAGTAAAAGTTAGGGATGATACATTATTCCTCTTAAAATTAGACAAAAATTCAATGTATTTGTGTCACTTTTTTTGGGATATGGAAAGTTTGTTATGAATTAAATATAATAGTTGTTCGTAGTACTAACAGTACTTTATTATTTTTGTAATTTAGGGAAATAAAATACAATATGTCAACTGGGTACCTGCAATTTTTGTGACGAAATGTCAGCATCACCATCTTTTTTATTGCTACATGTAATGATATATTTTTAATTAATTTCAAGATTAACTAATAAATAAAATTAACTATGTTTACATTTGTTGAAAGTCAAATCAAACTTTTTTATAGCTGTAAATATAACAGTTTCTAATTGGGATTTTTTTTAATGTGTCACGGTTACATATTAAAAACGAATTTTAGACAATAGTAATTATCAGCTGCATAAATTGTTTATGTATGATTTTTCTGTCGTCTTAAATCGCAAAAATAGAAGCCCACAGCAGGGTAGTGATATTTATATTTATTTCATAATGGAATGTCATTTTAGATCGTAAATTTGAGCTTTGGATTCGAAGTTGAATAACAAAAAAAATAGAAGTCAAACATTTTTGAATTTACAATTTTTCAGCATAATTTAAAAGTTACAAAAGCAAATTTATTTTATTTTTAAGAAATGGCACATTTATGTGCAAATATCCTAAAATTTATAAGCTCTAGCGCTATGAATGCGCTAAAAATTAACGCGCCTCAGGGATTTTATCATTCTCACTGCGCCCGTGCGGTGTGGTGTCCGAAATATTCATATTAACTTTTGTTGTGATAAACAACAAAACTATTAACATTTGGTCAGTAATTGTAATCTTTTGTCTATCTGAAAAAAATCTGGCTTAATTTCAATTATAAAAAACTAACATTTTCTTCAAGGTCTAATGTAATAGATATGAGCGCTCTATCGTTGCAAACTAAATTCTAGTTGCATCGCCCCTCCACTTTCGAATTGAAGCAATGTGGCAGCACTTACCAAACAATTAAATGCATTTATCTTAATTCGCTCTTAAAACTTAACTTCTGTTAGATTTACTTTTTTTCTTTTATCAAATATTATAGCGAATTGTCGAAAACTAAAAAAAATACAAAAAAAAATTGAACAGCTAGAAAAAATATAAAGTTGGCATTAAAAAAATGTACTTTCTAGCCACAATAATAGATTTTTTCCCCATATTTTAGTCAAAACTACAATAAAAGTTTAAAAGTTATGAGGAATTTAGTATTTGTAGGTCGATAGAACGCTCTTAAGATATCGTTTATTAGCCATTATATTTTGATTACTCCAAGAAATTTATTATTTTTTTTAGCAAAAAAATGACACAGCCCTCTTTTTATGTTTGGCAAAAAATTCAAACAAATATATGTATATGGTAATTTGTGAGGAAATAATGTTCAATATAATTATAGAAAACTATTTGCTTTATACGCCTTCAACAAAGGAGTCAATACGATTAAATTAAATTTTAGATCGAATCTTTGATTTAAGGGGTTATTGCAACTCCAGAATTTTTACATATTTATCATCTAGAAAACGTTAGAAATATGTTATGAAAACATTAAATCTCCCAAGATTTATTTAAGTTTCCTGGACTTCTTTTAAGTCTCAAATGTTTTTTTAGTCATTTTTTTAAAGTTTATTAAGTCTCCTGAGTTCTATTTAAGTTTTCTGGACTTCTTTTGAGTCTCAATGTTTTTTTAGTCATTTTTCTAGTTTATTAAGTCTCCTGAGTTGTATTGTTTCCTGGACTTCTTTTGAGTCTCAAATGGTTTTTTAGTCTTTTTTTTTAATTGATTAAGTCTCCTGAGTTTCATTTAAGTTTCCTGGACTTTTTTTGAGTCTCAAATGTTTTTTTTTTGTAATTTTTCATGTATATTAAGTTTCCTGAGTTTTATTGAAGTTTCTTGGTCTTCTTTTGAGTCTTCAAATATTTTTTGAGTTTTTTTTCAAATTTATTAAGTCTCCTGAGCTGTATTTCCTCAACTTCTTTTGAGTCAAATTCTGAATTCTGTATAATTAATATTATTAGCAACCAATGAATAATAATAATTTTCCAAGATTTAAAAATGTAACTAAAATTGTGCAAAATTGATTCTTTTAATAAGTTGTGTTATTGAAATCATATTAACAATAAGTTGCAATGATTTCTGAATTACATACATAATTTGCACAAAAAACGGGCAAAATTATGGCGGTCATTAAAAAAAAATAGCATGATAATTAAAGAAAGTATAGTGCTAACTTTCAATTAAACTAGCACAACTTTTAGTATAAAAAAAGTATAAATGCACAAAAAGAGCAAAAATTGCACATAATTTGCACAAAAATATGAATAAGGTCCGGGTAGATATAATTATTGTGCTAACTTTATATAACTCAGCGTCATTTTTTAAGTTTAGTATTTTAGGTAAAGAGCATTTATGACAATTTAAAAAAAAATTGGGGACGATACGACCTTATACACGGAATTCCGAAGTTGAGGCGTTTTTTGTCTCGTTTTACATTTTTTGATATTTCTAATATTCGATTGGATATTATTTTATAGGCTCAAACACGGACCTTTCATGAGACTCAGCGGCGCACAGTTTTGCGAAGCGCCACTTTGCCATCCAAATTGATGTACGCCCCTTAGGGTTGGGCCGTTTGAGGTGATTTTTTTTTAAATGCTCGTCATAAAATTCCCTATCGATCCTTCTTTCTCGATTTTTGATTCGGTTCTTCATTCTTGCGGAATTTGACTCCAAAAAAGGGTTTGTATGGAAAAAAACTATATTTTTCGCACAAAAATGACCCTACGCAACACGGGATTGAGATTTTGTCGGACTTTTTTAAAGGGAAATGCTCATCTCGAAAAACAATACAAGACTATACGCTTAGAATTCGGGGAGAAATTTTCCATTACCCTTAAAATGGAGACAATCATCCAAAAATGTTCACATATCAGAAATCGTTCTACTGAAATGTTTGGATGATTGTGGCCATTTTAAGGGCAACGGAAAATTTCTCTCCGAATTCTAAGTGGATAGACTTGTAGGGTTTTCCACGATGAGCATTTCCCCACAAAAAAGTTCGGCAAAATCTCAATCTCGTGTTCCGTAGGGTCATTTTTTGCGAAAAATCTTTCCATGCAAACCCATTTTTTGAGTCAAATTCCGCGACAATGAAGACCCGAAGCAAAAATCGAGAAAGAGGGATCGATTGGGAATTTTATGACGAACGTTTAAAAAAAAATCACCTCAAACGGCCCAACCCTAAGGGACACACGTCAAGTTCGATATAATTCGTTTTCCCGAAATTTTTACTCCATCAAATTTGCGACAAGAGTTTGAAAGAACTAATCAACTATTTTTTTATATAATTTTCAGAAAACATGATGTTATAGCTTCACAGAAGCTGTTTCGTAAATGGTTCATTTTTTACAGTTTCGAATAGCTACAAAACAGACAAAAAAACATTTTTAAATTAATGTTCACCATTTGGAGAAAATTCGAAATTTTAAAAAACCCCATCGGTCAGGCTTTAGCTTATGTGATAACAATTACAAATTTTGTGTCAGGTGAAGTTAATGGACCACAAACTCGGCTCTTACTTTTAGGATACTTAGTTAAGGTCACGTCTATGGAAAACGATTCAATTTTAAACCGGATTCTAAAAGTTTAACAAAGTACAAATTGAACAAAAAATTTTTTTTATCTTTTTTCGTTACTTCAGGCCTGAAAGTGTAAATCGCCTAACGATTCTAATAATAGTTTTAATAGAAATAAAACTCCAAGTCATGTACCACATATATTCAAAATCCGAAGTTTTAGGGGGCAACTAGTTTCGGCTAATGAGCCATCATCAGGCCACATAAATTAATACAAGTGATTATATCAAAAAAATAAACAAATCCATAAAAATAATGTATGTGGGAAGTTAGGGTTGAGAGATATTCAACGTAAAAAAATTATTTAAGGAAAAGTTTAGAAGTGTGTAAAATAATTTTTTTTCCCCTACACTTAGGATGCTCCATATCTGAGCACTTCCAATTTACCTTCCTATTTGCATAACAGAGGTGCACCCAACCAAAATGAGATTAATGACCCTACGATGTTCTTCACCGAAGAAAGTCTCATAATTTTTATTAATTGTAAAATTGTTTTACACACTTCTAAACTTTTCCTTATTTTTTTACGTTGAATTTGATGTATCCTCATATCTCCCAAACCTAACTTCCCCACATACATTATTTTTATAGATTTGTTTTTTTTTTATATAATCACTAGTAATAATTTTTATGGCCTGAAGATGGCTCATTTGCCGAAACTAGTTGACCCCTAAAACTTTGTTTTTTGAATATATGTGGTACATAACTTTGGAGTTTTATTTCTATTAAGAATTTGACCACATTTGAGAAATGGATAACCTATTAGATTTAATAGTTTTTTGCCTAAAAACGGCCAAAAGAAGAATGTGACATGCAGGTGGTTAAATTTTGGGGATTAATTTGACGCTTGGAGAATATAAATAAACGTGGAGAAAAGAGTATCAATGTGTAAAAATAATCAAAACAATTATAAAAAGTTGCTTTTTTAATGAAATTTGGTTGAGCGCTTTCGGTCAACGACCATCATCAGAGCCTTCGTCAACAAGGGGATACCTCCCATAAAAAACACGAATTGAAGAGACATTACATTAACGATGTTAACAATAATTATTATACAGATAATAAAAACTCCAAGTCATACCACATAAATTTTTTGTTAAGTTAAACCAGATTAACTTGGCGGCAATATGTTTCTTCCACAACGATGGCCATCATCAGACAGAAAAAACGATAAACTTGTACAAGATATTAAAATTTGGTATGAAAGTTAAACAAGTCACATTGTAAAAAAAATTTATAATATTTTTGTACAAGTTTATCGTTTTTTCTGTCTGATGATGGCCATCGTTGTGTCCGAAACATGTTGCCGCCAAGTTAATCTGGTTTAACCTAACAATAAATTTATGTGGTATGACTTGGAGTTTTTATTATTCATTGAATAATTTACCACATTTGAGCTATGGATAATCTTCTGTTTTTTTTAATAATTATTTATTTTAATTTGATTTTAAATTGTGTGTTATTTATGGGAGGTATCCCTGTTGCCTAGGGCTCTGATGATGGTCGTTAACCGAAAGCGTTCAGTCAAATTTCATTAAAAAAACAATTTTTCATAATTGTCTTTATTATTTTTACACATTGAAGTACTCTTCTAAACACGTTTAATGTGTACTCCTGATACAGTATTTTTATTATTTTATTTCAAAATATAAATATCCGTACTGAAAAACAAGCTGTGGAAAAAGAAATTGCTCATTGAATCCAATTTTTCTCTGAATTTCAACGTATATAATACGCCTGAAACATATACATATAAAAAAAATTTACTATTGCAGAAGATAATTTGTCAGCAATAATTTATTTTTATTTTTACCCAGTGATAATTATTATATTAGATAATAAAATTAAAATCCCTAACTACTTACAGACTAGTGATATAAAATGGCAACGAACCTACATTACCAAAGTTAAAAATTTGAGCAATTATTAAAACCTGATGTTAAAATTATTTATTGACTTTTTAATTTGACATAATCGAAATTTCCTGTAAATTACTTTATTCAGTTTTAATTAAAAAAACTGATATTATTTGCATGCTATATTGAGCTGAAGATATTAATTTTGGTTCTGGTGTATACACATATATAAGGTAAGAGGTACATACTTGTAAAAATATTTTGGTAACTAAACTAATATTCAATAAATTTAATTTATTCCTAATAAAATTATATCAACATAAATAACATTACTTAGACTTACAAAAATACTTAATGAAAACAAATAACTTAGAAAAAAAAATTAATACATGAATAAATGCAATCTCTTTCTAATGGCACAAATCATTTACACAAATAACATAAAATTTATTAATTTATATATAAGTTTTGAGAGAAAAAACGAAATATTAATTAATGTGTATTTGAATTTATTTTGTACAATGTTGACAAATTCAGCGGTTAAGATGTGCGCATATTTTCAACATATTGTGCATTTCATTTTGATAAAAAACATTAAATGTAATGAACTGACTTCGTTCAAAAAATGGTAGACCTCCCATATCAAGCACAAAGCTACTTATTGATTTTTACATTCTAATTATTCAACTCATCTCATTTAACAAAAAGAACACATTTTCAACATCTCACTCAACTTTGGTACAGTTCTGTGCTACCTCAGAGTGTCCACCGTTCAACAAAATCACTGTCAAGAGCTGGAGACGCTGAGGCGTTCGAAGAAACAAAAATATATATAAACGGTTTATCACCTCGTCACTGTGAGAAAGGGAATAATTACATGATGTTTAGTAGAGGCCGCAGTTACGTAGGTTATTTGCGATAATGACATCGGTGACAGCGTCAAATACGAATTGTATGTTATGTGTATCAGTAGCACATGTCATATGGCAGTAGATTTCTTTGGTTGTCGATTTATTTTTCGCTTCAAATTGTGCTTGAATGTACGCCGCTGCTTCGCCATATTCTTGCGCACCTAATTCAGAAATTTTATCATTATATATATTCTAAACATATTTACAAAAAAATTAACATGTATGCTTTAACCAAAAGAAAATAACTCTTGTCACGTTTGGTGTGAATCTCTCAAAATTATGTAAACTGTCAGTTAGTGCCGTTTCTAATTTTTGAAAGGTTAATTTGTAGTATGTGTCTATGGTAATGAGATATTTCTTTTGAATTTCCTGTAAAAAAAACTATAAAAAGAAAAAAGAGAAAGTAAAAACGTGGCACATTGAAGAGTAAAGCAAAAAAGAGAAAAATATAGAAAAAAATAACAAAGATATGGGCCTAAAAGACTTGTTAAAAGTTTATATATATTTAAAAAACTTGTAGGCAATAAAATAAGATCAAATTTTGTACCCACTGTCCCACAGTACCTACCTACTACTTATAATTTCACAAGCAAAAAACATTGTGAGTTAAATACAAAAATGTAAAGCAAAGATACTACAAAATAACTGTTGCAAATTTAAATCAGCTGGAAAATTTATTTATAAAATTTTGAAATATTATTAGAAATGCAAAGGCTAAGAATAAAAGTTACCTGCGTATTCGGGAAAGCATATCGTTAAAGGCGATTTCCTAATTTTTTCTTCGAAAAGATCTTTTTTGTTGAGGAAGAGGATGATGGAGGTATCCGTAAACCATTTGTTGTTACAGATAGAGTCGAACAGTTTTAAACTTTCTTGCATACGATTCTGAAACGAAAAATTTTGTTTAGTCACAAAATAAATATATACTAGTTTTACTTACTGTCGTTTCGTCTTCATGTAAAACTTGATCATATTCACTCATAGCTACACAAAATATAATCGCTGTCACGTCTTCAAAACAATGTATCCATTTTTTCCTTTCCGACCTTTGTCCACCGACGTCAAATAATCTGGAAAATAAATAACGAAATTTATTAACAATTTATAACAAAATAAATATCAAATATTCATTAACATTTTCTGTAGCTTCTTTGGACCTTGATATTTTTTACTATATCGATAAAATTAAATAAAAAATGAGTGCGTGACCGAATTTTTATAAGTACCGATTTGATCAATCGCGAAAAAAAGATCCAAGAGATAGAGAAAAAGTTTCAAGAAGTAAGAGACAAGGGAATTGTAGTTAAGAACTAGAATAGGGCGGAAACGTTGTTTGATTTGAACAAATAAATCCGAATTATTCCATTTTCCATACTTTGGTAACCGTACAATAAAAACACGAATTTGAATCTATTTTACAGAATTTTATGTGCAATCTTGTTTTTGCTAAATGAATTTGATCTAATTATACGTTTATAGGGCATGCAAGTTTTCTCAGGATTTAGGATCAATGATCAAATCTCTGGATTAAATTTGAATTATGTTAGGCAAGTGTAACGAGTTTAAATAGATCTGGGAAATCCTAAACATTTAGTATGTAACTCTTTCATCTAACAACCGGAGATATTGTACTATAGTTTTCCTAAAATTAGCTAATTTAATTTTCCCTCTCTGTTCTCCTTTATTGCTTTGCACATCAAAAAAAATTACTTAAAAAAAGTGTCAAAAATTGAGAGAAAAGAGAGGAAATTTGAGACAAAAATGACAAATTTGAGAAAAAAAAGAAAATTACTTAAAAAAGCGGAAAAAATTGAGAGAAAAGATGGAAATTTTTGAGAGAAAAGAGGGAAAATTTAAGACAAAGTGACAAAATTTGAGAGACAAGAGGGAAAAAAGTATTAGTAGTCAAAAGTGTCTTTTTTTATAGAAAACAGGGATCATTTTGGAGAGAAAAGTGCTAAAAAAATGACTTTAAAATAGAGAAAGAGGGGAAATTTTTGACAGAAAGGTTACGAAATTTGAAGACAAAGTGACAAATTTGAAAAAAAGAGAAAATTACTTAAAAAAAGTGACACAAATTGAGAGAAAAGAGGGGTAATTTGAGACGAAAATGACAAATTTCAGAAAAAAAAAGAAAATTATTTAAAAAAAAACCGGCAAAAATTGAGAAAAGAGGGAAATTTTTGAGAAAAAAGAAGGAAAGTGACACAATTTGAGAGACGAGAGGGGAAAAAGCAGCCAAATGTGTCTTATTTGATAGAAAACATTTGATAATTTTGGAGAAAAGTGCTAAAAAAATCACTTTGAAATAGAGAAAGAGGGTAAATTTTTGAGAGAAAAGATGGGAAATTTGAAAAGAAAAAGTAACAATTTTGAGAACAAAAAAAGAGAAAATTACTTAAAAAAGTGACAAAAATTGAGTGAAAAGAGGGAAAATTTGAGATGAAAACGACAAAACTGCGGCAACAATTGAGAGAAGAGAGAAAATTTGACACAAAGTGACATAATTTGAGAGACAAGAGGGGAAAAGTAGTTAAGTGTTTTTTTTTAATAGAAAACAGGGATAATTTTGGAGAGAAAAGTTCTAAAAAAATCAGTTTGTAATAGAGAAAGACAGGAAATTTTTGAGGAAAAAATGGGAAATTTGAGAAGAAAAATGGTAAATTTGAGAAAAAAGAGAAAATTACTTAAAAAGTAAAGAGAAAAGAGGAAAAATTTGAGACAAAGTGACACAATTTGAGAGACAAGAGGGGAAAAAAGTAATTAAAAGTGTTTTTTTTTTAATAGAAAACAGAGATAATTTTGGAGAGAAAAGTGCAAAAATCGCTTTGAAACAGAGAAAGAGAGGAAATGTTTGAGAAAAAAATGTGAAATTTGAGAATAAAAAGTGACAAATTTGAGAAAAAAAGAGAAACTTATTTAAAAAGGTTACAAAATTAAGAGAAAAGAGGGGAATTTTTTGTGAGAAGAAAGAGAGGATGTCTGAGACAAAAACGTGACAAAATTTGAGAGAAAATGGCGGAAAACATTTTTGAAATAGGAAAAACTACAAGAAAAGTGTCTTTTTTGAGAGAAAAGAGGGTTAATTTTGGAGAGAAAAAAAGTACCTTTGAAATAAAGAAAACAGTGGACATTTTGAGGGAACAAAAAAAAGTACTTAAAATGTGACTTCAAATAAAAAAAATTGGTAATTTATTCACAAAATTGAGAAAAACGGGTAATTTATAATTAAATCGAAAATGTGACAAAGAGAAAAAAGAGAGAAAATTACTTAAAAAAGTGTCAAAAATTGAGCGAAAATCGATTAGTAACGAAAATGACAAATTTGAGAAAAAAAAATTGAGAGAAAAAAAGTAAAATTTGAGACAAAGTGACACAATTTGAGAGACAAGAGGGGAAAAAAGTAGTCATGTGTTTTTCTTTTAATAGAAAACGAATAATTTTGGAAAGAAAAGTGCTAAAAAAAATCACTTTAAAATAGAGACAGAGTAAATTTTTGAGAGAAAAGATGGGAAATTTAAGAAAAGTGACAAATCTGAGAAAAAAAAGAGAAAATTACTTAAAAATTGAGAGAAAAGAGGGGAATTTTTTTGAGAGGAAAGAGAAGAAATTTTAAACAAAAACGTGACAAAATTTGAGAGAAAATAGAGTAAAAATTTTTCTTTTCTTTTAATTGGAAAAAGTACTAAAAAAGTGTCTTTTTGAGAGAAAATAGGGTTAATTTTGGAGAATAAAAAGTCACTTTGAAATAGAGAACGAAAACAGTGGAAATTTTTAGGGAACAAAAAGTGGGACAAAAAGTACTTAAAATGTGACTTGAAATAAAAAAGAGGTAATTTATTCACAAAATTCAGAGAAAAAGGGGTACTTTATAATGAAAATCGAAAAAAAGGGTTCATTATGCTAGTTACTGAAAAAAGAACAAAAAATAAGTGAAAAACAAGTAAAGAAGGGGTTAGTTCATTAAGCTAGTTACTGATTGAAAAGATCAAACAGAAGAGAAAAAGCTAGCTATAGGTTAGAAAAAAAACACATAAAAAACCAAGCTTCGCTTGTTTCATTAAGCTAGTTAGTGAAAAAAAAAGAACAAAAAAACACGTGTTAGTTGTCTGTCTCTATACAGGGTGTTTCATTGGGAAATGGGCATACGGTAAGGGTAGGTAGAGGTAGCCTAGGTGGTTCTAAAAAACCCCCATATGATGGGTCTAGCGCACTTTATAACCGAGATACAGGGTGTTTTATGTATTTTGACTATTTCTTTGATGGTTTATAACTTACGATCCACATTGTATATATTTTTCATATTCACAGCATAAACTCTTCATCCTGTATTGTACCGAATACCAAATAAATATAATTAATAATCCAGGTACGGACTAGAAAAAAATGAATGAAATTGAATCAGTTTAAAACAACACCCTGTATATTAAAATTTTGAAAATTCGTTTGCAGATTTGAAAAGAGCAGAAAAAATTATGTCAAAGCAAATGTGTTTTGTGCTTCCGCATACAATTTTCGTACTTGTTAATTTGAGTCAAAATTATTTTTTCGATGTAAGGGTGGTACAAAATTTAAAAAAAAATACTTTTTCTTCTCTAAATAATAATCTTTCACTTTCAATCAATAAAATCCCTAACTAATTCATAATCTCCTAAATTTTGGATCACAACCAATGTAAAATAAGTCGACAGGCCTACACATATTTAAGACAAAATGCTAATTTCAATAACTAACTTACAAACACCCCGTATGTGTAATACAGTTATGATAATTGTATTTGTCCATTATGCTGCACTTTAAACAAATAATAAAATGAGAAAAAATTACATCCCGAAAAAGTATAACTTTATTTTAACAGATGCTCAAAGTGGCCACCATTTTGCTCAATACATTTCTGTGCTCTTTTAGTAAGATGTCTAATAGATTTCCTAATCATAGCTTGATCATTGTTCAATTCCTCGCATGCGTCCTGGATTCTCTGTAAAAGGTCTTCTCTTGTATTTATTTCAGTTGAATAGACTTTGGATTTTAAGTAACCCCAAACATAATAGTCGATTGGGTTAAAGTCGGGTCCCCTTGCAGGCCAGTTATGAGGTCCTCCCCTGCCTATCCAATTATTTGGGAAGTTGTCGTTTAAAAAGTCTCTCACTATTACTCTGAAATGAGGTGAAGCACCATCATGTTGGAAGTACATACCCCCAACATTAACATCTGCATTGTCTAGCAATATGGGTAAAATATTTTGCAGAAATTCTAAATATACTTCACCAGTTAGTAAATGTGGGAGAAAATACGGACCAATTAGCCGGTTGTTAATAACACCACACCATACATTAAACGAGAATCTTATTTGTGAATGTGTTTGTTTTATAGCAAACGGATTTTGTTGGGCCCAAACATGAGCATTTCTTGAATTATTAATACCGTCCCTGGTAAACTGAGCTTCATCGGTAAATAAGCACCTGTGCAATATTCTGTTATTTTGTAAAATCCACCTACTAAAAGCCAATCTAGGGACTTCATCTCCAACTTGAAGCCGCTGAACTTCCTGTACGTGGTACGGATAGAGATTATTTTTTTTTAATCTTCGCCACACAGTGGAATGAGGAACATTAGTGGCATGACTGATTCTTCTTGTGCTGATTTTTGGGTCGTTTTGCACAATGTCTAGAATATCTTGTTCCAAACCGATATGTCGTCTTTCATGATGTTCATTTTCTGCCACTGTTGGAAATTTACCGTGTTCTCTGAGGTAACTAAATACATTAGAAAAAGTCTTGTCATTTGGTAACCGCCGGCCAGGAAATCGCCGCTCATATTCTCTTTTGGCAGCTTTTCCATTACCATTACAAAATCCGTAGACAAACAACATGTCTGCATATTCATTTTTATCAAATTTATGGGGCATTTTCAACAAGTAATAACTGGTTATCTATCAACAAATAATCACTTAACGAACGCAAGAACACAACTACAAACTCTCAAATCATTAACTAATGTCAAAATTACACCCTGACATTAGCCAACTTGACAATTACAGCAAATTGGGATATCAAACGTAAAGTGTATTATTCGCTGACACAAACAATATGTACAGAATACTGTAGATTATTGTTATTCAAAATGCATCAGAATAATTAAGAAATTACCAAGCTCTAAGTGAAAAATTAATTAGAAACGGATAAATGATAAAGTATTCTATTCTTTTATTCTTAGTTCTTTTTTTTAATAAATACAATTTTACAGAGTTAGTGTTTCTTGAAACAAAGTTATACTTTTCTGGGATGTAATTTTTTCTCATTTCATTATTTGTTTAAAGTGCAGCATAATGAACAAATACAATTATCATAACTCTATTACACATACGGGGTATTTGTAAGTTAGTTATTGAAATTAGCATTTTGTCTTAAATATGTGTAGGCCTGTCGACTTATTTTACATTGGTTGTGATCCAAAATTTAGGAGATTATGAATTAGTTAGGGATTTTATTGATTGAAAGTGAAAGATTATTATTTAGAGAAGAAAAAGTATTTTTTTTTAAATTTTGTACCACCCTTACATCGAAAAAATAATTTTGACTCAAATTAACAAGTACGAAAATTGTATGCGGAAGCACAAAACACATTTGCTTTGACATAATTTTTTCTGCTCTTTTCAAATCTGCAAACGAATTTTCAAAATTTTAATATACAGGGTGTTGTTTTAAACTGATTCAATTTCATTCATTTTTTTCTAGTCCGTACCTGGATTATTAATTATATTTATTTGGTATTCGGTACAATACAGGATGAAGAGTTTATACTGTGAATATGAAAAATATATACAATGTGGATCGTAAGTTATAAACCATCAAAGAAATAGTCAAAATACATAAAACACCCTGTATCTCGGTTATAAAGAGCGCTAGACCCATCATATGGGGGTTTTTTAGAACCACCTAGGCGACCTCTACCTACTCTTACCGTATGCCCATTTCCCAATGAAACACCCTGTATAGTTGTAGTTTTTAAACAAACATTGTCAAACGCACTAACTCTATAGTGGTGCCATCTTACAACTAGTAAAATTGTAATATCAATTGTATTGATCGCTGAAAAGGATGTATTTCCCTTTCCGTCTTAAACAAAGACACGGTCATGGTCATTATTGAATCTTGCTACGTTGAGTGAAAAAAGTGTAATTTGTACATTATATACATCTGAAACGGCATTGAACCATCGAAGTATGTGTTCAAATCGACGTCCTCTTAACGAATGCAAAAAATATAAAGGAGAGTAAGTGAACAATTTTCTTATCAACTCGTATCTTCACCATACCTTAGACCAATCAAATGGGCGAAGTAAAAACTAGACTGAAGACAGATTCCCACTAGACGGAAAATCTGCAGGCGGATTTTCTGTATACAATTCTATTGGTCGATTTCGAATTAATTTTCAAAATCGACCAATAGAATTGGATACAGAAAATCCGCCTGCAGATTTTTCGCCTAGTGGGAATCCGTCTTTACACAGTAAATTCCTACAAGTCACCTATTCTTTGATTCCCAGATGAATGGCGACAAGTCTAGATTTATATAGACGTTACTGTCAATTGGTTGTGTCCGTCAAAGTGTTAAATATAAAATATATACTGATAAAATTAGTTAAAATTTTAGTTTTTCTTAAAATTACTTATGACTACTTCATTACAAAAAAATATGTAATTTACTCACTTGAAATTAAGATTTTTAAATGAAAAGTGAACTTCAACTATACCCGTAGTTTTCACTCTTGTTCTTAATATGTCTTGTTCCGTAGGTTGATAATCCTTTGCTCCTAGTCGATCTAAGTCATCTAAGAAACTGAAAAAAAAATAAAGATGATTAAAAATTTTAATATTTCAAAGTTTTAATATGAAAAAAAAAACAGTAAAATATAACACGAAAAAAATATTATAGAGAAAATAACTGAACAGGTTGTGCAAATTTTGTAAAATGATAAAATGCTACCATTTATCTAAGCAAAGTTGGAACGAGTAGGCAACAGGTGGCATAAAATTGAATCTAAAAGAATGAGGGTTTATATAGAGCAGACAATATTTACATTTTGATTTATATCAATAATCTGCAAGAAACGGAGTGAATCTATCTAGCCTAAATAAACTTGTAATATTTATAGTTTTTTGAAAACTTACTATTTGGCGGAATCGTTGAGCTGATACTCGTTAGAACGACCGAAGCATTCTTGAACTCCCTGATCAATCCATAACCTTTTCATAGCCGCTAAGAGTTCTTCTGAGAATGGTTCTGTATCTTCCATCCTTTGGATAACGTCGAATACCATTTTGCCGTCAATCTATAAAACACACAAAGCAAATAAATTTAAACACAACTTTACATTTTATTAGTTAATTATTATTACAATTATTAATACAGTTTTGTTTGTTTTTTTGTTACTTTGTCTACGCGAACTCAAAAACTAAAGTCTTTTTTTTAAAGAGAAGAGGGGTAATTTTGGAGAAAAAAGTGCTAAAAAAAGTCACTTTGAAAAAGCGAGAACAGTGGAAATTTTGAAGGAACAAAAATTACTTAAAATGTGACTTAATTGAAATAAAAAAGGGCTAATTTATTCATAAAATTGAGAAATATTTTTTGTTACTTTGTCTACGCGATCTCAAAAACTAAAAAAAGTCTCTTTTTTTAAAGAAAAGGGGGAAAGTACTAAAAAAGTGTCTTTTTTAAAAGAGAAGAGGGGTAATTTTGGAGAGAGAAAGTACTAAAAAAGTCACCTTGAAATAGAGAGAACAGTGGAAATTTTGAAGGAACAAAGATTACTTTTATTGTTCCTTTGTCTACGCGATCTCAGAAACTAAAAAAAGTCACTTTTTTTAAAAGAAAAGGACAAGAAATACTAAATAAGTGTCATTTTTTTAAAAGAGAAGAGGGGTAATTTTGGAGAAAAAAAAAGTGCTAAAAAAGTAACTTGAAATAAAGAGAACAGTGGAAATTTTGAAGAAACAAAAATTACTTAAATTGTGACTTAATTGAAATACAAAAAGGGGTAATTTATTCATAAAATTGAGAAAAGTTTTGTTCGTTTTTTGTTCCTTTGTCTACGCGATCTCAGAAACTAAAAAAAGTCATTTTTTGTAAAAGAAAAGGACAAGAAATACAATAAGTGTCTTTTTTTTTAAAGAGAAGAGGGGTAATTTTGGAGAGAAAAAAAAGTGCTAAAAAAGTAACTTGAAATAAAGAGAACAGTGGAAATTTTGAAAGAACAAAAATTACTTAAAATGTGACTTAACCCTTTAACTGCGGGCAAAATTTTACAGCGCAAAAATATTGAAAAATACATTAAAACATTTTTACATTAGTTGAATTTTGAGTCAATTTAAATAAAACGCCAATAAACTTGATTGTAACAAGTTTCAAAAATTTAAAACAAAACTGAGTAGGTACAAAGAAATTCAATAACTTCGAAAATTTATAAAAAAATTCAAAAATTTCAGAAAAAAAAATGTCTGGAAATTGAAAAATTTCGATAAGTTCAAAAACATATCGAAAATTTCAAAAATTTTAAAAAGGAAAAAGTCAATATATTTAAAAATTTCTAAAATATATATTTTAAAAATTTCCAGAATTTTTTTAATACTTCAAAAATGTCAGAAGTTTCAAAAAACTTTTAAAAATTTCAAATTTTGCATATTTTTTTTTCGAAAAATTCAAAAAGTAAAAATGTCAAAATATTCAAAAATTTCTAAAATATATCGAAAAATTCATCAAAGTAAAAATATTTCCAGAATTTATTTCAAAAATGTCTTAAAAACATTATTCGAAAATTTCAAAAATTTCAAAAAATGTAAAATTTGTAAAAATTTGTAAAATATGTAAAATTTTCTAAAAATTTGGAGAGAAATAACAAAACATCAAAATTGTTTATTTACGATGCCCACATCACAGGATAGTTTTTCCAAAACATTTATATGCGACATCCGCAATTAAAGGGTTAATTGAAATAAAAAAGGGGTAATTTATTCATAAAATTGATAAAAGTTTTGTTTTTTTTGTTCCAATGTCTACGCGATCTCAAAAACCAACCGAGAGATTTTCTTGAAATTTGGCAAAGTTTTCCTCTGAGAAAAATGAGCTATTTCACATGTCTAGGAAAAGCCTGTATACTATATACGCACATTTATTTATGAATGTGAGTGCACTCAGTATAATTACAAATTTTGTATAAAAAGCTTCATTTTAGACCACATTAAGAGTTTAAAATAAATATATTGCACGAATTAATTGAAAACAAAGGAAAATTAAACTGATAATGTTGATCTTGGTACATATTTTCTGTTTATCGGTTGCACAAAATTGTGAGTCATTTTTTTTTATTCCGATACTTCATTATTTACATAAATTAAAAACAAAATAATCTAACCAATAATGGAGTTCACGATGATTTATTAATTCCAAGAAGCAATAATAATTTTTATACCCTTGGAAAATGTAATTAAATTATGTATAAAAAGATCTATTTTCTTTGTAAAAAATAGTAGTCAAATTAAATTGGGAAATTTAAATATAATTTAAACAAAAAAAAACTAGTTTTATCAATTTGGCGAAAATTGTTTGCATATCAGAAAACACATATTTTTTATAATCGAAACTTACAGAACTAATAAAAATAAGTTCATTATTATAATAAAAAAAGTCTATGGACCTTAAGATTGAAAATACAAATCAACCATTTAAGAAATAAATATTAACGGTGAAGTGAAAAATAACTTGTTATATTCCTAATTTGCATAATTATAAACAATAAGAAACAAAAGTGTAAATTTTAAGTAGATGAATATATCAAATAAATTAACATTAATTTAATGTACACAAAGAAATAATTATGTAACATAATTAGGTATTTTTATTTGCATAAATTGATCTTACTTATTTGTAAAAAGATATAATTTCCAAAGTTTACGAGTAGTGTTCATTATCTAGTTTTTAATTTCTTTTTGGAACCGACATTCATTTTTAATATCTTTTAATATTATCAGGAAAATGACAGTAAATACATTGAACATTAAAATAAAACGATCTCTGTCCAATTTTTTTGTGTGCCTCTATATTTGTTTTACTTTTTTGTATCTTGTGCTGTTAGAAGAAATTACACTAGATAGATAGATTGAAAAAAAGGGCCTGTGGGTATCAATACTTCTTCCACCACGACCTTTACAGATCTATTGTGGTTGTCCTCTTGATTAGAGAACCTTATCTACATTTGTATAGTCATTAGACTCCATAATCTAGTAGAACGTAGAATTCCGCTTCATTCTTTTCTTCGCCGATTAGTAGAAACCTTAGCCTACATAGCCCTTCAAAGATGTGTACTGCGGTTCCCTCTTTCTCTTGGTAAAACCTGTAAATAGCTTCCTCTGCTAGACCTATTACATTCATATATTTGTTAAACCAACAAGTAGTTCTTCTGTTTTGAACTAGTAGGTACTCTGTGATTTTTAGCGGTGGTCCCATGATGAACTCTTTGGCCTGTCTCTGACCTGGTGAGTTCTCCTACCATTCTTGAAACCTATTTAGCTTCCATCGATTCATGGATGCTCTGACTATTGTCTTCCCAATGCCACAGAATGGTTCCGGTTCGATTAGAAATTGTGTTGCCCTTTTTCTTAAGAAAGGGTTTAGTTTGGTATTCCTAATTAATTAATCT
Organism: Neocrepidodera transversa; assembly: GCA_963243735.1. Taxonomy (NCBI): domain Eukaryota; kingdom Metazoa; phylum Arthropoda; class Insecta; order Coleoptera; family Chrysomelidae; genus Neocrepidodera; species Neocrepidodera transversa. Next base: position 8,034,503 of record OY725349.1, on the reverse strand, counting down.
TTAAAAAAGTAGTAGGAATGGTAAAAAAAGTCTTAGAAAGTCAGTACTTGCATTTAAGCCTTTTAAAATATAAAAATACACACATTAGTGAGGTGGGGATATCACCATCACATTTATTGATAGGAAAATCTAGATTATATCTTTTGCACAGTATGTAGATCTATATAAAGCTTATTATGATAGAAATGCTAGGAATAAAGTAGAATTTAAAGGAGAAAATATAACAATAGAAAAAAGGGCCAGTGAGATTTATCGTCGAAAAATAATGTAAACTTAAATTACTCCGAAAACCAACCAAAATTTAAATATATTAATAGTAAGAACGATTTATTAGAAAGTAGTAAGTCAGTTGTAGCAAATATTAATGTTACTGATGATGATTTAGGTAGTAGTATCCAGACGACTGCTAAATACAGCTTCAACAAAGATCTGAGAATAATAATTAAGAATCGGAATGAGTTGAATACAAGCACAGATTTCAGGACAAACCCTAACGAAATTACCTGGTACACAGACGGGTCAAAAACCGAAGGGGGAACTGGAGCTGGTATATACTGCGAACAGAATAAGTACCAAGAGAGTTTCTCTTTTGGAAAATATACCTCTGTATTCCAAGCAGAGGTCTATGCAATACTCGAATGTGCGAGACATAGTATTATGAGAGCCCACGAGGGTAAAAGAATTATAATCTACTCAAACAGCCAAGCAGCCCTTAAGGCCATAAGAAGCCCAAAGGTGACATCTAGACTGGTATGGGAATGTGGCGAAGAACTTAGGGAACTGGCGACCCACAATAAAGTAACTTTATCGTGGGTACCAGGTCACAAAGGTATCGCTGGAAACGAAAAGGCTGACGAGCTCGCAAAAAGCGGGTCGTCCACCCCATTAATTGGTCCAGATCCAGCGATGGGAGTACCAAAACGTACGTTTAGGAACCATATAAAAGACTGGATCAAGCGAAAACACAAATTATACTGGGACAATGTACCCGGACTTCTACACGGGAAAAAATTTATAAAAGAACCGACAAAGAACGTAACTGAAGAACTGCTTTCAATGAGTAAGAATCAACTACGAATTACCACGGGGCTCCTCACGGGACACCTTCCCACCAGAGAGCATCTAAACAAAATGGGGCTATATAACGGCGACTATGCAACTGTGAGGCGCTGGATCACAGAAGGCAAAGAATTTATGGAAAACCAAAAATGGATCCAGAAGACTACTACAAACAGCCATTAAAGAACCTGTACAAACTAGTACAGGGAACAAGGTTGATGGACTAGGTGAAGTAGACACAGAGACGAGAGATAACGCAATAAGCCCACGAGGCTGCAGTGAATCCGGTTGCAAAGAACGGTCCCGGACAAAAAAAAAACTAGTTGAACGATTAATTATCCAAACAAATTTAGAGATTAAAACTTAAGAAGAGAGGTAGATGTTATATTACCTAAGATGAAAAAGGCCATTAGAGAATTAGACGATTTTAATTAGGTTTAGTAAGTTACCTCATGGCTTTTTGTAAAAGTTAACTTGTTATTGTAACTTGTAACCAACCAACCCGGGTACATCATATTATTATTTTTCCAAGGAATTTTAGAGATATAGCGAAAACACATTATAGATATTGTGTTTTGTTTCGTCTTAGTTCTACTTAGTTTTCTCAAGACACTTCATATGTCTATGTTTATACAAAAATAAATACTACATGGTCAACATTATGACGAAAAATGTTTATTCAAACTCGGCATAAAAGCGTGTTTGAAAGCAGCAGAAAAGTCCAGTCAAAAATCAAATTTCAAGTTACCAATACCGTAACCGAAGATCCTGTATTCAGCGCCGAGACGCCGACGCCAATAATTTTGACAGACAGTTGGGTTTTACTTCTTCAAAATCCAGTCTATTCTCGCAAATTAAACTATGAACACCATCAGCAGAAGTTACAAGAAGTTCATTTAACGTCGCTAAGCACTTCGTTTGGATTTATTTTGTTTTTGCAAAAATGAATAAGAATTATTTTCACATTTTAATTTTCCAATTTCTTATTGTCGCTGAATCAGAGGTTAAAATAAGTATCGACTGAAACAGCTTATCAGATTTCCATCTTTCGTGTGTCCACGAGGAGATGACGTTTGTCAATTAATTGTATCAAAATTCAACAAATTTCTAAAATATATTGTCAATGTTAAGCTGATGCGTACTATGTCAATCCCATTATATATTACTGACCTGAAATATGGGTTACATCGCTAGTACTGATTTGGCAGTAACTAAGTAGGGTTGTCCATACAAAAAAAATAATACCCCAAAAGAGCAAAATTTGAAAATAACACAGAGAGAGACATTTACAGTACTTAGAACTTTTTGTACATATTTTTTGGTAAGCGTCCCCGTAGTGGGTGTTCGTTGGATGGAGCTTTTAACATGTTGTCTATAATTTATTAATTATGATGTTGGTTAATTTTTCCGGTTGTCCGATTTTCCCTATACCTTTATTATGCCAAATGGCGATATCATTCTTCTGAAAGAGCCCCGAAGCGCAGCAACGTCCATAAAATACCTCACTCAGAATTTTACCTTCTAGGACCACTCCCTCCCCCATTTTTTACCGATAAAATTTTTGCTAGCTTAGGTCTCTTTAGGGTGATATTTTTTCTCACTTAAGTTTTTTAAGAAAGTGGAATATTCCCCTGTTAGTGTCTCATTTATATTTTCACTGCTCACAACACTTTGTTCATGTGTTTTGTTTTTTAGTGTTTTTATCCATAATACTAACCCCAGGTATTATCTCGACTTTAAGTAATTTTTAATTTTAAACCTCTTTGCTTATCAAAAAATCTGTTTAGATCAGGAGCGCGATAATGGCTCTTTCGTTATGCAAGAGTCACTGATTTTCAAGAACTTTTGCAAAATTCAAGGAGAAATGTTTAACCGTTTAGATTTCCGTCCGACCAAAAAAGGTGTATTTTATAACATGCAGACACTTTGCCAAATCATATTGTTATAAACTGTAGAAGTGAGCAGACGTTTCTGAATTTCTCTTTTTTTTGTAGCTGCTAATCTAATATATTAAATAGTATGTTAAATTGTTTTTTGGTTATTTACTGTGTTCAATAATAAAAAGTAATAAAATTAACGGTTCCAACCGAAAAAACGGTCTCCGAGGCCAAAATTAAAGAAAAATTACGTCACAAAAGCTAGCACACACCCCCTTTAAACGATTTCTTGTGATTAAAAATAGCATACATTATTTTTTGACTTTTCGTATGTTTATTTACAGGCTTTTAAGTACTTGAGAATGACTTTCTATATCGTAATGAAAAAATTTAGGAACTGCCAAGTTAAGAAAAATTTTTTAATGAAATTGATGAACTACGAACGTCACAGTTGATTAGACCCCCCCCCCATCCCCCTTGTCATGTCTCGTCACCCTAAGCCATGCCCCTCCCACGCCCTTATTTTATGAACAGCTCCTATTGAGTTAAAAAGGCTACAGGTAAAAAAATATAAAAGTCACACACACACATTCAGAAATTACCCACACATTAAAACATTAAACTTGGTTATCTAACCTACAAAAATATTTATTTTATTAAAAGAAATCTTGACTATCTAAATCTAGCCTGTGTATTTAAAAAATATTAATTTTATTAAAAGAAGTATTGAATATCTAAATCTGGTCTGTGTTTAAAAAAAATCAAAAGGCTATGGTAGGATTCGATCCCCGGGCCCACTGCACCACTAGCGGGCACTATGTCACGCTGCTACTAGAGCTCATGCTTAAATATGTTCAAACTTTTTATTTAAGCGAATCACGTTTCACTTGTGGTAATTTCTAAAATTATCCACAAGGTAACGTGTGGATAGTCACAGTGAAAATTCATTGTTTAATAAATAACATGATTAAATAATTTCTTGCAAATAGTAAAACTTTACACAACATAGGAGTGGGAGGTCACATTATAGAGTTTCAAAAAGATTAAATTAATTTTTTTTTTTTCAAAATATTGAATCCGCTATTTTGAATTTTGAAAATCTGAATTTAGTGTCAATATCAGCGATATCAAAAACGTAAATATCCTGAAAATTATAAAATTTCAATCAAATTCCAATATTTTGGACAGCTTTTTCGATTTCCAACCATTGTTTAGTTTTTTTAGTTTAAAAAGTAAACTAATTTTCTTTGAATTAGTGCATAACAATTTATAATATAATATTCATGTCAGATAATTTAATACTTTTAACAGTAATTTTAAACTAATGTGTTATTAATAATTATACAAGGTTAACAACAAATCAGTGTCCGTATAATAAATAATAATAATAATTGAACTAAATATATTACATAAAATACTAATTTATATCCTTTATATCACGTGACTACCTAAAAATTAAAAATTGTAATACTAACCTCTCTCTCGTTATTTCCGTAACTAATTCCGAGATTTGGCATTGACCGTAAAATAGCTACCAAGGATTGTATCGTATTGCTGTAGACCACCGGCCGATATTGCTTATGGTCCTCTGGAGTAAAGCCACTTTCATGGATAATTCTGGAAAAAAATACATCGTTAGTATAATATTTCATTCTGATAACCAAACAACATGATAAAAGAAGATTTGTAAATATACAAAAAAAATCGAATCTCCATTTACGTCACAAAAAAATATCTTACGACAAGACCTATCAGTAGGTTCAGTAAGTAATATATATATTCTATGTCATGATGGATTATAAAATGTAGATAATATCATGTTTCCAAGCAATCCTTTGATATATATGGAGTCATATTTCATGTAAAACAATATTCTTTTGAAACGTGCACAACATGGCATACAATTTAGTAGTTTTATTGATTTATAGAATATTTGACGAAAAGAGGATTGAATTGCCAATTCCGTTGTTTTAACAGGCGACGGCCGCTAAACACGGAATTAAAGAGATACTTTGAATTTTATTAAACGAATGAATAACAATTTGCATTAGAAATTGTCTTGTCTTATATAACATAAAAATGGTCATAAGTGTGTACAACCAAACAACGAAATAATTTCTAAAAATAAATGTTCAAACACTTTGTGACAAACCAAACCCAAATTTTGATATAAAGAGATCCAAAATGCATTATTTTTAATATTATTTTGTTTCATCTTATTCAATTTCGTTTTCCTAGATACACTATATTTATACAAAAAGATAAAGAATGCGAACCATGCGAACCACTTTAAGATCATTAATGTTCCAATTTAAATTCGAAAATATACCTAGAATGTTGAAATATTGAAAATAATTCTTTTCGCTCATAAATATTTATGGTACTAGTAGGAAACACAGAATACCATGCGATACGACAATAGCTAACAAGAAAATGGAAAATCAAAATAAACGCAGACAAAAAAAGAAGACACGTTCCAACCGCAGAAATTCAAATTGGAGAAAATAGAGTGAGATGGACAGTAATCACAGAATATGTAAAAATAGCAATACGCAAAGGAAAAAATGCAAGAGTGCTGCTAAAAGGACTTAAGGAAGGTAAAGCAAATTGCAAATAAAGACCAAACTAAGGCTTATCAACACCATCTCCTACGCTTCAGCTACATGTGGACATACTTGCACATCAAATAAAAAGAGCATCCAAGCTCAACAAAACATACTAAAAAGACAAGCAGCAAAGGCACCATGGTATGTCACAAACAGACAGTTATACAGTGAATTTGAAAAAACAGCGATACTTTACACCATGGAAGAAAGAGCAAGAGAGCTGCAAGACGAATAACGAACAGATCCTAATATACAGATTAGAGAGCTTACAGATTACATAAGACTAGATAACAGAAGACACGCGCGACCACGAAAACACTTCAAGGAATAAAGAAACAAGAAAAGAATGGCTAAGAAAAACAAGGTAAAAAGAAGACGTAAAACTACAAATCAGTTGCAAAGACGACTACTTTGCGTTTAATCCATACAAACAAAAAGCAGCAAGGCACCAAAAAATAGAAAAAACAAAAAAGCCGCAAAGCAAAAATAACACAGGTTACAAAAAAAAAGTCCGGACTATTTGGTGGTAGTCCTAGATATTTTGGCGTCCTGAATCCGATCCCGGGGCCAGTTTTACCCCATCACGCCTGGAAAACCAGATTTCAAGGTCACTTAGAGGTTAAAACGGTTTTTTACTAACCGGCCCCAAGGTGTTCAATTTCGGTGATCCATGTGCTGTGAGATAATGCTAGTGGATCCAGGACTGATCCAAATGGCCCTAGAACCCTGCCAGATGATTGGAGTTATGCTTCGTGTCTTGCTCAAGTCTGTCCCAAGGTGGAGAACTGGCTCAGGGGGTTACTAACTGGTGGCTTTCTATTCCTCTGCCAAGCGTCGATTGTGACGATGCATTTGCCGTGAGTTCATGACCGTCCACCCAGCATTAACCTTAAGGACCCAGAATCTTGTCAAAATGTTTGTCTGGTGCTACGTGTGTTGATTAGGTCCGGCCCAGTGGGTAGGAAGTGGCCCCGTTATTACTAAGTTACGAATTTCAAGTTTCAAGCCAAGAAGTGAGAATTTGACGATAAATTTGCTTTGGTCGAACGCCGGTCCACTCAGCACTGATCTGAGAACCTATAGAACATCTGCTAATTCAAGGTGTAGAATTCTCGACCCAATTTTTGGACGATGTTCTAGGAGCACTTTGAGAACTCAATAGCCAAAATTGTACGTGTTGGCAAAGGAAGCAAAATTCACCAGATCCAATACCTCGAACCACTTGAGCATAACTCCAATGTTCTGGCAAGGTTGTAGGGCCATTTGTGTATGTGCTCGGTCCCCTGTCATTAACTCAGAGCAAACGGATCGCCGAAATTGAACTTGGCTGGCCCTGCGCTGATCCTGGTTGAGATTAAGGGACCGATTCCAATGTTTGGAAGGTATTCAAGACCTACACAGTTACCCCTCAAACAGATCGCTTGAGAAATTGTTCCGGGGCCGGTTCCAAAAAAGCACTATCTGGTTTTTTTGACGTGATGGGGTAAAACTGACCCCGGGATCGGATTCAGGATGCCAAAATACCTAGGAATACCATGGTCCGGTCAAATAGTCCGAATTTTTTTTTGTAAACCTGTGTAAATAAAAACAAAAATGACAAAAAGACACAAAAAAAATTAATTTTTATGTTACAAGCGCAAAGAAATACATGGGAAAATGAAGACAGGGTATAAATTTGATAGAATAACGTACGATGGCAATATCAGGAAGACATTATCATTACATGTGACCAAGGACCCAAATGAAATAAGGATTCCGGTCCGGTTCGGGTTCTACATAATTTGAAAAATTTCGGTTCCAGTCCGGTTCAGGTTGTGTAAAAATTATATCAATTCGGTTGTTTTTTTGGTTGAAAGAATTTTTCGACAAAACAATTTTTTTTATACATTTGCAGTCCCAGTACGTGAAAAGGTATCTAACTTGTTCGTAGCGCATTCCATTGCAGATTATTCAATTATTCATTGAATCTAAGTGATTAGTCACAAACACTGATTTAAGGGAGGGGGTGGAGGCAATCGCCCCCCCAAATACAGTGTGACCCAATTTGTTAGATTCAGTACCAAAAACAGTATTTGGGCATCAATTTTCATAGCTTAACTTGGTAAAATTGTGTTTAATAATTTCACTTTCGGAAGCTATAACTCCAGAACGGGTTAAGTTATCGGCTTCGAATTTTTACTGTGCAATATGTTTCGTGTCCTAGTTTTTGTTTACCATGTTGCCATTTTTTAAATTTGTCTACATTCTACGTAAAAAACTAATTAAAATACAACTTTTTCCAAATTCATGTTGTAATAACTTTGTCGTTAATAAAAAGTTTTTTATAAAATTTTTTTAGTTTACATTTGTAATAAAAACATGTCACAGCAAAATTCTAATTGCCCAAGATTTATAGCATTTTTACGGCAGAGGCAGTAGCCATAGAACGAAGTCTTTGTTGGTGCACGGACAACGAGATAAAGGAGGTAATTATAATATCAGACTCCAAATCTGTTATAGACAGCATTTAAAACCAAAATTTCAAATATTTTTAAAGTTGGATTATTTGTAAAATTAAACACATGATTCATATACTAGAAAACAACGGCTGTCGAATTGTTTTTGTTTGGGTCAAAGGAAACGAAAGGGTAGATCTATTTGCTAAAGAAGCAAGATCGACAGGCATTTTCAAAGAGATCCCTATATACCATGATTTATTCGCGATTTTCAAAAAAAAGATGTATACGGAATGGGCAACCTGGTGGAAAGATACAAGTTCCCGATCAAAGAACCAATACTATGCAATACACAAAGAACTCTAAAAAAAAGGTCCCATATATTTTTCAGTACCACACATCAAAAAAATACGCACAAACAATAACAAGATTAAAAATAAATCACGGAAGCTTTCCAGCCCACTTATTTAAGATCGGATTAACTAACTTGATGATATGTTCTTTAACTGCAGAAAACACACACTTAAAACAAATATCTTATTGGAAAAATTACAGGCACATAATATCAACCCTCCTCTAAATATTCCGTGTCTCCTTGCAATCGGAGAGAAAAAAATTAATGATTTACTGGTAAACTTTATTATACAGAACAATATTCAAATCTAGATTACGCATGCTTGGTGTATATGTAGATGGATAGATCATTAAATAGCATTAAAATAACTATCTGTGTGTGGCAAAAGAACTCCAGTTCAATGCCAAAAGTGGGAAAAAAAACATTTGTAATAATTCTGAATCCAGTGGTGTAGTCATATTTGAGAGAAAAAAATGCCTAATATACTTTTTTTTTGGAAAAGAAAAATTAACATAGAGGGCCTTGAAAATAGAACTTAAGCTATGAAAATTTGTGCCAAAATACTGTTTTTGAAACTGAATCTAACAAAAAAAATTAAATCAAAATCGGTTGAAAAATGCGGTTTTTCAGGGGTGCTTCCAAACAAAATGGGTCACACTGTATGTAATTTTTTTAAAAAAACTTCACGAAAATAAAAAGATTAAACTCATTAAAGTGCGCCCTTTTTAAAAGTAGCACTTTTTGAAGTCAACACTGCTACGCATGTACATTTCACACAAATACGACAGATTGTTTACAAACCGAAAAGATAAGTCAAATGAACGTAACTTGAATGACTAGACTTGGCAACATAGCACCCTTTTCAGTGATTAGATATTAAGGAGGGCGGGATATTTCCCTTTTACATTAAAAATGAGTCTACGTTTACGAACCAAACAAAAAGAGTATATTTTTAAAAATGAAACTACCAACACCATCAGCAGAAGTTGCAACATTCGACGACGTCGAGATGCTCTTCGTCCCGACGTTCAAGATTTAGACTTTTGAATTTGGAACCTTTGGTTTTCAATAATGTTGAAGAATAACGTCACCACTAACCAAAACTACACTTTTTAAAACACTTTACGTACGTTTCGCTAATTGTTGTAGCATCATCAGGAGTTGATGATAAACTCCAGTGTTTTAAAAAGTGTAGTTTTGGTTAGTGGTGACGATTTTCTTCAACATTTAATTTTCCAACCTATAAGATTTTCATCTGTTGTGTGTTCACGAGGGGGTTAAATTTATCAATTAATTGTACCACCTTAAATAATAATAAAATATATAGTTAATGTTAGGTCAATCGCATTATATATTTCTAAAATTATGGAAATTATCTTTCATCAGTTGATCATAATCAATTAAGTATCTCTCTGTAATTAAGGCTTTCGGGTATGGAATTTTAATCACTGTTACACTGTTACACTGTTATTTAATTATTACCAACATGAAAAATAAATTAAATTTTATATTGAGGCAAAATTTAAAACCAGTCAAATCCTTTCGACATAGATCAGTAATTTTTTTAATTGAATGCCACAATTTCTATTGTTGTCCTAGATTTACTACGCCGATCCCCATCCAAGCTGTTTTGACTGATTTTTCATTTTTGTTTTGTGTATGTTCTTTGGTTTGATGTTTTTCTGTCTAAGTTTTTCTCAGCGTGCTACAGTTGTTAAAAATAGAGAAAAGTGTTTGTGCATTTTTCTTTTTAAAAACGCGTTTTTTACTGCCTGTAGGTACCGTGCAGGGCCGGGTTGACCTTACCCAATTCAGGTCGAGCCGATCCCTCATACGACTCTATACACATGTCACGAACTTATTTTAATACTAGTCGGACGTTGGACTGAACGCCGACTTGTGGGATGTATCTGGAATCGAATCAGTTATTGCACTCTAACAAACAAAAATCCAATAATACTGATATGTAGTAAGAAGTATAGTGGGCTTAGCGCCTCAAAGTAAACAATAGGAAGTCACGATGTAGAGTGGAAATTCCAAATCCCTATGTTAATTAAAATTGATATGTAGCTATAAAAAATGACAAGTGACACTTATGATACTACCAAGGCTATATTATTGCGCAATAAAAAAACTAATATCGAGCAGAAAAAAAATTGTAGTATTCTAATAATGATTGATACACGATCAATAATGAAAACGGAATTATTTACCAGTCTACTGATTTTTATAAGCATTAAATAAAATTTTGCTAGACAGATTTTTTATATGAGAGAAATATTATATAAAGGAACGGTTCTAATTTATATGTATTATTTATTTTTAGAAAATGTCAAATATATGAAACGAAATAAACTACAAGGCATACCCGAAAAAGGTAAATTTTCGTACCTTTTTCAATAAAAGAAATTGACAATACTGCTTGCGGCTATAATAAAAAAAAACAGACGGATTACATAAAAAAAATAGACGACTGGATTTTGTTCGGATTTTAAAAACATAACAATTTTATAAAGAAATAATGATTATCGGAAAGATAATTACAATTATTATTTGAAATAACTATAGAACAAAAAAAATATAAATCATATTCTATTATAAAATTTTAATTTTCGAAAGTTTGAGGAATTTGTCTATGGTAAAAAAATATATGCTTATTATAAATCTGTGTTTAAAAAAAAAGAAACCATTAATCAGAAGAAAAAATAAACAACTACATCACTTTTAAAAATTCAAACGTATTTATCAATTAGTATCAACATTCGGAAGGAAAAATAACCAATAATTACGAAATAATTACACCTTGACTAAAATCTAGTCGACATAAATAAAAGATTGGAGAAAAAGTTATAAGATTTAGTCAATGGATTAGAGAGAACCGAACGATTATTTCAAGGACCATGAAAATTTATACGGGAAAGGTTTAACGAAGTTACTAATTCCGGCAAATATTAAAACCAGAAAAGCATTAATTATCTATGTTAAAATTGTTTTTAACATTATTATAAAATTCTGTTTCCAGCTTTTTGTTAAATTTGAATAGTACTTAAATGGTATATTTCTCTACTTTCTCTATCTGTTAAATTGTATTTTTGATTGAATCATTTTTAAAGAAATATGAAAGGCTTAGACAGCTTTTTGCTCCAATATCTATAAAAAAACTTGACGATTTTTGCCGTCTTGATCATACATGAAATTCCCTTTTCTTTATCAAACCACACCCTTCTTACTTCTTCCTAACCGACTAGGACACTTTTCAAGTTTTATTTTAAACCCTCCAGTCATAATTTTAGCATTTTTATGACAACCTTCGAAGTTTCAAAACTTTTATAAAGCATCTCGGAGGCTGTGTGGTGTGACGTACGTCGTAGATTAAATTGTACGAGACGCCGTTGTTTTGGATCAATATCGGTGTAATAGAAGAGAGACCTTTTTTTTAGGAAAAAATAAAAATGGAATGCTGGCCTGGCGTCTCCGTCGTCGGGATCACGGCGTATCGTAAAAGTGAATATTTGAAGTAGTTTGAATAGTTAATGTGTATGAATTAACTTTCAAATCTCGAGATACCTACGGTTTATGACGCTTTTTAGTTAGGGTAAATGAACTGAAAACAAATCATTGTTTTAAGTAGCTCAGTTAAAATAATTGTTTAATGAGATTTTTGGATTAGAAGATATTTTTCAAATGGAGACGATTACGAACCGAGCAAAGCGAGCTTGAGTAAATCTACAAAAAAACTTAAAACATGCAATTTTTTTTCTACAAAACTACCGTTAAAAATTTCCACTCAAGGAGGCAATGATAGATATTACATTTCCCCTTCTACAGTGCTTATTATTGTCAGGAAATTTTGAAGTTTCTAATTGACCTAAGCTACAGTTTGTAATGTATAAAAAATAATATATTGTAATGAAATAATTTGTTTGAATTATTGAATTTTATAATTTAATGGTTCAAAGATTATTTAAATTTTTTTTCTCGTAAATTAAGTAACAATTAAAAAAAATAATAAACAGAAATTGTCAATTTTGATAATTTATTATTGAATGTAATTTTTTTATAAGAATATTATTAAGAAATGGTTTATGTATGAGATGATATGTATAAATATGGAAATAAAATAAAGAAAATTGTATACCAATAGATTAATTATATAATTTTTCAGCGAATAATAAAACTCAAAGTCATACCACATACATTTATTTACCAGTTAAAACTGGGGGCGACATGTTTCGGCCATAACGATAGCCATCATCAGGCCTACAATACAAATATAAACCAAGTTAGGTTACAATTAGACAAACAGTTAGATAAGTGTACTAGTATCTAACTGTTTGTCTAATTGTAACCTAACTTGGTTTATATTTGTATTGTAGGCCTGATGATGGCCATTGTTATGGCCGAAACATGTCGCCCCCAGTTTTAACTGGTAAATAAATGTATGTGGTATGACTTTGAGTCTTATTATTCGTATAATAATTGACCACATTTGAGATATGGATAATCTTTTGTTCTTATATAATTTTTGTTAAAAAAAAATTACAAGATAAATAATCAAATACATGAAAACAAGTTACAAGAAATATGAGCAAAAATATAGACTATAGAAGTCTGTTAACAATAACCAATAAATTAACCTGAGACTGAAACAATCCGGAGACCGGTATCGAGACTGGGTTCACCAGTGTTGCCAATGACAAATCACCAAAATACCCGCAGCTTTGCCCCAAAATACCCGATTTTATACGCATGGAATTCCAAAATACCCGCATTTTACCCACTTACAATTTGAAGTGTTTCTTAGTTATTTATAATGGTTTTTTTTAATGTATACAACAGATTACAACACAAACAAGAGCATAAATTGAGAATAAATAATCTTCTTCTTCTTTTTCCTTTTTGAGGCCTCAGCTGCCAGGGTTATTTTCTATTCGACTTTGACATCTGACGTGAATTATGTGGAAGTGTTGACAATTGTGTTCAATGCAAAACAATTGTCTTTTTATGAATTTTTTGAGAAATAAGATGTAGCAGTAATATTTATGCTTAGTAGAAGTGGCCTCACTCCCACAAAACATCAAAACAGTGAATAATTGACATGATATGAAGATGGAAGGAAATACCCGAATTTTACCCGCAAAATTGAAATACCCCCAATAATAGCCAAAAAGCAGAAAAATACCCGAAAATCGGGTAATTACCCGCAGATTGGCAGCACTGGGATTCACGTACGAGTGTATGAAGCAGTGTTGCCAATACCCAAACTTTTTATACGCCTTCGTAGATTTAGCTTTGCAGCCACATATGTTCAGTCAGACAGACTGCCAAAAGTTCCAAATTGCATTTCACCAATACGAACAATATCGGTTCGGTTAATCCCCGGCTCTGTTTTCATTAGTCAATGACATGGAGGAGTGTGGCCTTCTCTAAAATAAACAGCCCAGCTACCAGTTAGCCACTGTCTGCGCGCCGTTCAATAAAAGTAGAGCAGAAGACACACTGAAACAACTAAGTTGTCCAAACAAACTTTGTAGTGTCCAAACTTATTTCTAAAATGAATGGAAATCCAAAAAGATCCATAGTTTTATCAGAATGTACGGAAATAATAAGGAATTTCAAAGAGTTAGAAAAAGATGCGCTGGCAAGTCAAAATATACGAAAATTGTATAATTATACGCAAATCGGCAATACTGGTGCTGAAAGCGCTTTCCGAGATCGACCCTCGAGACCTTCCAGACAATTTTTCCACCTAGTTCTTTTTTCCTCGAACTCCAAAATGGAGTGAAATGATGGATAAACCTTCACATTAATTGCTTTATACGAAGCAAATGGATTCCTATGGAACGCGAAGCTTAAGAACCATAAGGACCGCTCAAAGTCATTAACGGGAAAATCCTTCCTAAATTTGGTGTCTTGCTTGGCAATTTGGTGGCCAATTAAACATTTCAAAATGCACCCCAGGCATTCTTATGAAATTATTGGGGCCCCACCATCGTCAATTTTGATACTAGAGTTGAACAGGCTCCTAACTCATTACGACGTTCTACCCATTCCCTTACCCAATACTGTCTCTTTAGTAGATAGTGTCCCCCTTCAAACCAATCTCCCTAGAAAAGTTACTAGATTTCCCCCCAGATTGGCCTTGAACTCAAGCGAACCCGCAGCCACCTGTCCGAGATTATTCCTTTTACTAGTTATTTATTGGTTTTAAAGTCGATTTTATTTTTTTTAGAGTTAATATTGATATTAAAAATTTATAAAAATTATAAAAAAATACTCTATGATTGCGATTTTTTTCAAAATTTTATTACAAAAATTGTAGATTTCTTTCAAAAGTGGTCCTAAAATTTAATATTGATTTAAAATAAATTAAATAACCTTTGAAATATTAGATATCAAAAAGGGATTTTCACCATTTGAAAGAGGATAAAAAACTCTAAATTTACGATATACTTTGGTTTCTTCGATTTTATTTTTGAAATTGTTACATGAAAAATAAAGAATTTTTTTTTAAATTTGGTTTTGCTAAAATTATAAAATCAATGAAAAAAGTGAATACACCATTCGAAAGGTATCAAAAAGTACTATAAGTGTCATAATTTTAAAATAATATGTGTAAAAGTTGTAGCCAAAAATACGAAAAAATAAAAAAATTCAAAGGGTCCCTAATTTTTTTGACCAAAAATTTGATTTTTTTTATGTTTTAAAATTAACTTTATTAATGCATTTTGACAAAAAACTTTTTAAATTCATAGTATTTATGATATTTTCAATTTTCCCTAAAAAAAAAACAGGCGCAAGTCTATATATATTTCTTCACGCCCTCTGCCGGCGAAACTACTCGGAATTATAAAAAAAGTACAAATGAAATTTGTAGGAAATTTTATGATCTACAATTTTAATTTACTGTAATTTTTCAAAAAAATTCATAATTTTGGCTCAATGCATATATTTTTCACGCCCTCTAGCGCAGAAACCAAGCGGAATTTTTAACAAAAATAAATACAAAATATATAAAAAAATTTATGTTCTACAATTTTTTTACTGAAATTTTTTATACAAATGCATAATTTTGACTCAAAATCTAAATAAAGGCGCAAAACTCCATTTAGATTTCTTTTACGCCCTCTAGCGGCAAAACTATTCAGAATTCTAAAAAAAAAAGTAAAGACAAAATTTGTAGGAAATTTTATGTTCTACAAATTTGATTTCTTATAATTTTTTATACAAATGCATAATTCTGAGTCAAAATCCAAATGAAGGCGTAAAACTCCATATAGATTTCTTTTACGCCCTCTAGTGGCAAAACTATTCAGAATTCTAAAAAAAAGTAAAGACAAAATTTGTAGGAAATTTTATGTTCTACAATTTTGATTTCTTATAATTTTTCATACAAATGCATAATTTTGACTCAAAATCTAAATAAATGCCCAAAACCCCATATGGATTTCTTTTACGCCCTCTAGCGGCGAAACTATGCAGAATTCTAAAAAAAAAATAAAGACAAAAGTTGTAGGAAATTTTATATTCTACAATACTGTGTTTGTTCTTTTATAGAACTTTGTTTTGTACAGAAATTAAATAAAAACACCCCCTTAACCCTAAAAGGGATATTTTAATCTTCCCTGTTGTCTATACGATTTATTATTGATTATTTTAAGCTTATCTATAAGTAATAATCAATAATCGATCAAATATTTATAATATATTTATTTATCAAATGTAACAAATATTTTAGGTTAGATTTATTTTAACTAAATAATTATTCATTCATAAATAATTATTAAAAAAAAACATTATGTACCTACAAATAATAAATAAAAGTTTCTTAATGGGTATTTAAAATATTCATGCGATTAATTGTTTTCATTTTCTCCAAATTTTATTTCATTAAATCAAGTCGTTCGGTAAGAATTTTTTTTTTATAAAAAAAGATTGGCGAAACAAACAAACATAATAGAGAGTTAGGAGATCGGGCGTCGTCGTCGATTTTCGTGAAGTGTCGTGTAGCATCTTCGCCTATACTTTTAACACATTTTTGAATTATTTAGTACCATTTTAAGTGCAAAAATTATTAGTGGTAGAAAGTTGTCTAATACATTATTTTAAAAGGTATGTAAATTTTTTTAGTTTAACATTAATTATAATAATAAATTAAATCATTGATTATTGATTTTAATAATTTGAAGTATAAATAATAGTTCTTTCCATTAAATATTTTATAATCTTATAAAAACATCTACTTTTCATTTATACAGTGTGTTTATTTATTTATTTTAATAATTTCACGCATAATTATTATTTTTAATAAGTATTTTATAATATTACAATACAGGGTGATCAAATTATAAAAACAAATATTTTTCATTTATACAGTGTGTTTAATTATTTATTTTAATAATTTCAAAGATAAATAATTATTTTTATTAAATATTGCATAATATTACAATACAGGGTGATTAATTTATAAAAACATCTAATTTTCATTTATACAGTGTGTTTATTTATTTATTTTAATAATTTCAAGCATAATTATCATTTTTATTAAGTACTTTTATAATATTACAATACAGGGTGATCAAATTATAAAAACAAATATTTTTCATTTATACAGTGTGTTTAATTATTTATTTTAATAATTTCAAAGATAAATAATTATTTTTATTAAATATTGCATAATATTACAATACAGGGTGATTAATTTATAAAAACATCTATTTTTCCTTTATACAGTGTGTTTATTTATTTATTTTAATCATTTCAAGCTTAATTATTATTTTTATTAAGTATTTTATAATATTACAATACAGGGTGATCAAATTATAAAAACAAATATTTTTCATTTATACAGTGTGTTTAATTATTTATTTTAATAATTTCAAAGATAAATAATTATTTTTATTAAATATTGCATAATATTACAATACAGGGTGATTAATTTATAAAAACATCTAATTTTCATTTATACAGTGTGTTTATTTATTTATTTTAATAATTTCAAGCATAATTATCATTTTTATTAAGTATTTTATAATATTACAATACAGGGTGATCAAATTATAAAAACAAATATTTTTCATTTATACAGTGTGTTTAATTATTCATTTTAATAATTTCAAAGATAAATAATTATTTTTATTAAATATTGCATAATATTACAATACAGGGTGATTAATTTATAAAAACATCTAATTTTCATTTATACAGTGTGTTTATTTATTTATTTTAATAATTTCAAGCATAATTATCATTTTTATTAAGTATTTTATAATATTACAATACAAGGTGATCAAATTATAAAAACAAATATTTTTCATTTATACAGTGTGTTTAATTATTCATTTTAATAATTTCAAAGATAAATAATTATTTTTATTAAATATTGCATAATATTACAATACAGGGTGATTAATTTATAAAAACATCTAATTTTCATTTATACAGTGTGTTTATTTATTTATTTTAATAATTTCAAGCATAATTATCATTTTTATTAAGTATTTTATAATATTACAATACAGGGTGATCAAATTATAAAAACAAATATTTTTCATTTATACAGTGTGTTTAATTATTTATTTTAATAATTTCAAATATAAACAATTATTTTTATTAAATATTGCATAATATTACAATACAGGGTGATTAATTTATAAAAACATCTAATTTCATGGATAAATAATAATTATTGTTATCAAATATTTTATATTACAATACAGGGTGATTTATGAAAACAAATATTTTTTATTTATACAGTGTGATTATTTATTTATTTTAAAAATTTCAATTATAAATAATAATTATTTTTATTAAATATTTTTAGAATATTACAATACAGGGTGATTAATTTATAAAAACAAATATTTTTTATTTATACAGTGTGATTATTCATTTATTTTAAAAATTTCAAGTATAAATAATAATAATAATTATTATTATTATTAAATATTTTATATTATAATACAGGGTGATTAATTTATGAAAACAAATATTTTTCATTTATACAGTGTGTTTATTTATTTATTTTAATAATTTCAAGAATATATGATTATTTTTATTAAATATTTTATATTACAATACAGGGTGATTAAATTATAAAAACAAATATTTTTCATTTATACAGTGTGTTTATTTATTTATTTTAATAATTTGAAGCATAAATAATTATTATTTTTCATTTATACAGAGTGTTTATTTATTTATTTTAATAATTTCAAGCATAAATAATTATTATTTTTATTAAATGTTTTATAATATTAAAATACAGGGTGATTAAATTATAAAAACAAATATTTTTCATTTATACAGTGTGTTTATTTTAATATTTTCAAGCATAAATAATTATTATTTTTATTAAATATTTTATAATATTACAATACAGGGTGATTAATTTATAAAACAAATCTTTTTTATTTATACAGTGTGGTTATTTATTTAATTTAAAAATTTCAAGTATAAATAATAATTATCATTATTAAATATTTTATATTATAATGCAGGTAAATTAATTTATGAAAACAAATATTTTTCATTCATACAGTGTGTTTATTTATTTATTTTAATAATAGTACAATACAGGGTGAATAATTTATAAAACAAATATTTTTTATTTATACAGTGATTATTTATTTATTTTCAAAATTTCAAGTATTAATAATAATAATTATTATTAAATATTTTATATTTTAATACAGGGTGATTAATTTATGAAAAAAAATATTTTTTATTTATACAGTGTGATTATTTATTTATTTTAAAAATTTCAAGTATAAATAATAATTATTATTAAATATTTTATATTATAATACAGGGTGATTATTTTTTAAAAACAAATATTTTTCATTTATATAGTGTGATTATTTATTTATTTTAATAATTTCAATTATAAATTATAATTATTTTTATTAAAATATTTATAATATTACAATACAGGGTGATTAATTTATAAAAACATCTATTTTCCATTTATACAGTGTGTTTATTTATCTATTTTAATAATTTCAAGTATATATAATTATTATTTTTATTAAATATTTTATATTACAATACAGGGTGATTAAATTATAAAAACAAATATTTTTCATTTATACAGTGTGTTTATTTATTTATTTTAATAATTTGAAGCATAAATAATTATTAATTTTGTTAAATATTTCATAATATTACAATACAGGATGATTAAATTATAAAAAACAAATATTTTTCATTTATACAGGGTGTTTATTTATTTATTTAAAAAATTACAAGTATAAACAATAATAATAATTATTAAAAATTTTGTATTATAATACAGGGTGATTAATTTATGAAAACAAATATTTTTCATTTACACAGTGTGTTTATTTATTTATTTTAATAATTTCAAACATAAATAATTATTATTTTTATTAAAAATTTTATAATTTTACAATACTGGGTGATTTATTCATAAAAACAAATATATTTTATGTATACAGTATGATTGCATATAAATAGATAATTCTGATACATTTTTATTATTTCTTTTTTTTATATAAACAACATTATATCTTTGTATAAAAAAGTGGCTATAGTTTTATTTGTTTTAGGTGGAATTTATGGAAAAATCAAGTGGATTAGAGCAAGACTTCAGTAGATTTTTAGGTAAGAATTTAAATTTTTTTATCACCATTATCTTGATTGTAATTGCATTTTTTTGCAAAATTTTTGTTGGTTTTTAATATTTTTTTAGCAAATTTAATTTTTTATTTTTTTGCTATTATACGACAAATTTCACAATTTTTGTAAAAAAATTTTGAAAAAATTCACCATTTTAGAGTTTTTTTTTTACAAATTTTATAGTATTTTTTTTAAATATTTAATATTAATATGTATCATAACAAAAATTTTTTGAATAATTTTAAAATCAATAAATTTAATATTACATTCAATAAAAAATTATTTAACTTTCACACTATATGTATAATTTTGTTTCAGGTGGTGGGAGTTAAAATAAAAACAGGTAAAAGTAATGATACAGAGTGTTACCAAATTATTAATTAATTGGTTAGATATATTTACTTTATTTAGGTTATGATGGCGGAAAGAAGAATTTTTATCTTGCGCAAACACGACGGCAAATCATTCATATTTGCTACTCGCACACATATCGGTAAATGGTCTATGAACTCAGTGCAGTACGTCGAATTATCGGGAGTGTTATTGCTACGATAAATAAGACCCGTCCTACACGCGACCGACAACTAGCGACGGTTCTTAAACTCATACCGGGCGTTCGTTCATAGCTGCCACGGTTATGTGCGCGGGCGGCTGCGGGAAAGGATGATAGATAATTAATGGTATTGATTAATTATTGTTATACTAAATTTTGATTGGAATAAAATTTATAAACATTAAAATTAATTAATTAATGAAATCTCTAATTATGATAAAAATTGTTGAAAATTAAATAATATATATTTTTCGTAATAAAAAAAGCAAAAATTAAACTCAAAAATCATGTACCACAACATATTTATAAATATTAAATGGGGGCTATGGCGACTGGTTTCGGTTACTCATCATCTTCAGGACATATACTAAATAATTATACTTGAAGTATATAGTAATTAAAATATAAAAAGCAGAGCGCTTAAAAGTGGGCATATATGGGGAGAGGGAGGAAATACAAGAGGGGTGAATGGTATATGAAAAATTATATAAAAGTTAAAAATTAATTAAGTTAATTATTAACTTTTACTAGCACCTTTAAGTGTTCTGTTTATTATATTTTAATTAATATGGTATTTTATATATTATTTAGTATATGGTCTGAAGATGGATAGTAACCGAAACTATTTGATATATGGATTTTAATCAATTCTATTATATTCTATTATCCTCGTTGCCGGGTTGGCTGCCAAAATCGCCGGTTTGGGCGGCCACGGTTTCCGTTCGTCGCGGTTGTGTGTGCTCGAGATTAATTTTATTTAAAATTATACATCAGATTTGCCGTTGCGTATGCGCATGTCCTGATATTTATATTTATTATTTTTCCCATAGCAAATATTTCCTAAGAGAAGCATGAGCATTCTTCAAGAATGGGGAGGGGCGGCGCGCGGTTTTGAATATAAATTTTTAAATGATAATCAAATAAAATTTAATAGTTTAATTAAAAAAATAACTTTTAAAGTAAATATTAATATTTAATTTTGATTAATTTTTAATTTGTCTTAATTTAAATAACGTTTTACACCCTCCCCTATTGCCATCAAGATCAACATCTACAAGATCATCATAAACATCTGGATTGCAGCAGTATTTCAATATTTTTATATTTTTATAAAAAATAATTAATAATTTGGTATTCACTGGTATATGTTGAGCATCCTGTGACACTAATAGAACGATTATTAATGGGCCTTACTGTATATATATCCAGTACCTAGCCTGTTTTTTAATCGTACTTAAGTGATTTAAGTACTTGACTTGTAGCGACTTTAGTACGTCACAAGTTAGTATGAGATGCGTATGTTATTAAGAGTGATCATAGTAGATATGTGTGTTTGTATTAGATGATGGATATTGAGTTGTAGTGGAGTTTGTTCAGATTGAATATTAGACGTACGTCGGATCTTAAACATCCGGCGTGTGTCTAATGTTGAATTTAAACGTCCTCCAGGTATATTGACGGCATCTGACCAGGTAAAGACGATTATAAGTTATCCTTACGATTTAAAATTCATGGGAATAGGGGACGGGGATTAAATATTATGTATAGATAATTTAAAATCGGACAAGCGATGGTTACAATACTTGCTCACTGTGGCGACCTCTAAAGCAGTGCGTCACAGGCTCGTATCGATGCAGTATGTTAGTAGATTGTCTGTGTTAGGAAACATCAAGTTAGAGGATCCATAAATGGAAATGGTAATGGTCATGGTAATGGTACTGGATAATGGAGAGGATTAGGACAAGACTTCAGTACATTTTAAGGTACGGTATATTTAAAAATGAAACCAGTTTCAAAATTTTGAATTTTTAAGAAACATTGTTTTTTTTTTAACTTTAATAATGCAGTCGAAGCGCACAAAAAAAAATAAAATAAAAAAAAAATGCATTTTAATAAAAAAAAAATAAAAATTTATTTACCGTTTTGAATATTTAATGAAATAATATTAACTTCAAAATTATTTTAATTTAATTTTAAATATTTATATTTAATATACAGGCTCCCCCATAATATATATTTTTAATAACAAAATAAATAAACAATTTTTTTCTTTTTTTTTCAGGTAAGTGAAATATAAATAATACAACAGATCAGCAGTAAGTTTTAGAAACAAACTTTTTTTGGTATGTATTTTGCAAATATTATTTACATTCTCAAGCTATTTTGTAGATTGTTTAATATTTCGGAGAGTTTGATTGATTTAATTGCTCCGAACCTCGCTTCGCTCGGCTCGGAGTGGATGGTCGAGAAAATAATAATTCCAACTTTCCCTTACCATCCACTCCAAGCCGAGCGGAGCGAGGTTCGGAGCAATTAATTCAAAGTTCTTCGAAAAAAATATATTAAAAATCAAAAAAGCGTCCTGAGCTGAAGCTTTTCATAAAACTCAAAACAAAAAATTTCCCTATTAGTTCATGTACTAAAATTTTATGATAAACAAACTTTTTTGGTATGTATTTTGCAAATATTATTTACATTCTCAAGCTATATTGTCGATTGTTTAATATTTCGGAGAGTTTGATTGATTTAATTGCTCCGAACCTCGCTACGCTCGACTCGGAATGGATGGTCGAGAAAATAATAATTCCAACGTTCCCTTACCATCCACTCCGAGCCGAGCGGAGCGAGGTTCGGAACAATTAAATTAAAGTTCTTCGAAAAAAATATAATAAAAATCAAGAAAGCGTCCTGAGCTGAACCATTTCATAAAACACAAAACAAAAAATTTACTTATTAAGTAGTTCATGCACTAAAATTTTATGATAAACACTAATTCAGTGTTATAAAAAACTGGTATTATTAAAAAATAAATGTAGGAAGTACTAAAAATGGTAAAAAGTAGAGAAAAAAATAAGAAGAGAATTGGAGACTTTGATTTAATTGCTCCGAACCTCGCTACGCTCGGCTCGGAGTGGATGGTCGGGAAAATAATAATTCCAACAGTAAAAAAGGTGGAGAAAAAATAGGGAGAAAGTAGACAGAAAAAGGGAGAGGAAAGTGAGAGAATCCAACTTTCCCCTACCATCCACTCACAGCCGAGCGGAGCTAGGTTCGGTGCAATTACATCAAAGTTCTTCGAAAAAAATATAATAAAAATCAAGAAAGCGTCCTGAGCTGAACCATTTCATAAAACAAAAATCAAAACATTTCCCTATTAAGTAGTTCATGTACTAAATATCATAAACACTAATTCATTGTTATAAAAAACTGGTATTATTAAAAAATAAATGTAGGAAGTACTAAAAAAAATAGTAAAAAGAGAAAAAAATAAGAAGAGAGTTGGAGACTTTGATTGATTTAATTGCTCCGAACCTCGCTACGCTCGGCTCGGAGTGGATGGTCGGGAAAATAATAATTCCAACAGTAAAAAAAGTAGAGAAAAAATAGGGAGAAAGTAGAGAGAAAAAGGGAGAGGAAAGTAAGACAATTCAATTTAAAACAAAAAAATTGCCTATTAGTTGATGTACTAAAATTTTATGATTCACTATTATAAAAAAACTGTTATTATTAAAAAAGAAATGTAAACATAATAAAGCATTTCGAATGCACATGTACAGGTTTGCCGGTATGACAAGGAATATTTTCTTATATTGATGGAGTTTGGAGTCGCGAAAACTTCCGGGAGTTGTCAGCTCCTCTAAATCCGGTTCAAGAAAACCCGCCCCTCCGCCCCCTGAACACAAGTATTAATAATTAAATTTTAAGTTTTTTATAGAAGTGTTTTGGTTTATTTTAATGTTTTGAAAATAATTTTAAATCATTTAAATAAAATTATGAAAACTATTTTCCACTTGTAAATAGGGGAGGAAGTGGGAAAAAATATAATTTAGTAAATTAGGGGAAAAAGGTCGCAGAAAGTACTAAAAAATAGTAAAAAGTAGTGAAAAAAGGGGAGGGTAAAATTGAAGAGTGGATAGTGGGGTAAATAAATATTATAACTTTCTTAATTTTTTTTCTAAATTTGAATTTTAAGTGTCAGTAATTTTTAGATGTCTATACATACTTTTTAGAAGTCTCAGTAATTTTTTGGAAATCTGTATATACTTTTTGGAAGTATCAGTAATTTTTTGAAGTCTGTAGATAATTTTTAGAAGTTTCAATAATTTTTTGGAAGTCTGTACATAATTTTTAGAATATTTAATTTTTTTTAATAATTTTTTGCTGTATTTGAAATTAATAATTTAGAATTATTTCATTGATTATTGCTCTTAGAGCAAAATGGACAATTTTTTTGGACTTTCTGTATTAAAATATCCCGAGAAGTCTTTTTCAAAAATATAAAATTTTCAATAAAAATCGATAAGGGCCTTGTTATATTTGAAATTAATAATTCAGCATTATTTCATTGATTATGGTTCTTAGAGCAAAATGGACAATTACTACGGCCCGCTCACACTTCACCTTTGATGAAGTAGGGCAAACCGTAGTATTGAAATCGTGCAAAAATCTCTAAAATGTTTTTGCTCCAAACGACTTTAAATGTTATGAAACGTGGAACAAATTGATTTTACGCGAAAAAAAAGTCTGTCTGAGTGGATGTCTGTGCGCACGATAACTCGAGAACGGTACGGCCGATTCGAAAAATTCTTTCGCCATCGGTTTTTATTCAAAAAAGGAAGGCTGTATCAGAAGATGAGCTATTTCAGGTCCGAGGATCCTGGGCCCCCCTACTTAGTGAAACTTCTATTCGATGTATCTCGATAAGGAAAGCACATTTGTCTATACTGATTTCTTTTAAGGCGTTGTGCAAGTCAAGACGCGTCGATTGAAAAAAAAAATTGAAAAATTTGAAAAAAAAAAATTATTGGAAAAATTCCCATTTTTTGGAATCGGACTTTCTTCGGCTGACGGAAACGGGCCGTAGTCTTGAAAAATCGCGCAGAGATTAGTCCTTTTACTAGTTTATTTTTTAAATACATCAGGTTATCCATGTCTCAAATGTGGTCAACCAATGAGTAATGAAACACACAAAGTCCAGTACCACAATATATATTTGCCAAGTTGTTTTAGTGAAATTGGAAACTAGTTTTGGCTTCCGCCATCATCAGGCCTACAATAGCGCTCGTTAATACAACAGGTACAAAATTTTTAATACAGAGGGACTTACCATCAACATCATTGGGTAAAGGGTAGATATAATTTAAGTTAAACAGTTAAAAATTAAACATACTGGTACTGATAAACAAGCAATTAAAGTTAAAATACAAAATTAAAACGAATACGTTCATTGTGAGGACACAAAGTGTGTCTAGAAAATAAAAAATATTCGACCCCCATTCACATCATGGTTTCTAAAATATTTTTATCCTTTAAATTTATGTTGGCTTGTCAGCTGTCATAGTGTCAGTTGTCGGCACCATTTTGTAGTCTTGACGTCTCATATTAATGGTACTGTGACTACTATTTTCTATATTATATTTTCTAACTTTTCTCGAGCTGCCCTCAGGGGTAAGCTCCCCCATCGTAGGAGTTCTTTCCTACCCCTACGTGGGGTTCGACACTGGCCCCCGTGCCTCTTCATATCGAATGCCTATGTTGGCTTGTTTGGGTCA
Organism: Neocrepidodera transversa; assembly: GCA_963243735.1. NCBI lineage: Eukaryota > Metazoa > Arthropoda > Insecta > Coleoptera > Chrysomelidae > Neocrepidodera > Neocrepidodera transversa. Next base: position 8,008,429 of record OY725349.1, on the reverse strand, counting down.
GGTTCTTCCTGATCCCCTTTCTTTTTATCATCTTCGTTTCGAATATTTTTTATTTCCTAGACACACTTTGTGTCCTCACAATGAACGTATTCGTTTTAATTTTGTATTTTAACTTTAATTGCTTCCAGTACCAGTATGTTTAATTTTTAACTGTTTAACTTAAATTATATCTACCCTTTACCCAATGATGTTGATGGTAAGCCCCTCTTTATTAAAAATTTTGTACCTGTTGTATTAACGAGCGCTATTGTAGGCCTGATGATGGCGGAAGCCAAAACTAGTTGCCAATTTCACTAAAACAACTTGGCAAATATATATTGTGGTACTGGACTTTGTGTGTTTCATTACTCAGTTTATTTTTTGTTTATTATTTTTATTTTTTCATAAAATCCACCCCAAATTTGAGATTTGTGGCAGTAGAATGTGATTACAATATATGGCCGAGCGAGGCCATCAAGAAAATTTAGATTTTCCTTTCTATCTGGGAATGAGAAATTCCCCGAGACTTCGAGTATTGCAATATTTACATAGATGACACTAGGTCCGATTTTCATTCTGATTCTGTTGCAATATTTTTGCTGGTAACCAAAAGAGGTCAGTGCTAATTAATATTCTAAGTTGGAAAGTTGCTTGAATAGAATAATTAGAACCCTTAATCATCAACACCAAAATGTCAACATATGGATTCAAAATTATGTTACAATTGACAATTATGTTACATATTACTGTTTAGTATAATTTTTAGAAAAAATATATTACAATTTGATAATTATTAGGGATGTTGGCTTGGACCAATATGCTCGATACTAAGTTCAAATGTGTATTGAGTCCGGTACAGGGTTGGCCATCATGTTAGACCGTCGATGGGGGGGGCTTATAAATCTGAACCTTAAGTTCAGTGCGTAAAGTCGATTGCTTATTTTTTATTTAAAACCTACATATTTTTGGTAGTAGAAAAAATATTGTATGCAACTAATGCCTTGGCTCGTGCTACAAAATTCACATTCGTGAAAAAAGTATCAATTTACACAATTGTTGCATAAATAACTATTTATATTTTAACTACTTTGTACTTCATTTAATTTAAAATCGAATATCGAATACCGCTAATTAATATTAAGATTTTACAAACAATAAAATACATATAAAAAACTTACTTCATTTGCTTGACTATCGTACTCTTCCCCGATTCCCCCGCACCTGAAAAAAAAATCAAAATATTAATATAAATGTCACTGGTCTAATATATTAAATTTGGTAACTATTTAAAAATAATTAAATATAGAAACAATTGGTGTAAACCTAAGCTTCTTATTTTCTATATAAGGGAGCGCCGGTTAAAAAAAACCATTTTTATTTTGTACAATTACCAGAAATAAAATATAATATTTTTTTTCTTCTTTTTAATAATACTTTATCCAGATAGACAGAAAAAATTAGACATAAAACACAAAAAATATTTGATTACAAAATTGTTACATTGTTTTACACGCGGAAAATGAATGTAGATTTAATGAAAATTCAAGTTGAATTTTTAATGGTAAACGAAAAACGGGGGATTATCCTGATAAAATGAATTACAGTTAATGGCACAGTTTTCATAGAGTCACTGAGTGATTGTTAATGGAAAATTTTGTATTCAGTTTCCTGTAGTATGTGTAATATACGAACCTTTTAAGTATGGGAAATATATTCACGATTAAATCGAATATTTGATCAGTACTAAAATTAAAATATCAGATTAACTCAGCTGAAGATGATCTGATGTATTAGAAGCAGGGACCCGGACCCAAATGAAATAAGGGTTCCTGTCCGGTTCGGATTCTACATAATTTGAAAAATTTCGGTTCCGGTCCCGTTCTGTAAAAATCTGGTTCAGTTGAATCCGGTCCGCTTTTTTCAGTCCAAAGGAATTTTTTTTTGAAAAATTTCAGATGGTCTTTGTTCAGTTAGTTACTAATTAGTATTATATATTTGCAGTCCCAGTACATGAGTCATCTAATTTGTGGAGTTTAATGACGTCGCAAATTCATAGCTCATTCCATTGCAGATTATTCATTGAATCAAAGTAGCAATTCCATAACTTTTAATTTTATTTATTTTATATTTTACATTAAATTCGTCAAGACAAGGAACTTAGAAAGAACCGGTATTTTTTTAACGGGTTCGATACCTAAAAAAATTTTGAACGGTTACGGTTCGTGTTCAGAAAAAAATTTCTGTTCCGGTCCGGTTTTCGGTTCTAAAGGGTCCGGTCCGCGTCCGTGATTGGAAGACAAGTCATCTCCAGCCAATTTATATTTATTTTAAGAATGGCAATTAGACTGTCAGACCGACAAAATTTAACAATATTCTTAATGTTTGAATAAATTTTACTGAAATGTTATCCAGAATTTACAATCCTATCCATATGTGTTCTTAAAATCACATTAATACAATAAATATTTAATACCATATCCAAATTCTTTATTATTTTGTAATAACGTTTTCTAAACGGCTAATACTTTTCTTTATGTCATAGCTTGCATATCTATCTACGTCATTCGTCATTCAAATTCTTACAAACATTCAACATTCTTTCGCAATAATCTCTGTCTTCATTTTAACTCTTCCCTCTCGGTTTCTCTCATACGAAAAGAAAAATTTTATCTTAATATTTTATTCCATGTTTGCTAGGTGACTTAAAACGACCGTTGCACAAACGCACACCACGAATTTTTATCCAATCACATTAGGTCAACTTATCCTTACACGTATAGTTCGCCTGGCTTTTATGGGTTGGATAAAAAACCAAACTCGCCATATTATCACTGTTTTATTAGCTGTCAAAGTGAGCAGTCGCATTGAAGTAGCCATTCAAAAAGATATTCGTTAAAAATGGAGTTATGACCGCGCTTCTTTTATCACATCATTTAGGAATATTTTCTGATATTTCACCAAAGTATTTTACAGTGAATAGTGACTAACAAACAGTTAATTTCATCATTGCTAGTGTATTTAAAAATAAGGTATCTTTTATAATATAGTAAATATCATAGATAGAAATAAAAAATTCATTAATTTTCAAAATGTATACGTAAGCTTCTAAACAATTACATCTTTTTCTAAGTTTATTTCTGAACCGGAAGTCACATTACAACCGGAAGTACGTCATGTGATTAGTTTTTTGATAAGCTTTCTTAAAATATAACTTTTTTTGCTTTGGAGCATATGGTTTTTAAAATAGCAAGGTCACGTGACACTCTGAAGGTCAAAGGCCCAATTTTTTTTCTATTGTAGAGATTTCAGACTATGCTGAATCTAATGCCGTTGTCAGTTTAGCTTTTACCGTTTGTCCTCTGAAACTCGCTATACCCCAACAGACGGACGGACAAAACCAGAATATAAGACTTTTATAATAATTTACAATTATCAACTTTCCAAAAAAAAAATATATCTTTACTATAGTGTAAGAGGATTTTGAGCAAAACTATTTTGAAAAAATACGATTACGAATCGATAAATGTTGGGAAAAATTTACTTTGGCAGTCGACGTGTTAACATCGACCAATAATCGAAGGACCAAAACAGCGGCAACGGTGTTTAATTATTATTAACTTATGAAACCGCGTTTCAAGTAGTTAATCAATAAAAACAAGTATTTTATAAAAAGCACATTATTCTTTACCACACTGTAAAAACACCATGGCACTATTCACTGTATAAATAATTACATGAAATATTGAAATCTGACAAAATTTTTATAAAGTAATATGAACAAATATAACTACAGCAAGAAATGTTTGCTGTAGTCAATAGTAATATAAGCTGTCTATACGTTGTGACCGCACTCTGTGAGAGTAAATGAAACAGTGCCGTAGATTGGCGCGGTCGTCGCTTAGCCAGACATAACAACAAGTATTCTGACGAGAATTGTCTGATTGTCTAAAAATATGTGGATATAATATGTCAGTCTGATTCAGGAGATGCCAATATCATTAATAGGAATTGATATTGGTATCTTGTAAAATATCTGTATCAAATCGTAATTAATTAATCAAACATAAAGTAATTGAGTAAAAATTAAAAATTCTGTATCATAATGAAACATAATTAGCAATTCAGTAGAAATCTAAAATTGGATTTTTATTGTCGTATTAAACTTTTAATAAACGGATGTAAATAAAGATAAAATTGATGATTACTACTTGAAATAAAGTGATATTAGATCGCTAATAAATCTGTTTTAAAATGAGATTTTTCAAGTACTTAATGAGGTTTTTTGGTATTAAAAATTTTAGTATTTAAATGTGTGTGTGTGTCATTAAACAAGTAATGAAAAAAATGAAAACCAGTCAAAAGATTCCTTTGATAACGAAATCTAATAATTTCTCAAACGTAATAATAATCCAGAAACTAATAATAATCATAAAATTAAGCCTTAATCTATAAACGAAACACCAAATACTTTATTTAGATTATATGTACTAAATATAGCGTGTTGCGCGTATATTTAGGTCAATAAAAACAATCCAATTTCAATACAAGTCTTATGACATTTCTGTAATTAAAAAAAAAAAAACAAAACAAACATGTAATTTCCTGCCATGAACCCATACAGCACCGAAATCACAATATTAATCGATCAAAAGTACATATCGAATGGGTGGCACTAACTAATTACGTTTATAATTTGCAATTGCATTTGTATACATATAATTTGCTTGTTATTGTTCATTTTCATAAATTTTTAGTTGATTAAAAAATAATTAGATAGTCTACGTCTGTCCCACAACCACTATAGGGAATTCAGTGTGTTAGAGTGAGAGGATGAAGAGGTTCAGCGTGTCAGAGTCGGTCTTCAGGTACTCTAGCTCCGTCTAGTCTAATCTTCAGCTCTGCCAGGTACGTCTATCGGACCCGACGAAGCTGAAGACTAGACCAGACGGAGCTGAAGTACCTGAAGATCGGACCAGACGGATCTGAAGTACCTGAAGATTGGACCAGACGGTGCTAAAGTACCTAAAGATCGGATCAGACGCAGCTGAAGATAAGACTAAACGGAACTGAAGTACCTTAAGGTCGGACCAGATGGAGCTGAAGATTAGACCAAACGGAGCTGAAGTACCTGAAGACCGGTTCTGACAAGCTGAACTTCTGCATCCTCTCACTCTAACACACTGAATACCCTATAGTGAAGGTAAGACAAACGTAGACTATCTACTAAAATAATTTTAAGAGTCAGTGGTTCCCAGAATTTTTCAACACGATTTTTTTTTTGGTTATCTTGCTTGAAACTCTTACAAATATGAAAAAAAAAATCGGTTGTGTCGCCCCAAAACTTTCCCAACGAATACTTTTTCAGATATTTAATGATAAAGTTTCAAATTTTGACATTTTTTTATTTTTGACAGGTGAGAGTTGAAGAAATAATTTTGACTGTTCTGAATAGAGTGTTTTAAGAGCTTTTAAATGACATATTGCATGTCCAATTCCCTGACATATTGCGTCTGTCATTTTTTGATAGTGAGACTTCCGTTTGACAGATGTCGTACAAAAACTAATGAGTTCTTCCGACGGGTAACCCAATCCCATATACCAAATTTGAGCTCAATCGGATTAATACTTTTCCAGGTATTTAATGCTGAAGTTTAAAATGTTGACATTTTTTTATTTTTGACAGGTGACAGGTGGAGAAATAATTTTGACTGTTCTGAATAGAGTTTTTCAAGGGCTTTTAAATGACATACTGCATTTCCAGTTCCGTGACATATTGTATCTGTCATTTTTTGATAGTGCTACTTTCGTTCGACAGATGTCGTACAAAAACTAATGGGTTCTTCCGACGAGTAACCCAAACATCTGTACCAAATTTCAGCTCAATCGGATTAAACGTGTGGCCTCTATCGTGGAAGAATACACACACACACACACAGACCGACAGACAGATTTCCATCTGGAAATGGTCTTAATCGTCTCAGGGGACCCGAAAATGGATATTTCCGTTTTTATCTCGAAATTTTTTTTCAACTCGTTCACAATACTTTCCCTTCTAGGAGGTGGGTCGGGAAAGTAAAAACAGATAAAATTTTTAACTTTTTCCAGAGCACAAATAAGGCAATATCCAGAGATTTCAAACGAACCTATTTAAAAGGGCAGACCTTGTACCTAAAACTTTTTCGTTAATTTTTTTTGGTTTTCTTGATTACGATTTTTGAATTATATTGTGTTCTGTACCTTTTATTAATACAAGTACCAACTTTATTAATGTATAATTAAAATTATAATCATCCCTCTTACATTTAAACTAAATTAAAGGAATCTTTAATCAAATTTGAAGTCAATACTGCTTTTCTGGAAAGTCATTCCAACTTTTATATATTTTCTAACTAAACAAATAGTCTCCAGTATAAACAGATTGAATAGAGTCAGGATATTCTTCTTAAGAGCATTTGAATTGCACTTCAACACAGTCGAAATGTTCAAATTCCAAGCCTTTGGTTTTAGTCACAGAGAGCATAATACTGAATAAATTTCATCGGTTTCTGGGGTTTTGAACAGAATCGGACTTCAGAGATTAACCAATTTATTTTAAGGTAGTAAAACTCTAAATCCGGTACCACTTTTAATATAATATTTTTAAAAACTTCGTAGTTACAACGAATGAAATGGGGACGACGACTAGTTTAGGTAATATGCCATCATCAGGCCAAACTAATTACAGAGATGAATAATAAGTCACATAATACAGGTGTAACGAAGAATTAAAATTAAACGTGCGCACAGGTACATATAGGTACAACGTATGAATTATGTTTTAAAAAACGGAGGTAAGAGGGGATGAAGTGGTACTAGAAGCATTTTTAGAACATTATAAGAGTAGAATTGTAATTGAATAAGAAATTTTAAACGAATACGAGTGAGGTCTAAAAATTATATTAAATAGATTTAGACCACATTCGAGAATATGGATAAACTTTTGGATTCAATTTTTTTTTAATTTACAGTTTTGTCTACCCTGTAATACAAACAATTATACTGTTTTTAATAATCATTATAAGAATTTAGAATATTGTAAATTGCCAGAGTAGAGATGAAATAGACTGTTCGTCTTTCATTATTGTAATATTTTTGTACTTTAGGTTAGTTCGAATTTAAACACTCTGTCGAATTATAATTAATTTATTTAAGTAATACCGGGTGTCCCACTTAACTTTTCGGTGTTTTGATCGCTTATTACTCAAATAGTTTTAGGAATAGAAAAATGCGGTTTTTGCCAGTTTTATTTAAATCTATAGAAGTTTTTTTCTCAATAATGGAATATTTTATCGTAATGCCGGTTTGACCGGAAATTAACACGGTGATTTTTAGGGATAGGGCAACTTTGTTATTTTAACTAGAACACCCTGTATATTTTTAGCCTAACACAAAGCTTAATATGTAAGCTTTATAAACATATATAGTTTGTGCTACTTTTTTCGTAAATTATGGCTTAAAATTTAAGTTAAACAACTTTTAGCATTTTGTAAGGAGGTCCAATGGGGTGGGCACCGCGATCACTTGATTTAACAGTACCGGATTTTTTCTTTTGGGGTTACATCAAAGATCGCTGTTACAACCCACCCCCTAGAACCTTGGAGGAATTAAAGACCAACACAATAAATGTGATTGAAAGTATTCCTAGAGAGATGTTAATAGCTAGTTATCGAAACTTAATTAAAAGATGGCGAATGTGTATAAACGTCCAAGGACACCATTTTGAAAATTTGTTATAATAACTTTTTTTGTTAAATGTCTTTACGTTCAAAATTGTTAATTTTATTGACATTTATAATAAATTACCTTACAAAATGCTTAAAGTTGTTTAACTTAAATTTTAAGCCATAATTTACGAAAAAAGTAGCACAAACTATATATGTTTAGAAAGAAAGCTTAAATATTGAGCTTTGTGTTAGGCTAAAAATATACAGGGTGTTCTAGTTAAAATAACAAAGTTGACATATCTTTAAAAATCACCGTGTTAATTTCCGGTCAAACCGGCATTACGATAAAATATCCCATTATTGAGAAAAAAACTTCTATAGATTTCAATAAAACTGGCAAAAACCGTATGTTTCTATTCCTAAAACTATTTGAGTAATAAGCGATCAAAACCCCGAAAAGTTAAGTGGGACACCAGGTACAACTTATAATTTATATCAAACACGACAAACAAAATATACTAATTTATACTAACTCTGGTTCGTCCTTTCGGATTATTTATATTCATTTTGCTTGATCTGGAATGCTCACGTTGTTTCCAGAATAGTCGATGGATTTCTCGCGCGACTTAAAGAGTTTTGTTATACAAATACCTTTTTAAAAAGATTTTATTTATTTATATCTAATACAAGATATGTTTGTACAAAGATTTAAGCAAAACTAATGGTACCTAAAATTGGTCAGGACCCTCTAGTTTGTTACACTCGTTTAGTGTAGAGGAGTTTTTGTCAATGGCTAGATCAAGTTTTGGGTTTGTCGGAGAGTGGGACGTGGAAGTGATTTCATTCAAAATCATTTTTTTCCGTAGATAAATTTATAACAAAGAAATAGTTACAAAAGCGAGTTTCTCCTGGGTAGTACTACCTGGTACACAGTGGTAAATTACGTATTTATAATGTACTATATTACATAAGATCTACAATATAAGCGGCAAAGTCCTCAATGTAGAGCTAAACCTACTTAACCCAGAGACTTGAAATTTGGAGAATATATTCTACTCATAATATAGACACCCACGAAAAAGGGATTTTGCGAAATTTTGATTTTAAGGGGTAGAAAAACAGTGGCTTACATGGATTAAGTATATCTATATCTAAATATAGGAGAAAAGTAATAAAAAACAGGAAAAATAGAAAAAAAGTAGGAAAAATACAAAAAATAGCGAAAAGTAGAGCAAAACGGTGAAAAAATAGGTAAATTAGGAAAAAAAAGAAAGATATGGGAAAATAGTGAAAAATGGAAAAAACAGAGCTGGGGTACTGATTACCAACAGTACTTAAAAATGTACTAAAGTAGTTTACTCTAAGTATTCCAAAATCCGTGTACTGGTACTTAAACTTTTAAATATTCAGCCTAATACTTGTACTTAGTACTTACTTAAAATTTGTTTTAAGTAAATTTTTACTTGCAATGTGACAAATGAAAAATACTTAAGTACTCGAAAAGTACTTAAAACCTTTAAAAAGTACTTAAGTATTATGGATTACTGCAAAAATATTCTTCAATATGTTCGATTTGCTGTGGAAATCATGTTTCAACAAGTATTTTCTTGATTTGTTCCTGAATTTCTGAATATGTTACTTTATACTTGGTACTTAAATTTACTGTTTTTAAGTAAAACTTAATACTTAAGTACTTATACAGTGTGTCTACTTAAGTTCGCACCATATGAGAAACTTTTTATTATTAATTTTACCAAAAAATGTTATTCTTCATAAAAAGTTCTGTATTGTCTAAAACCTAGAATTCAACCATCAAATAATAATTTTTTTGACCCGTATACGAGGTGCGTCAAAAAATACAAATTTTGCTCAAGAGTAAAGTACGCTTATTTTAAAAAATATAGAAAAATGTTACTGCTTAATAAATTTAAAAAATAAAAAGTTGAAATTGTTTATCCGGGCTATTATACCATGCGTGGTCTTCTGTGGCTTTACTTCCAAACGTTTCAACTGCAGCTGCGTCAACCATCTTCAGCTGAGACTAAAACCTCCTTCGTTGTTGATAAGTCGCGAATAGTAATTCGTCCACGCCACTGAAGATAGATGTCGCAGTTATAGTCGAAACGTTTAGAAGTGATATACAAAGAAGACCACGGCATAACAGCCCGGAAATAAACAAAACCTAGATTCTTACAAAATAAAAAGTTGTTTGCATAAAGAATTGTACATATCACTTCCAAACGTTTCGACTATAACTGCGACATCCATCTTCAGTGGCGTGGACGAAGTACTATTCGCGACTTATCAAAAGCGAAGGAGGTTTCAGTCTCAGCTGAAGATGATTGCCGCAGCTGCAGTCGAAACGTTTGGAAGTAAAGCCACAGAAGACCACGCATGGCATAACATCCCGGATAAATAATTTCAACTATTTTTTAAATTTATTTAGCAGTAACATTTTTTTATATTTTTTCAAATAAGCGTACTTTACTCTTGAGCAAAATTTGTATTTTTGATGGTTGAATTTTAGGTTTTAAACAATGCAGAAGTTTTTATGAAGAATAACATTTTTTGGTAAAATTAATAACAAAAAAGTTTCTCATATGGTGCGAACTTAAGTAGACACACTGTATATTCTTGGTACTGGTACTTACTTATATTTAGATCCACTTTGAACAAGTACTTGTACTTAAGACTTAAGTACTTTTTGTCGGTACTTACAATAGCTCTGAGAGAAAATAAGGAAAAATAGAGAAAATGGGAAAAAATAGTGCAAAATACGCAAAAATAGGGACTATAAGGGATAAATGTGGAAAAATAAGGAAAAAATAATGGAAAACAGGAAAAATAGAAAGAAATGGGAAAAATATATGGAAAAATAGCGAACTATAAGGAAATATGGGTGAAAATGGTGTAAAATAGTAAAATTAGAGTAAAATAGGGAAACATATTGGAAAAAGTGAAAAATAGGAAAATTAGGGAGGACAGATAAAAACAAGGAAAAATAGGAGAAAATATGGAAAAATTGTGAAATTAAGGAATAATAGGGAAAAACAGGGAAATGATGTACATAATAATTCTTTTTTTCTCTCAAATAAATGAGAAATATTATTTTTTTTTTAATTTCGAACTTTTAGATAATTTTAGTCGGATTATTATGAATTTAGACCAAAACATTAGCACCTAGGATGGATAAAAAAATTTAAAAATAAAACAAAAAGTAGCGTCTTAAGTGACATTTGGCAATCGACCTGTACGTATTTGAAGTCTAAAGGTATGTTCATTGCTCATACGAATTTCGCAAAATATTTTGCCGTCCCCAAAAATTGATGTTCATACTCTAGCGATATATTTTGACGGTTTCTGTCAACGGTCAAGTCAGATAAGTCAAAATATTTGAAATTATTGTGCTGTGTTCATGAATTTTCTAAACAAACTGAACTACAAAAAATAATAGATTCAGAAAGAGAAACAAAACTAAATATATTGAACTTTTATAGATTATATTACGACCATTTAACAATATTGATATCTGTCACATTATGTGATACGTCATGATCCGAATCCGCAAAAAAGTTCAAATATTTGCCAAATTTTCAGGCGCCATTTCATTCGATAAATTTTGCGAAATTCGTATGATCATGAACATGCCTTTAGAATCGAAATATGGAGAAATATACCAGGTGTTCCATTTGAATTTCCAATTTTCATGTCATTTCCCGTTAAACTGGATGTGGGCCATAATTGGATTTTTATTTAAAAAAATCAATAAATAGCTCTATAATAATCGCCCAAAATTTGATATAAATCTATTAACCCCATTAAAAGTTATAGGGGTGGCCCATGACTCATTTTCAACCGGTATGTCCAGATGCATAATATTCAAATCTCACCTCAAAACACAATAGTGCAATATTGAGTAAAAAGGATGTAAATGATAGACAACTAACGCCATCAGTGGATCACGGTGTCATTTATTACTTAGGGAAAAAATTCCACTTGTGTAATAAGCGCCAGTACTAACTGGAACCGACAGAAGACCCATCTCCAAGGGGTATGAAATCCCAAACAGGTGTCAGAATTTGATTTCTATGCATTAATACCTTATACCAAGGGCTCGTCAGCGACAATTTGCCCAAATGCATAGAATTCAAATCTCACCTCGAAACACAATAGTGCAATATTGAACATTTATATATTAAATTCGTCAATACTAGCTTACACGTTTTCAACTGATTTTTATTGGAAACCCCTGATCGACAGTTTCGTTGCAAAAACAAATAGAGTAAGCTTTTGAAATACATTCCGACCATTACCATACATGTTTCATCCTTATAGGAATCATCAGTGGTACTTTGTCATACGATAGATGTCGTGACTATCTATCATTTTGTTAGTTTTATATTTTTCTAAGGTGGCAAACTTGATGACATATTTATATGAATATTAATTACATTTTCTAAATCTAATTTGGAGATATTAAAATTATTTGTATTTAAATTTTGTGCGTAAAATATTATTTTTTTCTAAGCTCTAAGATGCGACCATTGAATGTTGTTTGCCTTGTCACATTTGTGTCCTTCATTGACCCATATTTCGTCTAAACGAAACTGAAATATGGTTCAAAAGATATTTATTTCGTCAACAAATAATTTCGTCGCCAGTAGAGATTTTGTATCATTTTTCGATCATAGAAAATTTTATTCCTTAAGGGGTTTTCACAGTTGAAGAGATTTATTCAAGAAGCATATTTTTTTTTGAAAAAATAGAAAAACTATATAACTTGCAATAGTATATAAGAAATCATACTTGTCATGTATATTTTTACCTTGTTCACCAACTTTAAGAAATTTTTTAAGTAATTTAAAGTGAATATAATTATTCTCAGATTTATCTTTGAAATGCTAAATTAAGCCCAAACGACTACGCTACGCTGTCAAATCGTAGATGTAAATTTTTCAGGCGGTACGACATGGCGTCGCGACGAGCATCCCGGCTTGAATAATTTTTAAAATTCGGCTGTTTTTTTATGAGATCGACGTTGTCAATTAAATTATACAATCGGCGTTGAGGAATAGATTATTGAAATTTGACTGATTTCTACGCGATGCTTAGGGCTATTTATATGAAAATTTTTATATTTTTAACGGTATAAGATTATGGTATATTTTTAAAGTTAGGAAAAAATGATCATTCTAAATGTTTAATAATATAATTTTTTTGTATCTGTACGCAACTATACTTTTTAACACAACAAAGTAATAACCACATAATTTTTGCTTAAAACTTTTTTTTTCTAAAGGCAATAATAACGATTATAAGGGCTGGATAATTTATAATAAATAACTCTGTACTTACAATAATTTTATTATTTTATGTATTAACGAGTGTCTAAATTCACTCTACCCTGTATTAAAAAAAAAACCATGATTTTATGTCAATTCTTTGTTTTACAACTTATGGATATTTTTACACAGAAACAAATCAATATTTCCGATAATTCGTCAGTCAAGTGTTTTGCTATCTATTCTTATCAACACTTAAAAATAAAGTGTCTGTATGCTGCTTTTATATATTTAGTAGCTCTCGACAAGAGGAACTAACCACTTAATTCTTATGAAGCTATTTGCATCCATACCGTTATATTATTTTTATATTTTATTAATAAAAAATTCAATGCCATTTTTAAAACCCCCCAAAAAAAAGAAGAATTTATTAGTCATTAAAAGTCACAAAACTCTCAGCATGTTTCTTTTAACCTTGTTAAATACATTGATTTTAATAAAATGTATATATCCAAGCCATTTGGATCTAAAATACATTTGTTTATTAATTAATTTGTTTAAATAACTTTATTTTAATGATTAACTTTTATTTGTTTATTTACAATTAAAAGTAATTCTTCAGTTTGTCAACTAGTCTCACTCTTCTCTTGCTAACTAACCATCAACATTAAAGTCCTTTATCTCTATTTTTTGTGGCTTTTCACTTAACATGTGCCAGTAAATATCCTAGGCCGCTTCTACTATAGGTATAGGGAATTCAACGTGTTAGAGAGAGAGAGATATATAGGAAATTCAGCGTGTCAGAAAGAGATCGCCATATCGTCACACCCACCAGTTGAAAACGTCGTAAAATGTGACGTTTCAAACGTTTTTTCATGTTTTATTTTTGATATGAAAAAAAGCGTCGAAAACGTTGTAAAATGTGACGTTTCGAACATTTTTTAACGCTTCAAAATATTGAACGTCAAAAAACGTTCGAAACTTCACATTTTACGCCGTATTCAACTTTTTTAACGGTTACTTTTTGTTGTGAAAAAAACTTTCACTTTTTTTGCATCAAATACATGTATTTCCCATAAAAATGATGAAATATGACGTATTTTTTCGAATCAAAATTATAAGCGTGAAAAAAACGTTGAAAACGTCGTAAAATTTGACGTTTCGAACGTTTTTTCATGTTGTTTTTTGATTTGAAAAAAAAGCGTCGAAAACGTTGTAAAATGTGACGTTTCGAACATTTTTTAACGCTTCAAAATATTGAACGTTAAAAAACGTTCGAAACTTCACATTTTACGACGTTTTCAACTTTTTTAACGGTTACTTTTTGTTGAGAAAAAACTTTCATTTTTTTGCATCAAATACATGTATTTCCCATAAAATTGATGAAATATGACGTATTTTTTCGAATCAAAATTATAAGCGTGAAAAAAACGTTGGAAACGTCGTAAAATGTGACGTTTCAAACGTTTTTTCACGCGGTTTTTTAATTTGAAAAAAAGCGTCGAAAATGTTGTAAAATGTGACGTTTCGAACATTTTTTAACGCTTCAAAATATTGAACGTTAAAAAACGTTCGAAACTTCACATTTTACGACGTTTTCAACTTTTTTAACGGTTACTTTTTGTTGTGAAAAAAACTTTCACTTTTTTGCATCAAATACATGTATTTCCCATAAAATTGATGAAATATGACGTATTTTTTCGAATCAAAATTATAAGCGTGAAAAAAACGTTGGAAACGTCGTAAAATTTGACGTTTCGAACGTTTTTTCACGTGGTTTTTTGATTTGAAAAAAGCGTTGGAAACGTTGTAAAATGTGACGTTTCGAATGTTTTTTAAAGCACAGAGTAAATAACTACAGAGCCGACAGTGAGACAAGGACAATTTTAAAAGAGTGAGATAGAAAATACATCATGTGCTCTTATGGCTCTTATTGGCCAATCTCACCGATTTTATATTTCGTTAACCAATGGCCTGAAAATGATTACTTTAACAGAAGTTATTTCAATGTAGTTTGTTTTAATATTTGTTTTGCGCCTCGACTTAGCAATCTTCACAGTCGTTCAGGAAAGTTATATTTTTCCTACTCGGTAAACAATGTACTATATTTGTGTTCAACTAATTATCTCAAGGCAGATTATAAATAACTCATGAAACGTCAGTTTGAACTAGAATTTGCTTCTATTACCTGCTATATAAACTGATAAATGCAACTTCAATGTGAAAACATAAATCAAAAAAGGTGTTGAAAAAATATTAAGGAAGTTTATTGAACGAAATAGAAAGATATGTCTCCGTCTATTAAAAAAATAAAACTGAGTGGGATCTCAAAAAATCAATGTTAAAGGACCAATTTTGATTCTAAACCGCAAACATCGCTTAAGTAATATTTATTTCTCCACGACCGTTACTGAATGTATGAATTCTGAAATCATTTTTAATAATAGAATATAAACATTCACACTCTAGAGTCTGAATATTTATTCTATAATACTTGCCTCTTATGCATTTTGCATGTATTTTCATTCTTTATCAAGGTAAAGAATGGATTTTCTGTAATCGAAATAAACGATATGGGATTGCCATGGATTTCAAAAGTGTCACTGTCAGATATAAAATGGCGACGGTAATAATTATTTTCAAACAAGTTTTAATTTAAACAAAATAATTAGTGAAAAATCAAGTGAAGTAGATATAGAATTTAATAATATCCGAAATTGCAAATTATGAAAAAACATCAATGCACCAGATTTTAATTTCGGTAAGTGTACCACAGCACTATAAATATTAATACAATGTAATACAAATATGTCAACAAATAACTTGTGTTCAGATTTAATTTAATTTTGATTTATACTTTTTGATCGTGGAGAAAATATAGTCTGTTACTCAGTCAGAATGAAAAAATTCGACACTCGTGGTTCCTCACACTCGCTTTCGCTCGCGTTCGGAATTTTCCACTCGTGTCGAATTTTTCATTCTAACCTTGTTACAGAATCTACTATTATTGATAACGGACGAATTTAAAAAAATGATTAATTTTTACTGTTTGACAGCATACCGGCACATATTTTAGATATTAACCAGCACATATTATTTTCTAACGAAAAACACTTCACATTCACTTTAAGCACTAATATAAATTATTGAGTTCTATAAAAACTAGCGAGATCTTTTGGCGGAGACATAATCACATCTCGTCCTAATTGATAATAAAACTAAACTAACTTTGTTCCCGTGACGAGTTGTCACTAGAAGGGTGGTTCTTAATGTCGATGTGTTGATATAGGTTGGGTGATCCTGAGATTAAGATTCGTTGTAATTGCTCTTATTTTATCATATACGGAAGAGACAAAAATCACTGTCCGGAAGTTTGCACCGAAATTGCCAGAACCCTTTGATTTTTTCGGAGTTCTGGACTCGTTCTAGAGTTCTCGAGGGGGTGCAGATAGAGTTCTGCAATTTTTTTGCGGAATTTAAAAAAAAAACAAATTTTGGGGTGCTAACTTCATGCCGCACCCCTTTATTGAGAAAAAAGAATTCTGGGTGAATAGATATCTCAGAAATAAAGAGTTCTAGAGTTTCCGGTAGGTTTTGCAAAGAGTTCTGGGAATTTGCGGAAATTACAAAAAAAAAAACTTGGGGTGCTAACTTTCATGCCGCACCCTTTTTTATTTACTGGGTAGTTTTAGTCACTTAGGGCTGGTCTTAAATACAGCACCCCTGAGTTCCGACACGAAAAAATACTGAAAATTAGGAAAATGGATATTTTTATTACCAAGGGGTGCTACAAAGTTCCGATTTTTGTCGCAAATTTTTTGCCAGAATATTCAATTTTTTATTTACTGGGCAGTTTTAGTCACTTAGGGCTGGTTTTAAATACAGCACCCCTGAGTTCCGACACGAAAAAATGCTGAAAATTAATATTTTCAAGGGGTGCTACAAAGTTCCGATTTTTGTCGCAAATTTTTACCAGAATATTCAATTCTTTATTTACTAGACAGTTTTGGACACTTAGGGCTGGTTTTAAACACAGCACCCCTGAGTTCTGACTCGAAAAAATACTGAAAATTATGAAAATGGATATTTTCAAGGGGTGCTACAAAGTTCCGATTTTTGTCGCAAATTTTTCGGCAGAACATTCAATTTTTTATTTACTGGTCAGTTTTGGTCACTTAGGGCTGGTTTTAAATACAGCACCCCTGAGTTCTGACTCGAAAAAATACTGAAAATTATGAAAATAGATATGTTCAAGGTGTGCTACAAAGTTCCGATTTTTGTCGCTGTGCATCAATGTGATTATTTTTTTATAATCAACACTAAATCAGCATCACTGTTTATTCATTTACCTCTTCTACGGGGAATAGTTATGAAAACAATCATGTAGTTAAGTTTTTTTTTATTTCAGTACAAAATAACTTCTATATAAAAAAATTAAATTTTATTCTAAATTTAACAACATAAAAACAAACATGTAAATCTTTCTTTGTACTTATCACAATTGTCATAATGACAGTTTCCTTTCTATGCAGAATGTCAAAAGTTCCAGGCGTTTTTTCTTGCTACTATCACTATTTTAAATTATTTTTTTGGTAATACATTTGGTACTCTCTTAATATTGTTTCTTTATGACATAAACTATGTATAAAAAATAATTTCGTTGATTTGGAAGAAAAACGTCACAAGTCAAAAATAATAATGGTGGACTCCATATCCATTTTCATAATTTTCAGTATTTTTTCGAGTCAGAACTCAGGGGTGCTGTATTTAAAACCAGCCCAAAGAGACCAAAACTGCCCAGTAAATAAAAAATTGAATATTCTGGCGACAAATTAGCGACAAAAAACGGAACTTTGTAACACCCCTTGAAAATATCCAGTAAATAAAAAAGGATGCGGCAGGAAGTTAGCAGCCCAATTTTTTTTTGTGATTTCCGAAAATTCCCAGAACACTTTGCAAAACCTACCGAGAACTCTAGAACTCTTTATTTCTGAGATATATATTCACCTAGAACTCTTTTTTCTCACAAATGGGGTGCGGGAAATTTGTTTTTTAAAAATTCCGCAAAAAATTGCAGAACTCTATCTGCACCTCCTCCCTCTAGAACTCTAGAACTATTCAATACGAGTCCAGAACTCCGAAAAAATCAAAGGGTTCCGGCAATTGGGGTGCCAACTTCCGGGCGGTACAACAATTAAGCTAGAATTGGAAAGGGCAAATGATAATTATGTTGCTAACTGAGTTTGCCACTAGATATAATAATATTAACTATTTTTAGATACATTAAAATATGAAGTACAGTAAGTTTTATTTGATTGGATTATTTCTGGGTAAAGGATGAAATTATTATTGCTACATCAATTCATTATTTAACTCTTAGGGCCGGTTGTATAAAACAATTTTGATCTTGAGTTCAACGGAACGCCGATCAAGCCGTGAACTACGTTCATTCGTTATTACGTTGTTCAATGTAAACTGAACTGTAGATCAGTTGAACTGTGTTTAGCTTATGTTGGCACTAGCGATATTTAGTTACTTTTCGTTTTTTCCGATTTTTGACAGATAGCAGAACCTAAATTTTTGACTTTTGGTTTTGGCAGGATCTGAATTTATCTTTTATTTGTGTTTGTTTATAAAATATTATATATTTTTTGATAGTAAAAGTAGGAAGGTAAGTACAAATAAATTGTTATTTTTGTTAGCTGCAAAATCAATATTAGTAATGTATGTTAAATTTATTTCATAATGTTTTAAAGGTTTTTATATTTGTTTTTAGATTAGTATTTGGTGGTGAAACAGCTTGTCAGCAAAGACAATACATGGAAAGAGAACATCATTTAAGAGTGGAAATGATGAAAGAAAGGCACCAGCATCAAATGGATTTGGACTCGAAAGAAAGTGACGAAAGAATCCTTATTCAGGCTAAGAAAGCAGAAGTAGAGCTTGAAATCCTTCTACTGCAGAAAGAGCATCTGCTAAAACAATTTAATTCTAGTATTTAAATTTTAGTTAATATAAATATATTTTTATAAATGTTGTTTTATTTCATCCCACCTTTTCTAAAGAAGTAAAAATGCAAATTTAAAAAATGCATTTATAAATAGGTATCAAAAAAATAAAATAAGTAAATTGATAAAATATAGTTTTTATTCTACTTATGTGCTAGAAGTACAACAGGCATCCTAGCATCATTCATTATAACATTCACAAGACCCAAAAAATCTTCATCATCAGTTATGGTTTCGTCAATTTCATACATTTTAATATAACAATCGAAATGTCAAATACGGTAAACAACAGAAAAGAAAATTTGTGAGGTTACAAAGTTACTTTGATCGACAGTTCGACTTCCTGAACGTCCGTAAATGGGCGTTCACTTGAACTCCCGATTTGAACTGAGATCAGTGTAAAATACTGTTGGTGCAACAACTTTTTTAATTTAAACTGCAGTTCGGCTGTGAACTACAGTTCAAAACGTATATACAACCGGCCCTTAATGTGTCATTATTGACACGTTTATATAAATACCAATAGTCATATACTTGTTAAAATAGATCAGAAATAAAACTGGTCCCAGGATTGATCCGTGAGACACTTCATATGTTTAGGCTATTAGTTATTTTACAACTTGAGATATCTGACCCAAATAAGACTTTACCTACAATTTGATCCATGAAACCATAATTTTCTTCAAGAGTTTTTATAACTAACGTAATAGACTCAAAGTGTTGTGTAATTTTTTCATTTTCACAATATTCTAAGATAGTTTTTCCGGTTTTTCGAATATAATAATTAGTCAATTTTTAAAATCATAAATCTACGTTGTCGAATTAACTCCTGAGCACTTTAATTAGCCCTAGCGAAAAAAGGCAATTTTCTCCTGTGTACCTCGGGAAGAATAGAAAAGAATAAAATTAGTAATCAATCCACTCCAGCGAGAAACGTAAGAGCAGATCTCGTATATCCTCCCTTTATTGTGCTTGCCGCACAGAAAACTTTATTGATTCCCCTTCAGGACCGGATTAGGCCATTTTATCCCATTTCATCAGTTCGTGTTTAATTTAGTCAGCATGTTTGGAATTATTTATTGGAAATGATTGCGGAGAATAAAAGACCGATGTCCTGTCAGAATTTTACTAATGGATTAGATTGTGGAGTACAAGCGGTTTTTAATTAACTATCGACTGGCTGGGTTTGAAATTATTATACCAGGTCTAGTAAAGCCCATCATAGATTTTTTTTAGCATATTTAGGAAAATAGAGCTGTTATAATAATAATAATAATAATTGATTAAATGGATAGAACATTTATTAAAAGATCAATCCTGTTTCTCAGCTCTAATTGCTAGAATACATATTTGGAAACTAAATTGTTTACCGACAGCTCCAGTCTATTATCAAAAATTGAACTATCAAGACTGATAATTGAAGCTCCAAAATTCAACGTCTAGACGTCGATGCAATGTATACTAATCGCCCACATTTGGCGACGCCACGCTAGACCAGTCACGCCCCGGTGTCCATAATTTCAAAATACAGTTCTGTTTTTTAGGGTTCCGTACCCCAAAATGGTTAAAATGGAACCATATTGCTCTCACTCGCGTGTCTGTCCGTCCATCTGTCACACCGTTCTAGCAGCTAAACCACTGAAGCTACAGTCTTTTCTGTTGGTAAACCTGACTGACGTTTGCTTGGATTATTCTACGCGAAATTCCCACATCTATTAACTTATATCGAAAATACTTCACTAAAGTATTCCAATACACCCATTCCTTCGCATTCCCCATGTTAAAACCCATAAAAAAACGCCAAGCTCCAGTCTGGCAAAATTGCGTTAATTCAAGGTCACTCATGACCTGAACAGCCTCCGCTAGCCGGGACTCTATCCGCTTCAGTTCAAAGCGGATCAAAGCTGAACAGAAGAGAATCGAGACTCATCTAGCGGAGGCTGCTGACGTCACGAGTGACCTTGAATTATTACAATTAAGCTCCAGTCTGGCAAAATTGCGTTAATTCAAGGTCACTCATGACGTGAACAGCCTCCGCTAGCCGAGTCTCGATCCGATTCAGTTCAAAGTGGATCAAAGCTGATCAGAAGCGGATCGAGATTCATCTAGCAGAGGCTGCTGACGTCACGAGTGACCTTAAATTAAGGCAATTAAGCTCCAGTCTGGCAAAATTGCGTTATTTCAAGGTCACTCATGACGTGAACAGCCTCCGCTAGCCGAGTCTCGATCCGCTTCAGTTCAAAGTGGATCAAAGCTGAACAGAAGAGAATCGAGACTCATCTAGCGGAGGCTGCTGACGTCACGAGTGACCTTGAATTATTACAATTAAGCTCCAGTCTGGCAAAATTGCGTTAATTCAAGGTCACTCATGACGTGAACAGCCTCTGCGAGCCGAGTGTCGATCCGATTCAGTTCAAAGTGGATCCAAGCTGATCAGAAGCGGATCGAGACACTCCATCGGAGGCTGCTGATGTCACGAGTGACCTTGAATTAAGGCAATTTGGCCAGAACGGACCTTCGCGTTTTCTTATGGGATTTAACATTGTAAATATGAAGGAACGGGTGCTGCTTCTTTACTTTCCATCTTATTTGATATACTTCGCTGACAATGTAGTCTTTTGGCCTTAATTTATTATTTAAAGATAAATTTTGTTTTTTATATTGCATTATTTACATAATGTGTTATAGATTTCACCTTATTCTATATTGGTTCTATTGTCTTCTTGTGGCTGGATCATTATTGTATAGTTATCATACTACGCGTCTCGGTTAACTAACTACTCTCACGACAGTAATCAAACACTTCCCACCTCGGTGTGTAAAATACTATAACATATACCCCTCGATCTGTAAATTTAACCCCATAAACTGCGTCTAGTCAATTTTTTTCAAAATTTTGCTTTGAAGCAAATGTTTTCGACTGAATAATCCACCTAAAAAGCCCTCGACCTTCGGTCTCGGGTTTTTAATGGTGGATTATTCAATCTCAAAAATTTTCTAAGCAAAATTTTTCAAAAAAAGCTAGCCGCAGTTTATCCGGTTAAATTTGCAGTTCTCGGGATATAACCTGCGAATAAACTTACCGTATAACATTTAATAATGATTAAATCAAATAAACAAACAAATCCATAAATATAAAATTATGTGGGAAAGTTGGGGTAGGGATATATGAGGATACATGAAAATTCAACTTAAATTTAAAAAATATGGAACGAATAGGGAAGTGTTTAAAACACTGTTAAAAATTTGGTAGGTGGGATAATCTTCATTAGGAAGATCTGTGTTGAGTGGTTGTGCAAAAAGGAGTGTAAAAATGAAAAACCCAAATCTTGAAAATCCAAGAAGGGTTGAAAATTCGGTTTATCTAATGTAGAAAAACCGGAAAAGTTGAGAAAGAAGTTGTAGGTGGGAACATCCTGGTTAGGCGGACATGCCTGTACCAGGGGAGCCGGCACCACAAAATAAACACCCCCCCCCCGGGCTAACCCGAACAGGTGAAAAAGGAAGAGCAGCAGCTGGTGGAGCAATGTGCCCCAAAGAGTAACCGGGTAGTAAGCCCGAAACTTAAATGTGTTAAAAGGGATCATCGGAGGACGTTGTGACATCAACTAGCACAGACAGATACTGTAACAAGATGGTTGCGCGACAGATGACAGGTGACTGAAAGTAGGTGAAGGATAAGAGGGAAGGCGGGAATTTCAGTTATTCTAAAAATGACCTAAAAATTACATGTGATCGATTTTATATTATTAATTATTTGCTAATTCTTTGGATATTCATTTAATGGAGCCCCAACGATTTATTAACAATGTTTCTTTATACTTTTAAGCCAAATGGTGTAATCATACATCTAGGACGCCTCGGAACGGAACAGTAAGTAATTTTTCTTAACGAATAAATATCATTCTTGAGAGCTTTGTCTTTTGATTTATATTTACCTGTCACCTAAAATAATTGAGGTTGAAAGAGCGACTGGTTTCGACGAAATTAAACCATCATCAGGCCTAAAACGATTACACCCAATAAATTTGAAGGAAGGGGAAGGGTTTTTTATATTAAATTGAAATTAAATTAATTGGTATTACATGACGCAATATGTAATTAAAATTAATAAACGAAAATTTAAAAATTAAAAATGTGGTACAAAGTGGTCAAATTTATACATAAAAGGGGGGTGACAATATGTTAACATAGGATGTCTAAGTGTGGACATATAAAACCCCTTCCCCCATGAATACATTGGTAAGATACAAACTTTGTTATTAATCTCTTCAAGTTTATTGACGGTAGTCGTTTTAGGCCTGATGATGGTGGCGAAATTTCGCCGAAACTAGGCAAGCTTTTTAACTTGAAGTTATATCAATAAATCAATTGTAGTATAGTTTTGTTACCTTATCGGTTGACCATATTAGAGAACATGGATTGGCCTAAAAATAATTTCTGTTACTGGCAATTTAAAAAAAAACTAGTTTGGGTCAAATTCTCGTAAAACGAACTAAATATCTATAAACCCCTCGTATATCTTTATAAATATGTCATGCGACGGTGTGGTCTGATTAAAACTCAGATATGCCAAAACCATCAAAAGGAAGTAGTTGCATTTAACATAAAATTCGGTTTGAAGTATGAACGGCATTAAAATTCATAATTAGTAGTTCCGAGTTGAAAGCGCGTTTCTCTCTCCATACAAAGCTGTCATTATTGAGTTAGTGTTGTGCTGGGAGCCAACCACTTAACACGACATTATGTTAGTAAACATCAGGCTGTAATGTAATTCAAGAGAGATGACTAAATAATGCGTTTCATTAATTTAAGAGGACGTAGGGTGTTGCCCGGCTTTTGTTCAATTATGGCATCATTTTAGTCAAATAATTGGAAAACAAAGAATTATTACACAACAAAATTGATCAACTTCGAATTAATTTAAAAGCTTGTAATATAAAACCTAATTTCGTGAAACTCCAAAAATTATAAATTTTGAATTTACTGGAAATATAATTTGAGTATAATATAAAGAAATCAGTAGAAAAAAGTCAAAGAAAAAAGAATGAGGGAATAGTGGGAAAAACAGAAAATACATTTAACGGGTGGATCAGTCCCCATATTCGATTCATCATGGGGACGGATGTAAACTGGGCGCGAAAATAATCCCTTTACCTGAAGTTGTAAAATTATTTTTGATCCTAACATGTAAACTGGGCGCGGGACCTTTCTTAAGCGGCTTATAGGATAATAAATAAAAAGACGAAATAGTGACCAGATTGATGTTTAATATCTTTTAGAAAAAAAATTCAGTTTTCCCTTTTCATACCAAATTCTCTCATTTTTGGTCAAAGTCTCTTGTTTATCAGAAATCTCCCCTTTTTTAGCCGAAATCTCCCGTTTTGAGCAAAAATCTTCCATTTTTTTTTAAACCAAAATCTCCCTTTTTTAATCAAAAACCTCAGTTTTTTAGACTAAATTTTCCCTTTTCGAGCAAAGTTCTCTTATTTTTAACCAAAATCCCCTTGTTAAGATGAAATCTTCCCATTTTTTAGATGAAATCTCAAATTTTTTAGCTGAAATCGCCCCTTTTTAGCTGAAATATTCCATTTTTCAGAGTAAATCTCCCCTTTTTAAGCAAAATTGTCAGTTTTTTAGTCTAAATTTTCCCTTTTCTAGCAAAATTCTCTTATTTTTAGTCAAAATCCCCTTGTTAAGATGAAATTTCCCCATTTTTAGACAAAATCTTCCGTTTTTTAGACGACACATTCATTCGCCCTTTTCTACCGAAAACTCCCTCTTTTTAACCGAAATCTCCTATTTTTTAGCTCCTTTTTTTAGTCAAATTCTCCTATTTCTGCCAAAATATCAATTTTTGACCAAAATCTCCCCTTTTAGCCAAAATCTCCCCTTTTTAATCAAAATCTCCCCTTTTTACCCAAAATCTCCCCTATTTAGTAAGGAAAAGGATGTTAAAAATATATAATACACATACGGAACCTGTGAACAAATTTTTAGCGGTACATATTTAAAATTCGATTGAAACTTTAATAAAAAAGTAATTGTTGACTTATTTCTAATTATTGTTAAATTATAATAATCTTGTTATATTTGTGATATTATTTTATTCACATATCTTAGAAATTTTTCTCTAAACTCGTTAATAAATATAAGTTACGAGAAATAGACTGCATTACCTAAAATGTACTTCTTATTTATAATGTATTAATAAACTACATACCGTAAAATTTGTTTTTTTTAATACTCGAATAATAACGCACAATAAATACAGATACCAATACAAGGTGTTTCATAATTGAATGTCAAGAGGTAAAATGTTCAAAAATGTGTCTATGCAGTAGGTATACACATTGTTTACACTAACCAAATTTCATAAAAAATCTAATATACTTTCGAAGTAATAAAAAAATAAGAATTTTAAAAAAAACTCATGCATATATTAACTAATATTACTGTTCAATTATGAAACACCCGTATAAAAACAATTTAAGTTTGCGCCCAATTTACCTAAAATCCTCGCGCCCAGTTTACGTGTCCGGATTATAGAACAGGTAAACTTCGCGCCCAGTTTACCACCGACGCATCGTTGTACTTGTTTGATGATTTGCCGCCATTTATTTTATTCCGGTCTCTTGTTTTCTTCTTCCATCTTCTACTTGAATCTTTTTCTCCTGACTTTGTTGCTACTTCTGATCCTTGTCTCCATATATGCCCCAACCACTTGATTCTTTAAGCTTTAATTGTCTTTATTATATCTTCTCCATCCAGTTCTTCATAAAGTAACTTTTAAATTTTAAATTGAAAATGATTCCTTCCACACGAAAGAAACTATAACAATAATAAACGTAGACGAATACATTTTTTAAACTGTATCTAGGAATAACCCAAAATTGAAAAGGTTACAAAAATATTATTTAATCTTTCTGGAACCCTTAATTCAGCTTTCCAGAAAGGCTCTACCTTTAGACGCAATAAAGGATTAAATTCGAGTGTAACTGACCGCTGCGCCGAAATGGGCTCCACCAGTAATTTGTTTTTGAAAGTCTTGTTATTTTCTTTTATTTTTTGGATTTTTTTTGTAATTTTATTTCCCGTATCCTTTGGCCTTCTTCTTTTCCCGATTATTTTCTTTACTGTTTCATATTTTTCTCTATCTTCCGGTTTGTTTGTTCTTATTCATTTTAATTTAGTTTCCGGTTTTCTTTCAACTATTTTTTGGCATTCGGTATTGTACCATTCTTTTTTGTTCTCTTTCTTCTTTTTACATATTACTTCTTTATATTGTCTCATTCTTCTTTCGCACCATTACGTATGTTGCCTCTCTTCAGGTATTATTTTCAAAAATAATAAATAATAAAGGATTTAGTAAAAAAGTAGGGGAAAAAAGTTTGAAACGTAAAGAAATTCTTCCCCTTCTTTAACAAGAAAAAGAAAACAGTAAAAATCTAACCTACCCTACAAATAACGATCCCCTTTGATTTTTTTAATATATGGTATCAATTTAACTTACAGAACTCTTGAAATAGCTGAACCCGGAAGATTTATTACTTACCTGAAAAAGAAAATTAATTATCAGTAAAGAAAGAAATTAAAACAGTGGATATAACTATAAATAAATAATTATTTAACCACAAATATGTGAAAATCAGAATAGTAAGAAATATAATAAAATTATCCACAAAAGTATTTATCTACGGATTCACAATGTTAATTTTCAGACAATGGGGTGCTTGCATAATTTCTTTTTCTGATTTTTTTTTGCTTTAATATGTTTGTTACTCCTATTGACGAGCATAGAGTAGAATTTAGGATTTTTTTGGAGTTCAGTGTCCTTAATTTTGAATATTAAATATATATGTGTCGTCTTAAGGAAGCTGAGAAAACAGGATCCTGTAATTACTTTTAAATCCATGAATTCTCTATTTCTGTGAAGATGGCGCTACAACTATATTCTTACTTTTACTACAAAATTCCTTATAATTATTGTGTCACAATCTTCAAGAAGAGTCTTTGAAAAACTAAAATAAATACGTAACTTCGACGCTAACTCCCCCTTGCGATGATTTATAGTATTGAGATGTAGTTAATGGTTTATTACCGACATATCAGAAAAAACTCCATTGTAACCTGAATTTAGAAAAATCAGAGTGGCGCCATCTTTCGCATATTTTTTTAACTGACCTACCTTAAGTTGTCACAGATTTTTTAATTATAGGGCGAATACAGGTTTTTAAAAAAAAATCAAAAATACGGGTTAAATATTCACTGGTCAGGTTTCTAATGGCACATTTACCTAAAATCATGCCAGGGCTGGAAAAAAAATGAACGCGTAGAAAAATAAATTCTAAGAAAAATAAAGTTTTTTCCAGAGTGAACTTAAAAATTCGCGAAAGTTTTTCGCTAATAAAACAAAAAGTTGGACTAGAATAGTGTTGTGAAATGCCTGGACATTTATAAGTCAAGGCAAATGTCCAGATTAAATGCCCAAAACCAATAAATATCCGGGAATTTATCTCTTATAAAAACTTATTGATTATACAACGCTTATCAATAGTGTGTGTGAAGTTAGCACCCCATTTTTCGAATTTTGATATTTTGAAAGTTGTACCAAATTGTTCCTGAAAATTATTCCTTAAACTTAACTACAAACTACAAAGGCCGAAAAACTCAAAAAACCATTTTTTTTTTCGATTTTTTTTGTTGTACCAGATTGTTCTAAACATTGTTCCAAATTTTCATTTGTTAAAAAAAATCAATAAAAACCATTTAGGTCCAGAACCCCATTATTTTTTTTGCGAAGTTTTTTTTGTTGTACTAGATTGATCTAGTTATTCTTAGGATTGTTCCAAATTTTCATGTCTTAAAAAAATTATTTCAAGCTCAAAGTCAATTAAATCCATTTATAGCTAGGCCCCCATTATTTTTTTCGATTTTTTTTTGTACTAGCTTGTTCTAGTTTTAAATAATGTTCCAAATTTTCATGTCTTAAAAAAACAGTTCATGCTCAAAATCAATTAAAACCATTTATAGCTATCCCCTCATTATTTTATTTTTGAAATTTTTGTTGCTGTACTAGATTGTTCTATTTCTTAGCATTGTTCCAAATTTTCATGTCTTAAAAAAATGTTTCAAGGTTGTTATAGATAAATCAAGAAATCGAACGGTTGCCTTAGTAATCATTTACTTTTGTTGTTGGTTAAAAAAAATATATATGTATGTAACGTTTTTGACTAATCGTTGTCAATAAAAAATGGGAGCGGATAAAGGAGTTGCGAAACGTGATTCGCTTAAATAATAAGTTTGAACATATTAACCATAAGCTCTCGTAGCCGCGTGACAGTGATCGAATCCCACATGGCCGTTTAATTTTTTTTTAAACACAGGCTAGATTTAGACAGTCAAGACTTTTTTTAATAAAAAAAATATTTTTTTAAATACACAGGTTGGATTTAAATAGTCAAGATTTCTTTTAATAAAATAAACTCGCGGATCTGTATTCATTCCTATAAAAAAATTATTCTTCGACCCCATATTTATTCGCATTTAAAAAAAAATTGAATCTAGTATTATAAAAATACAACAAAGCTTGTACTTCGAAAAACTTCGGAAAAAAATAATGGGGGTTTAGCTATAAATGGTTTTAATTGATTTTGAGCTTGAAATAATTTTTTTTTAAACATAAAAACTTGGAATGTTAAGAATAACTAGAACAATCTGGTACAACAAAGAAAATTTAACAATGATGTATGCAGGCACTACAAGTTTATTCATGATTAATGGTTTTTATGACGTTTAAAAAAAATTTATTTTAAAACAATATATTTTTTAATAAATGCCCAGATTTTGGGCGATTACAATTCCTTTGGGCAAATGCCCATTTATGAAATGCAAATACCCATGTATAAATGTCCTGTCCACATCACTAAGCTCGAATCAAAAAAAATTGTAGGTATTCTATTTCATTGACGTATTATGCAATATCAATTAGTGCCTTATACATAGAGAAAAACGCAAAAACCTAGAAATTTATACGTCTATGTAATACCCCCTACGGCACAATTTAATGGGACATGCGCAGGATTTATGTGCTAATTTCGGAAGCCAATAAAAATTTTTGTGCTCTTTTCTTTTAAAAATTACAAGTGGTTCTGCTGGCTTCAGACCAAACTGGAATACCCCAGGTCAAATATATTGAAAAATAAAAATTGAAAAACATTTTTGTTATCTCCTATTTATTTGTAATTTAAAATTCATTTTCAGTTATAAATTTTCAGTTTGTTTACTTTTTACAGGTACTTTCATTATATTTGACGTAGTCACAATAACCACGAATATTCAAATCCCTTAGAGGAAATTCCTGAACTTATTAGCTACAGCACAAAATTTTTTATTGGCGTCCAAAATTAGCACATAAATAGGAGATAACAAAAATGTTTTTCAATTTTTATTTTCTAAAATATTTGACCTGGGGTATTCCAGCTTGTTCTGAAGCCAGCAGAACCACTTGTATTTTTTAAAAAAGAAGAGCACAAAATTTTTTATTGGCGTCCGAAATTAGCACATAAATAGGAGATAACAAAAATGTTTTTCAATTTTTATTTTCTAAAATATTTGACCTGGGGTATTCCAGCTTGTTCTGAAGCCAGCAGAACCACTTGTATTTTTTAAAAAAGAAGGGCACAAAATTTTTTATTGGCGTCCGAAATTAGCTCATAAATAGCACATAAATCCTGCGCATGTCCCATTAAATTCTGCCGTAGGGGTATTCCAGCTACATAGACGTGAAATTTATTGGTAAAATTGCTTGTTTTGGCTATCTGAAAATTACTTTTTTTTGTGCGAAATTTTTCGTGAAATTTTGGTTTTTATAAAAAAAACATTTTCGTCAAATGGTTCGTAGAGCATTTGTTAAGGCTCTATTTCTTGCGCAATTATTTAGAATTTGATTTTTTTTATTTTACGTACAAAAAATGGTACCGCAAAAATGTATTGAAACCAAACTAACATTTACAAAATTGCATTTTTTAAAAAATGTCTTTTTTGAGTCGTTCAAAAATTCGCATTTAAAAAGGTGCAACTTTGCCTGCGACAAAAACGCTCGCGTGTAATTCCGGGTGACAATCTATTGAATAATTAATACAAAAAACCATTACCGTGAAATTAGCTTTATTTAATTAAAATTACAATTGTTAAAGGTGTAGTGTCAATAAACAATATTAGACCAGGTGAGGGTGCGGCGAGGGGGAAAATTTAGTCCGAGCGTTGTTTCTAGATAAATAATACATTATTTATTAACCAAAAGATATTTTCTCTAAAACCGAAAGTTACTAAATTGCAATCCATTCTTAGTCGATTAACAATTTTATTTGAGTCTATTTCAAACAGTGCGAGTGTAGATGAAAAAGAATTTGTATATTTATGTACAACGGAGTTTTGCGTCATAGTTATATTTTACTTATTATAAATGAATAAAGTTCATATAAAAAAATCAAGAAAATTAATTTAAGTTTATTTTTTCTTGACCAGAGATACATGCGCAAGCTAGCATTGCTACGAAGCATTAATCAAATGTTAACCTGTTATAATTACACAACTGGTTATTTTCATTAAAAATTTTAAAGTTTGAAAGATATTTTTTTAATACTATACAGAATTCAACGATTTTAAAATATTTCAAAAAGGAAAGATAGAAAACGACAGACAAACAGACAGGCGGACGGCCAGAATTTAAGAATTCAGTGTACAAAATTTGTTTTTCGAAAAGGCAATAAACAAATATTTTTTTATTATTATTAATTTGAAAAAATTCTTACTTATACTTAAATGGTGGGTTGCGTTATATTGTATATTTTTCTTGTTAAAAGAGTTAAAAGAAATTTGAAACTTACAATTCAGCATTATTTATGAAATTTTAAAAAAAAATTAAAGAATAATTGCTAAAAATAAATTTTTCTATATAAAATTACATCTTGTATTACTAGAAAAATGATTCAGACAATTTTGTTTCAAAATTTGAAGAAAAAAATCAAAATGGGGACCTTATAATTTTTCTCGATTTTCGTTATTTCTCTATCAGAATTATTACTGAATTTTAAACATTGCTGAAATGTCGAAAATAGTTCTTAAAGCAAAATAGATCATTTTTCTGATCTTTATGAATCAAATTACATCTTGTATCACTAGAAAAATGATTTTCCGACAATTTTTTTTCAAAATTTGAAGAAAAACATCAAAATGGGAACCTTACAATATTTCTCGATTTTCGTTATTTCTCTATCAGAATTATTACTGAATTTTAAAAAATTGCTGAAATTTCGAAAATAGCTCTTAAACCAGAATAGATCATTTTTCTGATCTTTCACTAGAAAAATGATTTTCAGGTAATTTTTTTCAAAATTTGAAAAAAAAATCAAAACGGGGACCTTACAATATTTCTCGATTTTCGTTATTTTTCTATCAACATTATTAGCGAAATTTTAAAAATTGCTGAAATTTAGAAAATAGCCTTAAACCAAAATAAATCATTTTTCTGGATCAAATTACATCTTGTATCACTAGAAAAATGATTTTCAGGCAATTTTTTTTCAATATTTTCTGAATTTTCTTTCATCTTTTTCCAATGTTTGTTTTTCTTCTAATTTTTCTCCTTTCTCGTTTTTTTTCTGATTTTTTTCTAGTCTTTTCCCAGTGTTTTCGGTTTTTTTTATTTTTTCGATTCTTCAAATTTTTTCTTGTTTTTTTTCTGATTTTTTCTAATCTTTCTTCAATTTTTTATACCTGAGATTTTTCATTTTTTTTATTCGGTTTTATCTCATTTTTCTGATCTTTTTTCTGCCGCTTTTTGATTTTTTCAAATTCTTTCAGGTTTTTTCAACTTTTTCTGATTTTTTTCTTATTCTTGGTTTTTTTGTATGTTTTCGATTTCTTTCCTCGAAAAGACAGTAATTGAATCAACATAAATCTACATATTAAGAGGCGCCAATACCATATGTTGTCTTGCCTGAAAAAAATCAAAATGGGGACCTTACAATATTTCTCAATTTTAGTTATTTCTCTATCAGCATTATTACTGAACCTTTAAAAATTGCTGAAATTTCAAAAATTGTTCTTAGAGCAAAATATATCATTTTTCTGATCTTTCTGGATCAAATTACATCTTGGATCACTAGAAAAATGATTTTCAGACAATTTTTTTTTCAAAATTTGATAAAAAATCGATTCTCTTTAAATACATTTTCCAAAAATTTTGAAAAAATTCTCACGTATGGTATTTTTTATTGTCGTTTAAATAGCCTTAGGTTTATTTTAACATCTTGTATAGTTTTTTTTGTTTTAAGAGTTGAAAGAAATTTGAAACATAAATCAGCATTATTACTGAAATTTTAAAAATTGCTGAAATTTCAAAAATTGTTCGTAAAGCAAAATAGATCATTTTTTTTATCTTTCTGGATCAAATTACATCTTGTATCCCTAGAAAAATGATTATCAGACAATTTTTTTTCAAAATTTGAAAAAAAAATCAATTCCCGTTATAAAGCAAAATAGATCATTTTTTTGATCTTTTTGAATCAAATTACATCTTGTATCATTACAAAAATGATTTTCAGAAATTTTTTTTTCAAAATTTGAAAAGAATTCGATTCTCGTTATTTCTCTTTTAACACATTTTCCAAAATTTTGAAAAAATTATCACTTATAGTATTTTTTATTGTCGTTTAAATAGCGTTAGGTTCATTTTAACATCTTGTATAGTTTTCTTGTTTTAAAAGTTGAAAGAAATTTGAAACTTATAAATCAGCATTATTACTGAAATTTTAAAAATTACTGAAATTTAATAAATTGCTCTTAAAACAAAATAGATCATTTTTTTATCTTTTTGGTTCAAATTACAAATTATATCCCTAGAAAAGTGATTTTCACACAATTTATTTTCAAAATTTGACAGGTATAAAAATCATATGTATTGCAGAGTAAAGTGCCTTTTTCTCCCTTAGGATGTTTACTGCCCTCAGCTTTGCTTCGGGCTACATCCTGCGGGAGGAAAAGTGGCATTTTTACCGCAACTAATACAAATAACTATTTTATCGAGAATGAATGATTACTGTGGTTTGTTTAAAAAAAATTGTTTTTTTTTTCAAACAGCTGCATTTGACCATACTGGTTATACGGATATAAATTTTTTTTTTTAGAATTTGATTACATAAAACAAACTGTTCGCGTGATATATCCGTGTAACAGGCCCTTTTCCATCATCGATATCTATTTTCGGATACAAAAGATAACACAAATAAACTAGTGGCTTGGAATATACGTTGGGGGAGATAGATATAAAATGATTCTGAGAATTATACTCTTTTTTTATAAATAATCTTGTTATACATGGTAATATATAAATTACTATAGACCCTTGCAAATAAATTTCCAATAGCTTGAGTCATCTTGACCCACATTTCCACAACCACTATAATTTTGACAGACAGCAAATCCAACGAACCACTTGTTTTGTTTATATCCGTTTCTGACTGACAACACTTATCATATAAATAAATCTGCTAAATTAATTAATTTCATTTTCATCTCAAAAACAATGTAGCCGTTTGGCCTTAAGATTTCTGTCTGAAATAAAAGGATCTTCATACTTCATATTTTATTATAGTTCAATTTTATTCCTAAAACTTAGTTTAATGTGATAACATAAATTACACAATTCAATTAATTTCTGTCTAGATGGCAGACATTTTTCGTCTCTTGTTAAAAATATTAGCTCTCTTTCGCTCTCATATCTGCCTTAAAATATTATATCCAAAATTATTCATCTAACGAATTTAACTCAAATGCGGCCTCTCAACACTAACGCATCATCTTATTTAACCAATCAAACTAAGATACGTAGATCGTAACGATAACGGATTCTTGAGTAGTGGTACTTCGCATTGACGACCGACAGTGTTGCCAATAAGGCGCAAAAAGCGCAATAATTGCGCTTTTTCACTTTGTTTTGCGCCATTGCGCTATTTTGTGTATTTTTGCGCTTTTTCTAGATAAGTTCACAAACATGCTTCAAACCATAATTTGAAGTTTAGATATCACAAAACCAAAAGAAGATCAGAAGGAGAAACTCATTGCCGTGCTTGCGACCTCACTTTAGAGTAAATTTTGATATTTAACAATAGGGTACTGTCATTGACATAGAACTGTCAGTTGTCGAGCAGCTTAGTCCTCAAAATAAGAAGACGACTAAAAGTAAACAAGCAACAAACAACCAATACCCAAGAATTTGAAATTTAATACGCAAGCGTAAATACACAACTTGTCAGTCATTGACATATGTCAGTGGTATAAATTGACGTTTGAATTATTTGACATATATTGCGCTTTTTAATCGAATATTGCGCTTTTATGTTGGCTGCATTGGGCTATTTATCTCTTCAACATCGGCAACACTGTACATAAATCAGTTCATTATAATGTCTCGATAAAAGATGTTCTACATTCTAATGAAAATACCGCGAAAGATGCCGGTATTTCTCAAATTAAATTCTAGCGTGCTGAATACACCAATAATGTTAATTTTCCAAGGTTTGAAAAACTATTCGTTTAACAATGTTGTTGTTCAGTGATTACACATCTAGTGACACGTCTAGTGCAATTTAACCAAAGTGAAAATATAAGTGAAATCGGTATATTTGTTGGATCAAAATATCTTATGTAAATAGAAAAAGCTCTTCAGAATCAAAATAATAGTTTATTTACTTATTTGTGCGGTCTCAGTTTTGCAAAAAACTGAGTGGTTCTTCGACAAAAATTATCTCCCATAAGTGAAATCGGTATATTTGTTGGATCAAAATATGTAATATAAATAGAAAAAGCTCTTCAGAATTAAAATAATAGTTTATTCATTTATTCGTGCGGTCTCAGTTTTGCAAACAACTGAGTGGTTCTTCGACAAAAATTATCTCCCATAAGTGAAATCGGTATATTTGTTGGATCAAAATATGTAATGTAAATAGAAAAAGCTCTTCAGAATTAAAATAATAGTTTATTCATTTATTCGTGCGGTCTCACTTTTGCAAATAACTGAGTGGTTCTTCGACAAAAAATATCTTCCAAGTTTACTTTGATAGTAACAAGCTATAATTCTTAGCTGTTAAGAATTACAGCAAGTTTGAGGGTATTCACTGTATTTAAGGTAAAAAAACAAACTTTAAGTACACATTCGTTTTTAAACGACCTAGTAGTGGTTATTCTGTGATACAGGATTGGACTGTCGCAATCGCATGTTATTTAAAAAAAAAGTAGGGTCTACCAGACATATAAGGATTATGGCGTTGCTAAGTATTTTCCTTTCCCATGTATATTACTTTCTTTCTCCTTTAAAAATCATAGATAGTCACGACATCTACCGTAGGTTGATGGGTTCCAACCGGGCAAGCCGCTACGTAGGATAAAATCCTGTAAAAGCGACTAATCAAGTACAACTTGATTCCGGTAGTTAATGGAACCCATCAAATCAAAAACTTACTCTCTCTGTTTTTGATTCTTTCTCCTTCTATTGTTCTTAGAACTGTTTTGTATAAATGTAACTTGATTTGTCTAGATACTTTCCTTGAGTTTATTATTTTATTAAAATTTCCAGCTTGCCTACTCCCTTTCACTATGCTTTTATGTTCTTCTTTGATCAATTTCTATTATCACTTGTCTGTTTAGTTCGCCTGGGAAATTCCTTTTTGTTTATTTCTTTATGGTGTGGTCATTTTCATAAATTATGATTTCCCTTCATTAACTCGTAGATTTGCTGCATCTGGTGTCTCTATGAAAGCTTTGCAGGTACTTTTGAGCTCTTTTTCGGTTTATTCCACTTTTTCGTACAATTCATTCCTTTCTGGTTCTCTTTTGTATGTTCGAGCGTCATTTTTATTAGACTTATTAATTTTTCCGGTCATTCATAATATTATGCATGTGCTTTGTTTTAACAGTGTCATAAACCTTTTGAAAGTCAATAAAAATGGAATATATTGGTATATCGTATTTACATACCATTCTTTGAGTTTGCTACAGATTGAAAATATCACTACTGAACTTTCTGCTCTAAATTCGCATTAGTAATCTAGAAACAATTCTTCTACATATTCCTTATTTTTTTCTATACTTTGCCATTATTGTGTGCACTAATGCGATTCCTCTATAATTGGTCCTCTTTTTTCCTTTTTTTTTTATAAATTGGTATCATTGACCAAGCATCTGGAATTGTCTCTTGTTCCTATATATTAATTGGTAGGTTTTTGTTTTTAATGCGTTTTCGCCATATTTGATCAGTTCTGACTGTATTTCTGGTCTTCTACAGATGACTTGCCATTTTTTGGTGCTGTATTATCTCTTCCCTCGTTGGTGGACGTATTTCTTTGTTGTTTTCCGTAATTAATATTTCGTTTTCATCTGTAATTATATTTCCTTGTTTATTTTATTCATACGGTTCTCTGTTTTACATTCCCTTTATTTGCTTTGTCTTCTTGATAGTTTTTGATTTCTTTATTCACAAATCTTTCGTTTTATTCTGACTTTTTTTGCAGTGCATATCTTCTTTGCTCTTCGTACTGTCTTTTGTCTTTATCTGTACCTGGAACATTTTCTGTTTGGCTTGTTTCCTCTTGTTTATTTCTTCTTTACATTTTGCATCGAACTGTTTGTCTCTTTTTATCTTTTTTGTTGTCTGTGGAATTATTTTTGTTGTTGCTTTGTTTATAGTTTTCTTCTGGTTTTGTTCTTGCTCCTTTTGATTTTTTTTTGTATTGAACAAACAAAAATTAAAAGTTAGATAATTACTGTTTCGATAATCATTTCAATTTAACTGATAATTAAAATATGATTGGAGCATGATTTTTTCAATAACAAATTAAAATTCACTCTACTAAGGGTATTTTTTGTTTACTCCATTCCCAGGCTATTACACACATAAAAATAATTGTTCAAAATAAAGCAGGCTGTTTTATTCCAAGTAAATTAAACGGTTATATATAGCCCTAAGAAATATTTTGTTTCTTGAAGAAAACCATTTTTTTAGAAATTTTCTTTATTTAAAAAGATGATTTTTTTGTGTAAAGATAATTCAGAATTTAAATGAAAAAAATAGATTTTATTAAATTAATAGCACTGACATTGTTAATTTAAAATTATTGGAATACTTAATTTAAGCGATTCAATGTCTTCCTAAAAAGCAATAATTATTTTAACTTAAGAAAAAGATTTTCTTAAATTTAGAAAAGTATTATCTCAAATTAAGAAAATTGTTTTCTTAATATAAGAAAATTATTTCTTGCGTTATGAATTTTTATTTTCTTACTTTAAAAGAAAGATAATTTTACTTTAACAAAATAATTTTCTTGTGATGTGAACATATTTTTTTATTTTAAGTATTGGTTTTACGTACTTTAACAAAATCATATTTTTGTTTCATGAACTTGAATTGTGTTGCTTTAAGAAAACCATTTTCTTGTTTCAAGAAAATCAGTTTTGTTACTTCGAGAAAATAGTTCTCTTGTATTTTTTAAATACTTTCTTGGATAATACAGCCACATGTGGCTCATTATCCATATATAATAAAGCCACATGTGACTTTAATATCCATAATATTATTTTAAAATACAAGCAGAACCTAGAAATAAACTATAGAAGATATAAGTCTCTTGCAATATACGAAGATCCTTTTTTTAATGATAAAAATTATTTTTTTGTATCATGACATTCAACTTTTTGAATAAAAAATATTATTTACTTGCATGATTGAATTTTATTTTGCTTTAAAATATATTTTTGTAGCATAAATAAAATTTATATTTTAACTCCTATACGGTTGGAAAAAATTAAAATATTTAATACAAAAATATTCCATTTGTGTTAAGGGTCCGTGATATTTGCAATAAAACACTTAATAATATAAAAAATTTACTTATGAAAGTACAAACGAAAAAAAAATAAACACAAAAAACATGTAGATGTAATTTAACATAAGATTAGTAAAATTAACAAACACAAAGACACAGGTACATGTATATAACTTAATATAAGTTTGGCAATGAAAAAAAAGCAGTAACATTTAATGTCTAAAATAAATAGTTACCTATATCCACTAATCGGTTTCTTGATGTTTCATTTAATTTTTAATTAGTCATAATATTTCAGAATAGAATTTCCCAAAGGAGATGTTAATAAAATTTTAAGGTCGAAATCTTCAAATCTAGGTCTAAAAATGTATTCATCAAGATTGGAAAGGGATATATATTTAACAAATCGGAAATTCCTAGATCTGGCACAAAAGCTCCACATCAGACAACGTTGATGTCGTTCTTGTGCTATCAGACGCTGCCTGAAAAATGTATTTAAAAAAGTTCACTTCTCCTCTTGATTCAAAATAAGGAAGTGTACTTTTATTATTGAAAATGTAATTTTATAGTGTTTCATTTAACATATATGTATAAGTATTTCCTCATTTAAAAACCCTAGACTATATACATACCTCTTGGTGATAGCCCTTTTACTTTTTCATAATTTCTAACAATTTTGTTCTTATTTTTAAGGGTTTAATGATTTCCATTAGAGTATCATTTTCCATTATAATACATTCTTCCAAGTTAATACCTATCCATTTCTAAAAAAATAAGTAAATATTTTAGCAATAAATTTACTAAACCGTTTTCTAGAAAAACGCCATTAAACAGTTCAAAGTCTTGAAAATTCTTTAAACTGAAAAAATTGTTAAAAATCTAAATATATACAAACTTACCATTAAACTTCTATATATATTCTTCATCTACCCTCACATTTAACGTGGATAACTCCATATTTAATTTACGGCAAAGAATACTAACAATCAATACTATCGATGGCTTCACTTTGACTTTTTTCCCTTCTTGGTTTAAAATAAAAATGGACGACTCGACCCACGACCCCTAACGAGACTCGACACAGCCGGTTGGGAGTTGGGACAAACATAGAAGACAATACCTACGCATGCCCGCTGAAAATCCAAACGGTTGTTAATATACATGTTGTCAAGCTTATTTAAAAAATATAATTTCCAAGTAATAATAAATTTGTAAATAAATAAATAAAAAATTAATTTAGGGTACTTACGGAAGTATGTAAGAACGTTTTAAATCT
This sequence comes from Neocrepidodera transversa, assembly GCA_963243735.1. NCBI lineage: Eukaryota > Metazoa > Arthropoda > Insecta > Coleoptera > Chrysomelidae > Neocrepidodera > Neocrepidodera transversa. The sequence goes on along the minus strand of OY725349.1, from coordinate 7,969,297 downwards.
AAACATGACGATAATGACTTGTTTAATTTAACTCATGTACACCACCATAATTGATTATTAGACACACATAAAACATACCTACTTATGTTAATGCTCAAATAATTCCGATAAACCAAATTTGATATATCTATTTACAGGTTTCCATAAATATCAGATAGTTTGTAATTGGTTTTATTTAATTAAATGATAATGTAGATTAATAATAATGCATGTATAGTAAAATGTATTATAAGACCGGCAACATTGTTGAACAATTTGAAATTAGAGGATTTCTTATTGGTCACTGCCAATTCCATAATTATTTAAGTGAAGAAAATGGATTTCTTGGATCAAGAATTTCATTTAACTTGTTTCAACAATATGATTGTCTTGATCTGGGAATTTTATTTGCTTAGATTAACAAAAAAATATATATATATTTAATTTGGATTTAGTTAATTATCTAATTATCTAAATAAGCAAATAATCTGTATTACTATTACGCCTTAAATAATAACACCATGGATAAGAAAGAAATAAGTAAAGAAAGCAAACTTAAACTCAATATTATAGTTCCAACAGTAATGTATGCAAGTGAATCATATGTAATTCAGAAGAAACATAAGGGTAAAAGGGTAAAATAAATACAATAGAAAAGAAGAAGTTCATTGTCATTTGTATTTAAGTAAATTAATATTTCTTATTAAATATTAAGATATGAATTTATGAATAGATACCCTATCTCATATTTTTTAGATACAAATAAAACAATTATCATTTATGTATCTTAATATAGGTACTTAAATATTGTCTTTTATTAACAAATTATTTTATTTTGGTTCAAATTTCTAAAAACCTCTTTGTTAAAATTGAACTTATGTTTATTAAAAAAAAAACAAGCAATTTTCTTAAAATAAAAGTAAGAGTGAGTAAGTATGAATTAAGAATATTATTTACTTAAATCAAAATAAATAAAAGTTGATTAAAGAATCACAGGGTTATTCTATTAAGATATTTGAAATTATTATTTCAAAATAATTGCTGTTAATTATAAAAAAATCGGATTATCAAATTAAAATAATTGATATCTTTGATTTAACAATGACGAATATTTTATAAGAAAACTACCAGCTTATTGAAGCAACAAAATATTCTTGAAATAAGAAAACGAACCAATAAAATGATTTTCTTAATAGAAATAAATGAACGTTTTTAGATTAACGTAATTTCTTTAAATTAAAGTCGTGTAATTTTAATCTAAAGAGTTATTTTCAAGTAATTCTGTTTATTTAAATTAAAATAATTTTTTTATGTGTGTACAAATTTAAATTTAACTGATATAAAAAATGAGCCATTGAGACATCTGGAAGAAATAAATAAGGGAGCAACTTTTTTGTACCTCTTATCTCTAAATATTTCTGTATAAAATACAGACGCATTTATTTGTAAATAAAAAAAAAATTGAGTGAGTGATCTTAATACTCATATGTCTGACGAATTCCTCGCCAAGTGTGTGTGTCACACGTTGAATGTCTCAAAATACCACGGATTCTTTCCTACGTACTACACGTGTGGAACAATAAAAGTAAATGAAACAAAAAAAAAACAATAAAACTTTTGTTGGTTTTTGTTAAAAAAATATATAATTTTATTTTTTATCAGGTCAAACAAAATAAATTTGTTCAATTTAAGGTAGACTTTATTAATTGAACTCTAACCCGACCTTTAGCTTTACAAGATTTAATAATTAACTATTATTTGTTCTATAGAAATCTTCATTGGCGTACAATAATATTTCCAACATCTATTTAGTAAATAAGGTTAAATTTTTCATCTAGTTTTTTTTTACAAAAAACAAGTAATTTCTCTAGACTGAATGTAATTGCTCAAATAAGATAAAATTATAGCGGGAATCCGAAAATAAGTCAGATGAATAATAGTATATTATGTACCAAGGGATTAAAACGCACTTTAGTATCGTGGTATATACGCTATTTTTTGCACAGGAAATAATATTTAGAAATTCATAGGATACTTATGTACGCCATACATATAGAGATTATTAAATATTTTAGTTAGGGAGTAAAAATGGCATTTTAGTCCATATATGAGATTATCAACATAAGGGAGTAAAAGTTTTACTTTGTCCCTATAGATGATTATTAAATATTTTAGTCCCATGGGAGTAAAAATGGTACTTTAGTCCCTATATGAGATATGAGACTGACATATACAGATTATTATATATTTTAGTCCCTAGGCAGTAAATTTATACGATAAACATGTGAAATAAAACACTCAACGCCACACTGACATATAGAGATTATTAAATATTTTAGTCCCAAGAGAGAAAATGGAACTTTGGTCCCTATATGAGATTAAAAGTGTGGCAATTTAGTCACTATAGAAGATTATTAAATATTTTACTCCAACGGAAGTAAAAATGGTACTTTATTCTATATATAAGATTAAATATTTTAGTCCCAATGAAGTAAAAAATGGTACTTTAATCCCTATATAATATTATTAAATATTTTAGTCTCAAGCGATTAAAAATGATTCTTTAGTCCCTTTATGAGATTATTAAATATTTTAGTCCCAAGGCGATAAATGTAGAACTTTAGTCCCGAAAATGAGGGAGTAAAATATATTTTTTAGTCTCTGTGGTGCAAAAAATACATTTAATTGCTTCTTAAGTTAAATATAATTTAGTAATGTAGCAATTTGCCGATTATTTATATCAAATATTTTATTAACGTAATATTTTTTTATTATGTATACCGGGTGTAAATAGGTCATGGGCCAACCCCTATAACTTTTAAACGGGTTAATAGATTTATATCCAATTTTGGCCGATTATAATAGAGCTAATTTTGTAGTTTTTTACATAAAAATCCAATATGGCCGATATCCGGTTTGACTGACCCAGAGAAAACCATATATTTTTAGCTGACAATTTTAAAGACCTTATCTAATTATTAGTAGTTTGTGTTTTGATCTTTCCACATACACAGGTTTCCCTTCCTTCTTTTATTTTTCCACAACCTTCTCTACTTTCTACCTTGTTATTTTTGCCTCCTTTGTTTTCCTTCATTCCTTGTCAACCACCAAATTTTTAACCTCACTTTTTCTTCTTAACCCTGAGTTCAGCTTAAACATTCTTCTTTCTCTTCTTTTCTCAATCTCTTATACTATTCGGTTTTTTAAGATTCAACTTGTGTCTTGTACTCAATCTTAACTAGTGTTCATATCTCAAAATTTACATTCATTATTAGTTTGTTTTTACTTTATGTTGTTTAGTTCTAGATGCTTTCACCTCCATGTTTGCTAATAGTTAATACATAATAATGTCATTGTCAATTGTCATTGTCAGTGTCCTTTGTCACTGTCATTGTCAATTGTCAATGCCATTCGAGATTTCTTCCATCTTGACATGGTTGTGTTGCCGCATGGTACTTACTTTTACTTTCGGTGTCATAAAAATTTTATATTTCATAATATGTGGTCTGAAATACCACTTTTAATACACTTATCTAATTTCCTGCCTCCCTTTTTGGAAGGGTGCGTATGTGATTTTGATACAATGTTATTCGTTGGTAACAGCCATTTATTACCCAACTTTCCATAATGTGGAATTTTTTCACCGTTAGTTTTTTAATTTTTAAGTTATAAGTAGTTTTTTTAATGTACCACCTCAACAATTTTATACTATGTTGACTTAACAACCGCGCGGTTGTGACCAACATTTTTTACGTTTTTTTACTATGCAACTTTGATACTATTTTTTGTTTGGTAAGTTCTTCATTGTCAATTTATAATTTAAGAAGTTAAAACTAATCATTGTTTTGAACCTTGTAGGCCTGATGATGGCTATTTAGCCGAAACTAGTCGCCTGTTATCATCCTTTAATATATTACTTGTGGTACTGACTTCGTGTTTTATTTATTTGAAAAAATACTTGAACCACATTTGAGATATGGATAACCTCTTCGATTTAAAAAAAACATGTACTTAAAACATAAAAAAATTTCAATATCAAATAATAAAATTTCACTATATCAAACTCAAAAAACAAGAGAACTAGAGTCGTTCTCCAGCTGACAGACAAAAAAAATTATGCAAAGCGGTCTCGAAAAGGCTAAGGGCCAAATGTGCTACGTTCTTGTTGATCAGTTGGCGTCTAATGTCTTAAATTCTTGTTCCTCTGCATGTTTTGAAGCCAAATAGTCTGTATATGTAAATCCATTTTTGTTGATTGGCTAATTCCCAGTTGTTGCTAATTTCTTTGTTGTCAGTAATACATTTTTATAGCAACTATAAAAGTATCATGAGAAGTGGCATTAAGTTACTAATTGCACTCATACACAACAGTGTGAACGCTCATATTTGACATTTTCATTAAAAAATTATTTTTTTCGATCTACATTTTGTGGAGGGTAAAAATGCATTACCAGCTGTTCGATTAAATACAGTGGTTTTGGCGGCTGATGTTTCCGCCAATTTTCTCTTGCAGTTTTATGTAAAAGGAAAAACGGCTTTGATAACATTTCTGTAAATTATCAACGTTTAAATAAATGAGCAACGCTCTGTATTTAATTTTAGCAAATAAAGCTCCAATACGTACATAGAATTAATAATGCAACATAAATTTACATGTATTAATTCGTTCACTGCCATCGTTACAAGCTTAAAACAGATCAAACGATTAATGGCAATTTCAGGTATTTACGGTTTACATGAAAATTCCAAAACGTGTGACAATATCAACTACAACATGCTTTTAGTAAATACATGTCATTTCTGCTTCAATTATTTGATGCATATTTAATCAACATATATTGATATAATGGATTTAAATATGTTTGATAACAGGCAATGTCAAGAGTTCCGCAAGGACCAGGCACTTTTCTCATGGCGGTTGGGTTCCGATCCGATTTTATTTAAAATTTGGTACATATATTTCTTGAATCATATGCATTATTTTGCTTATTGCACCATGACACTTAAAAAATTGACATTCAATACATTAACTGTGGTTTACTCTACTAATTACGTTAGTAATTTTCTATTCATAAATAAACGACGCGGCGGAACAGTATCATCGATGGATGGATGGACTATAGCTACTTCCCTATTTGAGATAGGCAAAAAGTTGTAAAGAGCAATGAGAAGTATCTTCCAAAAATAATTACCAGCATACAGGGAATCTGATAAATCTGTGACTTATCCAATTCATGTATTTTTAATTGAAACACCCTGTTTTTTACGTGACCCCATGACTCATGACCTAACACATGACATAAACTTTACACAAGTGTTCTATACATAATACCGTTTGTTCCATCAAAATCGGGATATTAATAACAAAGTTAGGCCCTAATGCTCCTTTGTCTTTGGTTCTGCGCATGATTTTTCTTCTACGTCACATTTCAAATATGCATACTAGATTTAGTTTTAGCCCATTTCATAAGTATTTGTTTTTCTAGTTTTTTCTATATACTTTGTATATATATTCAAGATATAATTCTTATCAAAAAGTGACTCTTTAAGTATAGGCTAAAGGAAAGCAAGTTTAAAGAAAATTGATTAAAATAAAATAAGCGAAATTGTAACGTATGTTTGTTTTCACGAAATTTAATTTTAATGCATTGTTTACTATATTTTATAATAATAATAAAAATAATAATGATCCATATGTGTACCAAATTTAAAAAAAAACGGCCCAGGACCCAACCGCCTTAAGATAAGTGCATGGTCCTTTAGAGGCACTATTTAACGTTTTTGAAAAAGAACAAGCTGACGTTTAACTTGTAGAAAAAAAAAACGTGAATCTACAAAAATGTGAATTCATTGAAAAGTCAATTTATTATTTAATTATATGTTATTTATATGTGAATAGTTATTAATCTAATAATACTAATAAAAAATATTTTCCCATGAGTAACTTTTACATAAAATTGAAAAATTACCGATGTCGATTTATTCCGGTTCACTTCCTGTGTACTTACTTGTATAATAGACTGACCACATCGAATGAAGAGAGCCCAGATTACAATGCAACAATTGAAAAAGCTCTGTTTAACCTGTGATTCATTTCTGCTCGGTTTAATTACTTCATCAATAACGACTGGGTCACGGGTATCTATTAAGATTAAAACGAAAACAACGTTTCGTAACATATATAGATGAGTACAAATAAAGTAAATTTTTTACAATGGACCTTTTCATTTCCAAAAAATAAATTCCAAAACTTATATACGTCGATTGTATTTCATACGAAATGTTCATTTCACTTCGATTTTCCATCCTTTGATATATAGGGTGATTCATTAGGAAACGGACATACGTTATTTGTGGATGAGGGTCACCGAGGTGATTCTAAAAAAACTCCATACAATGGGTATTGCGTTTTTATAAACGAGATACAGGGTGTTTTATTCATTTTGCCCATTTCTTTTCTTGCTCAACATTTGAACCACCCAGTAGATTTTTTTGACATTTGGCACACATGACCTGGTGTTCAGTTTTGAATTTGAACCTGCCTTGGCGCACACGTAGTGCGCATGTGCACACTACGTTCTGTGAAGAACAGAACGAGCCTTATTAGCATTGTAAAAGGGGTATTGCAAACAGATGGATGCAACCTCTATTCACATTTTGTTATAAGTTTTTTACTATTAAAAATCAAAATAAACGTAAAATGTTTCAATCACAATTTATTAAAGTACAGTCCACTTTCAACCCAACACCTGCATATCTTGTTGAATATACGGCTGTATTAAAATGTAACGAAATCCAGTTCAGGCTTGGCAAAAAATTCACAAATTGTTCCACCCTCAAAACAACACCCTGTATATGTGAGTTTTTAAAATTCGTTTCCATATTTGGAAAGAGCACAAAAAAACTAAATTATGTGATGTAGTTTTTATTTTTGGCCAGTTTTTATTAATTTTTTTATATTATCGTCTAGCTTGCTTAACCTAACGAAGTAAATTTTTAAAGCGTACGTATTAAGTTCCACTACACGATGTAGGTTAGGTTAGGGTCAATGTGAGTGGAGCGTTTGCTCGCCCCTCCACTGCAGCCAACAGAGGCCTATTGTGGCTCACCCCTATGGGTTATAATTCACCATACAATCCACACCTTCTTACGAAGTCTATGGTTGATTTAGGTGAAGCTTCCTTGAAGTCGGTAGGCTCCAGCTGTACAAAACCAAACGTACGAAGCCTATTCATTTCCAGGGCAGGGCAGGAGCATAATATATGCTCCGCCGTTTTGTTTTCCACACTGCAGAAGCGACAGTCCGATGTTTGACTCAAACCTAGCTTCTTCAGATGGTACCGCAGACGACAGTGCCCTGTAAGCTGTCCAATTAGGATGCGTAGATCACTTCTACTCCATTCTAGTATCTGCGATAGGGTGCTACCTGAGGGTTTGACTATAAAAGCCTCAGAGTGAGCTAACCCAGGAATATCTTTAGAGTGCTGGAGAGTTTTCCTCTCGGCCCATTTCCAAATAGTGTCTTTGGCACTGCTTTTGGCGATGCCGAAAAATGGTTCCGGTCCAATGAACTCGGATTCTGCACCTCTTTTCGCAAGGGTGTCGGCTTTCTCATTGCCCTCCACCCCTTCATGCCCAGGTACCCAGAGTAGTGTTACCCTGTTACTGGTAGCAATGCGATCCAGGGATTCGATGCAGTTCCACACCAGCTTCGAGTCCAGCCGGTTGGAGCTCAGTGCTTTTAAAGCTGCCTGGCTGTCTGATAAAATGTAAATGCTTTTGTTGACAAGATGATGGTTTACCAACTCTCTTGCAAACAATTCTATAGCGAAAACCTCCGCCTGAAAGATGGTAGCATACTTGCCGAGGCTTACTGTGATGTCAACTTTCGGTTTTCTGCTGTACACTCCGGCTCCAACACCACTTGAGGTCTTTGAACCATCTGTATACAGTACATAAGCCGTCCCTGGAAAGAGGATCTCCCCCTTTTCTCATTCGTCTTACACGATGTAATTACAGGTCCGTATTTAAGACCAAATACCACAAAAAATTTGTCTTTCGAACACCCTGTATAATAATTGTTAAAAAAAATTTCTATTTGTAGAATTATAGAAACAAAGAATGAAAAATACAGTTACTACCTTCGGATGCTTAAATAAACCCTTTTTACACTTAGAGTACATGATGCGTTTTTTATTGTTATTAAATACTCGATCGATTTTTTATTAAATATATATATTCTTGGTCATGGCGTCGTATGACTTAAATATGTATTTCCCCTTTCCCAATGAATCACCCTGTATCTATAACGTTTTAGAACCTTGTAATATTCGATAGTTTTCAATAATCACCCTGTATCTTCCAAATGCAGGCAGCTACTAAAAATCTTAATTGCCTTTTTTCTATGACTTCTAGTTTACGAGATACCCTGCAAAACACAACAATTTGGGACACCCTGTACCTTGCAAATGCTAAATGCTGAATTTGTACTTAAAAAATTTAATGGTACTGCCAGAACAGATATAATGGGGTATTGCTAAGTGCTGGTGAGTAAAGAGTTTATAATCAGATAATTAAACCAATCAATAGTAATCACTAATTGATCACAATCTGCAAGTGAATTCAGTGTCGACAACTGAGTCATACACAAACACCTAATAGAACCTAATCAATTGTGATTCTTTTGATCCTATTGATCATAATTTTACTTAGAAAATATACCGATTATACTGATGAAACCCAATTGTAATACATTGTTCATTACTAGGACTATTTTACATTTTACAAAGTTGGATTAATTTAAGTTTTATGATCCATCCAAATAGGTTTTGTTATAATCATCATTATTAATTAATGGTTGGAATTGTTTTATGTTCACAACCCATATTTAAATACAATATGAAAATGTAAGGGAAGAATTTTTTTTTCGACCCCGCAAATAAATATTAATTTAGTAGCATGGGGATTACTTCATATCGATTGGAAATTGGACCTTTTCGGTTATGAAAATAAAAAAATTAATCATATAAAAATAAAGTGACAGGGAAATGTGAAATAACAAGATACGACGATGTTTGAATAAAGGTGGGAATCGATAGAGGGATAATCGGTTAGAGTAGGGTAATGGCCTATCAGCACTAAAAGATTAGTCAATTGGTTCATAAATATTTTCCTACCTGTATATTCTATTAATAAAAACTAGATAAGATAAAACAGTTACCTGTGCTTACAATATCTGTTTTGTTAGATAATTAAATGTTATTGATTGGTTAATTATATATACCAAATTTAGCTCAATATTTCTTCTGAATAACATCGGTATGCTTTATTTTTAGTTTCCGGATACTTGTACAAAATATTTCTTGCATTACAAACGGTTTATTGTTTATTGCCTCCAAATCTTAATACCCGGATAAACCGGCCCTGTTTCTTTAGTAGAATATACGTACCAATTTTCAAGCGTCTATCATTTATAGTTTTCGAGATATTCAATATTTGTTACAGACTTTTGACCCCAATTTTGAACCCCTAAAAGTGCGAATTTTCAAAATTCCTTTCTTAGTGCTACCCTGAAAATTTCAAGTCTCTCAGTCATGCAGACTTTTGACCCCAATTTTGAACCCCTAAAAGTGCGAATTTTCAAAATTCCTTTCTTGGTGCTACCCTGAAAATTTCACGTCTCTATCAGTCACTCAGTCAGCGACGCACGAACAATTTTATATACAGGGTCTTTCAAAAGGTCTGGAAACGGTTAAAAGTTAAAATGTAGTCTAATAAACCTAATTTCACATTTAAATAGTACAATTTAGAAAAAATCAAGATGACCGCCTATAACAAAAACAAAATGAATGTTTTTGCATATAATATGAATAAATTCCGAATTTGGACAATTTATCTTTGAAAGTTTTTGAATTCCAGACTTTTGAAAGACCCTGTATATAGATGTATGTATGTATGTGTAAACATTCCGTTCTGGCAATTTTTGTCCAATCAACAATAAATTTGATACAAAAATTCTTTGGGGCATATTGCAAATGGGAATTCTAACTCTAGGGGGTGGAAACTGGACAGGGTTGAATTTTCAAAAAATTCACCTCCAAATAATTGCCATATAAAATTTACTTTTTATCGTTTACTTCAAAATTTACTTTTGAACTTATTCGCAAATTTATTCTTGAACATATTCGCAGTAGAAATAAAATTAAAACTGCCTAATTGTTTAATAAACTGCTTTTATTGTTTATTTAACTAAGTCAGTCGAGTGCCATGTTGCCAAAATAATTTTCATTTAGTAGAAGTTTATATTTAAAAAACGTGGGAATGTGAAAATAATTAAAATATTAAATAAAATGTAATTCACCAAAATACTCGCACTTGCCTTTTACTCCAACTAGAATCTTAATCCTTACATTTTGGCAACGCCGGTACTGGAGCTGGATCTCAGCTTGAGCTCGAACAGATTGAATTGAATCATAGTATAAGGTACTGTTTGCTACCTGCGATAGACCTTATATTCAAAGGAAGGTTGCTTTCACCAAAAATGTAAAAATAATATCGGTAATTAAATAACTTAATTACAAAGTAATTTTTATTATTTAAACTGGCAATAACGCAGAATATGTATAATGATAAGAATATATTCTTGTTTTTTTATTTCCTCAAATATACCATAAAAACTAACATTGGATATCTTATCACTGGCTTGAGGTTTTTTGTGTTTAATAATTTGTTTCGATGACACATAGAAGCAATTAAATATGAATTAATTTTATAAATGAAATGGGAGTCACAAAATTTAAACAGTTTAGAATGAAAAATAAATTTCTTATCTCTAAATAAATTAAAATATCCAAATTTTAGAATTTTTTTGGTAAGCCATTAGAGACCGCCTTTGACTTTACTTGCTGAATTATTAGCGGCAATTAACGTTTTATTTACTAATATTATTGATTTATTAATTTAAAATTGAAAATTGGATAAAATATTTCATAAAATGGGAGAGGAAGAGATAAAAAGAAGCAAAATTAGAGAAATTTTATAGGATTGTTAAAAAATATTTTGTGGTGAAATGTGAATTTTTTTTATATGTTAAAGTGATACTATGAATTTTTAATTACTTTCAATATTAAATTTCTTGATTTCTTAATTGTCGTGCTCTGCCTTAAAACTTTTTATATAAATTATAATTCACTATTTTATTTTAAATTTTTAATAAATGACGAGGGAGAGAGAACGAGAGAGAAAGAGATTTATTTTTCTAATTTTTTTCTAATTGTTCTCTCATTTTCTCTTTTCTGATTTTGTTTTGTTTTTTTTTGATTTTTTTCAAATTTTTCCTCATTTTTTCTCTTTTTTCTGATTTTTTTTATGATTTTTTTTTCGATTTTTTTTCTATTTCTTTCTTTTGTTTTCTGATTTTTTTTTCTGATTTATTTCTCATTTTTTTTCTTATTCCTCTGATTTTTCGGTTTTTTCTCATTTTTCTAATTTTCTTTTGAATTTTTCTCATTTTCCTGATAATTATTCTAATTTTTTGGAGAGTTTCCGATTACTTTTTTGATTTTTATCAAATTTGTCTCTTATTTTTTCTCAATTTTCTGATTTTTTGTTTTTTGTATTTTTTCTAATTTTTTTGGACAGTTTCCGATTAATTTTTTGATGTTTTTACTCTCATTTTTTGTCACTTTTCTGGTTTTTGTTTTTTATTTATTTTCTGATTTTTTCTCCTTTTTTCTTATTCCTTTGATTTTTCGAGTTTTTTCTAAATTTTTCTGATTTTTTTCGATTGATTTATTTTGTTTTTTTTCTCATTTTCCTGATTTCTTGTTTTTTCCGATTTTTTCTGTTTTTTTTCTCATTTTTTTTTCTACTTTTTCATCATTTTTTTCTCATTGTTCGGTTTTCTTTTCTATTTCTTTCTTTTGTTTTCTGATTTTTTCTCATTCTTTCTTATTCCTCTGATTTTTTCGATTCTTAACTCATTTTTCTATTTTTTTTTTATTTTTCTAATATTTCTCTGTTTTTTTCTTTTTTTAATTTTTTGTTTTTGATTTTTTTCTCATTTCTTTCTCATTTCTTTCCCTCATTTTCTTTTCTATTTTTCTTTTGATTTCTGATTTTTTCTTATTCCTCTGGTTTTTTTCGATTTATTTCAATTCTCTTGAATTTTTTCTTTTTTTATGATTACATTTATATCAGGATTGATTTGGTTGTATTTATTTTTTTTGCGATTTTTTTCAAAACCATTTTTTGAGATTTTTTCGACATTTTTTGCGATTTTTAGCGTCTTTTATTTTTCATTTATTTCCAATATATTCTGATTTTTTTGTTTTCTGTTTTTTCATATTTTTTCGTTTTCTCACTGTTCTGTTTTTTTTTCTATTTATTTCTTTTGTTTTATTATTTTTTCTTATTTTTTTCTTATTCTTCTGATTTTTTCAATTTTTTTTTCATTATTCTAAATTTTTTTTAATTCTAATTTTTCTCTCCTTTTTTATTTTTTTCGTTTTTTTTTTTAATTTTTTTCCAAATTTTCCTCATTTTTTCTCATTGTTCTATTTTCTATTCTATTTTTTCTTTTGATTTCATGATTTTTTCATTTTTTCTTATTCCTCTGGTTTTTTTTCGATTTATTTCAATTCTCTCTCTATTTTTTATGATTACAACTGTTTCAGCTTTGTTTGGTTGTTTTTTATTTTTTTTGCGATTTTTTGAGATTTTTTCGATTTCTTTCATTTTTTTTGCGATTAATAGCGCCATTTGCGTTTTTTAGTATTTAACAATTTTATTTTTCATTTATTTTCCAATATATTCTGATTTTTTTAAATGTTTTCTGTTTTTTCATATTTTTTCCTCAGATTTTTTTCGTTCTTTTCGATTTTTGGAATTGGAGTTTTCTAAAATTAACTCAGGTGAATGGAAAATGTTATTAAAATAGAAGATGAATATTTCCAATGAAAAGTACAAACAGACGCTTATCAAGACGTGTAACCACTTATTATTAATTAGGGAAGGTACTTATTGACTTTACAATGTCCGTCTGTCTGTCTGTCCGTTTGTCGCAGCGATAATTCAAGAACGGTGTCGAATTTTGGAACTCTGTTTTCAGCAATCGCTAGTCACAATATATTGCCCACCTACAAATTTCAATGACCCAAGTCAATTCCAACCGTCTGTCTGTCCGTTTGTGCGCGTTTTTCTGTCTATCTCAGCGATAACCCGAGAACGGTTTCGAATTTTGGATTTTTATTATCAGCAATCGATAAAACGGTTCTAATGTTATTATTTTCAGTGAGCCAAGTCAACTAAAACCGTCTGTCTATCCGTCGGTCCGTAGCTGAGCTACTTGGATACTGTTAGCTTACTGGGTTTATTAATTTTGAATAAGATTCGGACGACAGTGAGTTTGAGTCTTTAATTTCAATTTTTTATTTAGTCAACGCCATGATCGGTTTAAGGCGGTTTCATAAATGTGTGGCTTTATCTCATCCTAGCTGGCGCTTGCTATAGTATTTTATTTTCACTCATAAAACTCGATTTTGCTAATATTTCGTGAGGGCGCCACTGGATAGAAACGAAATACATTCTGGAAAATGTAAGTTTCATAGTCCCCAATTTTTTTTATTTTTGATTTAAAAAAAATGTCGGTGTAGATTGAGATTTATTCTCATATTATCCTAATTTTTCAAAATTTTATTCTTTTTTTGGAAAAAATCCGCAAACGTATTGAATGATTTTTTTTTTTTTCAGAAAAATACTAAACAGATTTTCCAAATTTGCGAGAATAGGAGCCCAGATCTAACTTTTATCTCATTATGTATATTTTTTTGCTTTCTTAAAAATAAAAATAAAAAAAATTGGGGATTATAAAACTAGTGCATAAGCTTTTTATAGCTTTTCGTAAAGTAAATCAAGCTCTTAATAGTAAAAAAAAAATTAAAAAATCGCACAATTTTACCCATTTTAAATATTTTATTAAAATTAAAAAAAATGTGTTTCAGAATTGTGACAAAATATATTTATATAAATTAAATTACAAACCGTTTCTTTAAATAAAACTTACACAAATGCATTGTTTAATAATTATAATAACCGCCTTAAAATTACTAAAATCAATAAACACATAAATCTAACTAACGCCAATCAATACATCAACCAAAGATTTGTTATTATTTGCTTGCAAAAATAAAGCTTTCAACATTGTTTGTGTTCGAGCAAAAAAAAAAATCAGAGCTCTTGTATTTTGTGCCACGACATTTTACGAGGAAAAATACAGATTTCGTGACGATAAAATTTCAAGTTGAAATATTAAATTGTGCTTTTATTGATTGAAATTATGTTTATAAAAATTGCAAGGAATATTGAATTTCGTTTTAATATTTTCAAGTTATTTTAGAAAATATGCACATGTTTATGAAGGATTTTATAAAATAAGAGTATAATTTGATTTATAATACATAAATTGAATATATGGAAAAAGAAGGGTGGGAGATAAGAAATATTAACGAAAACCGAATTATAGAATTAAATATACAGGGTGGTCACATTTTTAATGGGATTGTACTTCCAAACCGTAGGTACTAGTTTTTTTTTGTTTTTTGTTAATTACAATTTTTATTAGCAGAAAAATTCGACATTTCACATTTACATATTTTTCGTACCCTTCTAACTATTTTTCGCAGAAAACTCACTTATTGACCAGACTAAATGAAAATTGTTCATTAAACTTTAAAAAGTCATGCAATCTTTTTTCTTTTTTAAATTACTACTGACTGATATTTTTGCATGTGTTATTTTACCGCCATTTTTGTTGTAATTGCAGCCTTAAGAAAAAAAAATGCGTATCTAAAAGAATCATCTAGGGGTGAAAACTAATCGAAAATATCAGGACCGGTTCTTGAGATATAACGAAAAAACGATCATTACGGTTATTTGGTTATCCTTCATTTATTTTCAGAACTACCAAAAAATATTTTGAAGGTTTTTTATTCGGTAGTAAATTCTCTTAGATTTGACTTTTTCACAACTTATTTTTTTTAAATACGGACTTGGATATTTTATGACACTATTCGAAATAACTTTTTAACCTAAATCCAGCGGTGTATCATGCAATGGCCATCATTCACAAAGGAAGTTTTCTAGGACCGTAATCCAAATTTCTATTGAATTTTGAATCAGTGTTCAATTTTATAAAGTGATTAATTAGAAAAAAATATGTTTTTATAAGTTATGCTTCCAGATACGCAACTTTTTCTCCATTTAACCAACCTTCTAACTAACATGGTTTGAAAATTACCAATACAATCCCATTAAAAAAGTGGCCACCCTGTAGAAGAGAATTTATTCATAAAGATATTCACAATTATACGAAAAAAACCAGTACTAGTCGATAATAGATTATTTCTCCAATTCTAGAGTTTATGAAAATTGTGTTTTCCATAAAAAATGGCTGTAGAACAATTTAAAGACTAATAAAATGAAAACTATTTAAATGTGCGCCCAAATATATTTTTTTAATAAATCTTTTGATATGTTTTGAATAAGTCGCAGTTTCTTCAAATAAAATAATTTTTGAAATTTTTGGAATTTAAATATGTAAAAATATGTGTCAGTTTGAAAATTTAATTTCAAAGAAAGCATAAATCTACCAATGAGATGTTACTTAATTGGAATTTTGGTTATTAGGCCTAAATTTCAAAATAATTCATTCATTCTGAGAATATGAGGTTGGTCCTTAATTCTGAGCCACCCGGTATAACCCAGTTTTCGATAATTATGGCCGTAAAACAAAATATGTTTTATGTTATGGCTTCCTATTAGTTTAAAAGGTACTGACCACTGAAGCCTCGTAAAAATGGATAATTGAATTGTAGAATTTTCAATCAATATTAATTTCTTTTCTAAAGTTGTAGGAAATTTGATACTCTACAATTTTTCAATATAACATTTTGCACTAAAGTCAATTGTCTCTTCTCAAAAACTGGAAAAAGTCTGGAAGATCTACATGCACGTTTTTTACGCCCTCTAGCGGCAAAACTATTACTAATTCGAGAAAAAGTTAGATACAAAAGTTGTAGGGAATGTTATGCTCTATAATTTTGCACTAGAACATTTTGCACTAAAGTACATTGTTTGTTCTCAAAATCTGGAGAAGTCGGGAAACCTACATGCACATTTTTTCGGGCCCTCTAGCGGTAAAACTACTGAAGATTCTGGAAAAAGTTTGATACAAAAGTTATAGGGTGTTTTTATTCTCTACAACTTTGCACTAAAACATTTTGAACTAAAGTACATTGTTTGTCCTGAAAATCCAGAAAGTCAGGAAACCTGCATGCACATTTTTTCGCCCCCTCTAGCGGCAGAACTATTGAAAATTCTGGAAAAAATTTCATTTACCATTTGTAGCGAATTTTATGCTCTTCAACTTTGCACTAGAACATTTTGCACCAAAGTACATTGTTTGTCCTCAAAATTTAAAAAAAAGGCAAAAAATCCTACATGTGTATTTTTTCGCCCTATAGGGGCGAGACTATTGGGAATTCAGGAAAAATTTTGATACAAAAATTGTAGGGAATTTGATGCTCAACAACTTTGCATTGAGAGATTTTGCACTAAAGTGCAATATTTGTCCTCAAATTAAAAAAAAAGTAAAAAATCCTACATGTGTATTATTTCGCCATCTAGCGGCGAAACTATTGGGAATTCTGATAAAAGTTTGATACAAGAATTGTAGAGAATTTGATGCCTTACATCTTTGCACTAGAACATTTTTTACTAAAGTGCATTGTTTGTCCTCAAAATTTAAAAAATGGAGAAAAAATCCTTTTATTTTTTCGCCCCCTAGCGGCAAAACTTTTGCTAATTTGGGAAAAAAATTGACACAAAAATTGTAGAGAATTTGATGCTCTACAACTTTGCACCAAAGTGCATTGTTTGTCATCAGAATTAAAAAAAAGGCAAAGAATCCTACATGTATATTTTTTCGCCCTCTAGCGGCGAGAATATTGGGAATTCGGGAAATTTTTTGATACAAAAATTGTAGGGAATTTGATGCTCTACAACTTTGCACTGAGAGATTTTGCAGCAAAATACTTTTTTGTCCTCTAATTAAAAAAAAGTAAAAAATCCTACATGTGTATTTTTTCGCCACCTAGCGGCGAAACTATTGGGAATTCTGATACAAAAATTGTAGAGAATTTGATGCTCTACAACTTTGCACTAAAACGTTTTGCATTGTTTGCCCTCAAAATATAAAAAATGGAAAAAAAATCCTGTGTATTTTTTCCGCCCTCTAGCGGCAAAACTTTTGAGAATTTGAGAAAAATTTTGACACAAAAATTGTAGACAATTTGATGCTCTACAACTTTGCACTAGAACATTTAGCACCAAAGTGCATTGTTTAACCTCAAAATTTAGAAAAATGTCAAAAATGTGTACTTTTCGCCCTCTAGCGGGAATTCGAAAAAAAATTAAATACAAAAATTGTAGAGAATTCAATTATATAAAATCCCCCTGTGTTACGTTTTTCTTGGAAATGCAGTTTTCCCGGAAAATTAGAAAAACGGCAAAACCCCCCCAAAATTACATACAGGGTAGGCCACCGGTAACGTCTGTAGGGTAAAAACTAAACATTTTTTTTTTAAATCTGTTTTCCCAGCAAGATTTATATCAGAAAAGACATAAAAACAATTTTAATTATACAGGGTGCTTCAGGAAAGTGATAAATATGAGAATTAAGTTATTTTAAATTAAAAAAAATCACTTTTTACATTTTTAGATTCATCCTCAGAAACTGATTTCAAAAATCTATTACATCTACATTATAAATTAAATAATTTTGAATTTCTAAGTGATTGCTCCGGCCAAACGACATAAAATCGGATAAAATTATTATTTAAGAGACCGATGTATTCAATTTGACATTTCTCGTTGCTGTAGGAAAAAAATCAGTAAATTTTCCCATTTTGAATAAAATTGAATGAGATATTAATTATTTATTGATTTTAAAATTATTCAAAAAAGGCTTTATTTCTTTTTAAGATTAATATTAATATCACAAATTTAAAAAAATACCATTAAATTGATAGTAAAAAACTCTAGTTGTGATTTTTTTCAAAATTTTATTCAAAAAATTGTAGAATTCATAATTTTTTTTTTTGAAATTTAATATAAGTTAAAAAAAATTGAATAACTTTAAAAATATTAAAGATATTAAAATGAGATTTATACCATTCGATAGGTAATATAAAACTCTAAATTTGGAAAATAATTTAGTCTCTTCAGATTTAACATTGTAATTATGATAACTAAAATAAAACAAAAATTAAATTTTTTTGTCCTTTTGTTTTATCGAAAATGGTAAAACAAATGAAAAAAGTAAATAGTAAATCGGAAGGGATCAAAAAGTACATTATGTGTGAAATATTTCATAATTTTAAAATAATACTTGTAGAAATTATACAAAATTATAAAAAGTAAAAAAAAAAAATTTTACAAAAAATTATTTTTTTTTTTAATTCTTGTAAACTTATTTTGATGCAGAAAAACTAAAATAATCGATTAAACAATTACTTTACTAGGAGTGTTCGGAAAGTTGGGTGGGATTACCCCCTCATTTTTCGCAACGTGGGGCTTTCTAAACTTTAAGGCACCACAATATCATTACAATATCTGTCTATACAAAATATTATTTCGCAAGTCCTTCAAAAATTTAAATTTTTTTATTGTTAGTAACATTATATTATAAAATCCTACCTAACAATAGGAGTTTAACGTCTCTTCGTGACCTCTGTTTTTCCTCTTTGAGACTCTCATCGATCTGCTTCGTTCTGGCTATAGCGGCCCTCTCCTCTGCCGAAACGGTGCACCCCATGGCACAATCTCCGATGAACGACGTCTTGAGGCTTTTCGTTAAACACCCGAATTTAAAACACTACTAGGTCTTCCTAACCTAGATTCACTAGGATCTACCTATTTCTGTAAACGAATTAAGTTGTTATTTTTTTTATTATCATTGATGTATCCCAATATCGCAATAATTTTTAAATAAATAGGAAAAAAAAACTAATATAAGAAAACAATACCTTGTTGAAGTTGTGTCCTTCTATTCTCTAAAAGGAAACTGTTGATTTGATGCAAATTATTGTACACATTAAGGCAGCATACTATTACGACTACAATTTGATTAATATGTTAGTAAATAAATTGATTAATAGCACGTAACTGTCCTAAATAGGTAACAAAACAATGTTTAAAAGTTATCAAAGCGCCATTACAAAGGTTATTAAAGATTATAAACTCTGGCTCATCGTCATAAACTTAAACAAAACAACAAAAGTTTTGTAATGAGTAAGGTGTATGTAATAACTTGTTTAGTTGATTTAATCTTTAATCGATATTATATTAATTATTCGAGGGTTGTTTGGGAATTTCTTATTGTATTGTGTTTGAAATTCCTTATACCAACCACAATAATTTTAGTTTTGACTCATAAGAAATTATTTTAATTAGATATAACAAAAAGCAGGAATTCTTGTCTTGCTGAAAGCTTGTTTTGTTTTGTTTTATGCAACACGAAACACATACAATATTTTGTCTTACATAAAAACCTAATTGTAGTATGAATCTATAGTAAATTTCAAATTCAGTGTATTAACCCTTTAACTGGGTAAAATTTTGCAGCAATAGGGACAAAAATATTGAAAAATACATTAAAACATATTGGTATTAGTTGAATTTTGAGTCAATTTGAATAAAACATGAATAAACTTGATTGTTATAATTTTCAAAAATTTTAAAACAAAACTGAGTTTTAAGAAAATCAAAAAATTCGGAAATATTTCAAAAATTACAAAATTTCAAAAAATTAATAAAAATGTCTAGAAATTCAAAAATTTCGATAATTTCAAAAGTATATGGAAATTTTCAAAAATATAATAAAACTTAACCCTTTAACTGCGGCTGTCGTATATATACATGATTCGTAAAACATTTTTTTATAAATTTTACAATTTTTGAAATTAATGTTTTTTTGAAACTTTGACATTTTTGAAATGTTTAAAATTCGTAAAATTTTTACTTTTTGAAATTTTCGAAAAAAATTGGAAAATTTCACATTTTTCGAAATTTTTTCTATATTTTTGAAAATTTCCAATATTTTTTAACGTTATTTGAAAATTTTGAAATGTTTTAAATATTTTGAAATGTTTTAAATATATTTATGTTTCTTGAAATATTCGATATATTTTAGAAATTTTTGAATATTTTGACATTATTACTTTTTTTTTTGTAAAAAATTGCATTTCAAATTTTTCGAAATTTTTGATATATTTTTGAAATTTCCGAATAATTTTGTAATGATTTTTGAATCTTTTGACATTTTTGAAATTGTAAAATTTTTACTTTTTGAAATTTTTGAATTTCGAAAAAAAACGAAAATTTCAAATTTTTTGAAATCTTTTTTATATTTTTGAAATGTTCGTAATTTTTTTTAATGTTTCTTGAAACTTTTGTCATTTTCTAAATGTTTGAAATATTTTTAACTAGACGAATAATTTGTTTTTTGAAATTTCCGATATATTTTAGAAATTTTTTAATATTTTGACATTACTCCTTTTTTTTGAAAAAAAATTGCCTTTCAAATTTTTGGTATATTTTTGAAATTTTCGTATAATTTTTTAATAATTTTTGAATCTTTTGACATTTTTCAAATGCGTAAAATTCTTGAAATTTTTTACTTTCTACAAATATTTCATTTGAAATTTCGAAAAAAATGCAAAATTTCAAATTTTTCGAAATCTTTTATATATTTTTGAAAAAATTTTACTTTTTGAAATTTTTGAATTTCGAAAAAAAAAGAAAATTTCAAATTTTTTGAAATCTTTTTTATATTTTTGAAATGTTCGTAAAATTTTTTAATGTTTCTTGATACTTTTGTCATTTTATAAATGTTTGAAATACTTGAAATTTTTGAAATATTTTTAACTAGACGAATAATTTATGTTTTTTGAAATTTCCGATATATTTTAGAAATTTTTTAATATTTTGACATTACTACTTTTTTTTCAAAAAAAAAATGCATTTCAAATTTTTGAAATTTTTGCATAATTTTTTAATGATTTTTGAATCTTTTGACATTTTTCAAACGTGTAAAGTTCTTGAAATTTTTTACTTTCTACAAATGTTTCATTTGAAATTTCGAAAAAAAATGCAAAATTTCAAATTTTACGAAATCTTTTATATATTTTTGAAATTGAAATTTTTGAATAATTTTTTAATGTTTCTTGAAACATTTGACATTTTCGAAGTGTTTGAAATACTTGAAATTTTTAAAATATTTTTAACCAGACGAATAATTTTATATTTTTTGATATTTTCGATATATTTCAGAAATTTTTGAATAATTTGACATTTTTACTGTTTGAAATTTTCGAATAGTTTTTTAATGTTTTTTGAAACTTTTGACATTTTAGAACTGGTTAAAATGTCTGAAATTTTTGAAAAATATTTACTTTTTGAAATTTTCGAAAAAAATTGTAAAATTTCAAATTTTTCGAAATTTTTGTACATATTTTTGAAATTTTCGAATAATTTTTAAATGTTTTTTGAAACGTTCGATATTTTTTGAAATTATTGAAATATTTTTTACTGAATGAATAATTTTATGTTTCTTGAAATTTTCGATATATTTTCAAAATGTTTCAATATTTTGACATTTTTTTTAAATTTTTGGAAAAAATGTTATTAAAATTTTTCAAATTTTTGATATATTTTTGAAATTTTCGATGTTTTCTTGAAATTTTCGATATATGTTAAAAATATTTAAATATTTGACATTTTTACGTTTTGAAATTTTCGGAAAAAATGCATATCAAATTTTTCGAACTTTTTGAGACATTTTTGAATATTTTTTGAAACGTTTGACATTTTTAAAATGTTTAAAATACTGGAAATTTTTTAATGTGTACAAATAATTTTATTTTTTTTGAAATTATGTCTATATTTTAGAAATTTTTGAATATTTTTACAATTTTACTTTTTGAAATTTTTGAATTTTCTAAAACAATTGCAAAATTTCAAATATTTCCATCTTTATCTCTAATTTTTTTTTAGCTCGTTCACAATACTTCACAATAATAAAAAATATGTGTTTTTAGAAAAAAATACTTACTATTCCATTATAAATTTTAAAAAAAAGTGGGGTGAATATTTTTGAACACCGTATTATTAAATTATATTTAATTTCAAAATGTATATATTTTATATGCTAAAATGTATCAATTTTTGTATATAATTGACATACATGCAACTATACTAATCAATATATATCGAATTAGAAATAGATGGAATTGTGAATAATTAAAGGAAAATACATTTTCTTTATGACAGCAGCATAAAATAATTGTTACTTCAAGCACATTTTTTTATATTAAAACTTTAAACCATTACCAACTGTTACAATTATATTTTATAGTTCATTTGTAGTTAGAAAAACAATTGAATAAAGAATAATTATGAAATAAAAGTACAAATCATGTACCACAATATAATAAAAAATTTTAACAAGGGCGGCAACTAAGAAAAAAAACGGCAACTGGTTTCGATAACTATAACCATCATCAAGCCTATAAATACAAACGTTCAAATATTACCAAATAACATTAGGATTTAAAGATAAACTTATCATTATTTTATACCACTAAAGGGGAAAATTGATCACATAATGTGAAAATTATTAAGGGTGATAGAATTATGAGAAACGCTTTATGGTACTTGAAAAAAGAGGGGTTAACTAATACTAATGAATACTAAATAATGTAATTAAAATTTGACTGGAGGGCTCTAAGCCCCGAAAGAAAAAGTAAACGTAAAAGGCCACCCTAAATGGGGACGAGCTTAACAGACCTCCAGATCATAGCCCACTGATGCCGAACGAAAACTTTAACCAAAATTGTTGTTGAAAGGGAAACAAAAAAAAAACGTGGTTAAACATGTGTAGACCGGAAAATGGCAAAATTGACATGAAACGTTACAGTCCCTCCCTACACACAAAAAAGTGTCTAAAAAAAGGGTAACTCACCCCTTGAAAACTACCCCTAGTGAATTCGAAGAATCGAGACGAAATACGTAAATAGCGTATCTTAGCACCCTTAGGTCCAACCTAAAATTTGAATATTGGTACCTCTTTCGAAAGATATTCATCAAAAATCAATAATGGTTAAGCCCATTCTAGGGGTTGTTGCACCCTTAATAAGCGGTTTTCGACATAGGTTCATTAGACAAACATTACTTACTTTTAGGTGTTCTATCACCTATAGAAGTATTGCACGACAATTTTGGTCCACCTTGTATATAATATTATAGATCAATTAATCAATCAAGACAATATTAACAAATAATTTTTGTGACGACCAGATGACTGAGAACAGGCACGAGGAAGAGACTTATGAACGGAAGGAAAAAAAAGAAGAGAGTGGAAGAAAAAAGGATTATTAAATAGGAAAAGAAGAACTGAAATATGAAAAGAAGATTGTAAAAAGGTAAACAAAACAAAGAGTATGTAAATTTGGAAGGAAATTAAATTAATAATAATGGGATATTGACTTAGCAAAGTTACTCAACGAACTGAAATATGAGCGGAATATTGAACGAAGACAAGTAATCGAACATCGAACTTCCTATCACCCTCATTAAACTCATTCACTCCAATCTCACAAACAGAACCATTCGTGTCAAAGTTGGTAACTCCATCTCTGATCCCTTCACTCCACAAACTGGAGTCCCCCAAGGTTCAGTGTTAGCTCCATGTTGTATTTCATATACGCACGATATCCCACGCCCCCTAACCTAGCCAAGATATTCAGCTGTATGATGATGATACTGCAATCACTACAACATTCCCATCTACTAGATCCCATTTACTACACCACTGAGAGAAATGGTTTAGAAGTTGTTGGGTTTTGGTGTTTACAGAGGGTCTATGACAAATCGCCGAATGGACAAAACGCCGAATGGACAAATCGCCGAAAGGCTGGTCAAAACGCCGAAATTGCCAAATTGCCGAATGGACAAATTGCCGAATGGACAAATCGCCGAATGGACAAATCGCCGAATGGACAAATCGCCGAAAATAAAGTCTTTTGTAGAAATTCTTTTACATAGTATTTTATGAAATGTAGGTGACAAATGAGATATTTAAAGATTAAAGATATGCTTTAGAATCCAGTAACTGATAGTTAGTAGTTATGTCTATATATTGCATATTATATTAAAAATATATTATATCCACTTCAGTTGCTTATTATTGTGAGTTAAAGAGGTCGCTTTCTAAATTGTCTTATATAAAAAAGTAAACCTAATTTGGCAGATTTATCAAAAAGTTCAATTTTTCATATTTTTTTAAATTGCCAAAATTATGCATTTTTATGAAGAATTACGAATTTTCAATGTAGAACATGCAATTCCGCATAGTTTCGCCGGTAGATGGCGTGAAAGAAATATATTTATATAGACTTTTGCTGCTTATTTTTAGATTTATAGCCAAAATTATGGATTTTTCTGAAAAATTACAAGAAATCAAAATAGTATAACATAAAATTTTCTAAAGATTTTGTCGTTACTATTTTTTCAAATTCTACATAGTTTGGCCGCTAGAGGACGTGAAAGAAATATATTGTTATGAAATTGTTCACCCTGTATAGGGAATTTTTGAAATTAATATTTTTTTGTTTGAGCTGATAGTTAATTTATTAAAAGATTAGTCAAAGTTAAATGTTATGGTTATTAAATAAGATAGGAGAGTTGATATGCAGGTGAAGAATAGGAAACGAGAGGTATTATAGATAGATTGGCAATAAATTGAAGAAAAGTGAAAGAATCTTAAAAGTTATTAAAATAATGAAAGATGTTATAATAAAATCGAAATTTTGGAATTGTAATACATGAAAGATAGTAAAAAGGGAATATAAGGTTAATAATCTAAAATAAGGCTGAGGTAGTTTTAAAAAAAAAAATCTAGTGGTAAAGAAAAATAATAAACAAAAAAAAGATGATTGATGGATAATTTTTTTTTGGAATTGTCAGAGAAAATTTTGTGATAAAGAGATATTGAATGGTTAAAGGAAAAGAGATGTAAAAAGTTATATATTATATATTAAAATAATTAGAAAATATAGTTTTAATTAAAAAAAAAAAAAATGTTAAAGAAAATTTATAAAATATGGAATGGTACTCAATCAGTAGTCAAAAAAAATTTGGAGGAAGACTAAACTATATCAAGATTAAATTTTGGGAAAGCATCTATAATTGAAGAAACGAGGAAATAAGAAGCAGATATTTGGAAGAAGAGAAAGAAATCATAGTTAGAACTAATCATATAAGAAAAACACAAGAAAAAGGAATATAACAGGACAGTTTATAATTTTTTTGATATTGTTTGTAATGTTTATTATTTTTTGTACTAGGACCCAGCCAAATTTCTGAGACAAATTGTAAATATCATTACAATATATAGACTTTTGCGTTTTTTAGGTTTTGAGCCAAAATTATGGATTTTTCTGAAAAATTGCAAGAAATCAAAATTGTAAACCATAAAACTTGATACAAATTCTGTTTTTACTTTCTTTTGAATTCCTCATAGTTTTGACACCAGCCTTTATTTTAATTTGGAAATAATTTTTATTTTATTAACTTATTTTTTTGTAGTTAAAATTTAATATTAAAAATTTAAAAGAAATACCGTTAAATTTTTTATAAAAAACTGTATAATTGTGATTTTTTTCAAAATTTTATTACAAAAATAGTGAAATTTTTAAAAAAATAGTTTAAAGAAATTTGGAATTTGATTACGATTTTAAAAAAAATTGAATAACCTTAAAAATATTGAAGATATTAAAATGGGATTTTTACCACTCGAAAGGTATCATAAAACTTTAAATTTACAATGTGTTTTAGTTTCTTCGAATTTCAGATTGTAATTGTTATAACCAAAATAACTGTTTTTTCATTTTTTTTGTAATTATATTTAATCCAATATTATAAACAAAATGAAAAAAGTAAATAAAGTGTCTGAAAGGAATTAAAAAGTACTAAATCTGTGAATTATTTCATGATTTGAAAATAATATTTGTAGAAGTTATAGCCAATTATGTAAAAAGTAAAAAAAAAACAAAAAATACCTATGAATTTTTGACAAAAATAGTATATTTTACAGACATGAAAATACTAGCTTTTTCGTGAGTGAAAATTTGTCCACAAGCGAACGAAAAAACATATTTTATATAGGAAATTTCTAAATATTTTAGATAGATTGGGCATAACTGAAAACCCCATATCTAAATTTTTCAGATTTTAATTCCGCCTACTTCTGCTGAAACTTCCAATTAGCCCTCTAAAAGAATCACCCTGTACAACATATAACTACTAACAACTCTCAGTTACCGGATTCTAAACCATATCTTCAATTTCTAAATATCTCATTTATTTCATTCACATTTCATAAAATACTAAGTAAAAGTATTTCTACAAAAGACTTATTTTCGGACTTTTTAACCAGCCTTTCGGCGATTTGTCCATTCGGTTAATTTGTCCACGTTCGGCGATTTGTCCAAATAATAGTTTCGGCGTTTTGATCAAGTTTAATATTTTGATCAGAGTATATTAATTAAAATTGTGACTTCGGCTTCGATGCATTCGGCGTTTTGTCCATTCGGCGATTTGTCATAGACCCTCTCTAAACACCAAAACCCAACAACTTCTAAACATTTCTCTCAGTGGTGTAGTAAATGGGAGGGTTACGTTACTCTAAATCCCCAAAAAAACCAATTCATCATCTTCAAACCTCTTAACTACACCCTAAAAGCAAATCAATCTCTCAACGACATGGACCTGAGACTGGTGAGAGAGGATCGTACCCTTGGACGAAGTTACCTATTTGGTCAGGCGTACTCTAAACTGGGCGACGAAGACGAATTTTCCTCTCGGAAGGCTCGTAAGTATCAAAAAAATAATTACATCAGTCCAATATCTTTTATAATAATTTTTCTTTCAGACCAACATCCACCCAATGTATCCCTGAAAAGTAGTAATTCTACTATTATAGTAGGGTACAAAATTAACAAATACAATACCAGAACAAATTACCGAGAAGGGTTTAGTAGCTTTACTCGTAATTTTCTGAATTTTCCTAATTTATTTATTTATATGTACATATTTAGTTAGGTTTTAAAAAAATACATTTTTTTTTTGTTTATGATCCATTACACTATTATATTTAACTCTTTTTTTTATTCTAAAAGAAAAAGGAAAATATCACAGTTTCCCACGTACTAGTCGTAAGACTTCAGTGGAGATATTTATTTTTCATCTTCATTTGGAAAAGGAGAAAAAGTTTAATGAAAATATATGTAAAATTGTAGAATTTGGTGAATAAATTATTATTATTAAAAAAATTATTATTATTATTATACTCTTCCTGGGTGACGGGCGATCCTGCACTACCTCACGCCTAGAGTGAGGTGTCTATAAAAGATTCCCGCGTCCACTATACAAAAAAGTACATATTAATAGATTACTGATAATGATGATTATTGGTCATACAAAACGTCGTAAAAAAATATATATAAAGACTAAAAAAAATCAATTGGTGTCAGTGTTTCAAAAGAAGATAGATATATATATATTTTTTTATAATTAACTTGTAAATAATATTTCTTAATATTAATAAAATATTACATTATATTAAAAATGTATAACAGAACTAATACAGTCTTATCCCGTTCACCTGATTTATTACCTTATTGCAATGTTGCCAATTGTTAAGAGTTTCTTAATTTTATGATACATTTTCTCACCGAATTTAAACTTCACTGTAACTGCTAAATGATTCTCACTGATGACATATGATCCACAAGGATTTTGCTAGTTGCTAGTTAGTGAAATCTAGTTACCTAACAAGTATAACTATTTCAATAATTAACAGCTATATTAATTTATTTTATAATAAAACTGTAAATTATGAATAACTTTATAAAATCATTAACGCCACGCCTATGGTTTATGATAATAACAAATTATAACAAGTTACATAATTATACAAATATTTTTGATTAATTTAAATGTTTTAACTGATTAACAGATAGGCGAGGTGAGTGTTAAAACAGAAATCTTTTATACTTTTAATCTTGACCTACCTATGGTGACATCACGATATACGTCAAAACGAAAACTATACCGGTGTCAATTTTAATTTTATAATTAATTAAATTAAGTAAAAGATGATTATAATTATTAAATAATGAATTGGTAACAAGTTTTAAATGATTTCGTCACAGTGAAAATGTGGTTATAAAATTAAAATAGTGGGCGTCACCCTAGAAATTTCGCTATTACAAATCAATGCGATATTGGGAGACAAATAATAAAGTAGTAAATAGATTAAAAAAGAAATAAGTACCTAATAAGCTAAAAATCACAGTTGCATACCGAGTTATCACAAAATAATCAATACCGGCAACAGATAAAACACCGAAGTTATCGCACACTAAACCAAGTTAATCGACAAACACTTTTTTTCACACTAAATGAAAAGTTTACACAAAAATACTTATCAAATACGTCCGGTTATGCTACAAACTGACCACAGATAGAAGGAATTTGCGAACGGTTAGATAAAAATATAATGAAATCGTTAAGTAAATATCGATGTTAAGTTTGATATTTACGTTATGGAAAATTTACTTTTTTAACAGAGATACGACGAACGACAGGACAGATACACACTCTCTCTCTCTCATATCGTTACTTCACTAGTTCGCTACCCTCCGAGCCGATACCATACGATACCGATACAATCAGTGAATCAGTCCGCATGTGTTTACTTTAGGAATGAAAATAATAAAGTATACATGGTGGGGTCCCATTGCCGGTAATTACACTGTTGCCGCAACTAGTTGCGTTTCACAGAACACGTTACAAACATCTGTATGCATAATATACGAATACGCCCTTTTTTAGCTCAACACAAGATTTGTTAATATTTGCAGTGCTGTAGAGATATAGTCCGGTAAATGGGGATTTTAATGCCGATGCAGGACGCGCAGTTCATATCGGCAAGGTCGGCCCAAACCTTAAAGGCGCATTTATATAAATCCAAAAAATTATTTACCAATACCAGCACCAAATTTTTTATATAAATATTACGAACGATATCATGAAACCCGTATTTAAAAACATCTTCAAAAATAGAAAAGTCTATTATAGCCTAACTAAAATTCCATAAATTTTTAAAACATCTGTAAAACAAATGGGCCTAGAAGAACGAAGAGAAACTATTTTAATGCTTATGGGTCTAAAATAATAAAAAACAGTCTAAAGAGGTAAACTGATCTGAGAATTGTTCAAAATAACCTAAAATGGTCTAAAATTGTCCAAAATCTAAAAAAAATGTCTAAATTTATAATAAAACTGTGTAAAATTACCTAAAATGGATCAGAAAATTAGTCAAAACAATCTAAAATTGTCCAAAATCTTACAAAAATTGTCTAAAACGGTCTGAAGTCACTTAAATTGATCAGAAAATTGTTCAGAATAATCTATAGTGGTCTAAAATTGTCCAAAATAATAAAAAGCAGTCTAAAGACGTAAATTGATCTGAGAATTGTCTAAAATATCCAGAAATGGTCTAAAATTGTCCAAAATCTAAAAAAAATGTCTAAATTAATAATAAAACAGTCTAAAATTACCTAAAATGGATCAGAAAATTAAATTAGTCAAAACAATCTAAAATTGTCCAAAAGCTTGTAAAAATTGTCTTAAACGGTCTGAAGTCACTTAAATTGATCAGAAAATTGTTCAGAATAATCTACAGTGGTCTAAAATTGTCCAAAATGGTCTAAAAATTGTCCAAAATAATAAAAAACAGTCTAAAGGCATAAATTGATCTGAGAATTGTTTTAAATATCCAAAAATGGTCTAATATTGTCCAAAATCTAAAAAAAATGTCTAAATTAATAATAAAACAGTCTAAAATTACCTAAAATGGATCAGAAAATTATCAAAATAATCTAAAATTGTCCAAAATCTTCTAAAAATTGTCTAAAACGGGTCTGAAGTCACTTAAATTGATCAGAAAATTGTTCAGAATAATCTACAATGGTCTATAATTGTCCAAAATGGTCGAAAAATTATCTAAAATAATAACAAAACTGTCCAAAGTTACTCAAACTCAAATTGTTTAATTGTATTGTTCCAAATAATCTAAAATGATCTAAAATTTTCTAAATTAGTAATAAAACGGTCTAAAGTTACCTAAATTGATCTGCGAATTGTTCAAAATAAGCTTAAATGGTCTAAAATTGTCAAAAACCTTCTAAAAAATGTCTAAATAATAAAATGGTCTAAAGTTACTCAAATTTAAATTGATCAATTGTATTGTTCAAATAATCTAAAATTCTCCAAAATCTTCTAAAATTTTTCTAAAATAATAATAAAACGGTCTGAAGTTACTTAAATTGATCAGAGAATTATTCTAAATAATCTAAAATGGTCTAAAATTGCCAAAAACTTTCTAAAAAATTGTCTAAATTAATAATAAAATGGTTTAAAGTTACTCAAACTCAAATTGATCAATCGTATTGTTCAAATGGTCTAAATTTGCCTAAAACCTTCTAAAAATTGTCTAAATTAATAATAAAATGGTCTGAAGTTACTCAAGCTCAAATTGATCTACTGAAAATTGTCCAAAATAATGATAAAACGGTCTGAAGTTACCTAAATTGATCAGAGCATTGTGCAAAATAATTTACAATGATCTAAAATTGTCCAAAAATGGTCTAAAAATTGTCTAAAATAATAACAACATTGTCTAAAGTTACTCAAACTCAAATTGATCAATTGTATTGTTCAAAATAATCTAAAATTTTCTAAATTAGTAATAAAACGGTCTAAAGTTACCTAAATTGATCTGAGAATTGTTCTAAATAATCTAAAATGGTGTAAAATTGACCAAAATCTCCTCAAAATTGTCTAAATTAATAATAAAACGGTCTGCAGTTACTTAAATTGATCAGACAATTGTTCATAATAACCAATAACCTTCAATGGTCTAAAATTGTCCAAAATCTTCTCAAAATTGTCTAAATTAATAAAAAAAACGGTCTAAGGTTATCTAAATTGATCAAAGAATTGTTCAAAATAATCTAAAATAACCTAAAATTGTCCAAAATGGTCTAAAATTCCCCAAAAAGATCTAAAGTTACCTAAATTGATCAGAGAATTTTTCAAAATAATCTAAAATTATCCAAAATGGTCTAGAATTGTCTAAAAATGGATTAAAATAATAATAAAACGGTCTAAAGTTACCTAAATTGATCAGAAAATTGTTCAATATAATCTAAAATTGTCCAAATAGTCTCAAATTGTCCAAACAAAATATTAGTAAAACGGTCTAAAGTTACCTAAATTGATCAGAGAATTGTTCAAAATAATCTAAAATTATCCAAAATGGTCTAGAATTGTCTAAAAATGGATTAAAATAATAATAAAACGGTCTAAAGTTACCTAAATTGATCAGAAAATTGTTCAATATAATCTAAAATTGTCCAAATAGTCTCAAATTGTCCAAACAAAATATTAGTAAAACGGTCTAAAGTTACCTAAATTGATCAGAGAATTTTTCAAAATAATCTAAAATTATCCAAAATGGTCTAGAATTGTCTAAAAATGGATTAAAATAATAATAAAACGGTCTAAAGTTACCTAAATTGATCAGAAAATTGTTCAATATAATCTAAAATGATCTAAAATTGTCCAAATAGTCTCATATTTTCTAAACACGGTCTAAAATATTAGTAAAACGGTCTAACGTTAACTAAATTGATCAGAGAATTTTTCAAAATAATCTAAAATTATCCAAAATGGTCTAGAATTGTCTAAAAATGGATTCAAATAATAATAAAACGGTCTAAAACCTAAATTGATCAGAAAATTGTTCAATATAATCTAAAATTGTCCAAATAGTCTCAAATTGTCCAAACAAAATATTAGTAAAACGGTCTAAAGTTACCTAAATTGATCAGAGAATTGTTCAAAATAATCTAAAATTGCCTAAAATTGTCCAAAAAGGGTCTAAAATTCTCCAAAAACGACAATTCAAATTGTAACTTGGCTGAACTTTTCTGAAAGGTACTTTTGCTTTTTTTTTTCTATTTGTGAGGGTATTTACTACCCCCTTGACTGCTTGCAAATAATTCACATCTTAACACAATTATTCTACATATAGTCCATAGTAACGATTGTGCAATATTTGAACTAAACTTTTTGATTTTTTAATAATTCTAAGCCAGATAACTTTGCCCTAGAAAACCCTTGATAATATTTGTATAGTGTTTCTGATGTGTGGAAATATTTATATGTTACACACTAAGAGTATTTTTTTCACGAATAAAATCGTCTTCCGACACCACTGGTCATTTGGCTGGGTGAAAATCGGCTGCCAGAAGTGGCTGCTAAGTTCACACTGGTGATTTTAATTATCCATTTATAAATCCAATCCTTAAAATAAAGTGGCGTATGGAGGGTTATAAAACACCCCCCCCCCTCCCCCTAAACGTCATTTGTATGAAGAAAATTCAACTTGAAAATTATAAAATCATTTCAGAACTCTTTAACTATTTAATCCTTCCCGAAAATATTTCTTACTACGTCACTGGGAAAATTTATTAAA
This sequence comes from Neocrepidodera transversa, assembly GCA_963243735.1. Taxonomy (NCBI): domain Eukaryota; kingdom Metazoa; phylum Arthropoda; class Insecta; order Coleoptera; family Chrysomelidae; genus Neocrepidodera; species Neocrepidodera transversa. The sequence continues at coordinate 7,936,599 of OY725349.1, read as the reverse complement.
AATTAGTTTTAAAATGTATAAATAATTGAAAATTGAACTGCAGAGGTTGTAAAAAATAAAAACCATTTTTTTACAATTATTTCGGAAAATATAAAAATTACAGTAAAATGTTTTCGACAGATATTAGTTCCTTCAATTTAGGAAAATTTACCGAAATATTTCCAACAACAAAGAGACATGGATCAAAAAAGGGTGCGTTTTGGAAAAAATACAAAATTTTGGGGTTTTCGTCGTTTTTCCAAATCGAGAAAACTATACATTTGTGAGAAAAACGTAACACAGGGTAATTTTAGATAATTAAATTCTCTACAAATGTATTATACTTTTGTTAGAATTACGCATAGTTTAACCGCTAGAGGGCACGAAAGAAATGTACATGATAATCGGCTTCAAAGAAAAGTTGTAGAACATAAAATTCGCTAAAACTTTTTAACTTTTTTCGAATTCCAGATAGAAAGCGAAAAAAATGAGGGCAAACAATGGCACGTTAGTGCAAAATGTTCTACTGCGAAATGTTTTAGTGCAAAATGTTCTAGTGCAAAATATTCTAGTGCGAAATATTTTAGTGCAAAGTTGTAGAGCATAAAATTCCCTACAAGTTTTGTATCAATTTTTTTTCCGAATTCCCTAAAGGGCGCGAAAAACATGTGCATGTAGGTTTTCCAAAATTTTTCCAGATTTTGAGGACAAACAATGTACTTTAGTGCAAAATGTTCCAGTGCAAAGTTGTAGACCATAAAATTATCTACAATTTTTGTATCAAACTTTTTCCAGAATTTTTATTAATTTTGCCGCTAGAGGGAGCGAAAAAATGTGTATGTGGGTTTCCCGACTTTTTCTAGATTTTGAAGACAAACAATGTACTTTAGTGCAAAATATTCTGGTGAAAAGTTGTAGAGCATAAAATTCCCGACAACTTTTGTATCAAACTTTTTCCAGAATTTTCATAATTTTGCCGCTAGAGGGCGCGAAAAAATGTGCATGTAGGTTTCACTACTTTTTCTAGATTTTGAAGACAAACAATGTACTTTAGTGCAAAATATTCTGGTGAAAAGTTGTAGAGCATAAAATTCCCTACAACTTTTGTATCAAACTTTTTCCAGAATTTCCAGAATTTTCATAATTTTGCCGCTAGAGGGCGCGAAAAAATGTGCATGTAGGTTTACCAACTTTTTCTAAATTTTGAGGACAAACAATGTACTTTAGTGCAAAATGATCTAGTGCAAAGTTGTAGACCATAAAATTAACTACAACTTTTGTATCAAACTTTTTCCAGAATTTTCATAATTTTGCCGCTAGAGGGTGCGAAAAAATGTGCATGTAGGTTTCCCAACTTTTTCTAAATTTTGAGGACAAACAATGTACTTTAGTGCAAAATGTTCTAGTGCAAAGTTGTAAAGCATAAAATTCCCTACAACTTTTGTATCAAACTTTTTTCAGACTTTTCATAATTTTGCCGCTTGAGGGAGTGAAAAAATGTGCATGTAGGTTTCCCGACTTTTTCTATATTTTGAGGACAAACAATGTACTTTAGAGCAAAATGTTCTAGTGCAAAGTTGTAGAGCATAAAATTCCCTACAACTTTCGTAACAAACTTTTTCCAGAATTTTCATAATTTTGCCGCTAGAGGGCGCGAAAAAATGTGCATGTAGGTTTCCCTATTTTTCTAGATTTTGAAGACAAACAATGTACTTTAGTGCAAAATGTTCTGGTGAAAAGTTGTAGAGCATAAAATTCCCTACAACTTTTGTATCAAACTTTTTCCAGAATTTACATAATTTTGCCGCTAGAGGGAGCAAAAAAAATGTGCATGTAGGTTTCCCGACTTTTTCTATATTTTGAGGACAAACAATGTACTTTAGTGCAAAATGTTGTAGTGCAAAGTTGTAGAGCGTAAAATTCCCTACAACTTTTTTATTAAATTTTTTCCACAATTTTCAGTCGTTCTAATTTGAACTGATAATCTATGATAATCTATTATATTAAATTAATTAATTATTAAGCTCTCGGACTAAATTAATTCCCCTTCACGTCGCTTGTCACTGGTCTTATATTATATTAGTGTTTATATTTAATAGACAAGTAATAATTGATTATTGGAAATTTTTTAAATAAACATATTTTATCTTATCGCCATTCGTATTCCTCGTTTCTTATTAATTTTGGGTGCGATTAGACAAACAACGAAAATTCCAGTTCTTTTAGAATTTGCTCACATATTATTTATACCTATTTAAAATATTAATTGTAACTCAATGAAAATAGGGTAAATAAAGAAATTTTTAGAAAATCAGAGTTAAAATGAACCAAAACAATTAGAATTGATTTTAAATCCCCAATTCCTAATATAATACAAAAATAGAGTTAGTTGCGTATTAATAACTCATTCATAAGTTACAGTTACTATTTATAGAATAGTATTTATTTTATTTGATGTAAATTTACGATGCAATAAAATAGAAAATATTTTATAACTGCAATATTAAATTCTATCATAATGTATATAAATCTAAATTTAAAATTATATATTTATAAGAATTACATTTTGAAAATATGCATTTCAAAAGAAGTAATTTTAATTTGTAATTAATTACAGAATATTATTAATGTTTATATCCCCCTAAAACTATATTACAATAATGTGTTTTAAGCTCAGAAAGTATTGGTATTTTTTCTATACAGGTTTGGCCAATCCACCCTTAAGGTGTGTCCTTGTACCAATGAAACACCCTGTATAATTCGATTTCTGGATTAATATTTTTTAAATGTTTAAAAATAAAAATAAATAAATAAATGTGATACGATTTTAATAATATTTTTGTTACACACTGTATTATTTAATGAGGCACCCTCGTAATAATTTATATATGAAATAAAAACAGACCTACGTAGGGGAAACTGATATTTCATTACTAATTTCTGGGAACATTTTTTATACAGGGTGTTTCCAAATGACGCTCTCGACAAGAATCCACCCTTTACGTATGTCCGTTTACCAATGAAACACCCTGTATAATTCGATTTCTGGATTAATATTTTTTAAATGTTTAAAAATAAAAATAAATAAATAAATTTGATACGATTTTAATAATATTTTTGTTACACACTGTACTATTTAATGAGGCACCCTCGTAATAATTTATATATGAAATAAAAACAGACCTACGTAGGGGAAACTGTGACATTTCATTAGTAATTTCTGGTAACATTTTTTTATACAGGGTGTTTCCAAATGACGCTCTCGACAAGAATCCACCCTTAACGCATGTCCGTTTATCAATGAAACACTCTGTATAATTCGATTTCTGGATTAATATTTTTTAAATGTTTAAAAATAAAAATAAATAAATAAATTTGATACGATTTTAATAATATTTTTGTTACACACTGTATTATTTAATGAGGCACCCTCGTAATAATTTATATATGAAATAAAAACATACCTACGTAGGGGAATCTGTGATATTTCATTACTAATTTCTGGGAACATTTTTTATACAGGGTGTTTCCAAATGACGCTCTCGACAAGAATCCACCCTTAACGTATGTCCGTTTATCAATGAAACACCCTGTATAATTCGATTTCTGGATTAATATTTTTTAAATGTTTAAAAATAAAAATAAATAAATAAATTTGATACGATTTTAATAATATTTTTGTTACACACTGTATTATTTAATGAGGCACCCTCGTAATAATTTATATATGAAATAAAAACAGACCTACGTAGGGGAAACTGTGATATATCATTACTAATTTCTGGGAACATTTTTTATACAGGGTGTTTCCAAATGACGCTCTCGACAAGAATCCACCCTTTACGTATGTCCGTTTACCAAGGAAACACCCTGTATAATTCGATTTCTGGATTAATATTTTTTAAATGTTTAAAAATAAAAATAAATAAATAAATGTGATACGATTTTAATAATATTTTTGTTACACACTGTATTATTTAATGAGGCACCCTCGTAATAATTTATATATGAAATAAAAACAGACCTACGTAGGGGAAACTGATATTTCATTACTAATTTCTGGGAACATTTTTTATACAGGGTGTTTCCAAATGACGCTCTCGACAAGAATCCACCCTTTACGTATGTCCGTTTACCAATGAAACACCCTGTATAATTCGATTTCTGGATTAATATTTTTTAAATGTTTAAAAATAAAAATAAATAAATAAATTTGATACGATTTTAATAATATTTTTGTTATACACTGTACTATTTAATGAGGCACCCTCGTAATAATTTATATATGAAATAAAAACAGACCTACGTAGGGGAAACTGTGACATTTCATTACTAATTTCTGGGAACATTTTTTTATACAGGGTGTTTCCAAATGACGCTCTCGACAAGAATCCACCCTTAACGTATGTCCGTTTATCAATAAAACACCCTGTATAATTCGATTTCCGGATTAATATTTTTTAAATGTTTAAAAATAAATAAATTTGATTAGATTTTAGTAATATTTTTGTTACACACTGTACTATTTAATGAGGCACCCTCGTAATAATTTATATATGAAATAAAAACAGACCTACGTAGGGGAAACTGATATTTCATTACTAATTTCTGGGAACATGTTTTATACAGGGTGTTTCCAAATGACGCTCTCGACAAGAATCCACCCTTTACGTATGTCCGTTTACCAATGAAACACCCTGTATAATTCGATTTCTGGATTAATATTTTTTAAATGTTTAAAAATAAAAATAAATAAATAAATAAATAAATAAATGTGATACGATTTTAATAATATTTTTGTTACACACTGTACTATTTAATGAGGCACCCTCGTAATAATTTATATATGAAATAAAAACAGACCTACGTAGGGGAATCTGTGATATTTCATTACTAATTTCTGGGAACATTTATTTATACAGGGTGTTTCCAAATGACGCTCTCGACAAGAATCCACCCTTAACGTATGTCCGTTTACCAATTAAACACCCTGTATAATTCGATTTTTGGATTAATATTTTTTAAATAATTTAAAATAAAAATAAATAAATAAATAAATAAATTTGATACGATTTTAATAATATTTTTGTTACACTGTACTATTTAATGAGGCACCCTCGTAATAATTTATATATGAAATAAAAACAGACCTACGTAGGGGAATCTGTGATATTTCATTACTAATTTCTGGGAACATTTATTTATACAGGGTGTTTCCAAATGACGCTCTCGACAAGAATTCACCCTTAACGTATGTCCGTTTATCAATGAAACACTCTGTATAATTCGATTTCTGGATTAATATTTTTTAAATGTTTAAAAATAAAAATAAATAAATAAATTTGATACGATTTTAATAAAATTTTTGTTACACACATGTTTCCATCTTGATCCAGTGGTGTGCAGTTGGAAGAATATGTCACCTTTTCCCTCCCATTTTTACGCCCCTGGAATTTGAAGTTATTACTTTTTAATAATGAAACCGATTTGCAATTTCATTACTGATTTCTGGAAACCGTTTTTTATATACAGCATGTTTCAAAAATCTGGAAACGGTCCTATAATCATATTTACTTTTAAAAAAATTTAAGATGACCGCCTGTAGCAAAAACAAATGAATGTTTTTGAATTTTAAGCGCTTAAATATGTGAAACAAATCATGTCATTACTAAATCCCGAATTAGAACAATTTGTCATTCGTAATTTTTGAATTCCAGGACCGTTTCCAGACTTTTTAAACATGCAGGACCATTTCCAGACGATTATTTTTTGAATGTTTAAATAAATAAATAAAATATTTGATACGATTTTGAAAATATTTTATAATTAATAAACCACCCTCGTAATCTATATATGTAAAAATAAATCCCTGTTTCCCTTGGTTCATTCATTTTTTTTTAAGTTTTCTAATACTTTATAGAAGGTTCTTACGGAAAGAAAAATTAAGAAAATTGCGCAGAAAAATGTAAAATTTAGAAAATAAAGCAAAATAGAGACAAACAGAGAAAATAAAGAAAAATGGGGTAAAATAAACGAAATAGTGAAAAAATAGGAAAAAATTATGAAAAACAGGGAAAAAATGGGCAAAATATGGAAAAATAAAAGAAAACGGGCAAAAATATGAAAAAACTAGGAAAAATCAGAAAAAATAATTAAAAATAGGAGAAAATTGGGAAAAATAGGAAAAATATTTTTATATGGAAAATACTAAAAAATGGTGAAAAATAGGGAAAAATAGAGAAAATTAAAAAAATGGTAAAAAAAGTAGGAAAACTAGGAAAAAACAAAGAAAAAAAGGAAGAAACCTGAAAAATTGGGAAAAATACAGAAAATAGAGGGCGCGAAAAAATGTGAATGTAGGTTTCCCGACTTTTTCCAGATTTTGAGGGCAAATAATGTACTCTAGTGCAAAGTTGTAGAGCATAAAATTTCCAACAACTTTTGTATCAAACTTTTTCCAGAATTCCCCATAGTTTCGCCGCTAGAGGGCGCGAGAGAAATTCTAATAAACTATTTGAAAAACCGGGAAAAATAGGCAAAAATATGGAAAACTGCGTAAAAATTGTGAAAATGGGGAAAAATAAGGGAAAATAGGAAAAAACTGGAGAAAAGAGTGGAGAATAAAGTAAAATAAGAAAAAACAATGAAAACTGGATAAAATTGGGAACAAATTCGATAAAAATATGGAAAATAGAAAAAAATTGTGAAAAATAGGGAAAACTAGAGAATAATAAAGAAAAATAGTAAAAAATTGAAAAAACTAGGAAAAAAACCAGAAAAAATTAGGGAAATAGGAAAAAATTGGGAAAAATACAGAAAATAATAACAATGGGGAACGTACATACAAACAGAGACAAATAGGGAACAATAATTGAAAATAGGAAAAATTAAGAAAAAACTAGGAAAAAAAAGGAAAAACAGAGAAAAGAGGCAAAAATAGAGAAAAGAGGCAAAAACAGAGAAAATGAGGAAATATAGGAAAAATTGGGACCAATAGGGAATAATAGAAAAATTAGTGAAAAATAGGAAAAAATAGTGAAAATAGAAAAAGTATGAAAAACAGGAAAAATTGAAATAGTAAATATAGGAAAAGAGGGAGAGAGAGAGATATTAAAACACGTTGTTTAGAGTTGAAAAAATAACGTAATGAACTACGTTCCTGACGAGGGTCCCTCGACCGCACAAACTTTTTTTTGGTTAGTCCTGAAAGTTTTAGGAAAAAAAATTCGGGATAATTTCAAAGGAAAGTCAGAAAATTTTAACAAACTATAAAAATCATAAATTTTGTGCGCACTCTCGATTTTTAATAGCTTTTCACAAATTCACGATCACAAACAACTTTATTCTCTCTCTGTCCAATATTTCTTTTTTCTCAAAATGACAAGACTTCAGGCCGACCAGTTATTTTGTGTTAAAATATATAGTGTGGCTAATCTGTTTGGATGTGTCTACTCGTCCATTACAAAGTTTAAAAAGTAGCATATTTTAATCTATTACTAAAAATTTATTATTTTGCAAAAAAGCAGGAAAACTGTTGAAAATTTAGAATATCTATATCCTTGATCCTAACTTAAGAGTATCAATAGACACAACCATTTTTGAGGGATTATTGACAGAATTTGTGCAGATTTAGTGAGTTTTTTTTCGCCAACTCAGCCGGGGATTGTCAAAAAGTTAAATATTGGATAGACTACAGTAATCTATATATGAAATAAAAACTTTTTGTAAATCCCCAAATCGGTTGGCGAAAAAAAATCACTAAAACTGCACAAATTCTGTCAGTAATCCCTCAAAACTGTTATAGATTGTCCAACAACTAAAACGACACCTGCAGCGTCCCCACTTCTCTAATTTTCCCGTTGTTCTTTCATCCCCCACTTCACTAATTGTTAACCTAGCGGTCGGTTTAGTTGTTGGACAAAATATAGTGGCTATTGATACGATTTTAAGTTAAAATGAAGGATATAGATATACTAAATTTTCAACAATTTTCCTGCATTTTTTTCAGAATAATAAATATTTAGTAATAGATTTAGAATATACTAAATTATATTCCCTGTAATTACATTTTTTATGTATATGAAATAATTCACTATTTTTTAAACTTGGTACTGGACCAGTAGACACATCTAAACAGATTAGCCACACTATTTATTTTAACACAAAATTACTACTCTGAAGTTTGTCATTTTAAGAAAAAGGAACCGTTTTTTATGTTTTCTGGTTGCGGAATTTCCGATAATGAAATCAATCCAGTTTAAAAGTTCCGCTAGATGTTATTAATTAACCCATTATTATAATTATAGTATTTTTTTGAAGATATCCGGATATAATTAAAATTCAATGAACAATATTAATAACGCCGCCGTTAATTATTTTGCGTATTATATGCGCCAGTGACGACCATCTTTTATTTTTTATTGATGACACCTGTGACCTGATACCTTTTTCAAATAGTTCAGAAAATATAATAAAAATCGATAGGTGAAAACTTAAAGCTTATCAAAATTTGATTAACAAAAAATCCTTGACATTTGCGATAAATTAATAATATACTTTGATTGATTTTTAAAAATACTGTGACCGGGAAAATTTAATATACAGATCAATAAATGAAATTGTAAAATTATACGGTGTGGAATTAATAATTTGCATGGTGTATAAATGATTAGTTTAAATAAAACGAAATCTATCTGGGCTATGATGCCTTTCCCTTCGCGTAACCCAATTGGTTAGCGCTGCGGAAGTTTTTGCTCATTGCAATAACTGCGGGTCAATAATTTCGTGTTTTTTTATGAGCTGATTAATATTTTAAAAGATATACATTTTGTTATAAAAACAAGCGAATTTTATTATGGGGTGTAGGTTTTATCGCGAAAAGGGTTGCCAGGACGTCCGTTCCTGCGCATAAGGCTAGCGTCCGCACCCAGACGACTTATCGAAATATCGAACCCCCGCCCTACTCACCCAACAGGAGCAGCTTGATGTCCTTGGCTGCCTGAATCCCATCCTCCTTGAGATTTTTCTCGATCTGCTTGCTTCTGGCCAGGGCTGCCCGCTCTTCTGCTGAAGAAGTGCACCCCATCCTGCAGGTTCCCTCCTTACAAAACGTCGCGCCGGCTGAACTTCCACCCTCTCAACACTAAACCCACCACACACCCTGTCACTAACACTTTTCCACTGACTAAAAACTAACACCGGAGCGCACTCATTGTTTTCGATCGTTCTTCAGGAAATGCCGACTTGCTGGGACTGTTGGCTGTGATGTTTTGTTTTATGGAAATTTGACAGACCGGCGGTGATCTTTCAGGCAGGAGCGCGTCCACCACAAACGCACATTCGCTCGATGCTGTGCAACACAGTTTGCGATTGCGCCGCTCCGTCACTACTCACACCCACACTACGCATAGCAGTGGCGTGCCTGCCCTTCTTTCCTCTGCATTTTAGCAACGTTAAAGTTTTTTCACTGTTATTAATAATTGATTGAAATTTATAATGTTGACAAACTCGACCGATAATTAAAACTTTATTTAAGAATGAATTATAGTATATAATAGTCATTACATGAGAGTTGCAAACGCTATTTTTCTACTCCCATTAATAAACAAAATACATATTTATTTTAAGAAATATTAATTATCCTAAATGAAAAGGAATTTTTTTATAACAAAAGAATACTTTTTTTACTTACTTAATCCACATATTGCCTATCTACCATGTAAGGCGTAACACTTTTTTCACAACATATTAATTAGTAACTTTTATAGAATATGTTATTTAGTTAATCTTTTTTGTTATTAACTTTTGTCGAATTTAAAATATTTTGACAGCTGTCAAAATAATTGTCAACTTCGCTAAAAAATAGCAAAGTTCGGTTTGAAGATTTTGGAGTAGTAGAGTAGTAGAGTGTGAGTATCTAAATTGTAAGTACCCGAACGGATAGATCAAGAGCGGTATAGAACAAGTGAAAAGAGTAAGCAAGCCGAACTCACCTAATAATTCGATTCCTTAAATCATTACTTGTTTGGTAGGTCAAGAGGGTCTAGAGTACTCAGTCACTGATTGGTCGTTTTCAAATTTCGATATAGTTTGACCAATGAGCAATAATCAGTTTCGACGTAGTTTGACCAATGACAAATCAGTACCCGACTCAAAGCACGCTGTCAAAGTTCGATTCTATTAAATTTGTACTGTCAAAATAACTGCCTACTTAGCACCGTTGCCACATCTGGTAGATTTCTACTTTTTTCGTATATTTTCACATTTTTTCCGATAATTTTAGTAAACACATGTTCGTTAGTAGATTTTGGTAGAATTTAATAGATAACTTTCAATAATGTAAAAATCCTCTTAAAAATAAAATTATTTGAATCAAGCATTTACTTTATGAGGTCTGGAATAACCTTGGAAGAGTCTAGAACGGACCTTGGCTGGTTTTTATGTAATTTAATTTGGGTTATAGACCAGAACTCTTATAGTTCCTTTACTCTTCTTCTTTAATGCTGCTTAATTAAGCTTCTCTTTCTCTCTCTCTCGCTCTCGGTGCTCTTGTGCTATCTCATTGTCTTCTATGCTGATTGCTTCTCTTTCTCTGATTTCTGGTATTTATTTGGTTGATTTTTATCTCTCTCTCTCTGTCTGGCTCTATTTTTTAAAGGATTTAATTTGCGGTATTGACCGGAACTCTTATAGCTCCTTTACTCTTATTCTTTGATGCTGCTTAATTGCTTCTCTTTCTCTCTCTTGCTCTCGGACTATTTTTTTTGCCTTGTCTCATTGTCTTCTTTACGCTGATAGCTTCTTTCTCTGATCAATAGAAGTATCTTTTCTCTCTCTCTCTCGCTCAATTTTATTTTTTTTTCGTCTTTTCAAAGCTGATTGTTTCTCTTTTTCTAATTTCTGGTTTTTCCATATTAACTTTATTTTCTCTCTGTCTTACTATTTTAATTTTTTTGCTTCTTATCTCTTTATGTTATTTGATACAGATGCTTCTCTTTTTCTTATTTCTGATGTCTTTTTATCCATATCTCGTTGTAATAATTTTTAGCTCGAAAGGAAGATGATATATAATTTCGGAATAGTATTAGTATATGTCGATGACCATGACGTCTTCTGTGTAATAATTTGAATGTGTCTACTGGACCACATTTTTTTATTTGACAGTAAAACTAAAATAATCGAAATATCTATTCATTTAATATAATTAAATGGTTTGGTAATTAGTTAGTAAGAAATAACATATAAAAAAAACGTTTAGAAACTGTCTAACATTATATTCATAACATTTTTATATTCTGCATTTATGTAATTTATTTTTTCCAAATAAATCTCGTGTATCATTAGATAGATTATTTGACGTAGCTTTTACAAAATCATACACCATTTTACAATCGCACAAATAAAATTACAATCGATGTAACAAGACGTAAACTATGGAGCGTATAACTTAAACAAATAGGTATAATGCTTGGTTTCACAGCCACTCCCGTTTTCAAATTAGTGCTCATTGTAAGGTGTACCAATCTTACATAAATTTATAAAGAACCAATTAAATCAATTCATTGGTACTGCGTCATTATTTTTTTAATCTATTATTTCTTAAAACAAAAAGTTATATAATAGTTTATCAAATAACTTAAATTGGCTGATTCAGAATGTAAGATCGTTTTTAGAAAATGATAATAATTTAAGCATATGTTAATTAAAAATAATAAAGACACAAGTAAAAATTATCAATTAGGGGTTTATAGTTGCGATTTTTGTCCAAACGGGTAGAATATTTGATCCACTACAAGTTATTTAACGACTACAGAAGATAAAACACGATAAAAATGTCAAATACTATACTATAATCTTTCGACTGAAGTCGAAACTCGGGAGTCACTTTCAGCACCAGTACATAATACATGCATTGCGAGGGGCGAAACTGGCTTTATGATTCGTCAGAGGCAAAATTTAACATTTTTATTAATTTTAGTAGATTTGCTTTATTTTCTGCGCAGAAACTGTGGAAATTTTCTCTGTTAATTCTGCATTTTCTTATTTTTTCTTCGCATGTCGTACTTAATATGAGAAGTTATTGGAACAAAGTTCCTTATCGCAGCTTACTATAAGAGTTAACTGACAGAAATCGTCACGTAACGAAAAGCGATTTACCCCCTCCAGTAAGCATTGTGCGCGGCCAGCTTGTTTTTATTTTAATTCCTATGGGATTTGTATTTGTGTCATTATTGCAATTTTATAACGGAAATAAAGTTATTGCAATTTTATAATGGAAAAGCATTGAAAAAGAGAGAGTAAGAGTATAATAGAATCAATAGAAATCTATATATTAAATCACGTTTAGAGTTGAAAAAATAACGTAAGGAACTTGTGGATTTTTACATTGGTGGTCTACGTTGGGCGCCAATGAAAAAATAGATCGTCTATCACCATCGTAAATTTAAATCCCAACATCAATCAAAAACCCCCAAAATTATTAGATTAATTTTAACATATTTGATCTGCATCTCGAGACAGCTGTTTCTGCCTCTATAGACGTCATCAGTCGTGCTTTTTATGGAGCTGTTGCCAAACCTATAGATCAATTTTGTTTGGGGGCGAAAAGTAAAAATAGCATTTGACATTAATTATTACAGTAATGGTATGGGATTTCACATTATGGGGTTTTCATATTTTGATGTATATATAGTCTATCCAATATTTAACTTTTTGACAAACCCCAGCTGAGTTGGGAAAAAAAAATTTACTAAAGCTGCACAAATGTTGTCAATAATCCGTCAAAAATGGTAGTGTCTATTGATACTATTTATAGTCAGAATAAATGACATGGATATTCTAAATTTTCAACAGTTTTCCTGCCTTTTTTCAGAATAATAAATAATTGGTAATATATTAGAATATGTTAAATAATATTCCTTGTAATCATATTTGTTAGGCATATTATGTTCAAATAATTCCCTACTTTTTAAACTTGGTAATGGCCGAGTAGACACATTCAAACAGATTAGCCACACTATATATTTTAACACAAAATTACTAGTTGGCCTGACGTCTGTCATTTTAAGAAATAAGAAATATTGGACAGAGTATACCTATTTATCTTGTTTTGTATATTTTTCCAGAGCTTTTACTCTCCTTTTTTTGAGCACTCTACTCATATTTTCTTCCATGATGGTAACAACTTTTAACAAGCATTTTTAGAACCACAACTTTGTTACAGAATTACTTTAACCTTTTGATTTAGTTCCAGCCATAATTTTTATGGTTCGTAAAGTTTCAGCGTGGTTTACAACTTTTAAAACCCTTTTTTGAATGAAATCTGATCAAAACAAAAATTTTAGAGCAAGAGTTTTTTTTTACATTAACCTCTTGCAACTTGCTCTTTATTGATTAAAAGTCGTGTATAATTTGTGCTACATAGTCAACTACATATTTTTTAAAATGTCCAAAACTACAATTCTTTAATAGTGGAAACCTATTTTATCATAACATTTCTACAACTTTTTACAATAATTTTTGAACTCTGAATCTTTTAGTATAATTTTATTAATATATAATATAGAATTATGTACCTAATGTAACATATAAACAGAATAATAATATACTTATTTTTTTATTATTTTCTTATAGCTATATAAACGACTATTAAATATTATACAATACTATTTTTTAACATTCACACTATATATATATTATAATATTACCAAAAAAACAAACTTTTCCACCCAATTTTATAATTGTAATAAACATATTGTCAACTATTACCTTTTTTTGTAACTCATACAGCTCATAGGCACATAATCTATTAAACTATAGCATTATCGTAATACATATTATTCATATTACGTCTCTGTAAATCCCTAATTTCTACAATATCAGTTTTCAAGCGTAGTTTTAAAATTTGCCTCCATATTGCTTCACGGTGCACATCATTAGTTATACCAAGTCTGAGAAGTGAATTATCATTTATTCTTAAAAGAGAACGACCAGTAATATCATGTTGAGTAAAGTTCTCTACATAAAGTTGGTAATAATCACTACAATGTCTTCGTAACCATTTTTGGACATCAACTACATTCCAAGAATATACCGATTTTGGTTTATTATTAGTTGCTTTAATCTAAAGAAAATTTTAACAAAATGTATTTATTCAATAAAAAATATATTTATTAAAAAATACCTTTGGGTTATTACTTGTGTTTGTAATCTCTTCGACCATAGTGGTCCTTATAAACCTCCACGAATTTTATATTTCTCTTTTATTATCAATAAAAATAAATTAATACATACTTTTATTTTATTATTTATGTTTTTTTCTTAGTTTTATTTGACATTGACACTAGTCAATTATTTGCGTTTAAACAGTACATATTCTCTATCAGTATGGCCACTCTCAGGCTTTGATTTTTTTAGGCACCGAAATTTAACCTTGACGTCATTTTGCAAATACTACTTCACAGTGTTGTCAAATGTAGCACGAATGTGCCAAAAGTGTTACAAGAAGTGGTACACTATTGAAAAATAGACAAAAACGAGCCTTGGCGAAAAATTATTTGATCCGTATTTTTTATTATAAGTACGAGGTGATACCAAGTTCGAATTAAACAAATATCCACATTCCGTGAATTTCTGAATTTGGCATCGCACTTTTGTTTCAATATTACCCGCATGTGTTAGATTAGGTTTTTTTCTGATTATTTATAGAATAAAAATGAAAAAAAAACAAAAATACTACACAAATCAAACCGAGGTTAATTTTTAACAAAAAATTGCATTTATTTCATAAAACAAAATTATTTTCATGAAATATTTGCAACGACACGTGCATAAGCACAATCTTAAATATGTCTCCAGTTAGCCGGTCTTGAATGCGCCCTCTGGCGTCAATATTAGAATCAGCGTAACGGTGCAAATATTTTTTTAATCTCCATAACAACCACATCAAAACTAATGGCTTTAAACAGGGACTTGGCGTTGTTGCCACATTAATATGATTCACAAATACATACTGTGCTGTGATATCTGTGCCAAATGAAATGTGAGCTAATTATTAATGTGAAATGTCATTTGTCTAATGTCATTTTATATACACGAATAGCCGAGGCAGCTGAGGCCTTAAAAGGAAAAGACACACGGTTAGGCCGAATAACCCAGGCCGCTGAGTCCTTAAAAGAAGAAGAAGATACACGTTTGACTTTGACAGATACTTGTTTAGATTTTGGACTAATACTGGGTTTTAAAATATAAATGTAATTCTATTATAACAAAAATAATTGGAAGATAAACAAAAGAAAATAGTAGATGAAATTGAATTAATTAGGTTTAGTATATATATATATTAATCAATATGACTTCAGCTCTAGCTTCTCTGACTGCTACATACACTGATTCTGAAGGAGAAGAAGATGGTACTGAAGATCAAAACGAAAATGATATTGACCAAGACGTTACAATGGCCTCACCAATTAATTCGGCATCGGACAACAAATCTAACGGATCTTCTCAACCTGCCAGTCCAGCGCTCGTTACAACAAGAGTTACAACGAGAGTAGCAAAATTGGTGTCTTATCAAGATGATACTTACGTTTCTGATGATGAAGGTGAATTGGATGTACCACATGAAGTTATAATGATGGGTGAAAATAATACTGTGCCAAATCAAGAAAAGGATGATGATAGTATGATACCTCCGGAACCTCCCGGACATTGCTCCATAGAATTACAGGATAAAATTTCTAAGTTACACGATAAAATGCAAACCCAGCAAATGGATATGAATGCTGTTATACAAAAAAGAAAAGATTTTAGGAATCCTAGTATATATGAAAAATTAATTCAATTCTGTGATTTAAATGAATTAGGTAAGTAATTTCGATATAAATAGTAGTAATTTATTTAAAATATAATTCTGTCAAACTTATATAAAGAAATATATTTACTGGTGTAGTTGTTTCAAATTATAATAATCTAATCTCAGTCAATCTCTGTGATTATGTATGATCAGCAAATATTTTGATACAAGAAACTCCAGTATCCATATTGTTTTAGGAACAAATTATCCACCTTCTATGTATGATCCATTGAAATGGAATAAAGAATCATATTACGAAGAATTAGCAAAAGTACAAAAGGCTGAAATGGACAAACGGGAAAAAGAACGCAAGGGAAAGGTTGAATTTGTTTCTGGAACAAAAAAGAGTGAAGATGATAAAAAGAGGAAAAGTAAATGGGATCAACCAGGTGGTGGAGGGACAGCAGCTCAAAATATTAAACCAGCAGGATTAGTTCAACCATCTTTAACAACATCATCTACTGGGACTAAAGGAACTGTAATTTCAGCATTTGGTTCATTGCCCAAAAAACCAAGACCGTGAAGTTTCTAATAACGTTTTAAAGATTTATATTTCAGACTGAATTACTTCCAAATATTGGTTTTTTCTTAAAATACAGTGTAGTGTGTATTTTTTAATCCAGTTTTCAGACAATTTAAACATTGGACTTACAATAGTGTATTATAAAATTGAACAAACAATTTAGTTCTGTCTTTTATTAAAGTTTTATTATACATTTCTGATTTTTGATACTGACATAAAACGATTTACACTAGAAAGTATTTACGTGGCTAACTAGAGACATTGTTGCAACTTGCTTTAACAATAATATCTTGAATTGGAAAAGAAAAAAATGACAACAAACGTTTCTAATTTAATTATAACTTTTTACTTATAGTTTACACATTATTATATAAAGAATGTAATTGCCTGATAATGTTGTTATTGTATCCTTCTAAAGAAGGTTTTCCAGAGACGTAACTACAGCTTTCGAATAAATACTGCAATGGCGTTTGATACCAAATGTTTTTCGTATTTTTGTTTTCTAAATCCAAGGAATTTAATTGTAGAACTCCCAAATGAAAGAAGCGGCCATCAGTTTGGACACATTGGATTGTAATTGGTTCCTTAAGATTCTTTATATCATTCTAAAAACATTATAAAGTAAAAAAACTAGAAAGTTTTATATCCAGTGAAATATAAACATGAAAAACCAACACAAAGAAACGTAAAGAACAGCCAATAAAGCATATATTGCTATCCAAAAATGTAAATGAAAATCTTTGTTTGTATTGGTCGTCATTGTCCAAATGGAAGCTTCAAAAAATTCAATTTCATTTGAGATTTGTGAAGTTATCATAATAAATTATTCCATCTTATGCCATAATAAATAAATATTTGACTACTGACTTCAATTAAATGTTAACCAAAAAATTTAATTTTAACATAATAGCCTACTTATAAAATTGTTTTTTTTTATACATATGAACATAATTTTAAATAATTATCTAATTACCCCATATTTCTGTCTTGCATAACTTGCAGCTACCGAGAAAGTTTTAAGAAGTGATCTACCATAAATTTGTTGCTCAGTTACTTCTTCCTCATACAGATTTTTGACGAATTCTTTATCAAAATGTATAAAAATTGTATGGGGATGAGATACTCTTACCGATGGCTTAATAGCTAAAATATATAATTTTTATAATCTACTAAAATAATTATCAAAAAAATACTTACGGTATATATCTCTAATTTTATAAATGTTTTCTTTATTAAAAGTAATCAAAGGATCTAAAGGACTTATATCAGGAAGATCATATTTGTCAGTTGCCTCTTGACTTACTGGAGATAAAGGTTTAACGGATGAAAGAACTAAATTTCCACATAGTTCAAGTTGAACTAAATTGCCTTTTCTTTCAAATGGGAATGAGAAAAATAAATCCTCAAAAATATACCGATTTTTAACTAATTCACGATCACTGATGGATTCTATAAGATTTAATAACTTGTGTGTTAACAGTTTACTAAAAATAAAAATCTAGAAGAAAATGTCCTAATAGAAATTAGTTGAAATCTTACGTTTTTCTTTCTTGCGAAATTCCATATACTCTGGGAAAATTCCATGCAGGTCTAGCAGGATCTTTTAGTTTTGGCAATTTTACTTGTTCAGCATCGAATAAATGTGAATTAAAAATCAAATCTTTAAATATACTATCTACATTTTTAGGTAATTCACTTGGTTTGATTTTATCTGGTAAATCTTCTTTTATTTCTACTGAATTTGTAACAATTTTTGCTTGATTTAAGCCGTCCAATGGAACATTATAGTCTTTGTAAGAAAGCAGAGTCCTATCATGCCAATCTGGATGTGTATTATCAAGTTTAAGAGGCAAATCCTTTAACCCAATCACTTCTACCCTAAAATCAAATAACTTGAAATAACAAATAATATTTTATTATATATTTACTTTTCAAAGACCCTTTTTTCCTTAAGTATATCGTTAGGTTGTAACACTTGAATTCCTCTCTTTTTAAGAGCCAGTTCAGCTCCAGTTTCTAATGGTTTACGTTTTCCCTGTATCACCCAATGTTTATAAAAATGCCAACCAATGTGTTGCTTTAGTAAAACCGGAGATTTCTTCATATTTAATATAAACTTTTTAAACTAATTTAGGATTTATTTTCATTATGTCCTTATACAATGTGTGAAATTAGGTTATAAAATCGTCTTCTTTTTGCTAAAAACCGTGGAGACTGGCCTTAACTGCATATAAGACAATCAAGAACCACAGTACATATATATTCGATCAGTATGGCGACTCTCCAAGCGGCTTGATCTTTTAGGCACCGAAATTTAACCTTCACGCCATTTTCCAATACTTCACAGTGTTGTCAAATGTAGCACAAAAGTGGTTCAAGAGCACGCAATCTTGAAAAATAAACAAACACGAGCACTACAACGTTTTGTTTTTGAATACATTCTTGATCAGAGTATGGCTAGAAAATAATTTATTTTTTAATTAAGCGCGGTTAAAGTCGCGCCATTTGTAGGTCAAACAAAAAATGCAAGTTATACAGTCAATGGAATCTGTTACTTTTCTCTCATTCTTTCTATCACAATATCATGTGAACACCGTGGTTTGTGGTCACATCTTAGACCTTGGTCCATTAACTATTAGACATCAATTTTCCATCCTTGTCTTGAAGTCAACATATTACAAAGAGCCATATTCTAAATTTCTATTAAGTTATTTAAATTGTAAACGATACTTGTGATAAGCTCCATAGGCATACGCCACTTCTGTTCATGTTGTTAAGCACTTCCCCGCACACACCGGTTACCCCGAAAGAAAAACGTCATGAGAAAGAGACAAGATATATATTCAAAACATTGTATACAAAATGTAAACAAGGCATGTCTTATAGCGTTGTTTATACAGACAACGCTTATAGTAAATGGTCTATATACAATGGTCACACCATTGGAGAGTACTGAGAAAATGGCGACGATACCTGCCCGTGAAAATACGCGAACTTTGGCGCCAAGAGAGAGTCGCTGTATTAGGTTGTACTGTTGTACTATACATAAACCGTCATTGTACACAAGTTCTCCGGAAATGGGGACTTCCTTAAGCCAAGACGGTAGAGGCCATGAAATTCAGGAAGAAGAAGACCTTCTTTAACATCACATCTCTGATTGGTTGAAATAAATATCAATAATAAAATGTTTACAATTTCAAGTGTAGTCTAGATGGATCAATTTGAAAAACGAAAACCGGGGCTTTTCAGAAATTCTCAAACCTGATAAAAACAAATATTAAGTGAAATAAGGTAAAAGTGAATATTTAAATTCTTTTAGTGTATTTTTTAATCGATTTTTATTTGAAAAAAATAACTCTTTTGTTGGCTATGAAAAGGCAAAATGTTCGAACTTTATCTTTAGTTGTTTGTACATTTACTTATTTACTAATTGGCGCCGCGGTATTTGATGCATTAGAATCTAAAGAAGAAGAACGGAGAGACTCATTGCTTAAAGGTAAATACAAGTAAATAAAAATGTACATTATAACATAAAATTTATTACTCATTTATATAGTTTCATCTAATGCCTTAAAGAGAAAATATAATATTACTGAAGAGGATTATCGTATGATAGAGCTTGTTATAATTGAATATAAACCACATAAAGCAGGTCCACAATGGAAATTTGCCGGAGCCTTTTACTTTGCTACCGTAGTTTTAGCTATGATTGGTTATGGCCACTCAACACCAGTTACTTCAGGAGGAAAAGCATTTTGTATAGGTTACGCAGTAGTAAGTCTTAATTATACTCAATAAGTGTGATAATGTTAGTAAAAATGTGTTAGAAAAAGGTAAATTGAAACTTAATTGACATTAACTTATGCTGGAAAATTCCCTGTATCTGTTAATAATATTAAATTCCTAGGTTGGAATTCCCCTGGGCCTGGTTATGTTCCAAAGTATTGGTGAACGTCTTAATAAGTTTGCTTCGATTATAATCAGACAAATAAAGAAATATTTAAGTTGCCAAAAAGTGGAAGCTACAGAAATGAACTTAATGTTTGCTACAGGAATGTTATCCTCTATTATTATTACAACTGGTGCAGCAGTATTTTCTCGATATGAAGGATGGACATATTTTGATAGTTTTTACTATTGCTTTGTAACACTTACTACCATCGGGTTTGGGGATTATGTTGCCTTACAGGTGAGATTTATTAATCAGATATTTTATGGGTACTTGTAATTCCTTATTTTTAACGATTCAACTTATGTTTTTTAGAATGATAATGCACTTATTGAAAGACCAGGATATGTGGCTTTAAGTTTAGTTTTTATTCTATTTGGTTTAGCAGTTGTTGCTGCAAGTATCAATTTACTGGTTCTTCGTTTCATGACAATGTAAGTACACATGTTGTAATACACTAATTTATTATTATTATTAATATAATTCTTAGGAATGCCGAAGAAATCCGCCGTGAAGACCAAGACTTGCAATCTTCTTCTCATCATGTTCTAACTCTAGATGGAGAAGTGATGGCTGTTAATGGAAAATTATTATCGGGTCATCCTCTAGTGTTAGAAGGAGAAATAGACCAAATGTCAGTTTGTTCTTGTAATTGCTTAGGGCTGAATCATGCGGAAAATGAAGAACTACTTTTAGACGGAAGTTATTATCCCTCACACACTGTTTTAAATTCAGGTTTAAAAATAAAAAGAGCTTCAGTGTGACATTTTTAGACATTAAGAATTTATAATTCTCTAAAAGGTAATTAAGACTAGATTAACCTCTAATGTTGCGAAGAAAAATAATTTTCTTTAACCTTATTAGTCCCCACACTTCGTGTTTAAATATGAAATTTTTTAAGTACATATTTTGTCTGATTTTATTACTTTATGCTAGTCAATGAAAGTGCCAACTTGTAATTATTTATTTATAATTAAACTGTGTAATAAATATTTAGTAAAATATTATTATGAAAACATATTTTAAACCTATATTTAATATTTATAATAAAAAATTCTAATTAATCCTGATGGGGTGAATAAAACTTTGTAGATAAAATAGGTGAAATAACATCGCCAAATCTCTCGGTAAATGAATCTTTGTGGTTTTTAGACCTCATTTCAATTGCTTTATCATAAAACCTTGAAAGTTTTACAGCATTTGAAGTACCAGCTGCCAAATATCTCGTTTGTCTACAGTCCATTACTATTTCATCACATCCTAAATGATTCGCCATATGTTCTATACGAGTTTTACGTTCATCTAATTGATCCAATTTTGTACCTATTACGATATAAGGAATGGAAGTATTACCTATGAAACTTTCTTGGTCAAAATCACTAGTTGATATAGATGACATACTTAAATTATTAGATTCTTTTCTTTCTCTCTTGTTTCTACCGATTTCTCTAACCCATTTATGTAAATTCTTTTCAGATTTACCATTCGTTAAATCGTGAACTAATATTGCTCCGTGACATGGATTATAAAAAACTGGTCTGGCATTTCGATGGGAATGACTTCCTCCGACGTCCCAAAATTCTATAAAAAACGTTTTCTGTTCTTTCATGCCTTCTTTGTATTCGTGTAATTTTACTTCTACAGAACAACCGACCGTCCAACTCGGAGACCGCAGTGGCTCATTATGAGCAGCCAAATGAACGAACGATGTTTTTCCTACACCTGAATCACCTAATACTAAAATTCTTACTCTATCTATAGCAGACATCTTTCGATAAAAGTTAATTTTGATTTTGTTTATACGTGTCAAATTATAGGTTATGGTTTTGTTTTGACATTATAGGAGTAACTAAGTTCAGAGTATTGCCAATGGTAAATTTTATATTACCCCAATCAGAGTGGAGCGGGAAGAGTGTCTTCACAAAGAGCTACTTTTCTCTAACGAAATCTAATATATATAATATGTAGATATTACTTATTAAATGACTAATATGATACCTTAAATAACTTTGCACAAATTTACTTTTACTTTAAGAAATAGCAGATTGAAATAAACAATGACGTACTACCGGAGATTTGATTTATATTTATATAAGATTGGTACACCTTACTCTTAACGTCACTTTGAAAACGGGACTGCCTATGAAACCAAAATTTGTTTAAGTCTTCATCTTTATGTTGTATCAATTGTGATTTTTTATTTGTGATTGTATGAATATATAAAAGCTACTATCATATAATCTACCTAATGTGGATTATATTATGATACACGATTATAAAAATAGATGAAATTTAAATTTAGGTAAGCCTGCAATTTAAGTATGTGAGAAGTGTGTTGCTAAAAAATTTATAAAACAAAATTCTTCTGCTTTTGGATGTTATTTCTTATTAACTATTAACGAAATAAGTCACTCAAAATCGATATACCGATTATTTTAGTTTAACCCCCAAATATAATATGTGGTCGAGTAGACACTTTCAAACTAAATCTGCAAAAGGGGAGGAGTTACAGGTAGTACGTCATAACCCGCGAGATTTGAAAATAGAAGTCAGAAGCGGATTTAAAATTAATAACTCTGTGTAGATAATACATTTTGACCTTATATATTTAAAAGTAATTTTTAAAAAATCACAAAAATAGCCCATTTTGATGTTATGTTGAAAAATGATTAATATACAAACGTTTTAGATTTTAATTATCATCTACAACTTTTTTCAATAGGATGCATATTTCAGCCACAAATCGTAAAAAACCAGTATCCAACCCTTAAAATGTATATTTACCTATCCTCACTCGCTTTCGGAACTTTTAATGAGTCCTCTTAATTTTTCTTAAAATTTTCCAACCATCCATATACTGCCAAGAATTTTTTTGTTTCAAAAATGATTGACCAGGTCGAATTATTAAAATTTGTAATTTGTCAACTTTAACACCCTGTATATCGATAACTAGCCATAGCATTGGACATGGTCATGTATAATTTCCAGATTCTAAAAAACGATCAGCTCCATTTTCCATAATGAGTGTGCCTGGTCCTTTATTAGTAATTAATTTGCGATTTTTTAGTTTTAGCGAAAAAAAAATAATGTTCGGTAAATGCGATTTTTATTTAAATAAACATGTACATTGGCGTTAAAACGAAACACCAACTGATAGATTTAGACCAACCAAAAAGTAAAAACAACTTTCCAGATCGATTCAAGCTTATATAATATTATTTAATCACAGTTTCATTGTTAAAAAATAATAATAACAGGGTTTAAAACTGGGCTTTTCATTTTTAACGTCATTGTACTTTTTGGCATTATAGTACATACATAACAATGAAGAAGTATAAAAAAATATTAATAATATTTTGTTATTACAAAAAAAAATAAATAGCTATGTACAGGCACAATAAACAGAAAAAATGTAAAAATTAAGTAACAAATTAATCATGGTATCTTTTTTTTTGTTATTTTAGAAAAGTTGATGAATGTTTAAAATTTCTAATCACTCTGGGATTAATAAAGCACATGCATGATATAGATAAAAACTGATAAAAATAATCTCTAATCTGACTCTTTACATTTTTTCAACCTTTTTACAAATCCAAATAAGTGGAAAGAACGTACTTTCCATTTATAATTATCACAAATAAACAAAAACAATTTTTCTCAGAATCGAATAGTATTCTGATAAAAAATCGTTGAAAAAGTACAGTATCGAATATCGCTGGTAAAAAAATGTTTTTATTCATTATAATTTTGTTTAAAAAAAATAACGAAATATCTACAATGTGAATAAAAAATTACTTGTTTTTCAAAACTGTGGGTTGCGACAAACTGTATTTGTAGAATAATTTACTAGTAATAGAATTAAATTAAAAACAAACTATTTATTACTTTAAATGGATACTTTTACTTAGTAATCCTGTTCCACAAATTAAAAAAATGATCATTGGAAGTGATACAATAATTAGATCCAAATAGATATGGATTTTTTGAAAAGCAATGAATATTCCTTCATATAGAAATATTTAAATATAAAAACACCAATATTATAGAGCTAAAAGCATAAGAAAAAGATCACAAAGTTAATAATAAAGCAACAAAATAGAGACTGATCTGATTTAATAAAAATCTGTTAATTTCAAGAAGAATAATCCTAATAATTGGAATGTAAGTATTAATTTACTTTTTTTTTAATTTGTGGCACAGGCCACAAAACAGCAGTCACTGACGGTTCAACTTGCCACATTCCTCGACCGTCTTTTTTATAGCAGGTAAAAAAATTATGACACAGCTTCATTACAAATTTGTATACAATTTTCCACAACGACATACAACTAATTATAAAAACATACCAGTAGCTTCTATTAAACAGGTTAACTGCCATGTGTAATTTTCAAGAAATGCCTCTGGTGCCTAGTACAAATTATGCAAACAAGAATCCCACTATATAATTTTAGATTTTTTTTTTGAAATAAAAAAATTTTTTTATAAAAATTGTCACCGGCGGAATCTTTATGCTACTATTACCAGCGGTCGTTTAGTTTCTTGGAAACAGCAAAATTTAATTAAAAACAGTCAAATTTCAATCGGAAACAGGTAACATAAAAAAATTACTTGGAAACAGGAAAAATTTACTTGGAAACTTGCAAGATTTAATTGAAAACAACAACATTTAATTGAGAACAGACAAAATTTACTTAAAAACATTAAATTATAGTAATAATCATTTATAACATAACAAGGAATTTCATCTGCTATAACACGCTTTTTTTTTGTTGAATAAGTGCATTCTACATTAGAATTCATAAAAGAAAGGCAAATATAAATAGAAGAAAAGTCGAGGATAATGCTAAACAAAACTGTGACAGAAATATTACAAATAAAGGGTCGGTCACAATTTCGGCGCCAAATTACCTGCGTCTTTAATCCCTTGCTCGATTTCTGCTCCACTCTACGGATTAGGACTAATAACTTCTTCTTGGTAATATCAGTTGCAAATTACAGTACAAGGAAAAACCTGCAGGGCGGTTAATTCGAGTTATGACTTGTCTAGTATACTGGAGATTTATCGGTAAAAATACATCCAGTAAAATGAGCAATCCAGGTAAAAAAATTATTTTGGGGACTGCTCTAGTAAATTCACAAATAATATATAACCAGGTAGCCGACAACAATATTACAATTATCCATTTTAGAAAAAAAGTAGTCAGATCCTTTCTAACCAATGAAGAGAATAATCAAACAAGTAGAAACTCCCAACAAGAAAAGTAGCACATAAATTACTCAGAAAAGAAGGACTTTTCAACAAAGTCAGGAAGTGTAGGGTGTTAACCAAAAATCAAGCAAAAAAAGTGGTAACTTATTGCAGTACTTGCGAAAATATTTGTTTGGACTGTTTCAATTTACATTCTAAATAATTATTTATTTCAATTAGTTTCATTGTGGATATTTTGAATAAACAAATTTGTTTTTCATTCATTTTCTCAACAGATTCTAAAATCCGCTTCCATACCAAAGTGGTCGTATATTATAGTGAAAATCGCTATATTTACGATCTCTGACAAAATAAATGATATATGGAAAATTAAGAAAGTTCACAAGCGGTCGTATACCATTCTGGCAGTGAACCTGTTAAGAGGTTATACCACTATAGAATTCCCAAAAAAAATGTTTGTTTAAAAGGGTCTTAAAATGATAGAAGGCTACAAGAATGTCTAAATGTTCAATTTTGCTGCAACGTCTCTCAGGTATACCCCGAGTTTCTTTTGTGTTCAGAAAGAGCGCTGTAATTTTGGACTTTATCAGTGTCAAACTTTATAAGAGTTACTAAGAAGTTTAAAAACCCTTGTGTATCTACTGATTCGATTTTGTTTAGAACTTTATGTGAGTACCACCTGTTGTGTTCAATAGAACTTACGAGATTTCTGTAAGGTGGCGCTGTTCAGAATTGTTCAAGGCCTCGCTGAGTTTCTCACAGATCACTTAAAAAAGATGAGATCTCAAATAAATTATTTTCTATAATCGGCGTGTTTTGAAATTGCAAATTTTACCTTTCCCTAATATCTCATAGTTTTTATTATATTGTCGTTCATTAGTTTTTAGTTATTCAAAAAGTACGAAAAAAATTGTTCCCTTTGGGGTTAGAACTCGAAATCTCCTCAGTGACAGCCAAATAACTTAAACCACTAGATAATATTCAATATTGATTCGTATTGAGTGATAAACCTTTTTTAATTTTATTTTAAGAAAGGCCAAACAAGAGGAATATTATAATGTAATAAGATTTTACAGTACTGAAAACTTAAAATGCATTTTTCTCGAAACCACTTTTTTGAGCTGGCTGGAAACATAACTCGAACAAATATTCACCGATCGATTTGAAATTTTCACCATAAGTAGAAGGAAACACCCTGATTTTTCTCCAGATCTGGGGAAATTTATAGAGTAGATCTGGCAACAGCACACCGTATGCAGAAGACGTCACATTTTACGACGTTTACGACATTTTTTAACGTTCAGTATTTTGAAGCGTTAAAAAATGTTCGAAACGTCACATTTTACATTTTTCAACGTTCAGTATTTTGAAGAAGTAAAAACGTTAAAAACACGTCAATCAATGCCATATTTCATCGATTTTGACATGTTATTTTTACATGTTTCCTTATGGGAAATACATGTATTTGATGCAAAAAAAGTGAAAATTTTTTCACATTAAAAAGTAAACGTTAAGAAACGTTGTAAAATGTGTCGTTTCGAACGTTTTTTAATACTTCAAATTAGTGAACGTCAGAAAACGTTGTAAAATGTGACGTTTCGCACGTTTTTGAACGCTTCAAAATACTGAACGTTAAAAAACTTCGTAAAATGTGACGTTTTGTGCATACGGTGCGCTGTAAGTAGATTTTTTTATATTACATAGTTTTTTTTTTATAAAAACATTTTTGCGACAATTTCTTTTCAAAAGTGCACCATTTCGCGAAAAAATATAACAAAAAATCCTACGTACGTACGAAATCGAAAAAACTAGTTTTCTGTTCCATAACAAAAATTGCGGGAGTTATAGGGCTGCCGCCATTTTATTATAAAATTACATGAAAACATTATTTTTTCTACTTCACAATTAGTACTATAAATCCCATTTTACAGGATCTTTTTATAGCGCTAATTTTTTTTTAAGAAATATGTCTATTTTTTCGTGCTCTACAGTAGTACAACCCCTTAATAACGGTTGGTTTGTTGACTATTTCATTTGCATTATAAAATTTTTACTTATAGATAACCATACTATAAACAACATGACATTAGTTCCTCGTTGATTGAACGTTGTTTGCTGATTAAAATTTGCTCTTGATTTTTCTCTTGCTTGTTTGGGGCTCAGAAATCGTATAAAAAAAACAAAAATCGTACATACAAACAATACCGAGATGTTTAGCTGCTAAGCTGCAAAAAAACCAGAAAGAAAATATTGCTATATATGTCGTTGTAGAAAATCATAACAGCAACACTTAAAGCGATTTTAATAGACCCTTATAATCTTAAATAGTTGGAAAATGGTGTTTATAATGGGAGTCCATTAAAATAGTGTATGTCACTGCAATTAAACATTAATAAATTACCATTAAACTATATTATATCCTACAGAGTGTCTCACTGGTTTTATATACGTTAAAAACTGATGTGACACTCGGTATTATTATACACCATATCTAGTTAATATGTGATTCTTGTATTTTAGTGCAATTTTGTTGTTATAGATAAGAAACACATTTTAACCAAAACATATGATACATATAGGCTAGTAGCTAATTAAATCATTGTAATTACACTATTAAAGTTCTGCGTTATCTATCGTAGGGGTGCTAAAGAGAGTGGACCCATACTGCTAAGGGACGTGTTCGGCACCGAAATGTTTAATTTTTCTAACTCGTCGTCTATTTGGTTATTACGAAGTTCTTGCGTAGTATAAAGGAATTTGTTCCACTCATCGTGTCTGGGGTGTGCAAAATTCTAAAATAATAAAAAAATATTTAATAGAATAATCCGATGTTTGAACCAGATATATTTGATTTTAACACGGTCTTTCTGGATTAAAATAAATAAAAATTTGTATTAGAACTCACCTCTGCTACATCATAAACCCATATCTTGCCCTGGTTATCGCCAACGGTGACTTGCAGTCCGTTCGGCGTCCACGAAACTTTGTTCAGAGCCGGATTACCTTCGACGTTAATACTAGCAGCCGGTACTTCGGTGTCCTGATTCAAATTCCATAAATCTAATCTGCCGCTACCGTCGACTGCTGCAAACAAAGCGGGATGTGTAGGCGACCATTTTACATCTAAGACATAGTCTCCATTGTCTTCAAATGAATAAATCGGTTTGGAATCCTATAAACAACAATTAGATAAAGAGAAATTTTCATTCAATTGAAATTGCTTACTTTTAAACTCCACAATTTAATGGTCCAATCAATCGATGAAGTAAGGAACATATGCGAAAAATCGATACCTCCTTGTACACCGTTTACACTAATCCCAGTAACCGGTCCTTGATGACCGTCGTAAGTATCTGTGATTCCAGCTTTAGCTCCGTGTCGACACGCCGAATACGCCGATCCCTCTTCGCTACCCACTACAAAATTATTCACGTCGGAGTGCGGGAAGTCCAGACTAGTGACTGCAACCGGTTTTGATTGCATTCTGTGAAGTTCGAGAATCTCTTGTGGTTGACCGAGCATATCGAGAGACCACGAACACAGCCGACCGTCTGTCGAGATGCTGATCAAATTATGAGCGTTCTGGGTACCTACTACGTTCATACAGTACACTGGATGCTAAATATAAAAGTAAATATAATTAAATATAACAGTAATAATGTTTTATTAACACTTACCGTATGCGCCGAAGCAGATAATGGCGTCCTCTGTATAGGTGTTCTTTTCTGTACCCTATTATCCCACAGGACAATCTGTCCGGAATAAGTTCCACCAAGGATCAAATTCGGATGGAACTTTGCGAATGTGGCCGATAAAACCGCACTCTGACAATGGAAAACATATTCCGGAGTCGCTTTTTTAAATTTCGTATTCCATATTAAAACCACTCCGTCGGGGTCGTTAGGAGATTCTTCGTTATTGTTATAGGCTGCTAGAAGTAGCTCTGGAAATTGGGGTGACCAGTCCAAGGAGGTTACGGTGCGATTGCGAGACCATCGTTCGTCGAAAAAGTTTCGATGAAACGAGATGCGTTGATGAGATTTTTCATCACTAATGGAAAAAAGTTACATGATCATGATTAGATTTCTGACTAGAATATATATAATCATTCTTTGTTTGGATTTATATGAAAAACTAAAGTTCTAATAAGTTATTTTTAATATTAACTTACAGTCCATCCTCTCCTAAGCTACCTGTGTAATCCATATAAATATCGACGCTTTCACATAAAGCCCTTTCCATGATCCTTCCTGCCCTATCGATGAAATGTTGGAAGTCTTCTGATAAGATGATCATTTGTTTCTCTTCTTCACTAAGTTCCCGTACTAAAACAAAAAAAAAGGTTTATTATAATCAAAAAAGCCGTGACTGGTATCATTTGAATAGAAAAATAATAATAAGACTGGTGTACAATATAAGATATCTCCCTAAAAGCACAAAAAGTCCTATTTACGTTTTTTTATCCACCCGTAAAAACGTTTTGTTTTGAAAAGTATGTTTTCAGAAAAAGCCAGAAAGTTACATTTTTTTACGTGGTTTTTATAACCACTGTAAAAACCGTTCAAAAGACGTGTTTTGTGTCCGCAAAAGTACATTTTGAGAAAAAAAGGTTTAAACGTTTTATTTGAATCATTTTTAAAACCATCGTTAAAAACTTTAGTAAAGGGGACGTTCTAAAATACGTCCAAAAAACGTCTTTTGTCATCATTATTTAGTCCGTTTTGAAACGTTTTTAAAACGTCTTTTTCCGATAATAAATAATAAGACTGGTGTACAATATAAGATATTCCCTAATAGCACAAAAAGTCCGATTGACGTTTTTTTATGGTTTATTTAACGTATGAACGTCCGAGGACCAAAATAAAACGTTTTTTTAATGTCCATGTTAGAATATGTTTTTTATAAAGTCACAATAGGGATGTTTTTAAAACGTTTTATTTGAGTCGTTTTTGAATCCACCCGTAAAAACGTTCAAAAAACCTTTTGTTTAAGTCAGAAATAGCCAGAAAGTTACGTTTTTTTCTGTCCGTCAAAGTATATTTTGAGAAAAATAGTTTAAACGTTTCATTTGAATCATTTTTAAAACTATCGTTAAAACTTTAGTCCAGTAGACGTTGCAAAGTACGTCCAAACAACGTCTTCATTTACTTGGTCCGTTTTGAAACGTTTTTAAAACGTCTTTTTTCGATGTCGTTAGAAGTTGTGACATTTGCACTAGAGAAAAACGTCTTATAAACGTTCTCGGGTATTTTAACGAACGTTTTTAAAAGGTCCCAACGGTCGGTCGTGTACTTTTTAAAGACGTTTTTTAAACGTATCTGTGCTATTATTGTCGTTAACTCAGATACGTTTCCATTATTGTACCATACATTATTTCATGTCAATTAATGAATGTAAGCAAATAAAAAAGAATTAAAGAACAAAATATGACTTACTCTCTTTAATCTCCTCTTTCTTCTGCTCCTGTTCCAAAGCGGTGACGGCTGGTTGGACCTCCTTGACTTGGGGAAGACCGTGCGGCAGGATGCCGGGGGGCAGCTTACTTCCTCCATATCCTCCTAGATGCGGCGGCAAACTGCTCTCCTCGTCCTCGCCTTCTTGCCCATCGTCATACGTCAAAACTGTGGTGAATAACGGGTACGTTCTTTCTAACATTCACATTCATACGCATGCTCACATTAAGTCGTGCGCACCGAAATTTAGAAAATCAGTTACATGTAGCTTTTAGCAATATTTCTTTATTGATTTCTCGTTATTTCTAATCGTGGTCCATATAAGTTAAGTTTTTAAAGGTCATTCATTGAATTTATTCAGAAACGCGAAAACTTAAAGATATCAAGTACTTATTGGTAATTAAAATTCCACAAGCGATATAAAAGTCCAGTATAATTGAACTCCATTAGATGGCGCTATTAAACAAAGTAACAATTCATCTTTTAACTTATTTCAAGCGATTTAAAAAATTATTTTTAGAAATATAGGATGAAATCAATAATACTGGACTTACGAAATTTAATGAAAGTAAACTACCTAATGTACTAATATTAATGCTGGAGGATGGATTTAGAATCATCTGACGATGGTGAAAAAGAGTATAAATGAAGAAGAAATAATGTAAAAGATAAATGAAGCCCTGAGGAAAGTTGACTGAAGAAAATATGTTAAAGCTAGCACCTGAGAAGATATAATCAGTCAAATTTGGATCAGAAGATTAACCTCAGATGTCTCAGAATCTTTGAGTATAAGTGTTAGTATGAGCTTTTACGAGAGGAATTCAAAAAAATGAAGCCAGAGGAGAGCATCACAACCCAAGAGAACGGATATGAAAAGAATTAAAGAATGTAACAAGAAATTATAGATAGGTTGCAAGTACCGGTTGTCTATATTATTTTTTGTACTCATGATCCTAGTACTAGGGTATTAATAATCAGCGAGGGGGATTTGGTGGGTAGGTCAATTGTGATTGGAATCCAACACCAAAGAAATAATTAGAAAGGCGAAGCATATACTCCATTTTAATTGTTTTGTTTAGAGCAATTCAATTGTTTTATTTCTCAATAATTTGAAAAATATATCCACGATCGTTAAATGGTACTAATAAATATTTTACTAGTTTTCTGTTTTAATATTGAAATAAATCCAACCAATGACCAGTAACTCATTTTAATTAAAATATATATTATACATCAAATATTCCATTAATGCAAAACCAACGTTACTAGAGCTATTTTTATTAAAGTTAGATTTATTTTGGTGTTTAAAATGATATTTATTCGAGTAAACCAGTAATAAATTCTACATAAACTGAAGCAAGTTAATCAAATAATGAGGAAGCTGACGGGAATCTCCGCACTAATTAAAATGACATTATGATTTTTTGATTATTTGCTAAAAAGGACACCAAAAACTAAATTCCAAAAATTGACACATACGGTTATTATTTTTATAAAACACTGATTTGTTTTTTCTTTAAATTAAATGCAGAACTCCATTAAAATTAGTGGTAAAAAAATGCAATCAGCTTCTCCATTTAAATTCGCAAAATTTTTGATAAATTGTTTATGGAAATTTCAAAAGCAGACACACATTCAGACTTTCCAAACCATTCAACAATAAAACTTAATAAAGCAGTGGGGAAACATTTAACAAATTTTGGTATTGTGGGGAAAAATACGAGGCAATGCGACGAATCATTTAATAAATTTTTAATCGAGAGTCTGATTCCAATAGTATAACGTGCTAGACGAAGACAGAGCATGCAAAAGATTCGTTAATAGAAATAGTGCAAATTCGTTTTCTTCTAAAAATAATTTTCTGGGGTGGATCGAAATTTATTTTTAGAATATTAACATTTAAAGTGGTGTAAGTATATTATGTATCGTGCAAATTATATTTGAAAATGTGTTTATATGAGCTAAATTAAAAATTTATAAACATGAAACATCTCCCTTTATTTTATTTAAAAAAATATCTCCAACAAATTTATCAATAACAGTGCTAAAGGTAGAAACAAAAGAACTTTTGCTGCTTATTTAACTTGAAAATAAATAATAATACAGTAACTAAATTGATTTCTAGATAGTATAAAATAGGATTTCGTTTTTTTGGAAAGTTTGGCTTGAGCATCGATCAGTCTCCCGTCCGACCAACAACGGACAGTATACAATGACCCACACTACGTGTTTTTAGGGTTTCAAAACTAAATAAATTGTGAAGATTAGACCAAAAATTTCAATTTTAAAATCAAATTTCATTGGGTACTGAACCTAAACATCAAAGACAACTGAGTATAGATTAAAAAAATTTAAATACTATCAAAATTAATGATAATTTATTATTTGAAATAATTGAGAAATTAGATGTCATTACTAAAAATAAATTAAGACAGGGAGATAAATTGAAAATTAACTGATTTAAAATAAATTTACACAAAATTAAAACTTGAATATCACGCTGCAAATTATGTCCTCAATAATTTTAATTACTGATCTGAATGCTTATACTGAAATATACATTATTTATAAAAATGATGAATGGCACGAAATAAGAAAAAAACGGACTCGAATACTTTCTAGAAAACAAAATAGAACGATAATATAGAAAGTTTAACAGTCTTTTCCTTAAGAAAATTATTTGTTAGGTAGTAGACAATATTGTTTTTAACTGCAACCTTTTTTGTAATATTTTAATGTATTAATTTATTTTTATTTGGTTAAAAGATAAAGGATTCGATGTCTCATGTATTGATTTTAAGAAGAATTGACAACTGTTTTGGATTACCACATGCTTTATATCAATGTCAAGCTATAAACTAATAAGTATCATTTATTTCATGTGGTCCTAACTAGATACCAGTTCCTCAGCTACAAATACAAAATATTATATTCATGCATCATCAACGACAAAAGCTATGATCAATTAAGTACGAAAGCCGCCATTTTAATAATAAATACCATTACATGAAAAATGTGCAAATCGTATCATATTTATAATGCAATATTCATTTCGTAATATCAAAGGAAACACTGTACTTTAAAAATTAACAGCTATTTTTAACACTAGAGAGGAAAATAATTTTTTTTTGTTCAAACATTTTTATTTATTTTGAAATTTTGGTGTATATGAGGGATGAAGTCTTTATTCAAAACCAGTATTTTCCTACCTAGGGAGAAAAAAATAGAATTTTCCAAAATAGAGAAAAAGCAATATTTGCTCCTATAGGAAGAAAAAACAACATTTTTTCCAATAGGGAAAAAGTAACACTTTCCTGTCGAGTGAGGAAAAATAGCACTTTGTTTGATGATGAAAGTCTACCGACAAAATAGCATTTAACACAATTTAATCCTTTAAATATTGCAACTTTAGGTCGAGTTTTATCATTTAGAAAAAAGTAAAAACTTTGAACATTTATTTAAATTAATTCATAACGTTATATAAGAGATTTCTATATTCTTGATGTTTCGCTTAAAAAAACGCGAACTATTTTCAGAGAAGTATGTTTAATAGTTATTTACGTAACAAGTCCGGAAAATACTATTTTTTTGCGAGTCCAAAAAAACTATTTTCGGACGTGTTGCATACACTATTTTTTCGGCAACCGTGTAGAATAAAAAATCAATGAGAGACATTTCTTTATTATATTTATATTAATTTTCAAACTCACTATCGCTGCTGCTTTCCATAGTTTATTGCGATAATTGCGACCAAAAACCATGCAAACTTTAAAAAATCAAAATATCCACTAATTTCATGTCAAATAGCTGTCAGTCGTTATTTCGTTGCTATGGTAATGATAAACTGCATTTATCAAAACCATATCTTCCAAGATTTTCATATTTACAATGACAACAACAATGTAATTCTTCCCGGCCCAGTCCGGGAAGTACGTAGAGTTTGTTTAACCGTTCTCTGCCGTTACGTCATATATTGTCCAACTTGATCTCTCAATCATGAAATAGATGAGACGGAATTATGACGTCATTAACGTATTTCTTAACTAATATCGACGTAAATGTTATTTATTACTTTTGACAGTTCAATTAATTTTTCATTGTTAAAAGTAATAGCAAAGTTTAATTTTGAAGTTGATTAATTACTTTTCAAGAGATGCTGGAATACCACTTTTACCGTTAAATGCAGTCTACAACGTTTCAGTTTACCCCAAAAATATAATCGTATAATACATTTTTAATATATATTATATAATTCGACATTTATTCACGATTCGATCATCTGTAATTTTTTTAATTTAGTCAAAAATCATGCTCAGGGACGTTAAACATCCCTAAGCTAGAAATTTAAACAAATCAGTAAAAAAACGGAGGTTTCAAGTTAAAAAAATTACTTAATTATGTAAAAAGGTACGCAAGGCACAAATCAAAATTCAATTTTTGGCATTACCAATTTATTCATATAAACACACCTTAACATGCGTCATTGAAAGCAATCCATAACATCCTTAACATTCAAATAACATATGACAAACGTAAAACAGCAGTTTGACGTGACGGCAGAGGATGCTTAAACAAACTCTACTTCCCGGACTAGGCCAGAAAAATGCTACTTTCTCAAAGAAAAAGAACTCCGGGACGGTTGCCAAAAAAAATTATTTGTATATTGTTGTGGTTCATTTTTTTAGTTGTCATGAAAGCGAAAAAAAGTTACTGATTCTCTGTCATTGTGACCAAAGAATACCTATTGATAAAAAAGCGAAGGCTACGGCATTTGCATGGACCGAAATTTGTACGCGCATGCGCGAGTTATATTAGTTATACGTCAATGTCAATTCTGTCTGAAGGTGCTATATTTTTGAATTAAGTACGGATTGTTTGTTCATTTGCTTTATTTTAAATTATTTTTTTGTAAATATTACTTTGTTTTCGAAACATATATATAAAATCAATTTAAATGCATTTTTGTGTCAGTACTCGAACGGATAGATCAAGAGCGGGGTAAAACGAGTAACGAAGCCGAACTCAGCTGTTATATTAGTTATCTGTCACCTGTCACAAAAATTTTTGCTTCTTGGTATATATGTATTCTTTGTTATGACAATGAATGGGATTCTTTTTTCTAGATTTGCTCTTTATGTGTTTTATTCTTTCTTCAAGTGCTGAATTATTTTATACACAGATGGATGATAAAAAATTACAGACTGTGAATACCTTACACCGTGATTGTTACTGAGAGGAAGGAACACAAGTTCCTTTCGGTTATAGAAAACAGAGCAGCTAATTTTTTCGTTCTTCTGTTCTGTACGATGTTTAAAAATAATTGTAATTATCCCGACGCATCTCCATGATGTAGTTTAATTTGCATATGTTCAAAGTTGTCAATTTTTTCATTTTTATAAAATAAAATATTTTTTTTCGAATTGTTTTTAACGTGATATATAAATTTCATCATGCTTATTTGGTCGGTGTAACATTTTACAGTGTCCAATGACCGAAAAACGAAATTGATTTATAAACAGTAACAAATAGAATCGATGGTTTTAGAATTAAAAACGAAAAAAAAATAGCTTTAAGCGCAACCTACCTGTAAACTCATCCTCCCATTCTAAACCAGGGTTAAGATTGTACTCGTCTTGATAAAAAAGAACAATCAACAATTAGGTTCGGAATATTAGACAAAAAGAGAATTCTATATTTTTGATGGCTAAAATTTTGTTTTTTTTTTTGTAGAATTTTGCCACGTAGATTTTTTTCAATATTGCACAGGTTAATATATTCAGTATTGTGTCTCAAAGAGGAAAAATGGTCACATTTCAAAAAAAAAAATTGATCTTGCGTCACTCAGAGATTAATAATCAAACATTGGATTTCTAATATATGTAGGGAAAATAAAAAATAATCATTTCTACTAAAGATAAAAGTGCATTTAAATTCAAGATAAGGTAAATATAAAAATTCAGTATTAATTATTTTTTATTTCCCCAAAATACTTTAGAAATCTAATTATTGAGTAATACAGAAAATCTTTTTTTTGTCTAATGTATTTTTCCACTTTAGGACACTGTTACTAATATTTATTTTTCTTCTAAAAAATAAAAATAAATATTAAAATTTTATAAAATTAATAATTTATATTATCATGTACAATAGTGTTAACATGCAGTTAGTTAAGCGTATGTTAATAAGTTAGTTTTGTTTGTTGGTTTATTTACAAAAATAAAATAAAACTCACGATTAAAAATATCGAGAAAAAACCAAAATAAATGTACAGTACCGATCGATTCTCCCTGGTTTTTGCTCAAAATATAAAACCAAAAAGCATAGTTACCGTAACACAAAAAGCGAATTAGTACACATGTGCTCCTTGTTCCCAGAACAATATACAGACGAAATACAGAGTGTTCGAAAATAAAGCAATAAATGAATGTAGACAGATACGACAAAAAAATGTTTAACAAAATATAAAAAATATGGATTTTTTATGTTTTAAACTTTTAGAAATTAATTAATATAAAATTATACTTTTAAAGTGAAAAAAATGAGACTTTAAAAATATTGATAACTCAGATTAATTATAACTCCTTTAATTATTGAGATAGGCAAAAATGGTTAAAATTTGTCAATCATATTTTACTAATGGTACAGGATCGTAATCAGAAAAATTAATTTTATTTTAAATGAACAATCTTAATATTAAAAATCTCTAACAAAAACAAACAAAAATTCATTAAATGCCATTTCGTCTTTTTTACAATTTTGTTCATGAATTATTGTCAAAATGAGCGATATTATGCAATGAAAAAATATCTTCAATGTATTTTTTGTAAATTATTAAAGCAATCTTTTAACAAAATCCAGAAATCCGATCGTCAAGATATCGCTGGATCGGAACAAACCCAGATCGACCAAAAATCCGAGTCCAAATATAGACGTTTTCATTTATTTTCATTTATATAGACGTTTCTAGAAAATACCGCGTAGGTGTAGCTCTTATTTTCCATTTTTTGTTTTTGTTTTGTTTTTATTTTTATTAATCAATCTACAAACTAAAGACGGATTCCCACTAGGTGGAAAATCTGCAGGCGGATTTTCTGTATCCAATCCTATTGGTCGATTTCAAATTAATTTTCAAAATCGTTCTATAGAATTGGATACAGAAAATCCGCCTGGAGATTTTCCGCCTAGTGGGAATCCGTCTTTAATCATAAAGTTTTATCAACTTATTAACAATAAAAAAGGAGAATATAAATGTTATTGGGTTTCTTTTATCAAAGAGTATACCTATTAAATAATTAGTACCCGGTGATCGAACTTTGGTGTCTTATTTTTTTATATCACGGATGCTCATACTTCAATTGTTTTTTTTATTTTCCTGTTTTTTCTCATTTTTTCTATTTATTCCTATTTTCTCCAATTTTTCTACAGCGTCACTTAGTAAAAAAAATTTGTAAATGTCATTTAATCAAGCACGCCATGTTAGGTAGAAAGCAATCTTCTAACCGAAGGTGAAAATACCAAAATTTGAACTTTTTCAGGATTTTTTTTTTTTGGTAGGTAGAACCCACCAATTTTTGCAAATGAGGGCATTTTCGAACTCCTTATAATCTGCAGAATCCGATGGTATTTTTGTCTGCTTGAGAGACCGCCTAGATTTTCGATAAATGCGGCTTTTACTCGAAAAAATTCTGGATTTTGCATAATTTCGACTTTTCGAACCCATTTGTGCACTTTTAACGCGTTCTACAAATCCAAACTAAATTTTTTCCAGGTTTTGGACCAAGCCAAAGGTCACCATGGTTTTAGAATTTTGAGAAACGGCGTAATTTTCGAGATAGTGTCAAAATGTTGACATTTCTGTGTCCGAACATTGTAACTAGGCCTATATTAGAGTTGAGGCGAAAGACCAATCCAAATCCACCCAGTTGGAAGCCACTGGGTACAATTAATTTGATTTTTACTAATTAGATTTTGGATATTTACATATTTTGACACGATGCTTGAAATATTTATTGACTTTGTACTCTCTACACTCCACAATTAATTACTCTTTTGCGCAATATTTATTAATTTTAAAATCTAAAAAAATTTACATGTTTACAATTTTTTCTTTTGAATGGCGTAAGTTTCATTCTAATCTATAGGGTGTCCCAAATAAGAATGTTCAGCTTCTTAATTGTCTTTAAGAAATCGGGTTTTCACTAATTGTTTTTTTATGAAGTTTGTTTACGTTTTGTTTACGTTTTTGCTATAAATACTGTTGCTAATTTTGGTCAAAATAAATTGAAAAAATATGTATTATTTTAAATAGAACACCCTATATATTTTGATGGGATTTAAATGAACGATTCAACTTCTTTTAAAAAATGTAAGTTTGACATCTTTTGCTTTCCTGACAAAAAAAAACATTCGAGATTTCAATAAACACTGCATTTTTCCTTATGGGAAAAAGACATTAAATATAAATTTGACAAAAAAATTATTCAGGCACACAAGAACTAAAACATTATGGACATTACCGAAAACATTCCGAGAGACATATTAGAAAAACCGTTTGAAAATTTAAAATTTCGCTTGCTTATATGCATTGAAGAAGAGAGTAGGTACATACAGCATTTATTGTAACTTTTACATTCTTTATTACTATTAATTGCATTATTATTTTTATTAAATTTTTGTTGTTTTGGTGCTGAACAAATTCTTTGTCAGATTTGTTAATTTTTATTTACTGTTAGTTTTTCCATAAGGAAAAATGCCGTGTTTCTTGAAATTTCGAATATCTTTATTGTTAGGAAAGCAAAATATATCAAACTATACATTTTTTAAAAGAGAATGAATCGCTGTTTTAAATGTCATCAAAAACAAACTTTTTGGTTAACCCAAAAAAAAGCGTTTCATCTTAATACGAAGATTTTTATCAATTTACTTTCTTTTTGCTCTTAGGTCCAAACCGCATTAATAATTTTATAAAAAATTACACTCATTTTTTTAAATGGCGTTTAAATATCTTTTATAGTTTTCTTGTTATGCACGTTAGAACAAATTTGAAACCAATAAATCACCTGAATTTTTTGGAAATCTCCTTTTGGCCAATTTTTTTAAAATTTTAGTACTCATGTTTTGGAATCTATATGTCTTTTTGTCTGTTAGTAAAGTAACATTTTTTCAAATTTTGATTGAGATAACAACATTTTGATTTCGGATTCATATTCAGCGTTAAAATAGATTTAAAAAAACTTTTAATCTTACTTTATAACAACTTAAAACTTTATTAAAAATATAGGGTTAATTTTACTTCTTTTGATCTTACTTTAAATAATAATTAATTTAGAGCTCATTGTGATATATTTTTGAATGTAAAGAATAAAATATTGATTTTTTTAAATTTCGGGTATTTCTAGTAAATGGACAAAGTTATCATAAATATATATTATACCACTAATCAATAGGTGTTTATTGGTAATCTTTCCATATCATTAAAAATTGCCCTTTAAGACATGATTTTTTAATATTTAACAATTCATTCAACATCAAAACTTTCTTTAGATACTTATTCGTCCTAAAAAAGAATCTAATATGAAATATCTTGATATTACATACACTCACACAGACAGAATTATAGATTCCAATACTAACGGTCGTTTCACATTATACGATTTTGTTCGTACGATTAAAAATCGCACGGGAAAATATTTTTAGTCGACTGAAGAAGAGCATGAGCTCATTCAAATTTCACGATTTCAACACGGTACGATTTTTTATCGTGTTGCAGCCGTTCAGTGCGATTGGAATCGTACGTACCGTCTGTCTGTTTTTTAGTCGTTAGGGAGCTGTTTTGGAGTGTGCATATTTCAAGCCAAACCTCTATTATGATAATATTTACAAAGACAAAATCGCGTCACGGAATGCCTTTAGGGAAGTTTGTTTGGCACTGAAACCATCCAACTAACATTCTGAAGTAGTTAAATAACGTATAAAACAACCCCACTTCCTCTCGTCTCTAATTGATTATATGTACCCATTAAAGGCGAAGACTTCTTTGCCTTTTTCGGCGTCGATAAGAGTAATAATAAGACAACAATTTGTTCACGATTCAAAAAAATATTTTCTATAGCTGTAGTCCTCTGAGAACTGATGTGCAATGCAACTAACGGCAAAAAATCGTATAATGTGAAATCACAATGCACACGATATAAATTCGTACGAGCTAAATCGCATAACGTGAAAGGAGCTTAACTCGGAGGAATTTGTGAAAATATAGAAACGAGATAATTTTTGCCAAAGCATTTTCAACAACGGTCATTTTTTGATCGATTTTTCGTAAGAAAGCTTGAGCGAAAACTACATTTTTTTGTTACCAGTATTATAACAAAATTGGGGGAACGTATTTCCCATATGATAGTTATAAATAAAGTCAATGAGACATACCAAAAAATCGATGTGTATACGAAGCAACTGTAAAACATTAATTGCATAATATTTTATTGAATTTTATTTTTGACGAAAATTTTTATTCAATAGAATCATTAGTAAAATATAACTGCCAAATTTAAACCAAATATGTTAATTGGTTTAAAAATAAAAACATGTTTGCCTGTAACGACGATTTTTCCTGTATCTAGG
The DNA here is from genome assembly GCA_963243735.1 of Neocrepidodera transversa. Lineage (NCBI taxonomy): Eukaryota > Metazoa > Arthropoda > Insecta > Coleoptera > Chrysomelidae > Neocrepidodera > Neocrepidodera transversa. The sequence continues at coordinate 7,895,013 of OY725349.1, read as the reverse complement.
TAATTTAAAGAGCTAAAACTGATATTTTTGTCACTCTATGTAAAGTTTAAAACGAAACATCATTTTTATCAGACGTTTAGTGTAAAAATATGCTAGAGAACAAAACTTATAAAAATGTGACGATATATAAAACCTTGAAAAAAAAAGTAGTTAATATTAATTTTAAACATGACAAATAATCTGGTAAAATCTTTCACATAACTTTTTTTTCGAAACGGATAAATAGGAAAGGGGATAGCATGAAGCTTATTAATTAAAAATCTTGACTTACCGTAGTAATCGGTTGCATGAGCTGGGAGAAACACAAAAAAAATAAGTGAGTAATTTATCTACGTTATCTACCATATCCGAACTAACAGAGAATTCTTCTTAAAGTAAATTAAACTTAATTAATAATATTTTAAAACTAAATTTATTTTAAAAAGGCTCAAATTTATCACTATAATTGAAATTTGCAATAATTAAAATAAGTGTTATAAATAGTTTAAACCTACACCAACCAAATCAGATACCCAGTGAATAAAAGAAGTGAAAATCTCTGATAATGTACAAAGTACTTATTTCCAAATTTTAAACTTTAAAAGTTTTTATTTCATTAAATGTAGCAAAAATACAGTCCACTTATAATCAATTCGATTATAATTATTATTATTATTGCACACAATTTTATAATTCTAAATGATAGCGAGAAAGTAATGCTTAAAAGCTGTAAGGATGGAAGAAAAAAATATAATAAAAAAATTCCAAGTTCAAAGTAACAATCTATAGAACTAGAAGAATATGAGAGAAGAGATGAGAATTTCCGTATTCATAAAATTATAATAAATGTGTAAATATCACAAAAACACAGGCCACCAAAAAAATGGTTGTAAAAACTTTTTAAAAACATTTACCTAATTTTTGGATGCTGAAACCGTATTCTTAGTAGTTTCTATTACGCATTACATATTTCAAAAAATAGGGCAAAATAGCGAAAAACAGGTAAAAGTAGCCAATAGTAAGAAAAACTTGAGAAAAACGGGGAAATTATGGAAAACAGGGAAAACAGGCAAAAATGGGACAATAGGGACAAATGGAAAAATAGGGAATGTAAAAAAATAGAAAAAAAAATCGGACAAACGGGGAAACAGGGAAAATGGGATAAGAAAAATTAGGGATTCTCACACCACTTCAACAGCTGCTATCGAAATTTTTCTTTCAGATTTTACATCTAGTTTTTACTTAATATTAAAATGTGAAAAATTGGTGATGAGACGACTATTTTTTTTCATTGTTGGCCTGTGCAATTGAACATTTATCTCTTTCTGATCATTTTCGTTATTATAAATCTTTAATGCCTGTGAGGGTATTATACAGTAAAGCATAACAGAATGAAAATTATATGAAGAATAATTTAGATTAATAAGCATCATGCCTTAAAGTCAATTCCAGGTAACAAAAACCACCAAGATTAATGAAAAATTCGAACAAATTTTGTTTTGACATAATAATTAGAACAATCGTACTAGAGGAAAAAAGCTTTCAAGCCGGGGAGGTTCAGATATATAAAAATATAGGATCAATGTAGGTTTTAAATGTAATCAAGCTCAAGATGAAGATAATTTGATTACCAGAAAGTCATCCCCGCATCAGAAAATGCTGTTATCACAATTGGGGGATATAATGGTACTAGTGATAATGACAGCATTAGTTTTAGTAAATTCTAACTAAAACCAAAAGAAGAACAGAACAATACATACAAAAAATCATTGTATTATCAGTGTCTGATACAGAATGGGTAAAATAAAATGTGGAGAATAATACACATCTTCAGACCATTCTCACTTAATTCGCTTATCAAGTTCTTTTATATATCTGGGTAAAATAAATAGAAAAAATGGAACTGGAAATAAGTATAAAAAAATGCAAATGGTTAAATGACTTAAAAATAATGGGCAATAAATTTGTAATTAAGGGACAAAATATAGAACAGCACAATAACAGATGACGAGAACAAAATTTACTACGCTCTAAATAAAACGATATTTAGAAAATGGGAGATAGATCAAAATACAAAATCGCTTAAAAAATTATTGTTGCAGAAACATAATTCTTGAGGAAGGCGGTACAGAGTAAGAAACGAAGAGATACAAATAACGCTCAATCAGGAATCAATCACGAAGAAAATTGTCAATAAGGCCATATTGTGAGAATGAGTGATGCAATAGACAAAAACATGATCGAGGAAAAAAGTACTAATAAAAAAAGAACAGACAGACCAAGAATGAAGAAACAAAGAGAATGAAATACTGACTAAGAGAATATAAAATAAACAAGAAGAAAAACAAAGTAATGTCGATGATAAGAGAAAAATTTTTATATTGAAATAAAGAAATAGAAATAAACGAAATGATTGAGAACAGGCAAATAATTCATCAAAAATTTTAATACTCAATATCACATTTTCAAATAATATCTTATAAAAAAACAGCAAGAACTATGTGGATAATATATGTATTTATTGCAACTAGGAAAAAAGCAATCGAAGCGTAATAATCTTAAGAATACATGAGAGTAAGACGCTCACAGATATTGAAGAATAAATATGTTTTTTTTTACAGTAATGAAACACATAAAAGCAAGAATAAAGAACCAAGGTGGAAAATCAATATGATGAAATAAAGAGTACTACAGGACACTTAGTACAATGGTACAAAGACATTTCGGACAAATCGAAAAAAGTGTTTCAATGAGATAAAAGAAAAAGTTCGAAATAAGTAGCATAAGACAGATAAAAAATTAGGCGCAGACATCTTTTAATTTTCCATGTATTCCATGTATTATCAAGAGTTTAAAGTAGACTTTGCTGAATGAAGTAAATTAGTTCGCTCAAATCGTTCAATAGTTTAGTTGAAATTTTAAACAGAATGGAACGAGTTATAAAAATAAATAATACAGAACGGAATTCACAAAAAACGTTTAAAAAAATTATTGTACAGTAAACTTAAGGAGCTATTTTTAATATAAAATTTTCAAAATAGGTTTTTGAATTTTTTTTATACCAAAAGTGTGTTTTAAGGATTACCTGAGAACATTAAAATATCAACAAGAAAACTCAATATGATCCAGAAAAAAATTAATTTGCATTGTGAGTTTACTATTAGTCTAATAAAAAAAAATTCAAGCCATTTGTAGATAATTGGTATCACATGAATTTTTATAGAAAAAAATTTAATTTTGTTAATAAGTTTCCAATATATATCAAGAATTAAAAAAATTAGAAAAATGGGAGAACTCTTAATTTTAAATAAGTTTACTTAAATTTTTGCTAAATGTTTGTAATACAAATAGTAGGAAATAAAAAAAGAATTTTTAATTCATTGAACAACAAGTGCCTAGCGTTTAAAATAAGAATCGCGAAATTATCATTTTTAAAACCAAATAATTTTTTTTCTGGACCATGTTGAGGTTATTTGTTCATATTTTAATGTTGTCAGGTACTACTTAAAACACACTTTTAGTACAACAAAAAATCAAAGACCCATTTTAAATATTGTGAATTTTATATTAAAAAATATCGCAGCGCACCTTTTTCGGTATTTTTATTTGACTCACCGGGGCAATAGCTCTTAAATGTATTGTTTAGAAACTATTGCTAGTTGACAATTGAAAAAAAATGAAAAGAAGATAATAAAATTAACTAACATCGTGACAAAGTCGTTCTGAACTAGTTCATTTAGTTCATTGAAGAGAGAAACGCGTTCACGAACTACCCAAGTCTATTTAGAAGCTCGCACAAGAAATAATTTTTGTAGTAAATTTGATAATACATATATTTACAGACATATTTGTAAAAAAATAAATAAACAGAAAAACTTTAAAAGGAGTTAATTTGATCAGAAAGGTCAAAAATCTGAACGGACTGAATCTAAAAAACATACAGTGTGTTCCCTAATAAGTTTTTAGGGGATGATTTCTTGTTGAAAATTAAAGGGGGTCTTTCATGTAAACAAAATCTCTTAGTTGTTTAACTGTGTCGGCTTTTACTTGATGAAAATCATAAAACGTTTGTTTTATTTATCTAAAAAAAATATCTCTTAGGCCTGTCCTTGAAAAGTTACACGCTTCCAAAAATAAGAAAAAAATTAGTTTTTTTTGCTTTTGTGAAATTGTTGAAGAGTTAAAGAAATGGCATTCAGTGTTCTACCAATAAAAAGTCTTGGGGCCTCCGGGCGTCGTATCAAATAAAACGTAGATGATCGTATTTCTTTATATTTCACAAAATAAATTCACATAACAAACATAAAATTATAACCCTAATCTTACTCCACCTCTTAACAGCTAAAAAACATAATAATCAAATATTCCCGCCTGAAAACCCCCCAACCATCTTCTTCTTTTTCATTTCTACCAAACCTCTCAGTGTCACCAACCCAAATAAAATGATCCGGTGCCTTAAAGTAGGCAACCACAGACAAACATGGTTGGTTGTCTACCCAAAACTTCTACACTATAAGCATTTTTTTTTTGAAAAACTGTTTTGACACTGTTTGAAACAGTTTTAAAACACTTCATTTTCTTGAACCAATAATGACGTCACACTTGATTCTGGTTCAAAATGTTTTGAAAGCGTCTCAAAGATCGTTTCATTTCGGTAAAATGTGAAAAAATCGTATCTCTTAACCTCACTTCACTTTCAATGTGCTTTTGTGTTGTGATATATTAATTTTTTTATTTTTAAATAGTTCAGAAAATGGAAGAAGAGATGTTAGAACTAATTTTAGGAAAATTTCTGCTCACTGACAATGAAAAACAATCATAAGTAATTGATTATTACATTCTGAACGTTTCTTTAAATCATTTTAGGTGATGTATTTGTGCAGCAATATCTTCAACTGACAGAAATTGAAGATAGTTAGTAGTTAAAAAAATAAACAATTGCCAAATGGGGAAACTTTTACCACTACCTCCAGAGACTGATAAAGTGGCCACAATGTATTTTTTATCTCTACGAAAAAAACTAAATTACAAATTTTCTGATAAATGTACAGCCAAAAATTCTCTCTGATTAGAAATTGTACAAAATTTGAATGCAGCTGGTTTTTCACAAAATTCACAACACCCATTTTAATTCGAATTTTTGGCGGTTTTAGAATGAGAATTGACGTGCACGTGACGTTTTAAAATGTAACATTTTTTCTGTTCTTAAAGGAGTGACGTCAAGATAGAAACTGTTTTAAAACTGTTTCGTAAAAAAAATTCTTTATGAATATTTTTTTTGAATTTGTTGTTTAAAGGGGTAATACAAGCTACTCCTATTCCATTTTTTAACTTTTCAAGGACAGTCCTAACAGCTTTTGTTTACATGTAAGACCGCCTTTAATTTTCGACAAGAAATCATCCCCTAAAAATGTTCGCACTTCTTTGGAATGTATATGATAGCCAAATATTTTCGCACTTAATAACGCGTTAGAAAAAACACCGTCAATTGGAGCCTTATAGAAAAAAATACTCAAGAAATTTAATCAAAAAACTGTAATTACTCGATTAGAAGAAGTAGGCAAATAGGAGAAGACTTTTGTTCGATTTCAAAAAATTAATCGAATAAGTTATTTTTAATCTTATTTTCTTATACATTTTAGAATTGTAACTTTTTATTGAGACGATTTTCACTTCTAGTATACACTTGGCGTGACATCAATTGAAGAACCTATGCAAAAATTTTAAAATACACTTCACGTGCAATTTTCCTTACATAATAATGGTTAAATACAAAAAAAAGACGAACATGTATTTTTATTCAAACAAATAGATAGAAATAAAACAGGATAAAGAATATAGTGTAAAATAATATAGTGCCCACCCCTAGTATAAATATTACGCCACTGAATAGAGACTGAAAGAATTCGGTGCACATGTTTGGGATTAAATTTTTTTTAGATACATTTTTAGTATTGGGCGATTACTAATCTTTGAGTCGTACTAAAAATCCAAGGTTAAATTCTTTTAATTCATTACATAAGTTACTAAATCTAGTTTCTGATTAATAGTTTAAAAAAATTTTACCGATTGGACAATATTAAGATTTATTTGTTTAATTGTTCCTAATGATCAAAATAACCAAAATCAAACTTATTTTATAGCAAAATATCGACGCTTCAAAAAAATACCAATATGAATATCAAAATATTGTACAAATATTTTTTTTTCTACTGTTTATTTTTAAGCATTAAAATATTACAAACAAAAACAAATTTCTTATGTTACACAGTTCTACAGTTAATTTTAATATAAAAATTGGAAAGTAATTTTATGATATATCTATGCAATTTTTAATATTCTCAATTTTCGGTCGGCCGAAACGTTTGATCTGGACGCAGCAAAAATATTAGTCGAGGCAATGAAGCACTAAAAAGGTCAAAGAAAAGAAATCTTTTAGGATTGGATGGATCGGAATGCGGTTTTTTTCATTCGCTTCCAAAAATTACTTATACCATTAGTACCTAATTGGTACCTACTAAGAACCGGAAGTTGCATTCAAAAAATGCATTGCTTAAGAGGCTTTTTGGCAAATTTAATAACTTTGTAAATAAGAGTCAGAATTAGCCCAAGCCGGGTACACAGGGGTTTTTGAGATGGCTGATCATGATTATGACCCCCGAACACCTGGAGCTCAGGAACGCCGACGAACGTCATCTCCGTGGGACTCTCCCGAAATTCATGCGAGGAAGGAGAGAAACTCGGCGCCGGGGGTTTTTTGGGTCGCTGAATTCAAATATGGCATCGTATTTTTCAATTGTGGCTGAAAAACCTCGTGGACGACGTTCAGGGCCAGGTTAGGGCGCACCAGGTGTCCGTGGGGTATTCGCCAATGCCATATTTGAATTCAGCGACCCAAAAAACCCCCCATAACAATTTTCGGTTCGTGTTTTTCGATTGTGTCTGGAAAACCCTCAGGGACGACGTTCAGGGCGAGGTTAGAGTGCACCAGGTGTCCGTGTGGTGTTCGCCGATGGCATATTTGAATTTAGAGTCCCACGGAGATGACGTTCGTCGGCGTTCCTGAGCTCCAGGTGTTCGGGGGTCAATTTGAACATCATAATCATGATCAGCGATCTCAAAAACCCCTGGGTACCCGGCTTGGGCTAATTCTGACTCTTATTTACAAAGTTATTAAATTTGCCAAAAGGTCTCTCAAATAATGCATTTTTTGAATACATTTTTGGCTGCAGCAAATTTGAAAATGACCGTAGTAGATTTTTCATAAGAAATTAGGTTCTATTACAATCTGATACATAAAAATAAACTATAAAAATTTCTTTTCAACAATTTCTAATTTTTAAATAAATTACAATTATTTCTAAACTTTAATGTTTTATCTAAAACTCAGTATTTTTTTTTATTTTCAATTTTTAAACATAATTAAGAATTTTCTAAATATTTTTTTTATAATAATATATTTATTTTTCACATGACCATGTACAATTAATAAATTTAAAGAATATTAAACCTGGATTTTAATTTCTTTTTGAAAACATATGAAATAAATAAACTTTATTTTTTGTATTTCTGCTTTCAAGATTAGTGGCCTTTTTGTTAAATTTCTAGAAAAATGTTATCTGAAAAATCCAATTTAAACTGTATTATTATTACTTTAACATAGAAATAGAAAAAATAATAAAATTACAGTTTAATTCAGATTCCATTATGTAATTAAAATAATTAAGTAGTGGTTAAAAATTAAAACATATTAATTTGATTTAAAATTACAAAATAAAATAATACGAAAAGTATAAGACATTTTTTAATTTAAAAAAATCCAATCAAGATATCTCGAGAACTAATAAATGTATTCAAATATTCAAGAGGTTATCCATATCTCAAATGTGGTCAAATTATTCAATAGAAATAAAACTCAAAAGTCATGTACCACAATATATTAATAAAATACAGTTTCAGGTTTAAAATCCATCTTCAGGCCTAGAAATAAGAACTCGATTTGCCTAAATATGTTATAAAAGTTCTGTCAAATCGGGTTCTTATTTATAAGCCTGAAGATGGTTCTTTAGCCGAAACTATTTGCTTGAAATTGTGGTATTTTTATGGTATTAAAATATTGTTAAAATGAGAATTACTAACCAAAACTACACTTTTTTAACGTTCTACGTACGTTTCGTTAACTATGTTAGCATCATCAGTTGATATATAAACTAAATATTAATAATCCTCAACAATATTTTTTTTGATTTTAGACAATTACAAGTTTTCCAGACAGAAACAACTGAAATTTTTCTTATTATAAGAAAACAAGAGCAAAAGTTTGTGCGGTCGGACGAAATTCCTTACGTAATTTTTTTAACTCTTAACGTATTTTAATATCTCTCTCCCTCTCTTTTCCTTTTTTACTATTTCTTTCTGTTTTCCATAATTTTTCCCTCTTTTGTATACTTTTATTTTTTCTCTTTCCCCCTATTTGTATCTATTTTCACTAAATTCCTATTTTCCGTATATGTCTCAATTTTTCCCTATATTTTCACATGTTTCCCTATTTTTGAATATTTTTTTAATTTCTCCCATGTTTTTTCCTATTTTTTATTATTTTCCCTATTTTTGTCTATTTTTTCTTTTCCCCTATTTGCATCTTTTTTTTAGTAAATTCTTTATTTTTCCTTATATTTCTCAATTGTTCACTATATTTTAACATGTTTCCCTATTTTTGTCTATTCTCTCTATTTCTCCTATGTTTTTTCCTATTTCTCATTATTCTTTCCTATTTGTATGTATTTTTCCCTATTTTCTGTATTTAAAATTTTTTTTTTCCATTTTTACAAATTTTTTCTGTTTTTTTTCTCGGCTTTTCATTATTTTTTCCAATTTTTCACTGTTTTTTTTATTTTTCTGTTTTTCCTAATTTTTTATAATTTTTTTCTATTTTTCCATATTTTCCTATTTTTCCCAATTTTTTTCCTGTTTTTCAATATGTTTTACTTTATTTTTCCTATTTTTCCCTGCTTTTCATGATTTTTTCTCTACTTCCTTTCTTTCCCCATTTTACTTTACTCTTCTCTATTTTTTCCTGTTTGTCACATTTTGCTTTATTTTCCCCTTTTCACTTTATTTTTCCCTATTTCGCCTTACTTTTAAATCTTAACGTGTTTTAATATATCTATCTCCTTCTCTTTTCCTGTTTTACTTTTTCTTTCTATCTTTCCTGTTTTTCAACATTTTTTCCTAGTTATTCCAAATTTTTCTTTATTTTGCCTTATTTTTTCCTACTTTCCCATATTTTCCTATTTTTCACAATTTTTTTTCTATTTTTCATATTTTACTTTATTTTCCCCTATTTTCAACAATTTTACCCTATTTTCCAATATGTTTTCTTTATTTTTCCGTACTTTATCCTTTTCTTATGATTTTATCGTATTTGTCAAATTTTGCTTTATTTTCCCTTTTTCACTTTGTCTTTCCCTATTTTGCCTTGCTTTCAACAGAAATTTTCAGATATTTAATGTTAAAAGTTTCAAACATTGACATTTTTTATTTTTGACAGGGGAAAGTTGAATAAATAATTTTGACTGTTCTGATTAGTTTTTCAAGGCTTTTCAAATGATAAATTTCAAGTCTAATTCCTTGACATATACAGTGTGGCCCATCTTATACTCGTCGGTCACTACAACACTATAAATTAAAAATAATTTGGGTTATACAGGATAATCCAAAAATAATAATTTATATCAAAGTTGTTTTTTAAAATTAAAAACCCTGTATTTAATGGTATCTTTTGATTCCGCCCAAAAAAAATAAAGTAAAGTTAGAGTAATATTTCCTATACCTCCTTTCGTTTTTAAAATATTTAACGAATTCTTCATTTGTAAGTTTGAGCAACATAACCTGGTATGTAGTGGTTATTTAAATTTTTTCATGGGTGCTCAATTAGTCTAATTTAATTGGACTTAGATATGGAGTTAAATAATGTTTTTATTTTAAATGACACACCCTGTAGATAATAATTTGCACACACATAGATGGACTTCCATCTGAAAACAGTCTCAGGGGACCCGATTTATATAAATATTTCGAAATAGAATTGAAAAAAAATTGTTTAATTCCCAAGTATTTACAATCAAAATTTATTTAACTCCACAATTAAATTATTAGTAGTGGGGAGATAAAAATATATTTTATTCAAATTTTTATAGTTGTATTTTCCTTTAAATTCATAATATTTAAAGAACGAAAAAAATCAATAAAACTGTATTTAATAAATTTCAGAAATTACTCTGTTTTGATTTTTACAATAGTTCTCGAGAAATATGGATTGAAAAGAACCAAAGAATAATTTTTGTACAATATTTTTAATTTTTATATAAATTTTTTTAATGATTAAAAACCTTAACCGGACAGTTATTTTATTAAAGATTAAAATTTCAATTTTTCTAGAAATATTTTTTTAATCGTTTTGTTAAAATATGTAGAAAAAAAAATTAGGTGCCTGGTCAGATTTTAGAGGGTGCAAAGTGCTTTGTGGCGAGAGAACTATTAAACAACATTGATAGTACTACATAGTAACAATATAAAAAAAATGTTACGTGCACACCGTACCTTTCCTTGGCCTCCACCAGTCCTCCATGTAGCCTTTAAGTGGGGAAGAAGAACATGAAGATCCTTGTTAGCGTTCACAATACAACACTCGTCACTTATTTCTAAGATTTTTTGTTTGCTATAACCGTTTTAGTAATGGCAGATTTTTATATACAGTGTTTGGAAAATTTTATTCTTATTCTATTAAAAATGCTATAGGTAACCAACAATAAATCCTTAAGATAAAATCATTAATAGATTCTATTATGTCAAATCCAATAAAAAACTATTAATATTCAAATTGCAGTCATAGTAATAATATTCAGCCCGAGTTTTACCCTTTAGTTTTAAGTTAGAGTAAACAGATCTTATTTTACTAAATTCTCTGTAAGAAGCTTTCGAGGAAAAATAGATTTCACAGTGTCACCTATTAATTACCAGGATATCAAGTATTAAATTATTTTGTAATTCATTAGGAAGTTCTAAGGAAAAAATTATAAATTACTCCCATAAAGAGTGTCTAAAGAAACTTTAATGTACAAAATTAAAAGTAAGCTGTCTGTGAGAAGAAAAATGAATCCAAAGAGGGTTTTTACAAGTGACCAACAAAACATTTTATCCGATTGAATAATCTTGATGAAGAAAGTTGATTTTCAATATTGAAAAATACTTTTATCAATTTTAAAAACTGTTTAGAACCCATAATATATCCATTTTCTTTTCTTTTTAATAGATAATGTAAATGAATTTTGACACACGATATTTTTTTTCAAAAACTGTACATAATGCCTATAATACATATTTATAATAAAAACTGCCATTACTAACATCTAAACCATACTCAAAGAGAAATTATAATTGATAAAATTTCCTAGATTTTAAAAAAACTGCAAACAATCAATTATGTTTCACTCAATAACTTTTATTACACAATATTTATAAAAAAACGTTGTGAAATGATGGCAAGAATACAAAAATTACCCTAAAATAAAACCAAAGTGAAAGCAAAGAATAGCAAATACTAATCTAAAAGAAGCTTGATAAATGGACTAAAAACTGGCCAGCTTTTATACTCACAAGACTTTTTCCAAAATCCGAAAACTTAAGCAGCATTAAATAATAAAAAAAATCAATTTTTAAGACATTTGTCAAGCTGGACCAAAGAAAAAAGATCAATTGAATAAATATAATAAAGAAAATAACTACTAGAAGCCCAAAGCCCTTTAAATACAAAAAAATAATATATAATAAAATTAATGAAAAATTTGAGCCACCAAATCACAAGCAAAACTTTTCTATGATTACTATTAAATTTGGAATCTTACAAAATACAGAATTGGAATATTTCTACATCACCAATTTTTGAAACCTAAATCAAATTAAATAATTATTTAAATTAAAATAATAACAGGTGAATAGTAAATATCCCAATCCAAATTTTTAGTCTAAAACATCTAATTCTATTGATATTTATTACTTAAATCAGACTATCTTTTTTTTTTGAGTATTATTTAGTTTCCTTTTCAAATTAAAATAGACGTAATGGTAAATAAAAATCAACTTACCATCTCTGACATCATGATGACCAGAAGTTGTGGTTTGGGTTTGTTTCGTATAAAGGACTACTTCTTTAGGAGGGATGTTTGTAGATTGCACTGGAACTACGGTTAATTGTGGAATTTTTCTTTTTATGGCTATCACGCTAAAATAACATCATATATACAATTATAATGGTCCAAAAAAAGAGAAATATTCCAAATATTTAAATTTAAGAATTTCATATTAAAATTAGTGACATTCGTTTTTGTATATAATATACTATTTATCAGTTTTAATATGTATGTGTAATTTGAAAATAGCTGGTATAGGAAGAGTTTATAAAGTCTTGGAAAAACTTTTAAAAGAAGACTACAATTTTAAACAGCTTATTAACCACTTAACAGGATTTTTTTGAGAGAAGGGGCAAAAAAATTATCAGCTTTTTTTCCTTGACTGAACGAGACTTGGGATCGTCAGTGTATAGAAAAGTCAAGCTAGAATGTAGTTCAGGAAAAACTATCAAGTGATTAACAAAAACATCGTAGTTTAAAAATAAGACAATATTATTCCTAATTACAGCCCCTCCACCGAATACAAAAAAAACACGAAAATGTAGAAAGAGATATTTGCTTAAGTTTGATTACCCCCCCCCCCCCCCACCGTAGGAAAAAAGTAATCTACGCCCTTGTATACAGCGTGTTTTACAAGAGGATTTCATCGCGAGGGTTAGGAGAAAATAATCAGTCAAATAATCTCTCTCGCAAATGAAAGTTTAGATACAATTATAGAATCACTGTTGGAACATATCCGGAAAAAAGTGAAGGAAAATTCACGGTGAAACTCCAGAAAATCAAAGAAATACAGACAGAAAAGTATTTTCCTGCAAAAAAATCAGAGAAAAACGATATAGAAATGCCCACAGTTTCCATTTGGGAAGTTTTTTCCTAAAATTCTTAATAGTATGGAAAAAACACATATAAAGTGCAAATTTTTACAAAAATAAATAATTCTTTCACGAAAGTTAGGAGAAACTCTAAAAAAAGCCTAGAAAAAATCACACATGAATTGGAAAAAAAAGCATGAATACATTTTTCCACTGTTTAATTTGAATAAAAAGAAGCAAGAATGCATTTTTCCACAGTTAAATTTGAAAAAAAAGAGCAAGAATGCATTTTTCCACAAACGAATTTGAAGCAGGAATGCATTTTTCCACAAACGAATTTGAAGCAGGAATGCATTTTTCCAGTTAATTTGAAAAAAAGGGCCATGAACGCATTTTTCCACACTCCAATTCGAAAAAAAGAAGCAAGAATACATTTTTCCATAATTAAATTTGAAAAAAGCAAGAATTTTTCACAGTTAAATTTCACAAATTAAAATTTAGAATTACTATCTTTTTGGTGAATTGTTGAGTTGCTATAGTCCATTTTACAGAAAACAGCCAAAATGCATTTTTTAAATATGAATTGGAGAAAAACCAAGAGCTTTTTTCGCTACAAAAAATTGGAAAAAACAGACAAATTTGAAAAAAACGGAAGCAACAATGCATTTCTTCCCACAGAAATTTATAAAACAAAGCAAAAAATGCAATTTTCCCCAGAGGAAACTGAAAAATAAAACAAAAAAACATTTTTTCACATAAAAATTTGAAATTCAATGCAAAAGTACATTTTTCCACAAAGACAATTGCAAAACAAAGCAACAATGCATTTATTTATATAAAAATTTCAAATTCAAAGTGAGAATGCATTTTTCCACACAGGGAATTAAAAAAACAAAGCAAGAATGCATTTTTTTACACAAGAATTTGAAATTCAAAGCAAGAATACATTTTCCATACAGGATATTGATAAACAAAACAACAATGCATTTTTTCATACAAAAAATTAAATAAAAACAAAGCAACAATGTATTTTTTCTACACTATGCAAAACACACTTTTCTGCACAAATTTTTATACGCAAAGCAGGCTTTTTCTTAATTTCTTTGATATCCGTTGGAAAAGTAATAATTTAGAATGCGAAAAGTACCCGCTTTGGCACTTTTCCCCACGGAAATGTCAAATACAGACAGCTATGACCTGTCAAATTTTTTTGACAGTTAACATTATAGTGAATTTCTGGGTGTTATAAACCAAGATCAAAATTTATCGAATTCCGATACTGAAAATAGACACCTCCAGATAACAATTCAAAATTGTTCAAATTTCACTATTAACTATACGTTTAATAACTGATTTTTCTGTATTCAATTGTATATATGGGGGGTAAATTGAGTAATTACCCACCCCAGGATACCAAAAAAATTGCACGAAAAGAAGAAATAAAATATATGAAATGTAGAAATGGACAAACATGTTTGTCTAAAAGTTTGATTACTCCCCACCAGGAAAAAAAGTACTTCCCCAGGAAAAAAGTACCCCATCCCCAGGAAAAAAGTACCCCATCCCCAGAAAAAAAGTTATTATTTAGAAATATAATCATACCTAATAATTTGAATAATAAAAATGAAATGAAACAAATTTAGACTTCTGCAAGAAAATAGATTTTAAAATCATTTCTACGTTTTAAGACGAACAAAGTATTTTTAGTTGACGATACTAAACAAAGGGATATAATTGGTAAATCTTGAGATAGGAACTGTTAAATAAAACATATATAAGGAAAAAACTTGAAAAGTTCATGTGACACTAGAGAAAAAGCTTGTTTATGATTTTTTTATATAAAAACATGAGAATGTTGACTAAAAGAGGTATTTATTACTATTTTGATCTGGTAGAACTCTACGTAAAATATTAAAGGCACATAACTATTAAACTCTAATCACGGCCATATTTTTAAGAATACAAAAGTTACTCTCTATACATTTACTTACATTCATTATAGAATTGAATAATATTTGTATTACTTACTTATTAGGTAAACTATTTGGCTGCAATGAAGTGTCAGGCGTGTGATTCCTACTAGGTTCTGGAGTAAGCGAATTTGCACTGGAAATGCTGGAATAAACCTCTGAAATTGGAGCAACTCCAACTTCTCGCATAAGATCATCAAGCTCTTTTCTATCACCACCTCCACCCAGGACGGTCCGGCTAGCGGCCTCCTCCACTTCTTTAAGCTCTTTCTCTCTACGTCGACGATCTTTTTCTTCTCGTAGGGCTTGAAGTTTTGCTTTTTTACGTTCTAATTCGGCCCTTCGGTCTGCCATACTGGATTTTGGTCTATCTAAAATCACGTCCATTTTAAATGGAAATGCACTTATGGTAACTAGTGAGTCATAAGCATAAGAATAAAAAGACGTTTAGGTTTAGGGGACATTACACATGCGTTTCTGGGACCAAAGAAAAATCAATGGTTTTGAGTCGGCTATTTGACCGTTTTCCGCTAGATATTAGTACTGTAGGTTTCACTATGATCTCGTAGATGTATTTCGTTTCTTAGCATTCATAAATATCAAATAATTAGGGTTCAAACTTCAAAATATGCCAAATATGTATCTGTATTACCGTTATATTCCGTTTTTTCTCTAATTAAAAGTACTTACTGAGTTTTTATATAAAAAATAAAAATGTATCCTTCCTACTAAAATTGCACTATATTAAAAACTATAGTGCTATAGTAAAAAACAGCCCGGTTAAAAAAAAAATAAATATTCTACAACGCCCGACTGTCATCTACACCATTTTTCATCCGCTGGTGACGTAATGCAATTTCATTTGACAATAATGAATATCCTAAATTCTGAAAATATTTAAATAATACTATCATTTCGCATTTATTTTAAATATTAAAGCAATTTTACTGTACAGGTGACTCGACAGAATTAAAACATGAGAAAATATTGATTATTTTATTAAGAAAACCAACTTTACCAACCATTTGGTAACAATAATATTCAAATTTTCAAGGTTGGTCAAACCATGGCCATTGTCATCTTTCAAGTTTATTTATTTCAAAATTATATATTTTTTATTAATTAATAATATATATTATATAAATAAACATTTTTTTCATGTTTAGAAATATTTGGCAATGTGAAAATGTCTAAATTTGTTTGTAATCTGCCAAAAGTAAAAATACCAACTTGACTTCGCGCCAAAAAACGTCATGGTATAAAGATATTTTTCTTCTTTTTCTTTACGACCATGTCAAATTTAGTTTGGTTAACAGCTTATAGGTAAGAATATATTATAAACTACGAAATATGGTTAAAAAATAACACAGAGCTTATTTAATAAATTTAATTGGTTCTTACATTTTGACGCATCTTTAAAAAAAAAATCACACAATCCAATATTTTAGCAATTTTATGTTAAAATATATAGTGTGGCTAATCTGTTTGGATGTGTCTACTGGGCCAGTACCAAGTTTAAGAAGTAGTGGATTAATTAAACATAATACTTTATGGTCTTTTGTTTTCATAGAATCTGCAGTTGGTCTAATATTTAAATGTTCTCACATAATATGGAGAGATTTGAAGACACATTGAGGTCATCTCGACAGAATTCTCTTTTGAAAAACGAGAATTCAAAAAATTATATTTGAGCAATTTCATTGCCTTGTAATATTTTTCGATTTTCTTGACCTGAGGGGCCGTCAATATAAGAATGTACAATTCCTCCATTCTAACTTAAAATCTCATTAATCAATGTGAGCGTAAAATAGTATCAATAGACACTACCAGTTTTGACGGATTATTGTCAGAATTTGTAGATTTAGTTATTTTTTTTTCGCCATCTCAGCTGGGGATTGTCAAAAAGTTGAAAGAAATATTAGCTGAAGTTGAGTTCGTTGAACAACATTTTTGATTCTCTAATTTAAATTTGTTGGAATATATTTATAGTTTATATCCCTTTTCGTTAATTCAATAAAATAATACAATGGTGTATATAATAAATTATAGATAGATTTTTTGAGGTATACTTACACCATATAGGCCAAGACCAAATAAAAAGACAAGAAGATTTTTTGAGGTTAAATTAATTTATTTTTGTTTATATTTTATAAACTTAAAAGTATAGTAAATATAGACATAATTTGTATTAAATATTGAATATAAAAAATGAATCGAAAATTTTATTCAATTGTAAAATCGGTAAAAACTCTTAGTTCAACAATAAAAGTAAATAATTCCCCTTTAGTATGTACGTAATAACTATCTTTTTCTAGATTTAAAAATTTAAAATTTGAATTGTAGATACAAATATTCCAAACTTTTCAATAAGACTTTTATCTTCTACTACCGAATCAAATATTTCTAATAATGTAACTTATACTGAAATTAAAAAAATTGGAAAAGACGAAAAGAAAAACGATTTTATTATTGATGTAAGACAACCAGAAGAGCTGCAAGAAACTGGTGTTATTCCTGGTAGTGTAAATGTACCCCGTAAGTTTTTATACAAATATACTTCAATAGAAAAAACAATGATTTACATTTACAAATTTATATATAATTTACCATAAGTGAATTTAAAGTTTTAAATGATCAAATTAATTTATAAATTGTTGATAATCATACAGCTTGTTACTTATAGTTTTCTTATACTCTTAAAAATGTTTAGACCTTAATTCGAGTCTATGTACTTGGAAAAGGTATTTAAGGCTGTAAAAAATAATGTTGATATTTTAGAAACAGCTAAATTTATATATTTTATGACATAAATCAAGTCTATATAAAGTTATCAGTCAGAAGTTGTAAAACGTTTTTTAAAATGTTTATTTATTAGTATAGAAACTAAAATTTAATTATCAGTACTATGGGTGAGTATAAAAGGCTTTATTTTATATTAAACTCCAAACGTTTTGGTTTTTATTTTTCAAATTATGGAATCTGATAAAAAAGAGACACTTTCCATAAGGTTTGCTGCGTTTTTTATATATCTAATTTATAAAAAAAAATTGTAGTGGATCAATTGGAAGCTGCTCTTAAGGAATTGTCAAGTGAAGAATTTCAGAAGATTTATGGAGTGCTAAAGCCGCAAAAAGATTCATTGATTGTATTTTCCTGTAGATCTGGTGTACGAAGCGGCCAAGCTCAAGCATTAGCAGACCAATTAGGGTACAAAAAGTAAGTTATTTTTTATTCACAAAAATGTATTACTGAAATTGGGTTTTATTGTTTTTAAATAAAACTCTAAATTCGTACTTTTTCATTAAATCTTTATTTTTTTTTCAGCTCAAAAAATTATACTGGAGGATGGTTAGATTGGGAAGAACATATGAAAAAATAAAACTCACTTAATAAAAAAAATGTAATAAAGGAAGCTAAGTTAAATTAAATTAAAATGTTTTCTTCTGATGTAAAAAATGTATAACATTTTTTACTAAATTCTGGACCAATTCTTCTATTAGAAGCTAAAGGACCTTGAGTTCTTCGTATCGGTAAATTTTGAACAAGTTGCTCTGCATTTTCAGTACAATTTTCATATGCCTAACAAATATTTACTAAATTAATTATAGTTTGCAAATACAGGTTGAGTAACTGGCCAAACTTTACTAGATGGTTTCATATCAGCTATTATTGTGTCCCAAAAAATGTAAACCAATCAAGCGTTTTTTGGCACAGTTTTAGTAATTTTAATTCTTAAACTTTACGATTAACTATTTTTAAATAATATTTACGTACGCACCTGCTTTAATATTCATAATAGTTTTTAATTTTGTGAAATAAAACTCGAATCTAATGTGTGTTGGGCACTTTTAATTTTATTACTGCTATTGTCCAACAGTTGAAAATACTAAGTAAAATTATGTTACATAATGTATTAGGTTTATTTCTTTTATTTATTACCATATTTAGTTCAAATTAGAGGAGCCGTTGCAAAATTATTGATAATTGAAATTTTTGAAAATAAATATTAAACAAAATAGCCGATATGCGAAACACCCTGTATATCAATACTGAAAGGTGTAATTCAATTTTTTTCTTGTCTCTTACCTCAAATAATGAACTTGGTGTGGGATAAACTGCTGTTATAGCTTCTGAGGTTTCTAAACGAACAAGTGGAAACATTGTTAACATTTGGCGCCACAGTCGTCCCAAGCCGTTTCCATCTTTATCAACTCGTACCAAATCTTTATTACAGTCTTGAAAGTATTCGTTTTGTTGTTTATATTTTTCTGCTTGTTGTAATCTTAAATTTGGAGAAAAAAAAACGGAAATTTTATATGTATATACAAAAGAAAAGGACAAAGTATAAGACGAATATTTACAAAGAAACAAATATAATGTCCCATGCTTAAGATATATAAAGCATGTTCTACTCTTGAAAGCATTCTTGGAACAAAAGTTAATTTTATGCAAGGGCGTGCGTAGATATGGGGAGGGTAAAGGGGGTAATTACCCCCCAGAATACCAAAAAATGGCACGAAAAGAAGAAATAAAATATATCAAATGTAGAAACGGACATATATTTGTTTAAAAGTTTGATTACCCCCCCCCCAGGAAAAAAGTTATCCACGCCCGTGTTTCACAAGAGGGTTTCATCGGGGTTAGGAGAAAATAATCAGATAATCACTCTCACAAAGTTTAGATACAATTATAGAATCATTGTTGGAACAGATCCGGAAAAAAGTGAAGGAAAATTCACGGAAAACTTCAGAAAATCAAAGAAATAAACGTCGAAAAGTATTTTTCATCCAAAAAAATTAGAGAAAAATGATATAGAAATGCCCACGCAGTTTCCAATTGGGAGGTTTTCTCCTAAAATTCTTCCAATGACTTTTTATAAGAATAAATAATTTTTTTCACAAAAGTTAGGAGAAAACTCTAAAATAGCCTAGAAAAAATTGGGAAAAAGCATGAATACTTTTTTCCACAGTTAGATTTGAAAAAAAAAGAGCAAGAGAATGCATTTTTCCAAACTCAAATTTGGAAAAAAAGCAGGAATGCATTTTTCCACACTCGAATTCGAAAAAAAGAAGCAAGAATACATTTTTCCGTAATTAAATTTGAAAAATGAAGCAAGAATACAGTTTTCTCAGTTAAATTTCACAAATTAAAATTTAGTATTACTAATTTTTCCATAAATGGTTGAGTTGCAAATTCAGTTCTCAAATATTAATTGGAGCATTTTTTCCGACAAAAAATTGGAAGACACCAAAAATGCATTTTTCCCTACAAAAAAATGGAAAAAACAGCTAAACTGCATTTTTCACACACAAATTTGAAAAAACGTCGGAAGCAACAATGCATTTTTTCCCACAGAAATTTATAAAACAAAGTAAAAATGCATTTTTCCGTACAGGAAACTAAAAAACAAAAGAAAAGTGCATTTTTCCACAAATAAAATTGAAAAACAATGCATTTATTTATATAAAAATTTGAAATTCAAAGCGAGAATGCACTTTTCCATACAGGAAATTTAAAAAAAAAACAGCAAGAATGCATTTTTTTATACAAGAATTTGAAATTCAAAGCAAAAACGCATTTTGCAATACAGGAAATTGAAAAACTGCAACAATGCATTTTTTCATATAAAAATTAAATAATCTGATGTGGCCAGCACATGACCTCTCGCCATTTTTGAATCAAAAATTTACAGGTTGACACAAAAAAGTATGAAAAAAATTATTTTTTTGTAAATCTGGCAACAATGGCAAAAGTTTCGATAATTTTAATGAGATGAAAATAAACTATAGGGTATACAAAATATATGTGTAAAACTTTATTGCTGTTTTGTATAATAATGGCGTCATCACCCATAGCAACTGCCACTTCCGGTTGTGCGATTGGCACCAAAATCTAATCAGATCTAATCTAGGGTATCAGAATCCTGTATGCAAAATTTCAAATATTTTTATTCAGTAGTTTTTGAGTTATCGTTACTACAACATCCATCCAAACACACACACACACACACTAACACACACACACACTAACACACACACACACTAACACACACACACACAGACATCATCGCGAAAATATTAAAATCGTATTCTAGGGACCCTAAATCGTGTTTATCCATTGAAAACTCACTACCCAATTTTTAGCATGATTCCTATACCTCTCTTATCTGAAGGGCGAGAGGTAAAAATAAAGCAACAATGCATTTTTCTATACAGGATTTCTATACCCACTCCAGAATACCAAAAAAATAGTACAAAAAGAAATAAAATATATGAAATGTAGAAATGGCTAAACATATTTGTCTAAAAGCTTGATTACCCCTCCCCCCCAGGAAAAAGTACTTCCCCCAGGAAAAAAGTTATCTACGCCCTTGATTTTATGCAACAAAGCTGAGGAATTTAAGCCAACAAATTCTGCAAGAACTATATTATCAAGAATAGAGAATAATTACCACTCTTCTAGAACCTTTGGAGGAACTATTTTCTTAGTGTACCTAAATAAATAAATTAAGAAAAAATTTTTTTGTGAAACTGAAGTGGAACGTTTTTAGACAAATATTAATATTCCAACAACTAAAGATTGTATTGCAATTTATGAGTCACAGCTACAATAACGCTTCTCACTCTCAATCTTACATGAATAACAGTAGTTATCAGTGTGTTAGTGTTGATTATACTAAATCTGAACACGTTTCAATTAAGAACTTTTATTTTTTGTTTTTATTAATATTTTTATGCAATCTTTTCGAAAATGATGAAGCACTTAATTCATATAGAAATTTCAATACATATATTTTTTTGTATTGTAATTGTACTGTACTTTTTCATATTTTATATTGTTTTGTTTAACAAAATTTAAGGTTTTATACTATCTTATTTTAAGATGTATTTTGACTACAACTCTTATAGTTGACAAATAAATAGCCAATTTTTACAATTTTATCTTAAGAAGTTACTTACTTATATGGGATCTGCGAAATCGATTTGGTTAGCATAAACAAAAAATTACCCAGTTCTTCTTTACTTTTTACAAATTGCCAGTATGTGGAAAAAAGCATTTCTACATCCATAATTTCATCTTCTTGAATAGAAGTAGGTTTAGATAGGCCGTAAACAAAAAGACTTAAATGCTGAAAATTTGTTTGTTCTTTAAGACTTTGTATGCAAGATAGTAGATTTCCAAATGCTGTCGGTTTTATAATTACAGCGTAATGTTTCTCTAGAGATTCTGTTTCAATGGTTTCCTAAAATAGGTTCTATCCTAATCCCCTGGTTATATAATGCTTAATTATTTTAAATTGTAATAATTCGAATTCAGAAAAAAATATCTTACCGTATTTTCAATTCTAACTACTTTTCGGCTAAATGATATCAAACCAGGCAAAGCAATTTTCATTCTGTATGATATATTTTTTCCAGTCAAATATTCTTTTACATAATCTCCATATTCTTTGTTGTTAAAAACTGAATCATCCATATTCACTGTAATATACTATGAAAAAAATATTTTGTTGGTAAAATGGAGTTATTTTAATAATATGATTAATACATAACTACAAAAATTATCCAAATTGTTAGCTAAAGAAAATTTAATATTAAAAATTGGTATTTATCTAAATAAAATGAAAATTGTCGAATTAAAAACTACAAACATATTTACTTTTAAAGATTCTTCAGGTTTATTACATTTATCTATTAACCTTTGAGCTTGCTTTAAAGCTTTTTCTTTCTCCAACTGTTCTTTTTTATTAGCCTTTTCTCTTTCTCTCATTGCTTTCTTTTCTTCTGCTACCAATTTTTTTTCAGTGCTTATTACCGTTCTTTGTTTAATTTTTTTTGTATTTGTTTTAGTTCTTCTTGGATTAATATCCGTATCGTTTTCTTCACATGAAGAACTAGAAACTGTTTCAAAAGATCTTTTGGGTTTAAAAAGTTTTTCATGTTTATCAGAAGAACCCGGCATTGATTCTATTTCATTTTCTAATAAAGAATTAGGTCTACTAAGCACATTTAAGTTTTCAAATATAGTATTATTTGTGTCCAATTCCATTAATAAGCTATCTTTATTTGTTTTAATATCATTTTTGCAATTATACTCATCTTCGCTAAAATCCGAGAGTAATACTATTTCTTCTTGAGAAACATTTTTTGGTAGATATTTTTGAGATAGTTCTTTTAATTCTTTATAACTTTTTATCCCTTCAAACTTTTGTGTTCCATTAGTAAATTGTTCAGATGGAATTTCATCTTCAGAATCACTCAAGTTGTACATATTTGAAACTTTTATATTTTCTGACATAATGTTTGTAAAGTAAGGCTCATTAATAACAATGGTGCTTGAATTTGAACTTGTATCCGAATATAATTCTATTCCATTTACAAATGTAATATTATTAATTAAAATTAAAAACAAATTGTTTGAATATTATAGGTTATAAACATATTGCTACTTTTTCATTTTAATGGACTGTGATCCAAGACAATCCAACCACCAAACTTGCTTAAATCAATTTAAAAGAAATCAAATAGTTTACTAATTTAAAAAAAAAACTATACAAAAGAAAGCTTATGGTTTATAATATTTTTCATTTTTATTTAATAAAAATGTAACTAAGCGTAATATGGAATATTTGTCTCTCGATAGTATGGTGTTTGACTGTGCTGAAGTTAGTCACAAATAGTGCCTCTCGACAAGTCGCTAAAAAAAGAGGAGGCTTTGTGACGTCATAAAAAGAGCACTTTTTTGTTCGACCCACAGATAGCGCGACGTCAATCGCGTTTAATTTTAAACATTTTTTGAAGAATAAATCATTTTCTGGCCATACTCGAATCAAGAAATATATTCAATAACAAAACAAAGCGTCATAGAACAGAAAAGTGGGCATTTTTTTTGTATTCTTTAATAGTGTGCACTCTGGTGCCACTCTAGAGCTAAAAAGTGCTATATCTAATCATTTGACACTTGTCTTGGTATACCAGTGTTGCCAATCTGCGGGTAATTACCCGATTTTCGGAGGTTTTCCTGCTTTGTGGGTATTCTTGCAGGTACTTCAATTTTTGCGGGTAAAATTCGGGTATTTTCTTCCATCTTCATCTCATGTCAATTATTCACTGTTTTGATGTTTTGTGAAAGTGTGGCCACTTCAACTAAACATAAATATTACTGCTACAGCTATCTTATTTCTCAAAAAGTACATAAAAATAGTAATTGGTTTGCATTGAACACATTTGGCAACACTAAACATAATTCACGTCAGACGTCAAAGTTCAAGAGAAAATACCCCTGGCAGCTGAGACCTCAAAAAGGAAAAAGAAGAAGATTATTTATTCTCTATTTAAGATCTTGTTTGTGTTGCATTTGCGCATGTTGCAATTTGTGATGTAATCTGTTGTATACATTAAAAAAACCTTTATAACTAACTGACAAACACTTCAAATTGTAAGTGGGTAAAATGCGGGTATTTTGGAATTCGATGCGGGTAAAATCGGGTATTTTGGAGCGAAGTTGCGGGTATTTTGGTGATTTGTCATTGGCAACACTGTTGTAGTGTGGTATACATAACCTTAGATATTTCAGTGACATAACCTTAAAAATATTGACGTAGAAAATGTAAACAAAATTTATTTATTTTCCAAGGATTTACACATAAAAAGGGGAATTGGAATTAATAACTGAAATAAATGTAGAACAATTTAATCAAATGCAACTGAATATGGAGATATTCTACTAAAATAGAAAACAAAGACGATAAGAATGATAAAAAGACATGGTGTTGGTCATACTGGTGAAAGAAACTGCAAGTGTGATATTTGTGATAAAGGATTTACTTAAAAGAATATTTTAAAAAAACATCGATTATTGCATTCTAAAAAAAGTAGCTTTTAATATTCTCGTAGAAGGTTCGTTTATATGGATTGTTAAATAAAATACAAAATCCCAACTATTTAATAAATTATTATTAAACAAAATTTTCAATTATATCCAAATTTTATGTCAAATCTCGTACAAGCTTTCTTCAGTATGTATAAATATGAAATATGCTACAATAGATTTTTCAACATCTTAGTTTTGATTTATTTGTATTTTTTGAGTTTATTAAAATTTAATAATATAAATGCTTTATAGTTTAAAACGTTGCTAATCATGTAATTTGATCTTCTTTTTATAGAATATCCTATATCTCTTTATATGTCTGCAGACCATCTAAATCAAAGCAATTTTTATTTCAATAATTTTTGGTCTTATCTTTTATTAGAAACAGTCAAAATGGTTCCTAAAAAAATATATTTAATTACGGTACATTATGGCAATAAAAGCTTACATATTCTCAACTAGTTAAAAATACGATTGTAAACCAAACTAACATTAAATTATTATTTTTATCAATTACTTTTATTAAAGTATGCACTCCATAAAAAATAATATACAGCATGTCAATTATTTTGAAAACATTTTTAATACTCCCTTCATTAACATTCAGTAAACCAGTTAAGAAATAATATTTCTTCTTCAGAAGAGACTTTATTAGTTATTTGTGTAACTAGTGCAAAAAGTGCATATTCACATGTTGCACACAACATTTTTTCTATTCATTCAAGAGTATTTTACAATACAGGAAATATTATTAACCTTATTTTCATAAAACTATGGTAACTGATGGACAAACTTCATTTCCAGTAATTTTTTGAATTTTTTGCCCACTTTTTAAACTAGTGTAAAAAGTTAAAAATTTTAGTACAGAAGATAGTGCAAAAAAGTTTTTAATAAGATGTTTTGTTATTTGTTAAGCTATTTCATCATTTATTGATCTTTCTGATTACACTTTGGTTATCTATTTTTACCTTCATAGGATCCTGTACTGAACCAAATTCTCTAGCTAAATTGGACATTATTATTACTTTAATAACTTGTTTTATTCATATAAAATAAAACATTAAGATGATTCAGATAACAAGTACAACTGTTTATAGTAAAAATGTAAAAGGTATCCTGCTATTGGTGTAATTTTTTTTATAAAATTTAATACAATTTATATAAATATGTTAATTATTTTTTAAAGATTTAACACCTGGAATCCCTACTATTGAACCTTTTTAGGGTATTTGTACATTGTAAAAGAGATAAAATAAATATAAAATATTAATTTTATTACACTTCTTCTATTTAAAAGTATGAATAAAGCTGTGTCTTTTCAAACCAGAACTAAAAGCAAAACAGCTACCACACATATCGCACTTGTAATTTTTTACACCGGTGTGTACAACACTATGTTTTTTTAGACTACCATTTAGAGCAAATGTTTTTTCACAGATATCACACTTGTATTTTTTTTCACCGGTATGAACAATGGTATGTCTCCTTAAAGAATCACTACGAGCAAAAGTTTTTTCACATATGTCACACTTATATTTTTTTTCACTACTATGAACAACGCTATGACTTTTTAGACCCCTACTACTAGCAAAAGTTTTTCCACATATGTTGCAGTCGTACATTTTATTGTTGCTTGCGTCGAAATTTTTAATATCTTTTTGAATATGCATTTCTGCATTTTCTAGTTTAAAATATGTATGAATACCAGACTGATTATGAAGATATTCTTCTTTTATTTTCTCTGTTTTAATACAGGTATTGTCTGTTTTAATCAAGTCTCTAAATTCAACTGGATCGACATAATCAACTTCTAGTTTTATTTTAGTAGTACAACCTTCAGGTTTATCTTTGATGTATACTTGTTCATCATCGTTAAAATTTAGTATATTTTCAAATGAATCCATTTCATATGAAACAATACAAAACTTCCATGTACAAAACTTTAAACTCAGCAAAATAATCACAAAAAAGGTGTCTAGAAATTCGTCTAATCTAACCCTAACGACAGATGACAATCAGTGACACTTGACACTCGCGCCATCGACATGTAGGAAAAAATCATGTACCGCGAGATGGCATTGCCAATGACAAAATGTCGGATTGAAGTGTGAACTTATATTTTGTCATTTGATCTCCTGTAAAAACATAAGTTTTCATAAGTTCGTATTTGGTAATTAAACCCAAGAAACATTGATCAAAGGTTTTTATTTGGAGTTTTACTGTTATTTGCCTCTGAATCGTTGATTTTTAATAAGAAATGGCTGTAAAAGTGGACATATAATTTTCGAAATTCTAGATTATGTTGGTGAACGTGTTCGGCCAATTAAGGAAGCGAGGTGAAGAGGTTTTTAAGGTTGGTCACATCATGTGGAACTGACGGCCCTAATAACGAGAAAGTTATCAAAAGTTTATATATGAAATCCTCTACAATTTTAGAATTTTTCTTTTCTAAAGTGCCGTGAATCCAAAGACAATGTATGTAGAGAATTGTAATAGAATTGCCGTACGTAGACGATTGTGGAACAGAGCCCATTTTTCGTGATCTTATCTCCATATCATTTCTTCCAATTCTTTGTATTTTTAGATGGTATAACAATTCTTCACAAAATATCGTCCAAATGTATCACTTTCTAATGGGTTAAAATAAAATAAAAAGTTTACTTTACACCCATTAAACAAACGCAATTGGTTTATTGATCACACCTCGAATCGTTCAAACGGTCAAAGATAGATGTCGCCCACTACGTGATTTTCGCTATTATCATGGACGTGACGTTATAATAATTTTTTAACTCGAAAAGAGTGAGGAAGATGGCGTATAGTTTCGGACTATTTGCTATCTCTAACTATACGATACCATTTTGTGAGAGGATGGTTCAAAATAACATTTTATCTTTCTCTCGAAGTAGCACAATTCTCATCAGGGTATGTGTTCTGTGATTCTCATCGCTGGGCATGTCCATGAGTATATGTCAATGAGTACAACATTCAACGATTCAAGGCCAATGTGAATCGCCATTTTCGTACACACGCACCGTTCTTGAAGCGGCTTATTAAATGATTTCCTAATATGTATGTACTGTTTTCATACAATAAACATTATGAAACGCGTTCTGTAATATATTATTACTGGCGAATCTGAGATTTAAATCCGTATAAAAACAATGGGCTACATCCAAATCTCGATTGACCCCCCATACGTATATAATTGTTATTTTAAGATGCCTGAAGGCCGTTATCGTTCGGCGAAAGGGTCGAGCATCTTGTTTCTGACACGGGCCAAAAATACAATACTTTTGGCCCTCGGGCCACTTCAAAAATTATATTAATTTCGTAAACTAATTCCAATTACCTTCTCTTCTTAATTCGTCAGAAATGAGAATTTTAAATAATTAATTTTGGGAAGTTTTGCACTCTAGGCTGTTTTAGTCGAAACTCGGTTTTCAGAAAGGTCGACGGCGACCTCGATTTTGCAGTAGCGGCGCATGAACGGGAATTACAAACCTGAAATATTTGTCACTGTTATATTTTTGTGGAGTATGGTAGACAAATTTTGACATGTCGTCCATGTTAAAATGAACAAATTAAAGGATTTCATTTACTTTAATATATATTTTCGTTTAGTTT
Source organism: Neocrepidodera transversa (assembly GCA_963243735.1). Classification (NCBI taxonomy): domain Eukaryota; kingdom Metazoa; phylum Arthropoda; class Insecta; order Coleoptera; family Chrysomelidae; genus Neocrepidodera; species Neocrepidodera transversa. The sequence continues at coordinate 7,866,561 of OY725349.1, read as the reverse complement.
GCTTTGTTTGTTCATAAAAAAAATTAAAACCTTGAAAAGTGTGTTCGATATGGTGTCTAGATGTGCAGGAAACCAATTTTGAATTTTAAATACAAAATGGCGACAATATTTTTGATTATAGACCGATTTTATTAAAAATTGGCATGTGGGGGATTTTTGGGGTCAGAGATTATGAATTTTTTGTCAAAATTAATAAAATTGAGATGACGACTCCAAGATGGCGGACAATATTTATAATTATTTACCGACCCTATTCAAAATTGGTATGTGGGGGTTTATGGGGTCGGAGATTTTGAATCTTTTTGTCAAAATTAATAAAATTAAGATGACGACTCCAAGATGGCGGACAATATTTATAATTATTTACTGACTCTATTCAAAATTGGTATATGTGGGGGTTTATGGGGTCGGAGATTTTGTATCTCTTGTCAAAATTAATAAAATTAAGATGGCGACTAGAAGATGGCGGACGAGATTATATACAGATTTTATTCAAAATTGGTATGTCGGGGATTTTGGGGTCGGAGAATATGATTTTTTTGTGAAAATTAATAAAATCTAGATGGCGAATATTTTTTTGTTTAACAACGAGCAATCGCAAAAAAAAACAAAAAAGAAAACAAAAATCTGAAAAATTAGAAAATAAACTAGAAAAAACTAGAAGAATTAAAAAATAGGAAAATCGGAAAGAGCAAGAAAAAATCGAAAAAACCGAAAAAATCAGAAAAAAAACAGAAACAAAACAAAAATCTGAAAAAATAGAAAAAAAAACAAAAAAAAATGGGAAAAATCGAAAAAAAATTAATGGAATGAGAAAAAAATAAAAAACAAAAGATAGAATTAGGAAAAAAACGAAAAGAATAAGAAAAAAATGAGGAAAATTTGGAGAAAATCGAAAAAACCGAAAAAAAATTAAAAAACAAAAACAAAAATTTGAGAAATTTGCTTGAAAAAATGGGAAAAATCAGAAAAAACAAGAAAAGAAATTGAAAAAATCAGAGGAATTGGAAAAAATTAAAAAATAAAAGAAAGATTTAGAAAAAAAAAAACACGAAAACAATGAGAAAAAATTAGAAAAAAAAAAGGAAAAAATATCGCAAAAAATCATAAAAAATACCAAAATATCGCAGAAAAATCGAAAAATTGGAAAAATGGGAGGAATAAGATAAAATTAAAAAAAAAAATAGGAAAATTGTAAAAAACGCAAAATAATCCGCAAAAAATGAAAAATAAGTCGTAAAAAACGAAAACAATCAAAAAATGTCGCAAAAAATCACAAAAAAATTACACAAAATTTCAAAAAATCGCAAAAATATTGCAATCCAAAAAAATCAGAGGAATAAAAAAAATAGAAAACGAAAGAAAGAAATTAAAAAAAAAACATAACAATGAGAAAAAATGAGGAAAAAATTAAAAATCAGAAAAAAAGCAAAAAATTTTTGTTGCGATTTTTTCCCATTTTTTAAGTTTTTTTTGCTTGTGGTTTTTGCGACTTCTTTTTCGTTTTCTTTGTCTTGGCCATTTTATATCTGGCAACACTGCCTACAACTAATAAAGAAGAAAAAGAGTGACACTGACATTTATTATTTAATTTTTTTTTATTAAATAGATATTTCTAATATTTCCAGAAATTTATAAAATTAATGTTTACATTATTTACATTAAGTATTTACCTTTGCATTTCGACTAATTTTTAATATCTTTTTCACGTTCCATTAAAATTAGTTAACTTAAATTATTTAAGTGAAATAACGTATGACGTAATTCACGTGCCTCTAATTTAATATATCGCGGCACGTTAGCGTGCCTGTAGTCACAGCGTTTTTAATCATTTTACACAGTTATTTTTTAGGTTAGGTTATTTTTGTTTTCAATAAATCGTTTTACAGCAGAGTTAATTTACAATTAATATGTTTTATACTTATTTAACTACCTCCAAATGATTATAACACAAATTATAAATTGAAATAATACATAATTTAAAAAATAAACCTACCTTATTTACTGCATATTTCAAACACAAGTTATATCCGTTTCACAACTAATCCGAACTAATCATAACTTTTATAGTAAAATATAACTTTGATCATTAATTTAATATATAATTTAGGGTGTAAACACGTCTGATTAATAAAATAAATAGTAATCACAAGAAAATTGTTGCCTACTAGCTGTCAAAAAAAAAATAAAGTGCGCGCTCTCTCTCTATACCAGTACCAACTTAATACACAGTTTACCAACTTGGTATAATTAATCCTAGAAAATATTTGATTGGTCGTATTTAGTTATTCCATTGCTAAACAAAAGTTATGAATGGAACGGCCATATTGAATTCCTAAGTCGCGTACGCTACATGGTAGGTGAGTGTGACCTTGTGACCAGGTCCGGATTGTTTATATTTTATAAGTAAATTGGAAAAAACTAAATTCGAAAAAATTTAAAAAAATAGGATAACCGTTATAACTATTAAGTAATATTATTTTTTAATTAAACCGTTATTTTTATTTTCCCGTTACTAGTAAAATCATAACCTATAATGAGTAAATTTTTGGATTTCTTTAAATACAAATCATATTATATAAAAATTAGAAGTTCAAATGTATATTTTTACATATAAAAAATATCACTTCAGCTATTTATATCCAGTTTTCCTATTTTTCCTGTTTTATCCATATTTTTCCCATTTCTTCCCATTTTTTCCAATTTTTCATTATTTTTTCCTGACTTTCCCTATTTGTCCGGATTTGTTATTAGTATCCATTTTTGCCTATTTTTACCATTTTTTTTTATTTTCACCTTTTTTTCCTAATTTTTCTGTTTGTGCCGATTTTCCTATTTTCTCTTTTTTTTCAAATTTTTTACCATTTTTTCCATTTTTTCCCTGTTTTCGCAATTTTTAATATTTTCCCCTGCTTTTCCATATTTTGCACTAGTTTTTCCTGTTTTTTCCAATTTATCACCATTTTTCTTATTTTTTCATATTTTTCCTGTTGTTCATTATTCTTTCCTGGTTTACCCTATTATTTTCTATTTTTTCCTGTTTTCCCTTTTTCGTTATTTTCTGTTTTTAAATGTACATTTTTATCAGGATGTCTGTTATTAAATATTATGGCAGCTTCCCTATAAGTTTTGTAGTTATCTCCAACAATTAAAACAATTTCAATTTTCTCTTCAAGACTTAATTTCAACGGCATTTTTACTAGTATTTAAAAAAGTACAATTATTACAAACTGAGGTTTTGAAGCATACTGGCATAAGATATGTTTCAAAACATTTCCACAGCAACTTGATTTTGTACAGGTCAATAATTTAGATACCTAGTTTTTGTTCATTTTCGATCTTAAAGAAATTGTAAACAATAATAAAACCTGGTTTTCATCGTAGATAGCTGTAATTAGACATTTAAACGTAGTTTTCAATTCTAATCAACTTTTCTTAATAACAATTTTAGATATTGTCGAAAATAAAGGTACTTTACTCTTGAGCAAAATTCATACTTTTTGACAAACCTCGTATACGATTGGAAAATTTCGATATCTGATTATCGTATATTGGGTTTTAGGCCTTGCAGAACTTTTTATGAAGAATGACGTTTTTTCCTAAACTTAATAATAAAAAAGTTTCCCATTTGTTGCCAACTTTTTCAGACACACTGTAATACAATTAGAAATCGATATAAAAAACAAAGAAATAAAATTATAATTATTATAACTTTATAGAAATTTAAATTATTTTTACGTACGTCTATGACTTTTACTCTTTCTTGATCTATATACTTAGGAAAACGGAAAAGCTTATACTTTAATTAAAATTTTAAACTATTTTGGAATACCAAACGTTCGCCTTAGGCCAGTATATACAAAAGCGACGTTAAATGGACGACGCACGTGGCTTTGCAACGCCATTTGCATATAAAATTTTTAAGTAAATAAAGTACAGAATTATTTAATAATAGTATATATAATAATACATTAGTCGTTGTATTTTATTACTAATAATATTCAAACTTAAATTCTTCATTGATCGATACTAATAAACTTATTAAAAATATTTTGTTTATGAAGCCACCATCAGGAGCACAAGCTCCATGTAAACAAATTATTTAACAAAATAAGAAACTGATTATCTTTCGAATCGGGATAAATACCTCATAGTGGCAACACTGGATGACATCTGTCAATATTTCTTTAAAAGAAAATCGCTGTTGCCAGATTTAAAGATTAAGGCATACTGCTACTTTTTTTTAAAATTAAACGTGAAATGACATAAATATTATATTTACTAAAAAAAAATCTTGATTAAAGATCAGAGCTGGGGCGTTACTCAAAAAAAAGTAACGAGTTACTTTTGATAAAAAGTAACTCGTTAGATAAACGTTACCGTTACTTTTACTTTCCCGGACCCATCAAAGGGAAAGTAAGGTGAACGAGCAAAAAAAATTGAGATATCGATGGAAATATCCATTTTGAGGTCCCCCAAGAAGATTGAAACCATTTCCAGCGTATGGTCTGTCTGTGTGTCTGTGTGTAACAATTTTTTACTTTTTTTAAATTTTAAGGACAAACAATACACTTTAGTGCAAAATATAGTGGTACAAAGTTTTAGGGCATAAAATTTCCTATAACTTTTGTTTAATACTTTTTTCAGAATTTCCAATAGTTGCGCCACTAGAGGGCGGGTAAAAAATGTGTATGTAGGTTTTATCTAGTTTTTCTTGATTTTGAGGACAAAAAATGCATTTTAGTGCAAAATTTTCTTATGCAAAGTTGTAAAGCATCAAATTTTCTTTAACTTTTATATTTAACTTTTTATCGAATTCCTCATAGTTTCGCCGCTAGATTGCGAGAAAAATACATATTTAGGATTTTCCATTTTTTTTAAAATAGGAGGTAAATTATGCTCTTTAGTGCAAAATGTTTCAGTGCAAAGTTGTAAAGCATAAAATTGCCTACAACTATTGTATGAAAAATTTTCCCGAATTCCCAATAGTTTTCACACATGATTTTAGGAGATCCTAATTGTAGCAGTGTGATATACATTGTGCGCATGCGCAGCTTATGTCATTATCAACATCAATTCGGCTCGCTATTTTTAATATGTTCCATAAATTAATGTAATGCTTTGTATTTTGTAATTAAAATAATAATAATAATAAATAAGATATTCTCTACGTTCGAGCCGGGAAAGATCTGGGGTGACAGCCGATTTTTTTTAAAAAGTAACGATTTATTCGTTACTTTCCAAAAGTAACGCGTTACTTTTAAAGTAATAACTTTTCTATACATTCTTCTTGTTCCGTGTCTTCTCGTTCTTTTATTGTCCATCTCACCATTTATCGCCGTTATTATTGCACATACAAACAAAATTTTCAAATAAAAGTTGTATGATTAAGCTTGATTTTTTAAAAATGCTATCCAGAACACAGTAGCGCGCGAAATCGACGGGGTACAAAAAAATAATAAAATCATTATTTCACATCAAACAGCAGAAACAAAAGAGAAAAACCTTAGTTTTAAAGTAACGCGTTACTTTTTAGTAACGCGTTACTGCAGGGAAGTAACGATTTCGCGTTACTCTTACAAAGCAACGTAATTAACGTTACTTTTCGCCCACTTTAAAAAGTAACGAAATTACTAGTAACGCGTTACATTTAGTAACGCTTTACTCAAAAGTAACGTTTTAGTTTCGTTAATCCCAGCTCTCTGTTAAAGATGATAACTCTTTATTAGTTTTATTATTTTTCTAACAGTTTTTTTATTTAATAATGCCTTACGCTCCACCCTGTACCTCATTCGTTAAAATCCCCTTAAGCATTCATCCTTTGGCGATCGTAAAAAAATGAACGGTTAAATAATGAGAGGGTATGCGAAATAGCGAGAGGTTCAGAACCGTATAAAGACACCTTAAGGCGTTTCGACGTCGATTGTCTAATGCCTCGGGAGTACTGATACGGCTCCGGGCGATACCGGGACTCGACCGGGTCTGAAAACCAGAGGCGATTCAGCTTACTTTATATATAAAAGTTGAATTAATAGAATTTAATTGAACAAAAGAATTACAACGTGATGTTTATTATATACAGTATGATTCACTTTCATTGTTGCAATTAATTTACCTTTTTTTTAGGGATTGAAACTCGCTGCCACTTGTCTACGCAACTGATAATGATGATGAAAATGATTCAATTTATATAAGTAAAATCGAGTAATGGAAAGTATTCGATTAAAAATGACTAAAATCGAGTAATGGAAAGTATTCGATTAAAAATGACTAAAATCGAGTAATGGAAAGTATTCGATTAAAAATGACTAAAATCCAGTTAGAATGAGAAAAAATCGACAATATTTAATAGGATTTTAAAATTTATTAAAATTGATTCATATAAGGAAAAAGATTGTTTATGATTCAATTTAATCCGAAAAATTTAAATATAATTATGTAAAATCGATTTAAATTGAGTAAAATCTACTAAAAATATCTAGTAAAATCTAACAAAACAGTGTAAAATCGTATACTTTAGGAAAACGAATAAAACTAAACAATCTTTGGTAAAATCGAAAAATATCGATAGTAATTTAGTATAGAAGAGAAAACTCGAGATAAAATCGATTATAATTGTCTAGAATTGAATAAAATTAAGTAAAATACAGAAAAATCGATTATAATTCTATAGGATTGAATAAAATCCAGAAAAATCGATTTCAATTATACAAAGTGAAGCAACAATGAGACAAAATCGGATATATTTGATAAAAAAATCGATTAAAACTGAATAAATTGAAGTAAAAACTAATTATAATTCTGTGAAAATCGATACCATCTAAAATCCATTAAATTCATATAAAAATAAGCCAAATCAATAAAATTAAGTAAAGGTGAGTAACTACTATAAAAATTGATTACTATGAAGATCAAGTAAATTCATTAAAATCGAGTAAAAGTTGTATTATTATCGATATATAAAAATCCAGAAAAACCGATTATATAGAAAATTGACAGAACAGTTAAAAAATCGATTATTATTAATTGATTAAAATCGAACAAAATTGTGTAAAAAATTGAATACCGTTTAGTAAAATTCAAAAAATTGATTACAAAGGATAATGTAAAATCGCGTAATAGTAAAAAAAAAAATCGATTACAATTTAGTGTAAAATCGATTCAAATGAAATGAAAATTTGATTATCATTTAGTTCCACAAAATTTAATTATCATTTAGTACAATCCAAAATATCGATTCTATTTGAGTAAGATCGAGTAAAATCGATTATAAAAATCAAAACTAGTAAAATAGTTTCCATTGATTAATAATATGGAGGAAGTGGGATGTGGTAATAACAAATAAAATCAGAAATTTTACTTTTATATAATAGTTTATTAAATACAGCGTAAATAATTAAATATTTTACAACAGTTTTAATGATCAACTTTTGTAACTACTTTTTCTAGAACCACTGTTATGAAATCATTAAAAATGAAGAAAAAAAATTTACACATCACAGTAGTTTTTATAAATAATAATAGTAATAATCGTCCCTTATTTTTACAAGCTTATAATTATATTCAATAAGGAATTCCAGTCAATTATGAAATAACTGATTTTTATTTTGATCAAGTAACATCCAGTAAAAACGAATTAATTCTAATAAAATAATCGATTTATTAAAATTGAGTAAAAATCGATTTAAATTAAATACAATCGAGCAAAAATGAACAAAAACCGATTATAATTTAGTAAAATCGACTAAAATCGATTATAATTTGGTTAACTGGAATTTTACTAATTTAAATTCAGTTAAAATTGAACAAAATCAATTATAATCCAATAAATCGAGCAAAGTAGATAACAAAATTGATTATAATCTAGTACGTTTGGGTAAATATTGATAAAATCATGTAAAGTCCATTATAATCGAGTAAAAATTGATACATTTAATAAAATCAAGTAAAAACCACAAAAATCGATTATCAATTAGTAAATGGAGCAAAATACTTAAATATAATATAGAAAAACAATTATAATTCAGTAGAAAAAGAAGAAAAATCCAAGTAATTTTTTATATAATTTAATCCAATAGAAAATCACCAAAATAATTATGATTGAGTGAAATATATTATAATCGAATAGAATAAAAATCGATTGTAGTAATAAAATCAAACAAAAACGACCAAAACAAAAATCGATTATATTGAATAAGAACGCAAGCCAGAAAAAAGAACCAAATTATCGATTATTATTTAATAAAATCATGAAAAATTGATTATTGCCCAGTAAGATCGAGTATAATTCATTAAAATAAAAATACAATCGATTATAATTTAACAAACATCGATTAAAATACATTTTAAATAAAAAAATTATTAAATTGCAACAAAATTTGAAAAAAAAATCGAGCCAAATTCATTATACTCGATTAAAATTGCGTACGTTTTAGTATTTCATTAAATCAATTAAAACATTGATTAGAATTCAGTAAATCGATTAAAAATCGATATAAAATCAAGTACAATAATATAGAATCGATTATAAATGAGTGGAAAATGTTAAAAAATCGATAATAATTTAATAAGATCAAAATATGAAAAAAAAACAGGGTTACCATTTATAAATTAAATTTAAACTTGTTACATTTTTTTTACTTGGTATGAATAAAAATAAATACAAAAGTTGATCATAGGATTTGAGATCAGCAAAAAAAATGCTTAAAAATTATTAATAACTATTTACAAAATAAAAAAACTCCATTGTTGGCTAAGAGATTAGCGCAAATTTCAATAAATAAAGATAATATTTACTAAAAATTTTGAAAAAAGAGCGTTTGTTATTGCACATTTTCCACCAAAACGAAGTAAAAATCGATTAAAAATCGAGTTATTAAGTACCATTCAATAATTTATTAAAATCGAGTAGAAACACTCAAATCAGGATTAAAAATGAATCTTAATTCAATTAATCGAGCGAAACTAACAAAAATCGATTGAAAATTAAAAGACTCGAGAAAAAACGATAAAAAGGAACTTTTATAACAGACTAATTATAAATTAATGGAGTAAAATCAAATTATTTAATAATATCGAGTTCAATTCAATCCAATCAAGGAAAATCGATTACAATTTCGTAAAACTGAAGAAAAAGTCGATTTGATTAAATACATCAAGAAAATAATCGATTATGATTGAGTAAATTAAAAAAAAATTGTAAAAATCGATTCACTTTTCATAAGAAAATGAGTAAATTAAGTAAAATTCGGAAACTCGACTAAAAATCGATTATAATTAAGAAAAATTTGATGAATCATGTAAAAAAATCAATTTTATTTAGGTAAAATCGAATAAAAACGATTATAATTATTAATAAAATCGATTTTAAGTTAATTCGAGTAATTATCGGTAAAATCGAATAAAATCAAGGAAAAATCGATTACACATAAATACACATCATAGAAATCAAGAACAAAATCGATTACGATTGAGCAAACTTAACTATATTAAGAACAATTGAGTAAAAATCGATTCAAAATAGGAAAAATTAACAAAAAAATTATTACAATTAAGTAAAATTTGGAAAACCGATTATAATTAAGAAAAAAAGAGAAAAAAAGTAAAGTTTGGAAAATTGAAGAAAAAAATGAATTATGTTTATATAAAATTAATCAAATACATCTAAAATCGAATAAAATAATAATTACAAAAAATCGATTTTAAATAATTAAAAAAAAACATGATATAATCAAATAAAACCCATTAATCGATACAGTAGAATTGAGTAAAAAATCGCTTGTATTTAAGTATAATCGAGTAAAATTACAAACGATCAAGAAAAAAATCGATTACGATTAAGTGAATTCAATTGATTGAAATTAAGTTAAATTTGGAACCTTAACTAAAAATCGATTATAATTAAGAAAAACCGAGAAAAATTGAGAATTTTTATACTTAAAAAATGGCGTATTAATCGAGTTGAGTAAATTTTGGAAAATCGGACAAAAAAAATTTAATTCTGTTTTAGTAAAATCAAGCAAATACAGGTGAAATCGAATAAAAACGATTATAATAAATATAAAACAAAAATCGATTTTAAGTTAATTCGAGTAAGTATCGGTAAAATCGAATAAAATCAAAAAAAAATCGATTACAGAAGAAAAAAGTTAACTCAACTATATTAAGAACAATTGTGTAAAAATCGATTTAAAATAGGTAAAATTAACAAAAAAATGATTACAATTAGGTAAACTTTGAAAAACCGACTATAATTAAGAAAATACGAGAGTAGTTGAGAATCGAGCTAAATTGTTAAAATCGAGTTAATTAAAGTTTGGAAAATCGAGAAAAAAAAATTATGTGTTGATGTAAAATCAAGCAAATATAGGCAAGAGCGTAGATATTGGGGGAGGGAGGTTAAGGGGGTAATTACCCGCCAGTATATCAAAAAATAGCACAAAACAAATAAAATATATAAAATTCAGAAACGAATATTTGTCTAAAAGTTTCATTATCCCCCCCAGGCGAAATGTACCCCCCTCAGGAAAAAAATTATCTACACCCTTGAATGTAGGTGAAATAGAATAAAAACGATTATAATAATTAAAAAACATCGATTTTAAGTTAATTCGACTAAATGACGGTAAAATGATTAAAATCCATCGATTAGAAATACATAAAACGAATGAAATCAAGAAAAAATAAAATCAAATACAACCGATTAATCGATAAAGTAAAAAATCGCTTATGATTAAGTATAATCCTAATATAAACTAATAATCGATTTGAATCTCTAAAGTATATAAAAATATATAAATAAGTAAAACTGAGTAAAATAACAAAAAATTGATTATTAATTTAGTAACTTCCAGTAAAATCGAATATGAACGATAAAAAAAATCGATTATAATTAAGTTTATTTTGAGTAAATTACAATGAAATCGAATAAAATCGATTAATTAATATAGTAGAATTGAGTAAACAATCGATTATGTTTAAGTATAATCATAAATTTCGATAAATTCAAAATAATAATCGATTTGAATCTCTAAAGTATATAAGAATATATAAATAATTAAAACCGAGATAAATAATAAAAAATTGATTATAAATTAGTAACTTCCAGTAAAATCGAATAGGAACGATAAAAAAAATCGATTTTAATTAAGTTTATTTTGAGTAAATTCCGGTGAAATCGAATAAAATCGATTAATTGATACAGTAGAATTGAGTAAAAAATCGTTTTTGTTTAAGTATAATCATAAATTCCGGTGAATTCGACGAATAATCGATTATGAATCTCTAAAGTATATAAGAATATATAAATAAGTAAAAGTGAGATAAATAACAAAAAATTGATTATAAATTAGTAAATTCCAGTAAAATCGAATATGATCGATAAAAAAATCGATTATAATTAAGTTTATTTTGAGTAAATTCCGGTGAAATCGAATAAAATCGATTAATCCATATAGTATAATCGATTTAAAAAATCGCTGATAACTGATAAAATCGATTAAAACTTGGAACAAATTATCTAAATGCAGATCGTAATAGAAGAAATTAAAATTCTTAGAGTAAAAATAAGTTATGGTACAGATAACTCACAATCATAAGTATCGATTGTGATGAGATAAATAAAGAAGGAATAAGGAAGGCCCAAGAAAGTTACCTTGAGTTATAATTATACGCTTTAATTAGATTAGGAAAAATCTAACGGTTAAAAAAAAGGCACAGGTAGTAATATAACAAACACTCATTTAAGAATAAGAGAAATTAAATTTTGGCACACCTCTTTCGCCTATTAATTATTAAACTCTCTGTTTTTTTTTGTTAAACAAAAATCTGTACAAGTTTGTTGTCTCTTGATTGTCGGTGATTCCCAGAGAAAGAGATCAATCAGCCCGGTAGAATTTTTCTGATGAAGAGATACTCAGAAAATTGTTGACCCTCTACTCCTCCACCGTTACTAGCTGCTATTTTAAAACCGGCGTTTAAAAGCCTCGTGATTACTTGCATGGAATTTAATTTGCAGTAACCGTTAAGAGGAAATCTGAAATCAAAAGAAATTTTTATAAATATATTAAAAAATTCTTAATATATCTTTTAAATATTAATAATAATTGACTCAAAGCTGAGGCGTTACTGAAAAAGAAATAACGCGTTACTTTTGTGGAAAAATAACGCGTTAGATAAACGTTATCGTTATTTTTTTTAAAAAAGGAACGATTTATTCGTTAAAAAGTAAAAGTAGTTTACTCTTTTTTTACAATAAGTATATTTGTACCTACGGTTATTTAATTTTTTTCTCCCTGTATTCAAAACAGTGGCGCGCGAGATCCACAAGGTACAAAGAAATAATAAAAACATTATTTTACATTAAACAGCACTAAGAGCAACAAAAAAGAAAAATCTTACTGTTATTTTTTTGCCCACTTTAAAAAGCAACGAAGTTACTAGTAACGCGTTATCATTTCCCCATTAATGAAGGACTTGACACATAATTTCGGGGTATTTGTATAAAAGAATATTATATTTTTACCTAATCACATGATGTGCGTCTTGTTGATTCCAAGCCACGCCGGACCTGGCGTCCATAACGGCTTGATTTGTCTCCGGAAAAACTTCGTCTAACAAGGACCTGTCACCGGATAACATTATCCTCTCACCCAGATCCGGACTCACGTGAAGGGCTACACATTCGAACAACTCCTGACCTAATCTGTTAGACTCGAACGGTTTTTGACATTGTCCAGATCCGTCTTCGCCTGACTGCGTTTTATGACAGAGTATCCCGTTTTTTATTCTGTCTTTTTTTAACTGTTCCAGATGTCTTACCATTTCTGTGAATTTTTTATTACTTATAAATAATAATCACTTACAGTTAAATAAAATTTACTTACGTGTAATGTCGAAATATTTGGCTTCCTCTAAAAGCAAGTCGAGGTCCTGGAAATTTTCAGGGATAAGTAGCCTGGAATTTCTCATGAAATTAAGAATGTGCCTAAACATACCTCCGTCCCTGTCGATGAAATAGTGTTGTTTTAATGAATCCAGAACTATTGGTATGCTACCGTTAAATAGTTTTGCTAATCTGGATTCTGGGTATCTGTAATCAAAAAAACAAAAATAAATATTTTAACGAAATGGAGGATAGAAACTATTACTCAAATTTTGATCATCGCTACATCAAAAGGCCCTCGCAGGTGTCCAGTAAAGTTATAAAAAAAATTAATATCTAAACGAGGCTCATCAAACATATATTAATAACAAATAAATTTTGGAGTAAAGATAAGTTTTTCCAGAAATATAAAAATCGGGTAAAAATAAATATTTTAAAGAGTATCTTTTATTAAATTTTCTCTTATAATATAGTACAAGTTTCAACACTAGCCCGAATAAACCGATACTTGGAATTTTCCCTTCTAATAGCATCATGTATATTAATCTGAGACGGTGAATTAGTGAACGCGTTCAAAATTTTATCTAAAGCATCATTTTCTTCGTTAGTAGGAGAACCGAGTTCACTTAAATCTTCAGTCAAAGTATTCTCACTTTTATCTTCACGAATGCTGCTTAAAGTTAAACGTAATTCAGCTTTCTCAGTCTCTATTTCGAGGATTTTTTTTTGTAGGTTACAATATTGGTCCGCTATTTCTTTTCTAGAACGTTCTAGGATTAGTTGGAGTTCTGTTAGTAGCGTTGTTCTTTCTTGTTCTAAATCAAGTACTTTGGTGTATAAGTTTTCGTATTCTCTTTTAGCTACAGCGTCTATTGCAGTGAATACTGCTTTTTCTACTTCTTTTCTGTCATTTGGTGAAGCTCTTGGTGTGGTATTTGGTGTGGTGATATCTTCTATAGCGTGAAGTAGTTCGGTTTTTTTCCTTTCTAAAGAAAATATCTTGTGTTGTAGTTGGTATCTTTGTTCCATTAAAGAAATACTAGCATTTTCAGCTACTGTATTATCTAATAATAAGACATTTCTTAACCATTCTGAATTCGAATCTGGTTGTGTTAATAAAAACTTAAATTCAGAGTGTTCAATCTTCAATTGATTAACATCTTTAGTAGTTTTTTGAGCTTCTTGTAACAACAAATCGACCTTTTTTCTCAATTCTAAATTCTCGTTTTCTAACTGCTTTATATCGAATAATAAAGAATCGTTTTCTGATTTTTTTAAGTAATTTAAATCTTCTTGTAGTTGGATTTTTTCGTCTTCGATGAGCTTAATAGTTTGCGATAAAAATTCGTTTTCGTCCTTATGGATTTCCGTTCGTGAAACAGATTGTTTAGTTATTTCTATCGCTGAATCTAGTAAAGATTTGAATCGTACGTTTTGGGTTTCTAGTAGGTTTACGCGAGTGGTTAATTTCTCTATTTCATTTTCAATTTTCATTGTCATTTTTGTTACATAATATTAAAATAGAAATTCAAATAATAGTTTGACAATAGCGTTTTTAATTGATGTCATTAATTGTCATTAATTTAATCTAGATGGATTTGATATTGGTGTTAATTTGTATAAATAATAGTGCAGATTTACTACTTATCATTGCCATGTATAAAATAAAGATGGGGCCATAAAAATGAATGAAGACTAGAGTATTTGGACTATTAAGAACAAGAACAGAATCAGGAAACCGAAAGATTAATGGAATCCGAGACTAATGGAAGAAAATGGCGAATTTAGCCTCGGATTTTTGGTAGATCTGGGTTTGTTCCAACCCAGCGGTATCTCGACGATCAAGATCTCTTTTATCGAAGACTAGCTGAATACCCGTGTTTTGCTTTTTTTCTATTTTTCCATGTTTTTTCCCGTTTTTCCTGTTTTTCCTTATTTTCTCTATTTTTCACTATTTTCCCATATATTTCCCTATTTTTCTAGATTTTTCTTTACTTATCTCTAATTTCCCTGTTTTCTGATTTTTTTTATTTTTCCGAGTTTTTGCCTATTTCCCTATTTTTTTCTATTTTCCCAATTTTTCACATTTTTTCCTGTTTTTCATGATTTATCCGTATTACTATTTTCTATTTTTTTTTCTATTTTCCCTTTTTTCCTTATTTTCTGCTTTTTTCACTATTTTCACATACGTTTCCGCATTTTTGTCTAATTTTCCTATATTCAATATTTTTTTCTATTTGTCCGTATTTGTATTTATTTTTCCTATTTTCCGCATTTTTATTATTTTTCCCTATGGTTACCTATTTTCCCCTACTTTTTATATGTTTTTAACCATTTTCCCTATTTTTCACATTTCTTCGTATTTTTTCTGTTTTCCATTATTTTTTTACCGTTTATCCTTATTATTTTCCATTTTTTCCTGTTTTCCATCTTTTCCCTATTTTTTCATATTTTTCAGTATTTTCCCATATGTTTCGGTATTTTTCTCTAATTTTCTTATGTTTTCTTATTCGTACTTATTTTGCCCTATTTTCCCTATTTTTTCACTATTTTTGCTCTTCTTTTTAACCTATTTTTTCCTATTTCCTCTACTTTTTCCCTATTTTTAACCATATTTCCCATTTTTCTCTGTTCTGTAGTTTTCCACAATTTTCTCTAATTTTCTCCATTTCTCCATACTTTTCCTATTTCTTCATATTTTTCCCGTTTTTCATTATTATCTGTTTTCCCCATTTATCACTATTCCTTATTTTCCCCTATTTTTTTCTATTTTTCACTATTTTCCCATATGTTTTCCTGTTTTTCTTTATTTTCTCTATCTTTATCCTAATTTTTCCTATTTCCTATTTTTAACAAATTTAGCCATTTTTTTCCTGTTTTGCTATATTTTTCCTAATTTTTCCAATTTATCATATATTTTCACGATTTTTTCCATTTCTTTCCCTATTTCTTCCATTTTTATTGTTTTTTCCTTTTTTGTTCTATTTCTTCATGTTTTTTCATCTTTTTCCATATTTTTTTCTCTATTTTTTCCTGTTTTTCCCTATTTTTCATAATCGCATTTTTTTCCCTATTTTTCTATATTTGTCCACATTTGTCCATGTTTTTCTTTATTTTTCTATATTATTTCCTATCTTTTATAATTCTCTGTTTTTCCCCTATTTTACCTTATTTTTCTCCATTTTCTATATTTTTCATGTTATTTTTTTAAATGATTTTGTATTATCTATTAGAAATTATTTATACCCCTTAATACACTCGAAAAATGTTCAAAATTCGTAAGTCTTGATAGACGAATAGATAGGCCCAATATTTTCGAAAATAGCACCAGTTTTACGAAAATAGCTCAATATTTACGAAAACGGTACAATTTTTAAAAGAATGGACCGATTTTTAGGAAAATGGCGCAGTATTTACAGAAATGGAACAAGGTACTTCAGCTCCGTCTGATTTAGTCTTCAGCTCTGTCACAGGTATGTCTACTATTGGACCAGATGAGGTGAAGTACCTGAAGACCAGAGCCAACGTTATCAAAACCGGCGAGCCGGGCTTTAACTCGAAGCTATGTAGCGTGACCTTGAACGGCATGAAAATTGCCAAAATGGACTTTAGATTTCCTTATGGAGATATAAAATTGAGGGTTTTGATTATAGAATGGGTGCTGCTCCTTTACTAAAATAGATGTACTGGATGGCAGTGAGGTATTTCAGGGTTTTCCAACACTTATAACTAAATGGCGCCATCAATCATCAAAAAGCCGCACCGGAGCGCCACGGCAAATAATAGTAACATCTGTCCTTTGCCGCACAGCCCTTGGGTTTCTAGGGTTCACTCGTAAAGGGGGTGAAATATAGGAAGAGTATTATTATTACTTTCCCGGACCCATCAAAGGGAAAGTAAGGTGAACGAGCAAAAAAAATCGAGATATCGATGGAAATATCCATTTTGAGGTCCCCCAAGAAGATTGAAACCATTTACAGCGTATGGTCTGTCTGTGTGTCTGGGTGTCTGTGTGTAATCTTCCACGATAACTGCCTAACCGTTTGACCAATCAAGCTGAAATTTGGTATGTAGGGTCGGTGTGTGCCTAGAATGCGACCATTAGATTATGGTTTAAATTGGTACAGTAGGAGGTCCTCAAGACCGACATTGATTAAATATACATGTAACAATTTTTTACTTTTTTTAAATTTTATGGACAAACAATACACTTTAGTACAAAATGTTGTAGAACAAGGTTTTAGAGAATAAAATTCCCTACAACTTTTGTTTTAAACTTTTTTCAGAATTTCCAATAGTTGCGCCACTAGAGGGCGCGTAAAAAATGTGCATGTAGGTTTTCTCTAATTTTGTTGATTTTGAGGACAAATAATACACTTTAGTGCAAAATGTTGTAGTACAAAGTTTTAGAGCATAAAATTCACTACAACTCTTGTCTTAAGTTTTGTTCAGAATTTCTAATATTTGCGCCACTAGAGGGCGCGTAAATATGCCATGTATGTTTTCTCTAGTTTTTCTTGAATTTGAGTACAAACAATGCATTTTAGTGCAAAATTTTCTGGTGCAAAGTTGTAAAGCATCAAATTTTCTTTAACTTTTATATTTAACTTTTTATCGAATTACACATTTAGGATTATCCATTTTTTTTTAAATTTGAAGTAAATTATGCTCTTTAGTGCAAAATGTTTCAGTGCAAAGTTGTAAAGCATAAAATTCCCTACAACTATTGTATGAAAAATTTTCCGAAATTCCCAATAGTTTTCACAAATGATTTTAGGAGATCATAATTGTAGCAGTGTGATATACAACGTGCGCATGCGCAGCTTATGTCATTATCAAACATTGAAATATCAATTCGGTGGACGTATTCTTAGTATTTTGTAATTAAAATAATAATAATAAATAACATATTCTCTACAGTCGAGCCGGGAAAGTTCTGGGGTGACACAGCCGATTTTGTTTATTATGACAAAGATAGTGATCAAGAAAGCGATGCGATGAATCTAGAGACAAAGGAATAAATATTTTCACCATTATTCAAAAAAATTACAAATAATGTTTTTTTCTCTGCGATTTTTAAGCCAGATGGTTTTTTTTTCTGAAAACCTAGTGTGGCGTTTTTTGTTCAGAATTTCTTGTTCTTCTTCTTTGCTTTAGTAATTCTTTTCTAAATATTTTCCGAGATATAGCCAAAAGAAACCTGGACTTTTTTTTTGGGTTAAAGTTTCACTGCTTTATTTTTAAACTTTTATCCTCCATTCCTGTTTTGTAGCGATCGGTTTAGTAGTTGGATAAACAATACATGAAGTATAACGAAAAGGCGATGTACTAACCCTTGACAACTTCTTGACATTAAGAATACACCTGCGTTTATCAACTAAAAGTTACTAAAAACAATTGTTAACTAGATCAATTAAATTTCGATTTCTTACTTTTGTCAAAATGACATCTTCATCATCTTTATGTGACATTGTCCCTACTGATTCAACATAAAATCCAAAATAAAATTACCGCATTAAAAAATGGCTGAACAACAGCCCGAAGTCATAAAACACCTCAAGCAATTAGAAAACCAAAATAACAAGTTACGAAGACTGCTGAAAACGGCATTAGAAGTGGCTGACAAAGATGCCGCTAGTTTAACAAGATTAAAACAGGAATCAGAAGTGCTAGAAGGAGAAGTACTTGATCTAGAAAAAGAAAAACTGCAATTAGAAACCATCTTGGCGGTTGTTAAACCAGATGATCCGGATGACATGGATCAAACTATTTATAAGTTAGAGAAAGAACATGTTGAGTTACGATCTAAGTTAGAAGAAGTTCTAACAGAGATACGTAAAGGAAATTTAGAAATAGATGAATTAAAATCCCAAGATGCTGAGTTAAAAGTGACTATTTTAAGATTGGAAAATGAAAAGAAATCGCTTTTAGAACAACTTAAAATTGTTGAGAAGAAGGAATCTGTATTATCAGAAATAGGTAACAAGCTTAAAGAGAGAGTTTCAGAAATAGAGCAAAAAGAAGCATTGATTATGATGGCAGAAACCAAAGAAGATACAATTAAACGACAACCCAAATTTATAAAACACTTAGGAGTACCTACCACTTTAGTCGATATAATTAAAGACAGGCTATACGATGAACTTCAAGAAACTATAGCACGATCAACAGAAGAAATAAACCAAATGAAGATCACTTTATCAGATCCTGATATAACAAAATTAATGAACGACATAGAAGTACAGAAAAACGTTTTATTACAAAACTTAAAATTACTAAAATTAAAAGAAGATAGAGAAGAAGATATCATACCACTTTTACCAAAACCTTCTGAAATAGAAACAAGAGCTGTAGATTTAGGCCCTTCAGGATCTGGTTTAGAAGAAAATCAATACAAAGAAGAACCATCGACATCTTCCGATCAACTTAAACTAGACGAACTAGTTTTAAGATTAGAATATGAAAGATCGATTCTTCTTAAACGATTACATTCCATCTCAGAAACTTCAGCTCAACAATACGAAGAAAGACAAAATGAGTTACACAGCACATTCATGCGAGAAATATCTTCAGAAGAACTTGTAGATAGTACTAAAAAATACGATGATGCTACTAATCAACTTTATGCTGACGAAGAAGCAAGATTAGAACAAAGAATTCGAGAATTAGAAGCTGAAAATGATAGAATAAAAAAGGAGTTGGACGAATTGGTTACTCAGATTAAAAAAGATGATATAATTACTCCGCAATATATGATTTCTTTGCAGTTAAAGGAAAAGATAGCTGAAATGGAGAAACAAGAGTCGATTTTAAGGAAGTCGTTATCAGAAAATTAATATTCATTCTTGTTAAAGATGATAAAAGCTAGAAGTAATTAGATATGTTGTTTTTTTTTGAAGTTTCGTCCAGAACCCATATCAATTTTTTCTTAAATAAGTTTAGTTGTCTGAAATTATCCGTAACCCTGGACTAATAACCAAATTTTGATTTTAAGGGGTAGAAAATGGCGAAAAACGAGGGCTTACATAGAATAATCAATCTATCATTTACACGACGGTATAATGGTATGGAGACTGTTAGACTCTGTTATGTCTTCGGTATTATCGGATGTTCTCTCATTTTATTTTTTAAGTAAAAAAAAATGGGAGTAACGTTAAAACATTGAAAATTAAGGAAAATTGGGAAAAATAGAGAATAATAGAGAAAAATTACTGTCGGTAGGGTCGACAAGGGGAGGTAAATTTCTGTTTAAATTTGAGACTGATCCTTCCCCACCCCACGATATGGTCAGATCGAAAAAGTTTTAACAGAATAAATTTTAAAATAATTAGGGCATGAAAAAAGTCTCATGACCTGTTTCAATATTTTCTAAAATAGCTGAGATATGAATTTTTTGAAATATTGAAAAATAGCAAAAAATCGGTTGTGTCGCCCCAAAACATTCCCGACGAGTATCCACGAATACTTTTTCAGATATTTAATGTTAAAGTTTCAACTTTTGACATTTTTTTATTTTGACAGGTGACAGTTGGAGAAATAATTTTGACTGTTCTGTATAGAGCTTTTCAAGGGATTTCAAATGAAAAATTGCAAGACAAATTCCGTGACATATTTCATCTGTCATTTTTTGATAGTGATACTTCCCTTTGACAGATGTCGTACAAAAACTAATGGGTTCTTCCGACGCGTAACCCAAACCCCTATACCAAATTTCAGCTCAATCGGATTAAATGTGTGGCCTCTATCGTGGTCGAATACACACACACATACACAGGGGACCCGAAAATGGATATTTTCGTGTTTATCTCGAAATTTTTTTTTAGCTCGTTCACAATACTTTCCCTTCAAGGAGGTGGGTCGGGAAAGTAAAACAGAGTAAATTTGGGAAAAATATGAACAAAACAGGGAAACATTGAAAAAAATAGGGAAATTTGGGAAAGATTCAAAAAAAATATGAAAAAAACAGGGAAACATTGAAAAAAATTGGGAAAATATATATATATATATATATATATATATACTAGGGAAATATATAGGACAATAGTAAAAATAGGGAAAATAAGGAAAAATATGGAAGAATTGGGAAAAATAAGAAAAATGAAAAAAAATATGTAAAAATACGGAAATTAGAGAATAAATAAGGAACCAAAATAAGGAAAATTGGTGACAAATAGGGAAAACTGGGAAAATATGGGAAAATAAGTACAAATAGAATAAAATAATGGAAAACAGGAAACAATAGAAAGAAACAGGAAAATAGGGGAAAAAAGCGAAAAACAGAAATTAGAGGAAAAATAGGAAAATTTGCAAAAAAGATGGAAAAAACCGAAAATCATAAAAAATAGGGTAAAAATAGGAAAATTTGCAAAAAATTTGGAAAAACATTGAAAAACTGGAAAAAATTTGGAAAAATAAGAAAAAATTGAATAAGATACATAAAATGTGAAATTAGACATTAATAAACAAAAATCAGGAAATAGGGAAATATACGGGTCAATAGTGAAAAATACATTTTTCAATTTTTGGATTCTTCTTGTACTTCTAAATGTTTTTTTCCCTATATTTTTACTACATTTGAAAAGAATTTGGGTGGAAATTTGGAAACAAAAAATACTGAATAATCAGGAAACGGAAAAAGCATTAAAAATAGTATATTGTTTTACGAGTGACGAAAGTAACATTTTTTGAAGCGAGAGAACAATTTACCAGCCGAGGCACAGCCGAGGCTGGTAATGTTCACGAGCTCGTTTTGTATGCAACACACAGGGGAACGGTGATACATTGTCAAATATTTTAAACCTATTTTTTTTTAATTCATAGTTTAGTTACTAAAGCGAATTTAAATGTAATAAGAGTATAAAGATATTCTATTTGACACAGTATATACAATAATTCATATATTTTTTTATTTTGTGTCTGATGGTTGCAGTATATGTTTTTATAAAGAAAAACTTTTGTAATAATAAAATGAAATAAAAAAAACCCATCATTGAAAATTAGTAATCGCATAAAATCCTCCATACTTCCTCCTCCATCTAGATATCTATAAACGAATAACAAATGATTGTCTGACAAACGACCAAGCAGGCCATGAACGCGGGGCGTATCTGATAAACTTCGTAATGAGCATCCGCGAATCGGCTAAATGCCTATTATCGTTATTATGACAGATAATTGTTTCATAAATTATAGAGAATATAAGTACAAATGATGACGTAGTAACACCCTGGGCGCATAGTTTTGTAATTAGACGATTTCAAGTCCTCGGACTATAAATACGTTTACATGGGTGTAGTAACGACAGTTTAAGTAAAGATAGTACTATAACAAGCAAATATGAATAATGCCATATTTTCGACTCTATTTCCAAGAATTATTACTGAAGGGACCAAAAAAGATATCATGAGAAAAAGTGAAGGTGAGCCCGACTGCCGTTGAGTCCCATGAAAATATCGTGCTCGGCCGTGTTCTGAAGGTGCAATACTCCCTTAAAGTCAAAACAATGTAAGGGCATGAAACGTATTACAAACGGTACTTGTTCTTGGGATTATTATCGGTAGAATAAAACTAAGTTGGCAATAACGTTCCTCTTGATCTAGTGATTAAAACATAGTTGTTTTTTTTGATTCCCCTATTAGTAATGTTAAAAAACCTGATGGCCTATCAATTTGTTGAAATTTCACATTAAAACCCAACCTACAGAAATGTTCGTTTTCGTATTAATTAGCCTTAGGAATCAGTTTATAAAGTTTCCACAAGATCCTCATAAAATGGGTAGTATTTGTACACAATTGTATGAAATTGCAAGATTTCCTAGAGTTATAGGAGCTATTAACTGCACACATATTAAAATTCAGTCACCAGGCATTGGTCTAATATTACTGTTAACCATTAATGTATTAGAGAGATTTTAAGCCCTTTAAATTATTCGCTTTTCTTCCGTTATCGTTATTGTGAGCATGCGCAACAGAAGTTTGCCGTTCCTTTAACTTTAATAACGATAACCGATTCCGTAATGCGTAACAAAGCACCGTTGCCACACGTTTCAGATTTTCGAGCATATTAGATAATTTTGAAAAAGGAGATGTATGTGCTGATTAAAATATTTAACATTAAACTATTTAAAAAATATGTCTGTTTCTTTAACCTACGGAGTATTATATTTTTTCTTTATATCGTAATAACATTATTCAATGTTCAAGTATCATGTTTAATTTTTTTGCAATGTCGTGATTGTAAAAATTTAAATTGAGTATCCGACTACACGCAAAAGTGATATTAGATTCTTGAGAAAGACATAACCTAACTACTGTTAGAGTTCTGTCAGATTTGACGTTGGCCTGCGAAAACATATTTTAATTGTGTATACTTTGTGAATACTTTTTAGGTATGTGAATAGTCCTGATCTTGTCCTAATATTATTAGGAATTCGAAGATCCCTTGCTAATATTTTCGGCCTTTCGAACCTGAAATATGGTTTCACAAACTTAAGATCAAATTCTGGGATTTCCACTATCCCAATCTCAGGCACATGGAAAATATCTCTAAGGGCGGGTTGTAACTCGACTAGTTTACCTTTGACCAGTGGTTAAGATTGGTTCGGCCGTTGTAACACAGATTATTCGAAGTTCACCGACCGGTTAACTATTGAATTTGTTACCATCTGATTTTGGAAGGTTAACTAATTGTTTAGTCACAGAACGCTAAAAAAAATATGATATGATTTTTTGCCGTGACGTAAGGTCTGTCCTAGCTGATGTGAGTGTTGCAAAGAGTGGGGTTTCTCAAGTTTAAGTTGTGTAGTTGCAAATTGTAAACAAAAGTGTGGTGTAATAATTTTTATAATATATTAATTTTCTTTACTTTTTTAATTAAAATTTGAACATGGAACATGGAACGAGGAGATATTTGGGAGCTTGATTTAACTGATGACGAAATTGAAATGTTTCCAAGGAGTCCAAGACATTTCAGACAAAGAAATGATCACTTCATAAAATGAAATGATGAAGAATTTCGATAAAGATTTAGATTATCTAAAGAAACTGTACATTTTATAATTGAGGAAATACAAGACGCTATTATTTTTATTAGATATGAATAAGTAACTATTAACAGAGTTAAGATTTTCATTGTAATTTAAAATATTGTATTATAAGATTATTGTTCTAACTCCAGCAGAAAAAGTTTTACTGACTTTGAGATATTTAGCAACAGGATCTACTTTACAAGCAGTTGGGGATTTTTCAGGTAATTATATATCTTTTTAAAAACAATCATAATCTAACAAATACTTTGTAAATAATTGAAAACTACTATTGTATATAATTATTTGTATATTCCTTACTGACAGGCATTCATAAGTTCACTGCAAGCTGAGTAATATATAAAGGGATTACAAGTATAGCGAGACTTCGTGGTAATTTTATTAAGATGCTAGAGTCAGAGCAAGAAATTAAAAAAGTTCAGGATGAGTTCTACAAAATTAGTAAATTTCCCAGATGTATTGGTGCATTAGATTGTACCCATGTAAAAATACAATCTCCTGGAGGAAAAAATGCAGAAATATATCGGAATAGGGATTTCTTTAAAGAAAAAGCAATAATTAATAAAAGAAATCGTTAACTACCTTTTATATACTTAACCATCCTATGTACTCTTAACTGTACAATTATAATAAATTAAATGTCAGTAAACAAACTAACCTCAAAAATTTAAAATTTTCCATATGTCAATCCAAATTAAGTGTCACCAACATTTAAAAAATTTAAAATCGTCAGTTATCTGAACCTGCTGAGTTACAACAGAAAATGTTTTACAACGAAGGTAAAGGTTAACCATTGGTCACGGAACCACCTGGTTAACTAGTCGAGTTACAACCCGCCCTAAGAATAAGCCTGCCTTATTAAATCTGCATTACGATCTCTTCTATTGCTATGTATATATTCTTTCAATTTTAATAAACAACAAAACACCAGAAATTCTGAGGTTAGAAACACCAAAAGAAAATAACTATCGCCTGTCACCTGTCACTTTGTGAGATTTAAAGTTGGAGTTTAAAATGTCTTAATTTCATTGCCGTGCTTATTGTTATGATTAGCAAAAATAACCACAACAGAGCCAAAATAAGGAGATTTTTTTAAAGGGCTTAAAATCTCTGCAGAAAATTTTCGTAATAGAAAAGGATATTACTCATTTAATGTACAAAAGATTTGTGATGCCGATTTATACATAATAGTGGAGATGTGGCCTGGATCTACCCATGATCAAACTATTTTTAATGCGTCTACAATAAAAAAAATATTCGATTGAGATGATATACAAAATAAATTGTTACTTGGTGACAGTGCATATTGTTCATCACAATATTTGATTACACCTAAGATGTCAAAAAACCCTGGTGTTTCCACTTAAGCCGGAGTCTCATGCGTCCGTTTTCCGACCGTCCGATGGTACGACGGAGCTCCTATTGGTTGAAAAATTTCCCGCCTTTTTTTATCCGAATATTTTTAACTTTTTTCCGACGTCGGACAAAGTAAAGTACCTGTAAAAGTTTGGGTCAAACTGGGAGATCTCTACCTACTTGATTTTTACTAATTTTTGATAGATTACTAGAGTTTCACATTAGAATTTTCAGATGGCGCATATATTGCTCATAGTAAACTGTAATCACAGATCACACAGCGTGTATTTATAATCTGGTACTGAATACAGATGAATGCTCGAATCTGCAACTTTACAGTGTCACAAACTCGCAGCGAGGACTCGAACAATTTTAAACAGCGCCATCTTACAGAATTGAACGCAACAAGTGGTACTCCCAAAAAGTTCGAAACAAAATCGAATCAGTAGGTTTTTTCCACAGAAATCTTAATATATATACTTACTCTAGAATGCTATTTCAATTGGACAGAAGTGTTGTAAAATGTTCACAATAGTCATTAATGCGCATGCGCACCATCAGTTTAATTCTGAACAGGGGCGGCTTTAATAAAATATTATGCTATTGTTAAACCTGAATTAAAGATATCAAATCAAAAATTCTATTTATTATCTTGGGATTATTGACATGGTGCGAATGGATAGACATGTTTGTAATCAATGAAAATCGAAAAGCATAACATATAACCTAAACTATTGAATGCGAACCATGTTTGTTTTTGAATATTTAAAAAAAGCTTGTTTAACTCTCAAAAAATGAGAATAGCGAGGTAAGTGACATATCGTCCATGGGAAGTAGCAATAACGATGATTTAGGTTTGCTCATTTTTCTTTTTTAACATATAAATACAAATATAAAACAATTATCTTAATTACAATCTCGCCTCCTCGCCTGGCCAGCTCTATCAACTGATTACAGATTGCGCATGTGCAATATAAAGACAGTAAGTTATCAATTGTTTGTTGTTCCAACCGTTGATCAGAATGATCATTAAGGTCAAAACTCACCTATCAGCACAGCACGGGAACAGACATGAGCGTTAAAAACAATTTGAAAATTGTTGGAAATCGGTTTGTGATTTGAGGTTGGAACGAACCTACTGGTTCATTATTTATTGGAAGCAAAAATGGTATACAATAAACACAAAATTCAAACGATAAATATCAAAAATTATAACGACAGTCGATACAAGAATATCAAAACTTGACAAATCCGTCTCTGGCGAGACTCCCAATAATGGCATTTGATGTCAGGGAGAAAAAGCGCTGTTGCACAATCTATTCTTCTTCTTCTTCTCTTTTATTGGGCTATGATCTATAGATCAATTTACCCAGTGCACAATCTATATCTTTTCAAGGAAAGCTGTTACATCATTGCGCTCATTATATGACAAATCGCACAAATATAACAATTCACCTATGCTATTTATGTATTGAATAGTCGTTGGCAAGTCTCGTATGTGCCAAAAAATAAATTCGTTTTTCGAATGAAATATGTTTATTGCTGAATTATATTAGACTTAAAATTTGATCAACAACATTTAGGAACTTGGCAACATTCTACTTGAAATAAACTGATGGTACGCATGCGCACATTGCTAAACACTTGCATATGCGGCGTGCTTTTCTCTGTGGAACTTAATGGAACCAGCATTCTAGAGTAAGTATATATATTATGATTTCTATGGTTTTTTCCCGAAGCAAGTTATTAACTTGTTATACTGAGTTGCGCAGTGTAAAATAACTCTTCCATTATTTTGTACTACGCAGACTCCTGATCCATTATTTTATAACTGCGCAACTCAGTATGTTCATAACAAGTTAGGAACTCGCTTCGGGAACAAGTCTAGTAGATACACCAGGGTTTTTAGACATCTTAATTACACCCTTGCCAAACCCTATACTGCCAAAAATAAATAGGTTATGTTCTCGCTCTTCTTCTCTTATTTTTTTGGGCTAAGATCCAGTGAACTATTTACCTAGTGTAAATTATTCTAGCTCGCTTTATCTTCCCGATAACGAATTATCGGCCGCTTCGAGTACCCGACAGGTTATTCCGCCGATAAAGTGACCAAAAAAATTATCCGTAAATTGTAATACATCAAAGAAAGATTTGTCGGCAAGATATCACTTGAAATTCGATAAATTAAACGAGACCACAGTAAAAATTTAATTTTACACGTTCTGCACAATGAGCTAGTTTCGAAATAATTAAAAAAGAAATTAAACTTTTTTTCGGGGCACATACTGCATATTCGGCAAAAAAATTGTATAATCAACAGAACCCAGGGGCAAAGAACCATAGCGGCCATAATAATAATAATAAATAAGTAAAGAATTAAATCAGTTAAATAGTTGACAAAGAACCATAGCGGCCATAATAATAATGATAAATAAGTAAAGAATTAAATCAGTTAAATACTTGACAAAGAACCATAGCGTCCATAATAATAATAATAATAAATAAGTAATCAATTGAATCATCTAAATACTTGTAAGGTGTGCGAATTTGATTTATATGCACCAGGCCATATACTGGACAGTTGTTTCGTCCCTTAAGGACTCATCAGATGCAATTTGCCAAGATCCATAGAATTTAAATCTCACCTCGAAACACAATAGTGTTAATATCGAGTAAAAATGATGTAAATGGGAACACGGTGTCACTTATTACTTAAGAAAAAATTCCACCTGTGTAATAAGAGTCAGTACTAACTGGAACCAAAAGAAAACCCATCTCCAAAAGGTATGAAACCCCGAAAACAAATGTAAGATGTGAAAATTTGATTTTTGGGGTTTTATACATTTTGGAGATGGACTTTCGTTCCGTTACAGTTAGTACTGGCTCTTATTACACAGAAGGAATCTTTTTACAAGTAATAAGTGACACAGTATCTCATTATCTGTCTACCATCGTATTTACATCATTTTGAATTAAATCATTTAGTTATGATTAAATGTGCTTGAATATGTATTGATTACCACTCTAGAGCGATTAAAATTGTTTAATAAATGGTGATAAATATGCAAAAAAATCAAGTTTTTGAAAGTCTGAAGGTGCAATATCCCCTTAAAGTCAAAACAAAAATTAAACAATGTAATAAGAGGCATGACAAAAGTTATGATAAAATTGGATAAGATAGAAAAGCAAAAAACAAGAGACAAATAAAATTCATGACGTTAAATAATTGTCAAACCATAAAAAAGTATTTCACTGGAAATTCGATATATTAAACGAGACCACAGCTAGATAAAAATCCATTCAGTAAAAATTTAATTTTACACGTTCTGCACAAAACTTTTTTCGGGGCACATACTGCATATTCGGCAAAAAAATTGTGTAATCAACAGAACCCAGGGGCAAAGAACCACAGCGGCCATAACAATACTAATAATAAATAAGTAAAGAATTAAATCAGTTAAATACTTGACAAAGAACCATAGCATCCATAATCGTTCTTTAAGGGCTCATCAGGTACAATTTGCCCAGATCCATAGAATACAAATCTCACCTCGAAACACAATAGTGTTAATATCAAGTAAAAATGATGTAAATACGATGGTAGACAGCTTACCAATGGGACACGGTGTTAATTATTACTTGGGAAAAAATTTCGCCTGTCTAATAAGAGCCAGTACTAACTGGAACCAAAAGAAAACCCATCTCCAAAAGGTATGAAACCCCAAAAACAAGTGTAAGATATGATTGATTTTTGGTGTTTCGTACATTTTGGAGATGGACTTTCTTTCGGTTAGAGTTAGTACTGGCTCTTATTACACAGAATAAATCATTCCGCAAGTAATTAAATCATTTAGTTGTGATTAAATGTGCTTGAATATTTATTTATTGCCACTCTAGAGCAATTAAAATTATTTAGTGATAAAAAAATTTTTTTGGTATTAGAAAAAAATGCTTTATGATTATTATGTAAATCTAGTCCTCATATTATTTCTATTCTTGTTGTAATCAAAGCTTAAGGTAAAATCGAAATAAAGACATAAAATAATAATTCTATAGTTTAAATTCTATTTTTATCACGAGTATAATTTTTTTATCTTAACAAGGTTGTATTATGCCTTTGGTTAAGTTTTGATGAAAATATAAAAAAATAATTATATATGTTTATTATAATGTTGTTAAAAATGCTTGACCTTTTGTGCTTGTATAGTTTTTTTTACACACTTTATATACATTTTAGTTGTCTGTTTCCAAATTTACTAATCACCATTTTTGTTAACAATGTAATATTTATTTATTTAAAATATCATTTCTCTCGCTTTTCACGTGATTCAAATCTTGGCCGATACAAAATATTTTTTTAATTATTATTCCGCTATAAAACATATACAAGGTGTTTAAAAAACATGGTATAAATGATACGAAAATAACTAGTGTTTTGTTACAATGCGTTAAAGTTTAAAGTTAAAGATTTAAAACATATTTTATGATATTTTGGAAAAATAATTAATAATTTTGTTCCAAACTGTCCCATTTTCTTCATCGGTTTAATTCTATTAATCAAGGAGATAAAATATCAAGTCAAGTGGAAAAATTATGATAATAACCTGGTTATCTTGACCCAAATGGTTTTTAGACGGGCGCTCCCTTAATATTAAAGATAGGAAACTACGGTTTTCACCAATCGATTCTCCATTTAATTCTTAAGAGCGCATCCGTAGTATTATTTTATATTATTTTTATTAACCATCAACTTTTTGTCTCTAAATAAATTTGAAAAAAGCACATACGCGCCCTTTAATTAAATATTTTATATCATGAAATTAACCGCATATTTTTAGTTGTCATATTAGGCGAGATCTCTTCCAAAAATGAATAATTATGTTTTGTAGAGTTCTACCCTGTTCTGTGCAGAAAAATTGTACTACAGGGTAGGATTACGTACCGTTAATTAATCGGCATTGAGTCCAAAAAATGTTTCTAAGTAGTGCAACGGGTAAACTACCCTTTTTGATGTGAAATTAGATCAAAATAATAAAAATAAATATCTACGCTTATATAGAGACTCTTAAGGGGTGGCGTTCATACCTTAATAAAATTTATGTTTATTTAGGGATTGTGTAGGATATGTTTCAAATAAGGGTTAGTTTTATGAGCGCCAGTTTATTTTTGAATATTTTAAAAGTTCCAAAAAACAAACAAGAGACGAATGATTAAAATGAATGAAATGAAGTTACTTTAAGCTTAATGGTAATGAATTTATTATTAATTTATTGTATTGAATTTTTAAATATACTCTTCCGCCAAAATAAATAAAAAAAACTATAGTAAGATTAAGTATAATATAGATTTAATTAAAAATTATTTATTTAACTTGCGATATTAAGATTTCGATAAATAATGCCCTTTTTCCACGGGGTACGTAAGATGGAAAAGTAAAATGCTTTACTTAGTAGTTTTACACCCAGAAAAAAGAAATTGCTGTAGGTGTCTGGGTGTAACTGCCGTAGTTGTTGGTAAGCTGACTTTCCGGTGATCTTATCACATGAACGATAATTTATTTATCAGACAAATCAAACCAAATTTAAACGTAAACTTGAATCTGAACCAAGCAAAAGCTTGAGCCAAGCAGAAACTTGAACCAAACGAAAACTTGAACCAAGCAGAAACTTGAGCCAAAGGAAAGTTGAGCCAAAGGAAAGTTGAGCCAAGCAGAAACGTAAACTTGCAGGTGAACGTAAACTTTCAGGTAGAAATAAGAGAAAATGAAAAATGAATAAATATAAATTTAGATTTTATATGCTGGCATTGATTATAAGTTAATTTAAACAAGAAAATTTAATAACGGCCTGTATAAGTCTGCAAAGTTCACGGACTGGCACAGAAATTAAATTAAAATAACGACTGAGACCAACTGAAGCTGACGATTGAACCGACAAGAATGCTTCTTCCCATTGTATTCAATCTCATATCCGTTAGAGCAAGCGGAAATACGTCACAAAGTTATGTGATTAGGGACGAGAATTTGAATATTTGAAATCACGCAGCTCTTAATAAAATAAAGAATTAAACTTGATGAATTAACAGAGTTATTGAATTTGATAAAAGAACATAATTTAGTATATACAAACAGTGGTATAAGCTTCTCACAGATGGCCGAGAAGATGTTAATCGCGATGCTCGCCATGGAGGTCCCAGCACGTCAACAACCGATAAAAACATTGAGCAGTGAAAAAATAATGGAGAACCTTCGAATCACTATTAGACAAGTTGCTAAACTTTCCTCGGCAGTGTTTCTTTGGCTGGCGTCTGTTTCTTTAATCTTATTATAGGACTGGTATCCTTTTCAAAGTCCGGAATATCTTTAGCTTGTTGTAAAATTTAAGTGAATTTCTTCTTTGGTATGATGCTAAATGTGAATTGGTTTAGGAGTCGCTGAATGCGGTCGTTCAGTGTTCTCGTGGATTGGACTATCGCCGAGATGGAAATGTCGTCAGCGCAATGCTGAATTTGTTAGTTAGGCGAGAAGGAGCTTGCGACTTCATGTGTATAGATTAGATACAACACGGGGGCTAGCACGGAGCCTTGGGGGACTTCCTCTTGTAGAGTGAAGGTGTCAGATAGTCCTATTTGTCAGGTACGAGTAGATGATTTTAATAATGGGGAGATTAATGTCGATGTAGAAACGTTTCCCAATAAGTCCGACGTGCCAGACCTGGTCGAAACCCTTCTGGATATCAAAGAGAACTGTCGAAGCACAATGATCTAAGTTGAGAGATTTGGAAGCTAGGGTGTGGACTCTCACTAGTACATCTTGCGCGGAATGTCGAGACTTAAAGATATATTGGAATTGGGGGGATCGTTGTCGGCATATTGGTTGGCTCATACCATCCAATTCTTTTGTATGTTTTGAACATAAAATTTTGACCAAAAGAATCGTCGCATGAGTGTCGCTCAAGAACTGTTGAATGACCTTAACGGCGATCCAGATTTGTTTATGACGTCGAAACCAATGCTCAATCATCCAAATGGAAGCAGGAAGAGGAGCCCAGACCGAAAAAAGCCACGCCAAGTTTGGTCAAATGTGAAGGTTTTTACTCACTGTTTTCTTGGATTACAATAGCGTGGTGTATCTTGCCACAATGTTGTACAGCCAATAAGGAATATTATCTTCAAATTATGCATGAAGCTATACGAAGAAAACGGCTGCGGATTTGTGACAAAACAATTCATGGCTTTTGTATGACGATAATGCACCTGTTCATACAGCGATGCTTGGTTGTGAATTTTCGTCAAAAAGAACACCGTAACTATGCCTTAGCCATCGCATTCACCGGACTTGGCTCCTTGAGACTTTTTCCTATTCCCAAAACTAAAAAGACCCATGAAAAGACGGCGTTTTGTCAGGATTGAGGAGATAAAGGAAGAGCTCAAAACCATACCAAAAAGGGTAAATGAGGAGTGTTTCGAGGATTGGAAAAAACACTTTCACAAGTGTATTATATCTGTTGTGTTTCCTTTGAAGGGGATTAAATAGATACTGATGAATAAATAGCACCTGGGTGACATTTAAAATGGAAAAATAAAAAAATTGAAATTGGTGATTTCGTTCGAACCAAGTAACTAGAGCTTCTGAAGTAAAACATAGGAACTACTATGAGTCATAGAAGGATAACAGCCCCACAAAAAAAAGTTCATACACAAGAGAGTGACATATGTATTCCCATGTATTTTTCGACGCTGAATCCGATCCCGAGCCCAGAATTGGGCCTACAAGTCCGGAATTGACCCCAGGGGCTGAAAATGGCCTGAAATGCGGTTCCCGGGATAAGGCGAAGTCGATGCTGAATTTTGGAGCTAAAGCCGGATTTGTGATCGAAAAGTTTATGGCCAACTGAAATTCCGGGTTTGGGTCCTGGAAAATGCCCATTGGGGCGGGAAAATCCTGTTTCGGACGTCCTGGATCAACAAGGTGCAACCAAGAACAATCAAGAACAAGAAAAAATATGTTCATGCAACAAAACAGGACAAAATCAAATACAAAAACGAAACAAAAGAATATCGTGCAATAAAATAGAAGGAAATCATATACAAACAAAAAATACGTCATGTTCTCTTAACTTCTCATTAAAAAATTTTTCTATCGACTTACTCTTTTTGGGTGACGCGACATCTTCTGAGAGAATTTTGATTTTGATATCTGCATGTATACATTTGCACAGTCTCAGGTCCAAAATTGAAAAACACATGAAAATACCGCTGTTGCGACTGGTATGTCCGAAATATGATTTTCCGGCCCCAATGGGCCATTTTCCCGGACCCTAACTGGGAATTGCAGCTGACCAAACACTTTTCACACCCAGTCTCAGCTCCAGAATTGGAAAGTCCATGAAAATACCACAGTCTCGACCGGGATGTCCAAAACAGGATTTTCCCGCCCCAATGGGTCATTTTCTCGGACCCAAACCCGGAATTTTAAGTTGGCCATAATCTTTTGGAGCACAAAACCGGCTTTAGCTCCAAAATTCAGCGTCGACTTCGCCTTACCCCGGACCCGCATTTCAGGCCATTTTCAGCCCCTGGGGCCAATTCCAAACGTGTAGGCCCAATTCTGAGATCGGGATCGGATTCAGTGTCGAAACATACATGGGAATACACATTTCACTCTCTTGTGTATGAACTTTTAGCCTGTTAGAATTTTCATTTATGGATTGTAAAATTCTTAAACGATTAACTAACTTATTGGGATCATCCCAGTAAATATTACAATTTTAAATACCAATATTCGTAATAATATATCTCAAAAATTAGAGTCGATTTAAATAATTGCATAAACATTATTTAAAATAAATTCCTAGATAAACCTGTCACTAAAACATCTTCCAAATAATGAATGTCTAACGATTTCATTACAATGTAATTTTAACACAAACATAATAGAGAGATACCAATAATCTTGTTGTATCTGAAATACATGATATTCCTAGATAGTAGTCAATTAATGATAGGTATATATTTGCATCATAATATCTATTAACATTAATTTATATGGTTAGTAATGCTTATCTCGTGTTGTAATCCTTTGAATACTAAATTATACATAGAGTTTTATTAAAACTGGTAAATTGCACATGTACACACAACATTAGAGGTAGTCGAGATACGTTTTATTAGACAACAGAAGTGTGGGAAGGACGATAACTATTATAACAATGAATTCGTGACACAATTTGAAGTAAACAGGTCAATGTTTTTAATAGTTTATTGCACACTTCACAGTTGTATAATTATTCTTTGAACGTCCACAAAGAAAACACAGCCCCATAGCTAAATACCATACGACCAAATGGGTTTGACTATATGTTTATGTAACATAAGCTGTTGTGAACAGACAGATATAATGTTAGCTAGTATATGAAGGCCTTGACGATGAACCAAACAAACAGATACGTCTTAAATAGAAAAATGACAAAGGACTGAACAAATTAAGACAAGGAGGGAAGAAAGAAAAATAGAAACAACAATAACAAAATTATATGGAAACTAATGGAGGGCATACAAAAATTGATGGAAACCATAAAAATAATGCAGAAGATTTAAAGTAAAAAGAAAACTCAAGACTTGAATAAGGAGAAAAAGAGCAAAAACGAAATAGAGCTCAGCTACTAAACTACCGGGAGAAAAAATACATTAAAACAAGTAGTTTCTTCCTTCCCAAAAAAAAAATAAATGAAAGGGTTAATTTTGGTATATTTAGGGTTTAATTAAATTATCTGTAGTAATATCACAAGAGAATGAGAATAAATTGAAAATAATTCGACAGATCTTAGAAAACTTGTTGCCAAATGGCAACAAGTTTGAGAAAATGACTGGAGAATTATTATCTAATTTATCGAACTCTCATGTGGTATTCGATAGATTATTTTTTGACGTTATGACAGATGCGCCAGATGAAGAAAATACGTTGTCATGTGGTTGTCTTTCAATAAAAACAATGTACATTGAATTATTCTCGCTGAAATAATGTAAGTAGATTATTCCCACTATAATAATGTTTTGATTGGCTAGAACGTATATGAATTACTGAAATTGAAAATTTTTATTGGTTTCGAGAAACGTCAAAAAATAATCAGTGAAAATTGTTCTTTATGATGTATTAAAAGATTTACCTTTTTCTTATTGAAAAAATAAAACACAAATTATCATAATTGTAAATGTAAGGCCACCAAAATCAGGACCACATTTTTGAGATATGGATAACTTATTGGATTTATTTTTCCTTATTGGTTGCAGAGAGGTTTTGGCAATAAAACTTACCTGTAATATTTTGTAAGTAATAAAAATAATGAACTTTCAACAATTGCTGTCATTTTATGAGAATATGGAAATTTTATACAAAAAAAAAGAAACCCAATTTTCTTTTTTTTTAACAAATCACATAAAAATATCCAAACCTACACCACCTTGAACACCGAGGACAAATTATGTATAATTTAAGCCATATCTTCGTAGGTATTAGTACCGCACGATAGTTATCCAAGCATCGGCCAGGCAATAAACTTTGCGATACCCTGTAGAAAGACCCGCGGGTGTGACATTTGTTGGGTACGAATCATCGCCGACCCACGCGAGCCCAAATATGGAAATTTTCCAGATCCTATCGGTTTCAGGCGGATTTTTTATACCCAGTGGCGTACTAACAAGATTTTCAAAAAAAAAAGAAGAGTTTTATACAATGTTTGAATCGGTGAATATTTAAATATAATATAGATGAACTAATAGTTACTATATTTTACTCCAGGAATACTAGTTACCTGGTTTAGATTGGTTCTAATGAAATTATCAATTTCAAATTATTTTTTTAAATTTTATTTTCCTATTTTATGTCACCCGGAAAGTTATGACATTGTACTTTAGGATACGGTCCTGTTCGTTTTTAGCCTGAAAATATGAGTATAGTGAGAAAAACAGATATTTTGATTGACTTATGCAGGACTCTTAACTTTTAAGAGGGTTTTACTGTTTTATAGGCAACTGTTTTAAATCAATTAAAGAATCCTGTATCGCTTTTATGATTTAAACATGGACCGTATTTCCGAAAAAATTTCTATTGTTTCATTAATTATTTTTACCCTAAAATCCTAAAATTGAACTTCATTTAAGTCGACCGCCTACTTACGTTTTAAAATATACCAAGTTTGTCAAATATTGTTTTACTTTGATAAAAAATAAAGTGAAATATGTCTGGACTAGGGATTATCACATAGCTTTTACAAATTTAAAAAGTATAATTTGCAATATTCCAATTCTCAAAATTTTCGACAGTAAGTTACTGCAAAATATCGATAAACTTGATTGTAATAATTTTTGAAAATTTTAAAACAAAACTGAGTTTTAAGAAATTCAAAAATTTCAAAAATATATAAAACAATTCCAAAATTAAAAAAAAGACAAATAAAAATGTGTAGAAATTCAAAAATTTCGATAGTTTCAAAAGAATATATCGAAAATTTCATATATCGAAAATTTTAAAATTTAAAAACTCCATTATGAACGGTCGATATTGACGAATTTTGGACCATAACCATAAAATATTGGGCAATTAGTTTATTACAATCGACTTTTATAATGAGTTTCAAATATCCATTCTCCTTACTATAATAGTTAATATAATATAATTTAAATATAGGTTAATATCTATTTTTTTCACAACAAAACTCGTAATACGGACCATATAACTGTCCAAGCTTTGGATCAAGGTTGAAATTATGGCGGTACCAATAATCCATTGTTAAATGCGGTAAGGGTAGGTAGTTTATTAGAATCGACTTTTATAATGAGTTTCAAGTATCTCTTCGATCGACTAAACAAGAATTATAAAATATCTTGAACAAAGGGGATGGAGGGGGGACAATTTGAGCAATTCTTACAGAATTAATAGTATATTATTCAACGAGCGGCAATGTAGGTCATAACTCACGCAGATGAAGTTTGCAGCACGAGCCGCCAGGCGAGTGTTGTAATTCATTAAGTGACTTATGACCATTAACGCAAGTTGAATACTATACTTTATCTACGACTATAAGAATAAATACTAAGCTGCAACTACAGAAAAAGAACTTTATTCACAATTTATGTTGAGTGTGTTATTTAGAATGGAGTAGAAAGTTTACAGAGACGATGCTTTATATTTATTTGCTAAGTTCCTTAAAATATGCCAAAAGTACATTTTCTGTAAACGAGTTAACATACTTCTACACCAATCTTGAAAATTTTTGTATACACCCTTATATTTCTTTTGTAATTGGCAGATAATATCAAAAAACAACAAAAAAATCAGAAAAGTGAGAAAAAAAAAGGAAAAAATAGTGAAACATTGAGAAAATAGGAAAAATAGGGAGAAATGGGGAAAATAGGAAAAAAAAAGAAAAAAACAGGAGAAATGGCGAAAAATGGGCGAAAATAGGAAAAAAAAGAGAGAAATGGGAAGAATAAGAAAAACAAGAAAAACAGGAAAAACCAGGAAGAACAGAAAAAATAAAGAGAAATGGGGAAAATATGTAAAATTGGAAAAATTGGTTGCAACGCGAAAAAGTAGTAAAAAACAAGAAAAAATACGGAAAAATAGGGATAAACAGGAAAATAAGGAAATATAGAAAAAATGGAGAAAAGAGGAAAAAATAATGAAATATGGAGGAAAATAGGTAAAAACAAGGAAAATGGGGGAAAAGTGAAAGAATTCGAAAAAAGCAAAAACCAAAAAAATAAAAAAATGGAAAAAAAAAGAAAAAATTGAATAACCGAATAATTGAAAAAAAAATCAGAGGAATAAGAAGAAAATCAGAAAACAAAAGAAGGAAATCGAAAAAACAGAATAATGAGCAAAATTGGAAAAAAACAAAAAATCAGACAAATGGGAAAAAACGAGAAAAAATTGGAGACAATTTAAACAAAAATTGGAAATATTAGAAAAATGAGAAAAAATCGGAAAAGAAAAATCAGAATATTGGAAAAAAATGAAAAATCAAATTGTAAAATACGAAAAAAATGAAAAAACCAAAAAAAAAAATGAAAAAAAGGCGCAAAAAATTACAAAAAGCGAAAAAAAAACCAGAGGAATAAGAAAAAAATTAAAAAAAAAGACTGGATACCTTTGTATACTAAATATACATTCCTATCCATAACTCACTATAGTGAGTTATGAAAAGTCATAACTCACGCTATTTGTTTATGGATACAATTAATTGTTCAAAAGCAGTTGAATAATTAATATATAACTTAATAGGAGTAGATAAAATAATTTATCTACTCATATTAAGTTATATATTAATTATCCAACTACTTTTGAGCAATTAATATTACCTATAAACCAATAGCGTGAGTTATAATAACTCACGATAGTGAGTTATAGAAACTAATGTATATTTACGAACTGAATACAAAGGTAGTGAGTTATTATAACTCTTGTGGATTCTATACCGGTATGTAAAGTAAATAGTGTGCAGTAAATTCTCGGAAATTTTAAAGCCGATAAATACGTTCCATTGGCTTAGAAATTTTACAAAGATTTTATAACAAATTGAAAGGAATGTATAATTAAAAGATTTTAAAATTCTTGAAATTCACTATACACTATTTACGAACTGAATACCAAGGCGGCTCTGTAATGTCACTTAATATTTTGTAAACAAAGTTCTTTGTCTATACTTGCATCTTCATATTTATTGTTATAGTCGTAGATAAAGTAGAGTATTCAAGTTGTGGTAATGGTCATAACTCACTTGATGAATTACAGCATTCTCCGCCTGTTAAATAAATTACTAATTGTAATTTCTAGTTATTTAATTGAAATTAAGTAAATTTAGGGCGTTAAGCTCAAAGTATACTCAATTTTTTATTAATTTTATTCAAAAATATTTATAAATATTTACAGTGAAAATGGAACAGGACCGCATTTAGAAAAATTTCTAAAGTACAGTTCATTGTCAAAACCTATTAAAACAAATAAGTATTCTGCATGGTTGAATAGATAAAAAATGGGGATTTCAATAATAAAATTAAACATACAGGTCTGTATTAAAAAAAATGTTAAAGGTGGTCCTTCAAAGACGAAATTTTAAGCGGTATTTGACCGTCAATATTTTAATGTTTAAAAATTAAGGTGTTAATATTATAAAATGGAAATCTTGTCAATTTCCAAATATCGGAAACCGGACCTGAAAAAATCAATCAATTCATCTTAAAAATATATATTTAACCAATTTTGTATCTATAACGGTTTACGAAATTCCAATAGAGTTCAATTAAATTAGCGCCACCCTGTATAGTATGAGCAAATAAATAATCAAAAAATTGTTGATTAAAAATTTTTGGTAACGACGCAACGATTGTTTCTTTCCAGAAATCAGGAAAATAATCGATTTACTAGATAAAACTTGAAATTTGTAAATAACAAGTTTATTTCAAATATTCGATGAGTGGCAGCCTTTCAATCAAACCAAATCAAATCGAAAAAGTTGAAACTAAAATTTAAAATTTTAACTGTTATGGAATATTTTTTATTTACAGGGTCGATCGACCAAATCGACTAGCTGAATACCCGTGCTTTTCCTGTTTTTCATTATTTGTCCTTATTATTATCTTTTTCACATTTTATATTATTTTTTGTTATTTTTCTTTAATTTTCACTATTTTCCCATATATTTGCCTATTTTCCTGATTTTTCTGTATTTATCTCTAATTTCTCTATTGTATCTATCTTTTTCAATTTTTTTCTTATTTTTCTATATACTT
Source organism: Neocrepidodera transversa (assembly GCA_963243735.1). NCBI lineage: Eukaryota > Metazoa > Arthropoda > Insecta > Coleoptera > Chrysomelidae > Neocrepidodera > Neocrepidodera transversa. Next base: position 7,826,488 of record OY725349.1, on the reverse strand, counting down.
CCCTATTTTTCCATGTATTGTTCACTATTTTTTCTTATTATTCCCAAATTTTCCTATTTTCTCTATTTTTTTTATCTTTTATCCCTATTTTCTTATTTTGCCCTATTTTTCTCTATTTTGCTCTATTTTTTCCGTATTTTTCTAAAAATGTTCCCTATTTGCTGGCAGTTTTCTCTATTTATTTCCATGTTTTCTACGATTTTTCACTGTTTTCACTATTTGTCCTATTTGTTAATATTTTTCCTATATCCTTCTATTTTTCCTTGGTTTCCATTACTTTTTCCTATTCTCTTTATTTTTTTCTTACTTCTTCCTATTTTTTCCTATTTTCCCAATTATTTTAATATTTTTAACTATTTTTTCCATTTTCCCCTATTTATTCTCGAATTTCCCTACTTTTTTTCTTTTTTTTCTTATTTACACAATTTTCCCATAATTTTTTCCTATTTTTCCAAAATTTCTCTATTGTTTTGGTTTTTTACTGCTTTTTTCATATTTTTACAAATTTCCTTTTGCTCTGTTTTTTACTATTTTTCTTTATTGTTCACTATTTTTCCCAAATGTCCCTATTTTTCCTTATTATTTTTTCAATTTTTCACAAATTTTTCTATTTTCTCTCGTTTTCTTTATTTTTCGCTCTTTTCCCTGTTTTCCAAAATTGCTCCATTTTTCAGTATTTTGCCCCATTTGTTCCTATTTTCCCTATTTTTCAATGTTTTTCTCCATTTTTCATTATTTTTCTCTATTTTTTTTCCATATTTTGCCCTATTTTTCATTACTGTTGCTATTTCTCCTATTTTTTCTATATATTTCTATTTTTCCTATTTTCCAATAGTTTTTCTATTCTTTTTATTTTACCTTATTTTCAATTACTTTCTCTATTATTCTCTATTTTTTACCATTTAACAATTAATTAATGATATTAATTACAATTTTAATAATAATAATCAAACAAATAAATCAATTTTTAACTAATTGAATATTTCATTGAAAACATAAAAATGCTAAACATTTCAAAAATCTCGGTAATCGAGAAGTTGGTGAAAAATAAATATATACAGCATGTCTTAAATTGGAAGGAAATACATTGTTATATTGATGGTATTCCTGTAAAAACGAAACGTCGCATTGAAGATTTAATTTATAGAAAATTCTGTATAAAAATATATGAATATAACAAATGAGATAAATCAGGATAAGGAAGAAAAATCTCCATATACAGGGAGTTTTTTATTTCAATATATATGGGATTTCAATATTTACTCATCTGACTGACTGACTGACAATCAACGCACAGCCTAAACCAGAGGTGATAGAGACGTGAAATTTTTAGGGTAGTTTCCTTTGGTAGTGTAGGGGAGCACTTAGAAAGGAATTTTGAAAATTCGCACTTTAAGGGGTTCAAAATTAGGGTTAAACAAATATTGTCCCGCTCGAGTAAGTGCGTCAACCAAAAACCTGCTCGAGTAAGTGCGTCAACCAAAAACATATAGGGTGTTTCTTTTAGAGTGGAGTGCTCTCCCCTCTGAGGGAGTGCAAATATTTTACTTTCCCGACCCACCTCCCAGAAGGGAAAGTATTGTGAACGGGCCAAAAAAAAATTTCGAGAAAAAGAGAGGAAATTTCCATTTTGAGGTCACCTGAGATGATTAAGACCATTTCCAAATGGAAGTCTGTCTGTCTGTCTGTCTGTCTGTGTGTATTCTTCCCCGATAGAGGCCACACGTTTAATTCGATTGAGTTGAAATTTGGTATATGGGTTTAAGTTACCGGTCGGAAGAACCCACTAGTTTTTGTACGACATCTGTCAGACGGAAGTGTCACTATCAAAAAATGACAGATGTAATATGCCACGGAATTAGACATGCAATATGTCATTTAAAAGCCCTTGAAGAACTCTATTCAGAACAGTCAAAATTATTTCTCCAACTGCCACCTGTCAAAAATAAAAAAAATCGATTGTGTCGCCCCAAAACTTTCCCGACGAGTATCCACGAATATTTTTCCAGATATTTTTAACATTTTTTACAAATTCTTTTAACACTTTTTTTGCTTTTTTTTTGAATTTTTATCATTTTTTAGCTCATTTTGCTTTTCATGTATTTTTGTGCATTTCTTTGCATATGTTTGTATTTTTTTGCGTTTTTTTACTTTTTGGGATTTTTTTGCATTTTTAACGTTTTTTAGCATTATTTAAATTTTTTCAGCATTTTTTGACTTTTTTTTAGATTTTTTGGCATCTTTTTGCATTTTTTTTAACTTATTTGGCACTTTTGCACTTTTGGCATTTTACTTTTTTTTTAACTTTTCATTTTTTTTGGTTAACATGTTTTAGCTCATTTTTTGCTTTTAATGTATTATTGTGCATTTCTTTGTATGTTTGTGTTTTTTTTTGCATTTTTTCCATTTTTTGTTAGTTTTTTTGCATTTTTTTAATTTTTTTGTGATTTTTTTTTGTATTTTTAGCGTTCTTAGCATTATTTTACTTTTTTCGGCATTTTTTTTAGATTTTTTTGGCATTTTTAACATTTTTTACAATTTTTAAACTTTTTTTAGAATATTTATAATTTTTTAGTTCATTTTTTGCTTTTCATATATTATTGTTCATTTCATTTTATACGTTTGTATTTTTTTTGCATTTTCTTCAACTTTTTTTGTTCGTTTTTTGGGATTTTTTTTGCATATTAACGTTTTTAGCATTATTTTACTTTTTTTCAGCATTTTTAACTTTTTTTAATTTCCCGACCCATCTCCGAGAAGGGAAAGCATTGTGAACGAGCTAAAAAAAATGTGTGTATTCTTCCACGATAAAGGCCATATATGTTATATGGGTTTGGGTTACTCGTCGGAAGAACCCATTAGTTTTTGTACGACATCTGTCAAACGGATGTGTCACTATCAAAAAATTACAGAAGCAATATGTCACAGAATTTAACTTGCAATATGTCATTTGAAAGCCCTTGAAAAACTCTATTCGAAACAGTCAAAATTATTTCTCCAACTGTCACCTGTCAAAAATAAAAAAATGCCAAAATTTGAAATATTAACATTAAAAATCTAAAAATTATTCGTGGATACTCGTCGGAAAAGTTTTGGTGCGACACAACCGATTTTTTTATTATTTGTCTCCAAGTAATTTAATTAGAAATAGGAGAGAAAGTTATAAATTAATTATCTCAAATCAATTTTATCAAAAACTGAAGTACATGTTTGTTTATTTATCAAAGGAAATATACATACCAATTTTTAAGGACATATTTTTTGCGTGGATTTCTTGGACCTCTCCCCTTCATTTAAAAAAATAATTTCTTTAGGAGAATCTACGTAACAATTTTCCAGCGTCTATCACCATTTATAGTTTTTGAGATATTCAATATTCAATACAATATTCATCACAGAGTTTAAAAACTAGGGGAAGGAAGCAGATATAAAAAGGAAACTTTTATTCATTCCAACATCAACGCGGACGAAGTCGCGGGCAAAAGCTAGTGTAATATAATGTAATACATAAAAGTGAAAATGATATGTAAATATAATTTTGAGGTGTTGAAATCGTTTAATAAACACCTTTCAATACCACCCAGTATCATAGCTAATGGTTAATTGCCATCATACTTAAAATATCATGAGTCTATCTAGATTCAGCTTCGGGCATTGTAAATCGATGACTTTCTTGCTATAATAGGTAATATTCCATAATTCTAAGATTATTCATTCAGATTTTTTTTTATTGGCACAGAGCCGGAACCAGCTTAAGTATATACTACAATAAAAGTTGATTTATTTATCAACTACAATTTGTGATTAGACCGGTCCTGTATTTGAAATAACATCGAAGGTGAAAACCTAACTAATATGATAATGAGAATAATACTGAAACTAAATATAAATATTGATGAATTTGGCTTAAAGCATTTTTACGAGATTACCTTTTAAAATATCTGTGTCTAAAGTCGCAGAAGGTAGGTCAACCTTGTACTGTCTTTTCTTTCGTTTAAAATTTACGACTCTAAGATGATTTATTAGTTTAATTTTTACTTTTTGTTAATACTGATTTACTTTAAGTTTAAACTATTTCCTTATTCCACATTTTATCTAGGTAAATATATCATAAAAAAAAACCTATATTTATGATTTTTTATTTCCTACAATTTTAAAAATTTATAATTGTACTTAAATAATAATAAAATCTATTATACTATCTAAATTAAACATTCTTTGTTATATCCAATTTAAAATTATATAATTTGAAGTACGATGACTTGTCGTTAGTTACTATGCAGTTACTATCGACGCTTACCATATGGTACGCTTACTTTATCAAATTGGTTAGTTATTTTTTACGATTGTTTGCAAAAATCAAATTAAAATTAATTAATAATTATCATACCAGTGACATACTGTTTATTTATTTAAGTAATAATTATAAATTATAAAGACTTATTTAACCCTTTTGTAATGTACCAACACAATTTTTGTTATTGAATGGAATAAATATCATAGACTGAAATCTTAGAAAATATTTGAGTTTCTGACGATAAAATTATTCCTAAGTAATTTGATAATTTTATACTAATACTAGCTTTTGCCCGCGACTTCGTCCGCGTTGATGTTGCAATAAACAAAAGTTCTTTTCTTATACCTGTTTCCTTCCCCGGTTTTTAAACTTCTATCCCCATTTTTAAAACAATTTTTTTTATAATCTTATTTTTTTATAATTTTATGTGACCTACTTTTATACTTATGGCGAAATTTTCAGGTCGAAGTAATTCATTCATACCGATAGATATTTATCTATATTTTACAGGAAAAATACACTTAGGTATCCAAATTAAAAAAATATATATATGTAGACCATAAATTAGATTAAAAAATGCAGTAGCTAGTAAATTTTTTAATAAAAACTGAAAAATCACAAAAAAACTTACCGTATCGTACCGTCTCAACTCCTGAAGAAGCTGCGAATAATGGAAACGAAACGTCGAGTAATGATATAAAAAATTATCGGCCAATTTCTTTTATAAAATACCGGGTGTGTAGCGTATTCGTCGTTTACCCAACGAAGAACTACGTCTAATGTGAATAAACTGGAAGTCGTCAAAAAATATCTTTTTATTTTTAAGTAATGACAATAGTATCGTTATAATGACATTTCATAAGAATACACAACCAAAGCATACATATATACCAAGAAGGGAGGGTCGGCGAAATTTCTTTGATATTGGAAGGGCAAAATTTTTTGTGACAAGTGACAGATAACTAACATAACAGCTGAGTTCGGCTTCGTTACTCTCTTCACTCGTTTTACCCCGCTCTTGATCTATTCGTTCGGGTACTGACAAAAATTAATTTAAATTAATTTTCTATATATGTTTAGAAAACAAAGTAATATTTACAATAAAATAATATAAAATAAAGCAAATGAACAAACAATCCGCACTTTATTCATAAATAAAGCAGCTTTAGACAGAATTGACATTGACGTATAACTAATATAACTCGCACATGCGCGTACAAATTTCGGTCCATGCAAATACTGTAGCCTTCGCTTCTTTATCGATAAGTATTCTTTGACACAACTATATACTATATCTAAGACAAAAAGGAGGATCGTAAAAGCAGTAGGAACTAGACCTAACAGGGTGAATCAGAAATGTTTATTAGTAAATTCTTATGGTAAAAAAATATAATGATATTATTTAATTGCATTTAGAACATTTTTTTTAATAGAAAGTCCTGTATATCTCTATTCAATCAATAGTTAACTAATTATACATTTTCGGTAAAAAGAAGAATTAACCTTTGATAGTATCAAAATATGCACGGCGTTTTTTTAAAAAAATAGGTGATATTTACATTTAATTAATTTTTTTCTTAATAATATTTTCTACTTATTTTTTATTTTTCTTGATTTATATATTTTCTAGTTTTTTTTTGATTTTTTTGTTTTTTTCTCAATCCTTCTACTTTTTATACTTTTTTATTTTTTTCTTAATTTTTATATTTTTTCTAATGTTTTCTGTTTTTTTCATAATTCTTTTATGTTTTCATTTTTTTTATTATTTTTTCTTAATTCTTCTATTATTTTTCTTTCTCTTTTTCTTCTGTTTTCAAATTTTTTCTGATATTTTCTGTTATTTTTTCCCACTAACTGATTTATTGTAGTACCAGGCCGCAAATAAGAATCAAATTATAGTAATTTAAATGGCACCAATTTTATTCCACATTTCTGCTGCATTCACGAAATTACTCACACAGTAATTTCACATCAAAAATATTTTTATTTGTTGTTTAGAAGCATATATCACACAAATAACGTAAAAAAATTAACGAAATCCCGATAGAAATTCGCATTATGTTTAGAGCTAAAGGTAACCTCGGTTTTAGTACTATAGACCATTTAAAACGCGGTTATGAAAAATCGGGGTCCCGCGGCTCTAAAATGGTTGCAACACCCCTAAAATCGCCAAAAACCACCCTTTTGGGGGGTTTTCGCAACAATTTTTATAAGACCCCCAAATAATGCTCTGTAATATGCTAATTGTGATGAAAATTAGCAAATTTAGTAGCCCATAAAAACTAAGCACAAAGTGGATGTTCAAGGGTGACACCCACCTCTAAATTGACGTACAATTGAAAATGCTGGAAATTTTGTTTTTAACTTTTTTTACTCGTAAAATTAACACAAGTTGTTTTCATTTCTTGGGGGGTGAAAAATACCCCTTAATAGCTTTAAAATCCGATTAACTTTTAGACATTGATTTGAGATAAATAATTTATACTTTCTCTCCTATTTCTAATTAAATTACTTGGAGACAAATAATAAAAAATATTTGCACTCCCTCAGGGGGAGAGCCACACCCCTCTAAAAGAATCACCCTGTATGTTTTTGGTTGATGCACTTACTCGAGCAGGTTTTTGGTTGACGCACTTACTCGAGCGGGTCAATATTTGTTTAACCCTAATTTTGAACCCCTTAAAGTGCGAATTTTCAAAATTCCTTTCTTACTGCTTCCCTACACTACCAAAGGAAACTACCCTGAAAATTTCACGTTTCTATCACCTCTGGTTTAGGCTGTGCGTTGATTGTTAGTCAGTCAGCGACACGACAATTTTATATATATAGATAAATTAAAATAGTTTGGACATTTGTTCGCTCCAATGATAACCATTAGTTTAAATAATGTGTAAAAATAGTTAGAACAGTAACTAAGTGGTAGTAACTAAGTTCATTTTTTATATATTATTATATTTTAACAAAGTTTATGTAACTGTAAATAAATGATAGTCAAAAGTTGCTTTCATTGTCACATTACACTTTGGATCCCGATTTTTTTCTTTTGTTAAAATTTAGTCACAGTTTCTATTTACAAGCTTATAAATTCACGTACATATTCTAATAAAACCTAAATAAAACAGAAAAACCATCATGAAAAAATTACAGAAGATATAGAAAAAAATGCGCAGCAGAAATAAAGCAAAACCTGGAAAAACCAAGAGTCGACTACAGAAGGATAAAAATGGGAAAAAATAGAACTATCCGTATGATAAAAGCTACGGAGAAATGTATAAACAAAAAAAGAATAGAAAAAATTGGATCGATGAAGAATGTGATAAAGAAAAAGAAAAAAAAATAGCCATGATGAAAACATTTCAAAATAGAACTGCAACAAATGTACGAAGTTATAATGAACAAAGTAAAATAGTGAAAAAAAATTTGCACCGTAAAGAAAAGAAGATCAATTAAAAGATATTGTAGAATAATACAAAAAAAAAATTAGGCAGTTTCATTAAAAAAAAGAATGATGTTTATAAAGAACAGAGAAGGAAACCCAATAAGTGACAATGAAGATAAAATTAAAATTTGAAAACAGTATTTTGAATTAATACTAAATGAGGAAACAAATCAAATCATAGACAAAGAAGAAGATGTACTAGTATCAGAAGACCTGGAGAACGAATTGATATTAAAACTAACAAAAGAAGAGATCCGAGGAGGTAAGAAGGTAATAATATATAAGTCCTGATAAGGCCTACTCTGACTTATGCATGTGGTTAATGAAACGACAACAAAAGTAAACAACGATTGAAAACGTGGGAAAGAAGAATGTTAAGAAGAATGTTTGGTGGTCGACAAACAGAAGTAGGATGGGAGAGAAGATGAAATGCTGAGATATACCAACTATTTAATGAAGCTCCCATAAGTTTGTAAAAGCAAGAAGATTTCAATGGCTAGGACACCTGGAAGTAAAAGGAATGAAAGAGAAAAAGGGTCAGACCAAAAAGAAGATGGAGAGAGACAGTGTAAGAGAATTTGAATGAAAAACAAATCCAGGATTGGAAACACAAAGCAAAAAACAGAATAAAATGGAAAAAACTACTAAAGCTATTGACCTAAAGGGCTCCCACACAGCTTGTATCTATATTTTTTAAATGTCTTATGTGCGAGAAAAAAAAGGACAGAAATGAGGCAAAAAAAAACAAGTGTGAGAAAATAATGGGAGAAAACGTGTAGCAAAAAACACATGTGGGGAAAAATAGATGGAAAAATGGAGCGAAAAACAAATGTGAGAAAAAAAGAGTAAAAAATGGGACAAAAACAAGTATAAGAAAAAAAAGGGACAGAAAATGCGCCAAAAATAAGTGTGAGAAAAAAGGGATGAAAAGCGAAGCAAAAAGCATAAGTGCAAAAATTTTTAAGAAAATATAGGGCGAAAAACAAGTCTGACAAAAAAATGGGACAAAAAACAAGTGTGAAAAAAAGGGGCAGAAATGAGGCAAAAAAATCAAATGCGAGAAAAAAAAGGGGAAAAAAGTGAAGTTAAAAATAAGTGTAAAAAATGGAGGAAAAATGGATTACAATACAAATGTTTGAATAAAAGGTGGGGAAAAAGTGTTGCTTAAAATCGCAAATGGGAAAAAATTAAAGGAAAAGAAATTGGTAAAAACGAGTAAGAAAAGAGAGAAAAAATGGAACAAAAGACAAGTATGAGAAAAAAGGGGCAAAAATAAGAAAAAAATTGGGGAAAAAAGTGGGACACGAAACAAAAGTACAAAATAAATGAAAGAAATATGGAACAAAAATAAGTGTGATAAAAAAGGATGGAGAAAATGGCACAAAAAATAAATGTGAAAAATGGGGGAAAATGGATCAAAATACAAGTATGAGAATAAAAAGAAAACAGGAAAAAGTGGGGCAAAAAACACAAATGAGAAAAAATGAAAGGAAAAGAAATTAGGCAAAAAAAAGTGTGAGAAAAATAAAAAAAAGTGGAACAAAAAACACAAGTGTAAAAAAAATTATAGGACAAAAATAGGGCGAAAAACAAGTGTGAGAAAAAAAGGAGCGAAAAATGCGACAAAAAGCAAGTGTGAGAAAAAAAGGAAAAGAAAATGGCACAAAAAATAAATATGAGACAAAAGGGAGAAAAAAGTGGAACAAAAAACACAAGTGTAAAAAACATTGAAGGACAAAAATAGGGCGAAAAATAAGTGTGAGAAAAAAAGAGCGAAAAATGCGACAAAAAAACAAGTGTGAGAAAAAAAGGGCAGAATAGAGGCAAAAAAACAAGTGTGAGAAAAGAATGGGAGAATAAGTGGAGCAAAATGAGAAAAAAAAGAAGTATAAGAAAAAAAGGGACATAAAAAGGGATGAAAAGTGAAGCAAAAAACATAAATGCAAAAAATGGAAGAAAAAATAGGGAGAAAACCAAGTGTGACAAATAAAATGGAAAAAATGGGATAAAAAACAAGTGTCAGAAAAAAAGGAACACAAATGAGGCAAAAAAAATCAAGTGTGAGAAAAAAATTGGGGAAAAACTGAAGCCAAAAACTAGTGTGAAAAATGGAGTAAAAATGGATCAAATTACAAATATGAGAATAAAAGGAGGGGAAAAAATGCGGAAAAAAAATCACAAATGAGACAAAAAATAAGTGAGAACAAAATTGGGAGAAAAAGTGAGACACGAAACAGAAGTGCGAAATAAATGAAGGAAAAATAAGTCTCAAAATGCAAGTGCAAGAATAAAAAGAGGAGACAAGTGTAAAAAAAAAAGAAAAAGAAAATAGGGAAAAATAAATAAATATGAGACAAAAGAGAGAAAAAAGTGGAGCAACAAACACAAGTGTAAAAAACATTGAAGGACAAAAATAGGGCGAAAAATAAGTGTGAGAAAAAAAGAGCGAAAAATGCGACAAAAAGCAAGTGTGAGAAAAAAAGGACAAGAAAATGGGACAAAAAATAAATATGAGACAAAAGGAAGGAAAAAGTGGAGCAAAAAACACAAGTTTAAAAAAATTGAAGGACAAAAATGGTGCGAAAAACAAGTGTGAGAAAAAAGAGCGAAAAATGCGACAAAAAGCAAGAGTGAGAAAAAAATCAAAGAAAATGGAACAAAAAATAAATATGAGACAAAAGGGATTAAAAAGTGGAGCAAAAAACACAAGTGTAAAAAAATGAAGGACAAAAATAGGGCGAAAAACAAGTGTGAGAAAAAAAGAGCGAAAAATGCGACAAAAAGCAAGTGTGAGAAAAAAAGGACAAGAAAATGGGACAAAAAATAAATATGAGACAAAAGGAAGGAAAAAGTGGTGCAAAAAACACAAGTGTAAAAAAAATTGAAGGACAAAAATAGGGCGAAAAACAAGTGTGAGAAAAAAGAGCGAAAAATGCGACAAAAAGCAAGTGTGAGAAAAAAAGGACAAGAAAATGGGACAAAAAATAAATATGAGACAAAAGGAAGGAAAAAGTGGAGAAAAAACATAAACGTAAAAAAAATTGATGGACAAAAATGGTGCGAAAAACAAGTGTGAGAAAAAAAGAGCTAAAAATGCGACAAAAAACAAGAGTGAGAAAAAAAGGAAAAGAAAATGGCACAAAAATAAATATGAGACAAAAGGGAAGAAAAAGTGGAGCAAAAAACACAAGTGTAAAAAAATGAAGGACAAAAATAGGGCGAAAAACAAGTGTGACAAAAAAAAAGAGCGAAAAATGCGACAAAAAAAAAGTGTAAGAAAAAAAGTAAAAGAAAATGGGACAAAAAATAAATATGAGACAAAAGGAAGGAAAAAGTGGAGCAAAAAACACAAGTGTAAAAAACATTGAAGGACAAAAATAGGGCGAAAAAAAGGAGCTAAAAATGCGACAAAAAGCAAGAGTGAGAAAAAAAGGAAAAGAAAATGGCACAAAAATAAATATGAGACAAAAGGGAAGAAAAAGTGGAGCAAAAAACACAAGTGTAAAAAAATGAAGGACAAAAATAGGGCGAAAAACAAGTGTGACAAAAAAAAAGAGCGAAAAATGCGACAAAAAAAAGTGTAAGAAAAAAGTAAAAGAAAATGGGACAAAAAATAAATATGAGACAAAAGGGAGAAAAAAGTGGAGCAAAAAGCATAAACGTAAAAAAAATTAAAGGACAAAAATGGTGCGAAAAACAAGTGTGAGAAAAAAAGAGCGAAAAATGCGACAAAAAGCAAGTGTGAGAAAAAAAGGACAAGAAAATGGGACAAAAAATAAATACGAGACAAAAGGGAGGAAAAAGTGGAGCAAAAAGCATAAACGTAAAAAAAATTGAAGGACAAAAATGGTGCGAAAAACAAGTGTGAGAAAAAAAGAGCTAAAAATGCGACAAAAAACAAGAGTGAGAAAAAAAGGAAAAGAAAATGGCACAAAAATAAATATGAGACAAAAGGGAAGAAAAAGTGGAGCAAAAAACACAAGTGTAAAAAAATGAAGGACAAAAATAGGGCGAAAAACAAGTGTGACAAAAAAAAGAGCGAAAAATGCGACAAAAAAAAAAGTGTAAGAAAAAAGTAAAAGAAAATGGGACACAAAATAAATATGAGACAAAAGGGAGGAAAAAGTGGAGCAAAAAACACAAGTGTAAAAAAAATTAAAAAACGGCGAAAAACAAGTGTGAGAAAAAAAGGAGAAAAATGGGTCAAAATAACGAGTGTAATTGATCCTCCACATTTGTTTATTTGCTCTTTATTCATCATCTTTGCACTCCTCCAGATCAACTATTCTTTTTTTTATGGCTTGTTATTATTCTTTACATTTGTTTTTTAGAAATGAAATAACTATCCAAATTCTTGTTTATCTATATCCATATTTTTCTATTTTCATCATTATTTATTTCTGTTCTTTATTCTAGTATTTCCTTATTTTTTTCTTGATCGCCTTCTAGCATTTCTTGGATCATTTAACATTTCTCCTCCTTTCTGTCCATTTCTTATCTTCATATAATGAGGCATTTTTTATTAATTATTTTTAAATCAAAATAAAAATAAACCAAATTCAAATATGTCATCAATTTCCATAATGTGCTTTATTTCGTACTACTTTATTATTGTGTTTTTATTGCTTAGTTTCCAACTACACAAAGGTGTACTTTATGCCCGTGCGGGTATAAAGATAAATCATATTTTTTTAAATATTTATAATGTGGATACAATAACGAACTAGTATGACATAAAAGTTTGTATGCACCTCGGGTATAAATAAATGTGTAGTCCTCAAGGGCATAAAGATCTATTTATACGCTTTCTACATAAATAACTATTGTGAGTTACTTTAATCTTACAAGATAATATATAAATTCATAATTCTAATAAATATTTGTAGTTACTAAAACTAATTGCTATTGAGTACTGTGTGGCATTACAACTCAACTTGTTACAATACAAAATTGACAGCGTTGTACTTTCAAGGAGGGTGCGAAAGTAGTTAGCGCGACGGTACCACACGGTACTACGAACGAGGAGACACTTTTACGACGCGATGAGGACTAGCAGACACGTATGTTCCCATGGCGCGATCGCGATGCCCCCCTGGTCATCACGAGACCTAGGGAACCCTCTCGGACTGTTCTGGTACTACTTTTAGTGGTTCCGCTTTAGGCCACTCGTTGTTAATTGTGTGTATTAGACTCTTATGGGTTTATCGTGCACTCGCCGGGTACTCTGTTCGGCTCTTTTTAGATTCGGAATGTGATGTTTTTCCCACAACCGATATCATTTTTATCAATTTTTTTTTTAACCCAAGTATGAGAAAATTTTGTTCCGACATTTTTTAATAAATGTATGCCTATAAATTTTAACAAATAATGTTGGCAATTAGTCTTCAATGTTAATAACATTTAAATAAGTAAACAATGTAAAACTTACTTTGTCAGCGTTTCTAAAGACGATGTGTAGATGGTGCCACCGACATCAATGTGTACGGGGGCTGTATACCTTGAGGCGGCTGCTACACAGGGAATCCCCGTGATTTTGTTGTAATTGACGGCAGGGGGCGTTGGGGACGATGAATTTGACATGGTTGGTGACGTTGCCGGTGAAGTACTAGGGGACATCAGCCTGTAATTTTTAAGACTGAATTAGCACCCCATGATTTTTACAACACAAACTATTAATTAACTAAATGTTCGATAGATGGCGTAAAAATTTAAATGTTTATTATCCTCCAATAACCTTGCTTAGTTGCCAGATGTAACGACCGCCGAACGGTTTTAATTTTGAGTGAAATTGGGATATTAGTGACCATCAGGTACCTAAATAGAAGATTTTTATGACACCATTAAACTTGCCTGGCCAAAAACTACTGACCTATAAACCGATATATAAACTTGCCTGTGAATGTTAGGTAATATCTTTTAAAATTTTTTTTCAATATTTTTATTTAAATCTGTACCTGATTTGTATGGTAAATAATTTTTTAAAAATTTTTTTCTCAAAATAAATAACCTCGGTTTGATTTATATTATCATTTTCTTCAGTACGTACCAAGTCTTTAATTTTTTGAAAATTATTTGTTAGTTACAAAAATTTTATTTGTTCTAGTTTTTTTTCATTTTTCTCATTTTTTGTTTTTTCTGTTTTTGTGTTTTTTTCTTTCGTTTTTTAATCTTTTCTCATTTCTTCTGATTATGGCAATTATTTGCGACTTTTTTGAATTTCTTGGCGAGTTTTTGCAATTTATATCAGTTTTTTGAATTTTTTCATTTTTTATGGTTGTTCTTTAGTTTTTGCGACGTTTTTCGATTTTTCTCGCTTTTCACTCATTTTTCTGATTTTTTTTTCAGTTTTTTTTCTGATTTTTTTCGATTTTTTCTGATTTTGTTCTGTTTTTCTTTTCTATTTTTTTCGCTTTCTAATTTTTTCTCTATTTTTCTTATTCCTTTGATTTTTTTGATAAAATTTATATTATATGTTACAATTTTATTTTTCATTTTTTCCCAATATTTTCTAATTTCTTTCTCATTTTTTTTTCTTTTTTTTTCAAAGTTTCTGATTTTTTCGATTTTTTCTAATTTTGTTCTGTTTTTCTTTTCTATTTTTTTTTCGTTTTCTAATTTTTTCTCATTTTTTCTTATTCCCTTGATTTGTTTTTGATAAAATTTATAAATTTTACAATTTTATTTTTCATTTTTTCCTAAAATTTTCTAATTTCTTTCTCAATTTTTTTTTCTTTTTTTCATACTTCTTTTTTTTAATTTTCTGTTTTTTTTTTCAGTTTTTTTCGATTGTTTTAATTGTTTCTTATTTTTTATGATTTTTTATTTTTTTTATTTTTTTCAATTTTTTCTAATCTCTCCTCATTTTTTCTCATTGTTCTGTTTTTCTATTCTTTTTTTTTCTCATTTTTTTTATTTCATTGATTTTTTGCGATATTTTTGTCATTTTTTTATGATTTTGTTGCGGTTTTTTGCTATTGTTTTACGATTTTTTTTGAAATTTTTCGATTTCTTGCGTTTTTCAGCCTTATTTTTTCGTTTTTTTGCGATTTTTAGGGTAATTTTGGCGGTTTTTCTTTTCGGTTTTGTGATTTCTTCATTTTCCGTATTTTACAATTTTATATTTCATTTTGTTCAAAATATTTTCTAATTTCGCTTTCAATTTTTTCCAAAGGTTTTATTTTTTTTTTTTAAATTTTTGTCCAATTTTTTATGTTTTTTTGCAATTTATATCAATTTTTTTGAATTCTCATTTTTATTTTTTATGGTTATTTTTCTCGCTTTTTTGTCATTTTTCTGTTTTTTTTTTATTTTTTTCGATTGTTTTCTAATTTTTCCTTGTTTTTTCTCATCGATCTGTTTTTTTTTCTATTTTTTTCGCTTTCCAATTTTTTGCTCTTTCTTTGTGGTTTTGTAATTGTTTTTTTGCGACTGTTTTGCGATATTTTGTGATATTTTTTGATTTCTTGCGTTTATTCCCTATTTTACAATGTTATTTTTCATTTTTTCCCAATATTTTCTAATTTCTCTCTCAATTTTTTTTAAAACTCTTGTTTTTTTTTAATTTTACCGTTTTTTTCATATTTTTTTAAATTTTTTTCGATTGTTTTAATTATTTCTCGTTTTTTTTCATTTTTATGATTTTTTGTTTTTTTTTCTGTTTTTTTTAAAAAATTTTTTCAATTCTTTCTAATCTCTCCTCATTTTTTCTCATTGGTCTGTTTTTCTATTATAAATATTTCATTAATTTTTTTGCGATATTTTTATCATTTTTTTTGTGATTTGTTGCGTTTTTTTTCAATTGTTTTTACGATTTTTTGTGAAATGTTTTGATTTCTTTAGTTTGTTTAGTCTTTTTTTTTCGTTTTTTTGCTTTTTTTTCGGATTAGTGATTTCTTCATTTTTTCCGTATTTTACAATTTAGTTTTCATTTTTTCCCAATATTTTCCAATTTCTCTCTCAGTTTTATTGAAAGTTTTTGTTTTTTGTTTTTAATTTTTTTTCCGATTTTTTCTTTTTTTTCAAATTTTTTCTGTTCTAATTTTTGTGAAAAAATATTAAAAATAGCGTCCCAAATTTCGAACTTTGAAATCTAGTCACCATAATTTTAATTCTAAAAGAAACCTAATTTTTATTAGGTATTATACTAAAATAGTAATTTTAGAAGCATTTTAAAAATATTGGAACAGAGATATAAATTTTCTATTAAAATATAAAATTTCCTTTTTTCTGCTACTTAAAAATATGACGGCAACATTACGTTACGTAGGCATGCATTATATACCCCAAAATAATTATTTTGCAGGTGGTGCCATCTATAAAAAAGTATGTGAACTGTAAAATTGACAGAATAACAGGTCTCTGATGTGTTTTTGGTGATGTTCTATAGTTCAAATTATAAATTTTTGAACATATAAGATTATTTTTCACTTTTCAATATATTCAGGAACTAATTTAATACCATTAGAACATTATAAAAGCAAATTCGCATATATTTCTTGCCTGGATAGTCCGTCTTATATGTTCAAAAATTTCCCTATTCTTATCCATTTGCTAACGCCGCCCTAAGAACGCTGAATTTTATAATAAATATATTCTAAAGTAAATGATTTACTACAGTGAGTACACTGTTGCCAGTAAACTTAATTCAAAATATAATCTTTATCATGAAAATGTCTACATTGTCTTTAGTTACATTACTTAGTTTAGTACATATTGAATAGTCCTCGTATACTATTTCATGAATTATAATACGGGGATAGGTTAATATATTTGAATTAAATAACGTTTAAAAGTACTTTAATAAAATCTAACAATTTTGACAATAGTTATTTGCCTAATAAGTGCGGAAAGTGGTACTTTTCCGCACGACATAATACGGTAAAAAATTCTATTTTTCCTTTTCTATACTTCTTTTTTGTTAATTTAAATTCATTTATAGGATTTAAAACTACATTATTTTTGATTTTTATTAAACAATTGAAACTATTTGTTAAATACAAAAAAATATTTAAGTACTCACCTCATTTTAATTTGGGCACTGGGAAACATGTTTCGATTTGTTAAGTCTTTAGGCTCTTTTTCCAAGTCATTCCGAATATCAGTCTTTTTTCTGTAAAAAAAATTACAATTAATAAAGTAACTAACAATAGTTATTTATGTACCAAGGATATAAATAGATCTTTATGCCCTGATATGTCATATTAGTCCGTTATTGCATCCACAATAATAAAGATTAAAAAAAAAACTGTTTTTTGTCTTTATACTCGCGCGGGCCATAAAGTGCACTTTATGTAATTGGTAACTAAGCAATAAAAACACAATAATAAACTAGTATGTAATAATAAAAATAAAAATACACTTCTTCGTTTAAAATAAATAATGTCTATCTCTTTTTCTTAAAATTTACGTATTACACTGTTAAAAACAGACTCGTCTTTTCTTCGACACGTATTTTTCCCATAACATGAACAAGACTTAACAAGCAAAAAATCTAAGAAAAAAAAATGGTCGTCCTCGTCCGCAAGGATAGTTCTGCAAACCGATAACTCCTTTTAAAGGATAACAAACTGCCACAAGCAAGACGAGAATATATTGTAATGTTCGTTCATATAATCGTAGAGATATTTTTCTAAAAGGAAATCCATTATTGTAATAGTTTTAAATGTGACGAGCGCGCCTAACCAAAATGGCGTCACTTCACCTTATCTCCTAGTCACGACCTTATATTTGTTAAAGTTTATTGGATTTGATCGACGACATAGACAGGGCGTAACAAAGAAGAATTCAAATTTATATTATGCAAGGTATTTATTTAAAAAAACACCCTATATATTTGGACCGTTGGTTTTCGATAATTTTGAAGATATCGTTACCACCATCGACATCTACTCATATAC
Source organism: Neocrepidodera transversa (assembly GCA_963243735.1). Taxonomy (NCBI): domain Eukaryota; kingdom Metazoa; phylum Arthropoda; class Insecta; order Coleoptera; family Chrysomelidae; genus Neocrepidodera; species Neocrepidodera transversa. The sequence continues at coordinate 7,808,856 of OY725349.1, read as the reverse complement.
CTGTCTTACCCGTATATATGGTTGTAATAATTTTTTGGCTCGAAAAGAGTGAGAGATAGTCCGAAACATTGTTTTATCTCTTTCTCTCGAAGTACCATAATTCTTACCCCTGAGCATGTCCATGAGTATATGTCAATCAGAGACCATTAAAGCTTCACTAGTTGTAGTATTCTATAGATTTTGTTTGGTTTGTGCGGGGAAAGAGAAGATGAGGTGAGACGCACCAAGAGATGCCACTGAATCAGTAGCGTGCCGTTGGTTTAAAAGGGTTTTAATTTTTTGGTTTAGTCATTGTTTATATCGACATATTTATGTTTAAAAATTTTTAACGAACTTACAGTTCGTCATTTAATAATGTACTCTACATTTCTTTTGACTATTTCTGTCTATTTATTCATAGTTATTTAGCAATAAACGGTTCGTTTATTCGGTTACTCTTTATGTGAAAAGAGATCTGTCAATTCTGTCAAATGTTATTCGCGTAATAAAATCAACTCGTGGGGTTATTCCTTCTTCGTTACCAAACAAACTAATCTGGAACTGGAAATGAAAAAATGTCGGATTCAGGTGTGAAGAATAAATATTTCGTCATTTGATCTGTTGGAAAAACATCAAAACTTAAAGTTTTCATGAGGTCGTATTTGGTCAGAATTCCAAGAAACAAAAGAAAAAGAAGAAGAGTTTTATTTTATTGGATCAAAGGTTTGTATTTAGAATTTTAGTATTATTGGCGCTAAATCGCTGATGGAATAGTCTTACAGATTTTTAATCTTCATTGGTTTATCTGAAATAAATAAAATATTGGGTAATGGGAGTGATTTTTTTTAGTTCATTCTTACCAGTTTCGGTCCATTATATCTTTTATTAATTTTTGAATATTGATAATTAGACACTGGAAGGGTCTATCTAGGAAAGGATCCGTTTTTAATCACAAATAAATTAGTATGAATGAAAAACTTATGGAAACTGTGGAATTCACCATTAAATCATCATTTACAAATATATTGAGATAGGTTTTCCTATCTTCAAGATTTTCTTCTATTCCTTAACTGCCTTGAGATTTAAAGGAAAAAATGAAATCGGAAAACAGCACTATATTGGGTGGTGTAGAAAACTACAAAGACCGCTAACGATTTTGTTTCATGTAATCAGGTAACTCTTTGACTGTATCCTGTTTCAGTTTCAGAGATGAGACATTTTCCAGAGCGAGGTAATTGGGGTTTTGCTGGAGGATATTTTATATGTATTTTGTACCAGAAGTATATTGCATCTGTCAAGTTTCAGCTCAATCTGATTATTTTAGGGAAAGTTAAAAAACCTAGTAGGTGTGGACCCAATGGGGTCACCGTAATCCAAAAACTCGCCCCGGTGTCGACAGAATAGGGTCACATTTGCCAAGTTTCATCTCAATCTGATTACTTCAGAGATAGAAAGAAAAACCCAGTGGATGGACCCAACGGGGTCACTCAGACCTAAAACTCGTCCCGGTTCACGTCGCCAAGTTCTGCGTAACCTTCTCCCTATGCATTTGCCAAGTTTCAGTTCAATCTGATTATTTCAGAGAAAGAAAGAAAAACCCAGTGGGGGGACTCGACGGGGTCACTGAGACCCAAAACTCGTCCCGGTTCATGTCGCCAAGTTCTGCGTAACCTTCTCCCTATGCATTTGCCAAGTTTCAGTTCAATCTGATTATTTCAGAGAAAGAAAGAAAAACCCAGTGGGTGGACCCAACGCCACACGTGGCCAAGGTCTATGTGGCCTTCTCCCTACACGTTTGCCAAGTTTCAGCTCAATCCGAATATGTCGAAGAAAAAATCGAAGAGCCCAAATCTTTCACTAAACCGGATACCGTCCTATGTAGATAAATAACAGAACGGGCTATATTCACTGGTCGGAATTACTGCCAATAATAAGCATATTTCAAAATGCCTATTTAATTTTAAAATATATTAGGAGCCCGCCCTATTCAATATCTAATCACAGAAAAGCGGGATAGTGCCACGTTGCCAAGTTGAGTCATTCAATGTATGTTCATTTGACTTTTTTTTTTTGGTTTGTAAATGTATTAAGTTGTATTTATGTGACATTATGGCGTTTTCCATTGGCAAAACTACGGTGCACTAAAACTGAACTGAGTGCAAAATGTGTATTCCATTGGTTACTCTATACCAATATTTCATATTCCGTTGGATAACTAGTGCAGGCAAAGTTACACTGAGTGCATTTTTTCCTCACCTGCTCAGGAGCTGGTGTCCAGTGTAGTGCAATAGTGCAAAATGTAAAATGGAGAAGAATGATAAGCAACTTATTTTTTATTATTATCATCTTCTTCGGATAATAGAGATTTAGACATTTAATTTTTTCATAATAAATCAAAGGTCTGCATAGGTTACGATAAATGTACGAAATCTAAAATTTGGTAACCATCTGTGTAATATTTTATTTTATATCAAATGACACTTAATGTGTTTCGAATTTTTTAGGGCTTCCAAACAGTTTGAGGGTAATAAAATTTTATAATCCTTGTTAAGTCTTAGGTACCGAAAGGGTACCTAGAAACTACATTTGTTGTCGAAGGTTGAAGGTATACTTATTATTTTTTATCATTGTTAACGTTATAAAAGTTTGCAATTTTAAACAATAGAAAGATTATAAATTCGACTTTAAAACAATAATTACTCATCAGAAAAATTACTATAATTTATGACATTGAAATTTAGTAATTGATTGAATAAGAATAAAAAATAAATAAATAAATCATCACGCATTTAATAATTACGAGACAAATGGTTACGAGATGAGACCGAGACTGAAACGAGACTTATTTTTTTCTCAACTAACGAGACCGAGACGAGATTTTTGAAATTCTTGCCTTATCTAGTCTCGTGTGAAGCCCTAAGTGCATGTCAATGGAAATGCCATTAGGTTTCGTTATTATACGGTCACGTCTGTCAATGTTATTGTTATTCCTATTGTAGAAAGACTATGGAGATGTTCAAAAATTTTCTAGTGGGATAGAAAAAAGATAACAATATAATCTCGTGTTATTAGAGAACCTCCTCCGTAATAGACATTTTCAATATTTTTTTCTGCTTTATTTGGAACTTAAAATATAAGCACATTTTTCGTCATCTTATTTCATATCACTTTCAATGCATAAATGGCTTAAAATAAAATAATAAGTTCACTTTTCACCCTTATAAACAAACGGAATTGGTTTATTCACACCTCGAGTGGTTGAAACTGTCAAAGATAGATGTCGGGGTTTTCCTATATTCTAAAGTTTGTTCAGTGACCCCATTTGAATGTCTTAAATAACTTCAAAAATCAGATCAAATTTTACGTCACTTTTGATTTTGACACATTTGACATTTATGTAGCGATATTGTCAGAAATAACAGTTTATATTGAAATTAGTTGATTATTTCCAACGGGAAAAAGATGCCGGAAAGACTCTTTTGCCCTTGACTACAGTTTGTGAGATAAGTATAAAAATACATACCATTAAAAGCATAAATAATAAAGGAAAATAGTTTATCATATATCTGTTAGTATATATTAAATTATTTTCCATATGAATTAAAAAAAAAGTTTTTCTTTTTGGTTCTCATAAGAATTTATCACTTTGAAAACCTAGCTTAAGAAAAAACATAACCTTTATGAATCGAATGTCAAACTGTTATTACGTTATTTTGTGACGTAGGTGTCAGGGATCGCTGAACAAACTTTACATCTAACCCTTCTTCTTCTTCTTCTCCTTTTAGGCCTCAGCTGCCTGGGCTATTCGGCCTATCTAACCCTATAATTGACAATTGACAGCTTCATATTTCAATTGACAGCTCGAATGTTGCCTGTGTATTAGTAAATGCGTAATCCAACGTTGCCAGTTTAAGTTTATATCTTGGATATTTTTGTTGGTTCGTATCTGAACTAAAACAAAATCTAATAATACAATTTATGATTTTTATGAAAAGAAATAATGGATATTCGTGAGTCGACTTAATGATCTGGTCACCCACACGCACGTGTTCACCGAACACGAATAATCCAAACCAATAAAAGTTGAATAAGCAGAAAAACGTTTCAGTGATAATTGCCACTCGTAAAGATTAAAATTTCCCTAAAGATATTTTAAGTAGCCCATAAAGCTTCGACGTACGATCACTAAATCAAATGTCCTGTTATCTTTAAGGAGTAATTTGGTTCCAGGGCAATCCAACATGGACACCACCATTGGCGTAACCGAATACAAATTGGTTAAGTTAAAGATAACAATAATAAAATTGGTATCCGAGTTTGTATTAGGTTTAAAATTTAACAATAAATGAAAAACCATTTCCTGGTAGTACTAACCATTTTGCAGAATGGTTAGGAACGAATTTTATAAGTGACAACGTGTTACTTCCATTTCTTTGCTACCGGTTAAACACTTTACCGATATTATTGTACTTTATAGCCATTATTCGACAGATTTACACATCCACAAGAGATATCCACTTATCTCTTCTTACCGATGGTAGAAAATATTACAATATTTATAGTGCATTAACAATCGCCTTGGCATAAGTGTATCTGGGTAAAATATTACCGCACAGGTGGTCTGTATAGATATACCATATTGGGTGGTAGAATTTATCGATACACTTTCGTTGGTATTCTCAATTACCTTCATTTCGTTCTACAGATGACTTTCATACCTAATATATATTATTTTTAATCTGCGTTCTACATTGAAATATTGGGACATATTAAAAAAAATTTCAGGAATGAAATATATGAAATTACCTAATAATAAATAAAATAAATAAAGTTAATAAAAAAAAAATCGGCTATGTCACCCCAGAACTTTACCGGTTCGACCGTAGAGAATATGTTATTTCTTATTATTATTTTAATTACAAAATACTAAGCATTACATTAATTAATGGAACACATTAAAAATAGCGAGCCGATGGTGAATACGTCTACCAAATTGATATTTCAATGTTGATAATGGTATAAGCTGGCGCATGCGCATGTTTTATATCACACTGCTACAATTATGATCTCCTAAAATCATGTGTGAAAACTATTGGGAATTCGGGAAAATTTTTCATACAATAGTTGTAGGGAATTTTATGCTTTACAACTTTGCACTGAAACATTTTGTACACTAAAGAGCATAATTTACCTCCAATTTTAAAAAAATGGAATATCCTAAATATGTATTTTTTTCGCCATCTAGCGGCGAAACTATGAGGAATTCGATTAAAAGTTAAACATAAAAGTTAAAGAAAATTTGATGCTTTACAACTTTGCACAAGAAAATTTTGCATTAAAATGCATTTTTTGTCCTCAAAATCAAGAAAAACTAGAGAAAACCTACATGCAGATTTTTTACGCGCCCTCTAGTGGCGCAACTATTGGAAATTCTGGAAAAAGCTTGAGACAAAATTTGTAGGTAATTTTATGGTCTAAAACTTTGTACCACAACATTTTGCACTAAAGTGTATTGTTTGTCCTCAAAATCAAGAAAAACTAGAGAAAACCTACATGCAGATTTTTTACGCGCACTCTAGTGGCGCAACTATTGGAAATTCTGGAAAAAGCTTGAGACAAAATTTGTAGGTAATTTTATGGTCTAAAACTTTGTACTACAACATTTTGCACCAAAGTGTATTGTTTGTCCTCAAAATCAAGAAAAACTAGAGAAAATCAACATACACATTTTTTACGCGCCTTTTAGTGGCGCAACTATTGGAAATTCTTAAAAAAGTTTTACACAAAAGTTGTACGGAATTTTATGCTCTAAAAATTTGTACTACAACATTTTGTCCTAAAGTGTATTTTTTGTCCTCAAAATCAAGAAAAGCTAGAGAAAACCTACATGCACATTTTTTACGCGCAGTCTAGTGGCGCAACTATTGGAAATTCTGGAAAAAGCTTGAGAAAAAAGTTGTAGGGAATTTTATGCTCTAATACTTTGTACGACAATATTTTGCACTAAAAACTATTGTTTGTCCTTAAAATTTAAAAAAGAGTAAAAAATTCTTACATTTGTATTTAATCAATGTCGGTCTAGAGGACCTTCTACTTTACCAATTTAAACCAAAAACTAATGGTCGCATTTGAGGCACACACCGACCCTTCATACCAAATTTCAGCATGATTGGTCAAACGGTTCGGCACTTATCGTGGAAGATTACACACAGACAGACCATACGCTGAAAATGGTTTCAATCTTCTTGGGGGACCTCAAAATTGATATTTCCATCGATATCTCGATTTTTTTTTGCTCGTTCACCTTACTTTCCATTTGATGGGTCCGGGAAAGTAAAAAATGCCTTACCCAATGAAGCTAAAAAGAAAAGACAAAAAAGAAACAAGATAGAAGAATAATCCAAAAAATAATAGATATTCCAGAAGAAAATAATACAAATGAAACTACTATTGAAAAAATGAAACTACTATTAAAAAAGCCAAGAACACACTGATAATGAGGACGAAAATTGTAGAGATGAAACATAAAATAAAAATGAATGATAATGAATAAAATACAAAATAATGAAGAAAATAATGATGAAAATAATAAAAAAAATGATGCAGAAAATAATAAAAAAAACAATGAAGAACGTAATAAAGAAAATATTGAAGAAAATAATAAAAATATCAAAAATTTAAAAGATGATATGAAGGTCGATTAAAAAGTTGAATAAAGAGACTAAAGAAATGAAAAAAAAAAATAATAGAGAATTTTTTGAAGAAAACAAAAACAAAAATAGTAGAAACATATATTGGAGTAGTAGAAGAAAAATTTGGTAAACGAAAAAACCGATATTAAAGTATATATGTTGAAAATAAAAATAAAAGAAATAATAAATAATTATAAATCATTAATAAACAAACAAATCTTAACAAATGGCCATTAATAAAGGTATGTCCACTTATACCTACTTTAAAAATCATAAATCATAATGTTGTCAAACAGAAGCGCTCAGGCGCCATTGCATTGACTTTCTACCAGTCTTTTGTATAACGATGTTCTCGCTGAGAATAGTCAGCATGCAAGGTTCTTTCCTTTAATCAATTAAATCTTATTTATCAATTCAAAAAAGTCCATAAAAATTTGTAAAATTTAGAAAGGTTACAAAAATATATTAGTGAGACTAGTTTTGTTCAATTATAAGAAGATGAACGTCATATTGATAAAAAAATGGTAAATACATTTTGATTAAACACAAATCAGGTATACCATAAGAGAAAAATTTAAATTGTAAAATATAAACATTTAATGTTATCTTCGAAGTGGTAGAAAATAAAAACCAAGTGAGCCGAACACGAAGAAGAATGTAAAAAGGGGGTACCGGTCACGGTGGTCAGGTTGGTTAAGGCCTTTATATTTGGTCGATGTCCAAGTTGTGCGTGGGTTCGAATCCAATTGAAATTCAAACGGAAAAAATACTTTGGGCAAGTGCAAAAAGATATTTGTGCCATGCGCAGTTCCATTCATCAGACCGGATGAGATCGGTTATCTCGTGGAACTGATAAGGGTTGGTGGTACAGTAATACACTTGCTAGTCTTTAGATCACTACGGCATAGTCCGGGGTTTAGGGTGATCGAGTAGTTCTGGTACCATAAAAAAGAGATTAAAATAAAAAGCAAGCAAGTAACAAGGGGGTGGAAATTTTGAAAAAAGGAAACCACAACGGTGGTAGTTCGTTTGATTAATACAGAATGGAAGAAAACAAAATCAATTTTCTAGCTTCAAAAGCACAATTATAAGTCAGAAAATTGTGATTGAAATTCTGTTGATCAAATTTGGAATAATTTACTACGGCAGTTGACTAATCGAAGGACCAGAGCAATTAGCAAAACTGTTCAATTATTATTTTTAGCAACCAAAATTAACGTGAATTGTAAGTGCTATTTTTTCACACATTTATTTATATTAAAAATAATTATTACAAATACTTAACAATTCACTGCTATCACTCACTATTTACTTTCTATACTAATTATGTACAATAATCTTGTGAAATCTCAGAAATATGCTATTTTATTTGTTATAAAATAGGCGCGGTCAAAACTCCATTTTTTATTTATAATGGACTAACCCATTTGAATGGTTAAATACGACTGCCTCGTTTAAAAAACGATGAAACAATGCCATTATTTAGCGGTTAGGTTATATTTCTCAATCTATCTATTCCAGACGAACGTGATCGGGTGAGAATTTGAATGAATCTCATTGGTTTAAATCTGTTGGATCGATGTATGTCCACATTTTTTACCAGATTAGAATATAGTTTTTAAGATAACTTTGTCGTCACCCATAAGAGAGAAAAAAAGGAAGATGTATGAATAAGGATAGATAATCACTAGATTAGAAAAGAAGGGACTTTGGGTACCAATCGCTCTTCCACCGCGATCTTTTCACATCTATTGTGGTTGTACTCTCCATTAGAGAACCTGTCTAGACTTGTCCTAGTTATTAGACTCCATAATCTAGTAATAGTTCTCCTGTATAGCATTCCGCTTTAGGCTTTTCTTCGCCGTATAGTAGAAACCTTAGCTTCACAGTAACAAAGTATATGTACTGCGGTTTCTTCTTCATCTTGACAAAACCTGCAAATGGCTTCCTCTGCCAGTCCTATTGTATTCATATATTTATTGAACCTAGATTGCCCTGTAAGAAGGCCTAATATTATTCTAGTAGTTCTTCTGTTCTAACTTAGTAGGTAATCTGTGAGATTTGGCGTTGGTCCTACGATGAACTATTTGTCTTGTGTCTGCCCTGGTGAGTTCTTCAACCACTCTTGAAACATATTTAGCTTCCATCGAATAATGGATGCCCTGACTATTGTCTTTGCAATGCCACAGAATGGTTCCGGTCCGATTAGAGATTGTGTTGCCCCTTTTCGTGCCAGTTTATCTGATTCTTTATTGCCCCGGTGCCCCTCATGTCCAGGTATCCAGCCTATTGTTACTACCAAGCTCAGTTAGGGCCTCCAAGCAGTTCCATACAAGTTTTGATTTAACTTGCGTGGAGCATAATGCTTTTAATGCTCCTTGGCTGTCTGAGTATATGGTTATAGCTAATCACTAACAAAAGTTGAATATTTCTAGGAATTTGAGTGACTTAAATATATGTTTGCAGTTTCTAAAAACGCAGTTGTGAAATAATTAAGATATTGGATATGATTTTAATATATTTATGTTTTTTTAGTGAAATTTATCCATCTGTGATAGGATTTTTATTAATTAACAAAAAATTAAAATTGTAGATAACACTCATAATCTTATGAAATGGCATGGTCTGCTAAAGCGCAGGTTTTTTGGTATCACTCATTTGATACGTAATCCATATAGAAAGGATTTTAAAAGTTTGACCAATGTATTTAGATTTTTGGCAACAGCATTTTTTGTTTTAGAAAACAGAAGCGAAAGAGATTTAAAATGTTTTTTTCTTAAGGGCTGAGTACCTACTACTGGTCACAACTTCGGGTGACGGATAGAAGAAATGCCAGGATTTCTTGGTTAGTGGTTAGAGTGAGAGATCAGCTATGCCAATCAAAGTTGTAAGGTAACGTTTTGCTTCCTGTCATTAGCTATTGCTATTTGTCCCCATATATTCAAACTTCCCGCCTGTTTTATGAAACAACACGTTCCCTTTTCATATTTTGAAAAACTCCTTATTTAGTTTTTTTTTTAAACGGTGCAGTGAACGCGTTATCGACAATTTTATAGGGCTGCGCGACAGGATGCTCCGCATGCGAAATGCTGCGCATGGTTCATTTAAAGGCGCCCCATACATAAAGCCTCATCATAAGTGACGTAATCCCCCACCTACAAGTGATACACGTGTTGTAGGGCTGCGTGACAGGGTGCTCCACGTGAGAGAGGCTGCGCAAGGTTCATTTAAAGCGCCCCCCATCTGTCAATCTTTGATGTGTCAATATAACAACCTTCGGAGTTTGTTGTAATTCCCCACCCGCCCATGTTGTAATGCCATAATCTTACAAATTCTTTTCTTCACGTGTGAGAGGAGTTTAGAGTTCATTGACAGCCAAAAAATGACGTAATTCCCCACCTGCCCATGTTGTAATGCCATAATCTTACAAATTCTTCTCTTCACGTGTGAGAGGAGTTCAGAGTTCATTGCCAGCCAAAAAATGACGTAATTCCCCACCTGCTAATCTTGCACGTGTTGTGAGTTCATTGACAGATAATAAATGAAGTAATCTCCCACCTCCCCTCATGTTGTAATGTCATCATAACCGCTAGTCTCCTCTTAGCTCAGGTCCCATTATGAGTGTTGTAATTCTTAATTGAATAAATATTTCAATAATATACGAAAATTGAAAACATGATAAGAGGTGTTCGTAAACAATTGGCGGAAACGTATGAGTTATTTACACATTAGTAGATGTTTTGGGTAGACAACCAATAATGTTTGTCTGTGGGTTGCATACTTTAAGGCGCTAAGGCACCGTATTATTTTATTTGGGTTGGTGACACTTAGGTGTTGGTGGGGATTAAAAAGAATAAGAGGTTAGGAAAGGGTTTTCAGCTGGGATATTATGTTGAAAAATGGAGTAAGATTAGGGTTGTAATTTTATATTTGTTTATGTGAGTTTATTTTATGAAATATAAAGAAATGTCCTCTGAGATTATTTCTCTCCATTATCCCAGTCTACAGCAGAAAGACTTCTCTACACCGCAGAAACCGAATCGCCCTTTTCGTCTAGAAATAATACGTTGCAGTCCAGGCCGATATGTAGACGATAATCGTGTTGTGACTCTAGATAGCCCAACTATTTTCTTCCTGGGTACTTATTGGGCTACAGGAAAGGAGTGGCGCTTGATCTATCATTTTCCAACACCACCAATAATCATGGTACAAGAACCAAATAGGAATATTGTACAGAAAAATAGATGGAACACGCCTAGATACATACTGTTGTAATAGGAAATTTTTTTTATGTAAAAAGTGGTTCTTCTACCCTGTATATGAAAGTTTATTTAAAATCTCGCAAGGTGGTCCCTAAACTATACAAAAGTACAAACAGTTTAAGCCAGTTCTTGTCGAGATTTTCGGTTCGTTACCCTTCGACCGTATTTACATACGTAATTATTGAAGTTATCTGGTTTTAGTTAACGACATATTGTTATTTTCGACACCTACGCCTACATGAGTGATCCGAATAAATAGGGGCAAGGTAAAATTGACGGAGCGAAGAGAAGTTCAAGGAATCAAGAATGAATAATGTCGGTGAAAGAAGTGACATTCTATTCTGGCAGAAGATTTTTAAATGTAGTAATCGTTTGAAAATCTGATGCAATTGTGTTACACAAGAATATGGAAACATTAAAAAATACACTTATACAGTTCTTATACAGGGTGGAACAAATGTTATGTTCGTTTTGTTATGGAGTGTTTATACAAAACACTTTAGAATTTAGTAAAAATAAAATATATATTAACTGTATTGTACAAATTCAAAATAATTCTTGTTTTTGATCAGAATATATAACGATGATGATAAACTTAACAATAATAGTAATAATGTCACTAAAATTGTCCCTCGCGACTATTTAAGCCCTCTTGTTTTGACGTTGATAAAATACTAATAATGGACTTAATATATTTTGAAAGTGGCGCTGCTTCTAGACCAATAATTTTATTTTCTACATTGCTACAAGATTTTAGCTTTGTTCGTTTGTAGAAAAATTTGACATACCTCTTTCCTTCTTTTAATCATATAACAAATGAGAATGAGAGTTGACAGTTTTATCGATATGACAACATAGCCAAATATAATCTGTTTCAATTGGATCATGTCACAAGCCACTATAGCCCCGATATTAAAATTTTAAGAATTAATTACAGCCGCAGGATCTCTTTCAGAAGTGCTGAATGTGTTATGGTATGCCAAAATTATAAAATAAAAATATTAAAAAAAATCAGTGGATGAGTCCATTGGCGAAAGATAAAAATGTTACTGAATTTATAACAGATTTTCAAAGATAAATTTATTTGATACAACTAATTAAATTCAAAACAAGATAATGGTTCAATCCATCGCTATATAGGAAAATTTACTTAATAATACAAAAATATATTGTTATGATTAAGTAATTTAAAAAAAATTCTCGTTTCTGTGGTTGGCTCACCAAAAAATTAAAAAAATAATAAACATTACAAAAAAAATTTAAACTAAATAAATAAATTTTATATATCTCAATGATTCCGATACAAGCCGTTTTCTCTCTCTTCAACGAACTCCAATACAAATTAATTTCTCTTTTTTAATCTTTATACTTAATCCATATCTCCTCTGATCCACCAGATTCCTTCCATATCTTTGAAAAAAAAAATCGCCTTCTATTATACCTTTACCTTATTTTTTATACTTATTTTTACAAATCAATCAAAAAATAATGTTTTTAGGTATATAATTCCATCCATCAATACAAATCCATTCCATATACAATTTTTTTAAAGTTATATAATGACAATTTTTTTATAAAATTTTTTGACATTTTCCCTTTGTTTATTATTTCTTTTCATCTGCTTTTTTTAATAAAACTTTTTCTTGATAAATAATAATTTTTTTCAAATCTTGCCCATTATTACTTAAATTTTATTTTAAAATCATTTCCATTTTTTTTTATTTTCGTAATAATAATAATGATGTGCAAAAAAAATAAAAATAAGACTCTTCATATTCCACAATTGTTGATTTAGAATAACTTATAATCTTTAAACTCAAACTTTTTTTAACAATAAACTATGTTTATAAAATTCAAACAAAACTCATAAAAAGTATTTCATTACAATATATACAGAGTATTATAATGGTACATTACACAAATTTAATTGAACATTGAACAAAAAGTGCGTATCTTTAAAATTATAATTCAAAATTAAAATATCAAGTCGGGTTTCCGAGATATTTGGGAAAAACTGATAGTTGAAGGTGGCCATTCAAAGACGAAACGTTGTTTAAAAAATACTTTATGTTAAGCAGCATTTGACCTTGAATAAAAAATAAAGTTTTTTCTATCTTTAACAATTAAGGTCAATTTTGGTTTTTTCTTCCAAATATCTTGGCAACCGATCCTGATATTTTAATATTGAAAAAAAAAAAATTGACCAAAATAGCTTTTTTCGATGATTAAGGGTAACAAAAATAATCAATTTTTATTTGTTCAATATAAGAAAAAGGTACTGCATTAGTGAACAATTTTTTTTATAGATAAAGGATAACGCATAAAGAATTTTTTACTGCAGTGGACATTTTTTTATTACAATATAAAAGAATACCTTTTTCAGCTTATATTGTACTCGCACTGCGTTACCATTTTTATAAGGGTTCAAATTTTTTTGCATTTGTATAATAATTATTTATTTTTAGGCCAAGGGTAACGCACGATTTTTTTACCATATTGTAACGCTCTTTGCGCTGTCAAGCGATCTTTTGGCGCATCAGTTCAGGTTTCAGATTACCTATGACGCCACCTTCCGTTTATAGTGTGAAGAACACTTGCATGGGAAGCGTCAGTGGAGAATAAATACTCCAGTGGTCGTTATCGTATCGACCAAATCGCCAGCGGCCAGAAGGGCGGCCTTTACCTGCCCTACTGGGTTGGCTACCTGCTTATTTATGTAGCTGAGTTGAAACTCCAAACAATTAAAATCCAAAAATTAAAAATAATTCTTTATTCAACAAAAACATCACCGTAAAAGGAAAATGTGTGTAACAAGATCCTCTACACGGCAGTGTCAGGATTGCTTGGCGGTCGGATTGAAGGTCTACTCAAACCAATGCGGGACTGCGGGGACGGGAGCGGTAGCGGGAAAGGTTTGGAAAATGCGGGAATCGGGATAATCTTGTGTATTCACACTAGTACGTCAAAAGTGAGCCGAATGAACGTAATTTCAGTTGTTATTGTACGATAGTTCATCAAATGATTAGAAAGTTTTTTTGTTGCTAGCAGCAGAACATTATGAGAAAATTATGTTCAAATCCTATTTCATCCCATACTTCTTCCTTATATTTTTATATTCTGGGTAAGATCATATAAAATAGGATACCTTTCTAGAAATTCTATAATTTTTTCTGTCTTTGACATCTCGCACGCCTGTCTATTAACACAAATAAAACAGAAATGACCTGCGACAAGAGTGCGAACTGCGGGAAAATGGTGCACGGCTGCGTTTTATTGGACCGGCATCGCATCAGTATGTATGCTTGTATTTCCCGCAGTGTAATTATGTCCCGTGCGAATTCCTCTCCCGCTCCCGTTCCCTCAGTCCCGCATTGATTTGAGTAGACCTTGACGGTTCTGGACTATAGTACAATTGAAAGTGGCTACGCTCCCTTCAATTTCACCTATCTCTAAAGGTCAGGGGACTGCCACTGACACTCGGACTGCTACTGCTACTGCTGACAACGAATTGAATCGTCTTAGTTTGGCCGCTAAGAGTTTCTCCATCTGTCGGGCAAAGGTTTAACTGGTACGACTGAACTTACATTCGAAGCTTTTGGCCTTTCCCATGATTTTAAGTTAATTATAATCCAGTTCGAAATTAGCGCCACGGTAAATAATAATAATAGCCGTCTCTTTCCCGCACAAGCCATTGGCTTTTGGGGTTTACCTGTAAAGGGATGAAATTTAGGGAGAATATTATTATTATTATCATAAAGTAGCTTCGGTACAATGTTTTCTCATCTCATTTTGTAAGGGTAACGTATAAAAATTAAAAAAAACCCTTTTAGTAGGGAGTTGGGATATTATCGTTTATACAAATATATAATTAATTATTCTTTCAAAGCGCTGTTAATTTTAAACTATCTACAACGCGCAATAAATGCAGTTTTTTATATTTTTGCATTGACAACTATTAACGCATTATTAAGCATTAACGACATATTTAGCAAAAATTGTAGATTGTGAAAACTATTTTAATAGGGATTTTACAAAAAAAAAGGTTTTAAATATATGTAGTTTTCGTATTTTCAAATATTTTTCTAGATAATATATATGCAAAAATCACCAACATTGTAATCAAATAAGTTAGAAATATAAACAATAGAATAAAATTTAAACTCAATATTGCACTGGTTGATTTCTATGCGTCTGGGCACATTGTCGCTGATAAGTCCTTAAGGGATGAAACAGTTAACCAGTATACGACCTTGATGCATAGAAATCAGATTCTCACAACAAGTATTTTAAAATTAAATTTCGCTGTTTCTCTCTTGTATAAACATATGTACACCTCTTCCTCTTGAAAGGCAGGCAAATAATTACATAAAAAACCGAGCCACCCTATTCGTCGAGTGCATTCTCCTCGATTTCCATTGTGTCAAAGAATCTCTTTTTCATGAGGAAATTCTTGAACAAAAAGCGTTGGTCTTAAAATGCCTCAGGCACTATTTTGTCGTTCGCTAGCACAAATATTAGCTTTGTACGGGGTTAAAGAAGCGCGAGCTTCAGCTATAATTCCAATTTCTCTAGATCTCTCATTTTGCCTTCAATTAGCCTGTACAAATAGCGTACCGGACTAACTACGAATACGAAAATAATGGAAATTTCTCGTTGACACGTTCATTGGCGTACCCTATTATTTCTTTTATTTTTTTTAACCTTTGTTTACTCGATAGGAAATTGTGACCTGTAAGGAAATTGTTTGCAGAAAACGAAAAAGAAGTTATATTAGACAGTTTTGATCTCTACATGATATATTACCATTTTTTTTATAGATACAACATGTGCTTCAGTATAGCTGAAGATTGTACATAACGTTCCCCAGAATTTTTAAAGAGGTTGTGTGACGTCTTTTGGGCCACACAGAATGACCTCAAATAATAATATATCGTAGTTTATTAAACTAGTTATAATTTAAACAATACAGGGTGTTTCATTGGGAAAGTGACATACGTTAACTACAGATAGGGGACACCTAGGCGATCTCAAAAACCCCATACTTAATGGGTCTAACTTCTTTAATAAATAAGATACAGGTTGTTTTATGTATTTTGCCAATTTCTTGCATGGTTCATAACTTTCTAACTACATTGTATATTTTCATGATATTTGGCAGGCATATTTTGTTTGTGGGAGCCCAAAAACTGAAACCAATTTTTTTTAAATCGATTTAGTTTTAATGAAGACTTGTTAACCTAAATTGCTAAAATTTTAATATTTTAAGTATTTTTTTATTATTTGCTATAAATAATCCACAAAAAACATTCATCTTTAATTAACGAATAAATAATTATAAATTTACACAAAATAAATAACTGAAAAACAACAAAACTTATAAAAAACACATAGAAATTAATGACAAAAGAATTAAAACCATTATGGATTAACATTTTTCAAATACAATTTGTATAAAACTGTTTTTATCCGATCTTCGGGGGTGAAACTGGAAGGGGTTGAAATATTTTTAAAGGTATCGAAACAGGTCATATCGTAAGCCCTTGTCGAGCTAAACCCACTACTTACTTTGAAAAAAGTATTATTGTATAATTTTGTTTGATTTGTGTATTTACAATAGTTAAGTTTTGAGGTTTACGTTTTTACAATTTATAGTTCCATCCTGAAAAATTGAGGAAAAAACAAGGTTATGATTTTTGATTTTATTATGGTTTGTTGTTGTTTTGTTTGTTTATTTGTTATTTTTATTTAATAAAATTGACTCAAAAAACCACCCCCCAGTCTATTTGATCGGATTTGGGACCGAAGTTTGTTTACGTTTCAGTCGTCCGTCCGACCACTTTCGCCTTCGAGCGATTTTCTAAGTCAATTTTAGTTTTTTGCTTCCGCAGATATTTTTTAGTTTTATTTATTTTAATTGTTTATTATTATTATAATTATTTTGTGTTTGTTGCCTAAAAATAACCCGGAGAGCCATATCCCATCGAAGTTGTCGAAATTTGGACCGACTATGGTGTCTGGTGGAGCAACCATGGGAAACTATCTCTCTCTTTTATTATTGAGCTAAGTTTTATTTATTTATTCGGATTTGTGAATTTCATAAATAATCAATCAGTTTGTATAAGAATAAACTAAGTTTAATTTCCTTAAACCAAAATAAAAAAAGAAAGAACATATTTTGAGGAGTTCGTACCCAATTAAAAATACGAAAACTAGATCGCCCGGAAGTTGGCACTCCAACTGCCGGAACCCTTAAATTTTTTCGGAGTTCTGGACTCGTCTCGAAGAGTTCTAGAGTTCTAGAGGGAGTTTTTGGGGTGCTAATTTCATGCTAATTTCATGCCGCACCCCCTGTGAGAAAAAAGAGTTCTGGGTGAATAGATATCTCAGAAATAAAGAGTTCTAGAGTTCTCGGTAGGTTTTGCAAAGAGTTCTGGGAATTTTCGGAAATTACAAAAAAAAATTTTGGGGTGCTAACTTCATGCCGCACCCTTTTTTATTTATTTAATAGTTTTGGTCACTTAGGGCCGGTTTTAAATACAGCACCCTTGAGTTCTGACTCGAAAAAATATTGAAAATTACGAAAATGGATATTTTCAAGGGGTGCTACAAAGTTCCGATTTTTGTCGCTAATTTTTCGCCAGAATATTCAATTCTTTATTTACTGGCAGTTTTGGTCAATTAGGGCCGGTTTTAAATACAGCACCCTTGAGTTCTGACTCGAAAAAATACTGAAAATTACGAAAATGGATATTTTCAAGGGGTGCTACAAAGTTCCGATTTTTGTCGCTAATTTTTCGCCAGAATATTCAATTCTTTATTTACTGGGCAGTTTTGGTCACTTAGAGCTGGTTTTAAATACAGCACCCCTGAGTTCTGACTCGAAAAAATACTGAAAATTACGAAAATTGATATTTTCAAGGGGTGCTACAAGTTTCTAACCTAGCACCCCAAAATTTATTTTTTTTTTGTAATTTCCGAAAATTCCCAGAACTCTTTGAAAAACCTACCGAGAACTCTAGAACTCTTTATTTCTGAGATATCTATTCACCCAGAACTCTTTTTTCTCACAAAAGGGGTGCGGCATGAAGTTAGCACCTCAAAATTTGTTTTTTAAAAATTCCGCAAAAAAATTGCAGAACTCTATCTGCACCCCCTCTAGAACTCTAGAACTCTTCGAGACGAGTCCAGAACTCCGAAAAAATCAAAGGGTTCCGGCAGTTGGAGTGCCAACTTCCGGGCGGTGAAAACTAGCAAATAAATAAAATTTATAAAAAGTGTAAAAATTTATTATTCTAAATGTAGACTATCCTGATTTATTAATAGTTTAATAATAATACGATATGTTTCTTTTAATCGTAATTGCAGTGCCACATAAAATTGCACATATCTCTTAAACCGTTAATTTTATCGAGTTTTCACAAGAGGACGTTTTTCTTTTAAAGATATTTGTGGAATTTAGCTATTATATTTAGAAGTGAAAAAAATGATAGATAAAAAAAATGTGCCTCATTAACCATTGAACTTAGTCCGTACCTGACTTCACAACGGTAGTGCAGATTTGTTAATAACGCTATTAAGTGCGCATTTATGGTGTTCATAAATGGTTAATTTTTGATTTATTTCAAATAAGTAGTTTAATAATTATAAATAAAAAAACCATTTTTAATTTTTAATTTTGGAGCCTTATAATTCGTAAGGGACAAATTTTATATGAAGTACCATCATTAATTTTAGCCCCCTATCATCACCCAAGTTTTGGGTACGAACTCCTGGGACACCCTGTATATCACAATTTTTTTTTGGCTAAAAAATTTATTTGACTGGTGCCTATAATTTAACATTATAATATCTAACATTTCTATTTATTTCAACGAACCCATAAATGTTTGAGCTAACACTTTTTATATCAAAAAAATACACTAAGAAAAACATTCGTAAAACTTTGTTTATATAGTGATGATGTTTTGAGTTACTTGATAATAAAATAATTACTTACATAAAAATTTGTACAATTTATTTGAAATCAAGTACCATCCAGGTACCTTTACTCTAGGTGAAAAGTATTTCTGGAAATTTGTCTTGTTACCATGGCAACGATAAAAATAATTGTACCGGATTGGTTCAAATATGATGATATGAAATTTTCATTGGAATTAATATAAAAATTTTCAGTAACGAGCATTGTTTATATTTTTTCGAAATAAATTCATAGTGTAAGGTCCGAAAATTCATGTGTTGCCTTTTTAGTATATTCTTTAGTGTGATTGTGATTTGTCTCAAGAGTTCAAAATTTTATAACAATCGTTTATTTTTTCGAAAATTGTATGTAAAAACAAAATTTATATTCATCAGCAATGATTTATCTTTTTCACCAATCATAATCTTCATTTTTGAGTAATTTCCGATAATAGGTACACATTTCAGTTGTCTTGACCATGGAAAGTACCTAACTCGGTTTACAATTTTTTTTAAAGGACGCAACTCATTAAAAAAATTCCGATTATCCTTAATTAATATTTTTACCTGTATAACATCAAATTTTGTTCTTCCAAATCACTAGCACTTCTTTTCACCGACACACTGTAGTTTGCCATCACCAAAATCACGTAAATATGTCCAAAAACTTTTACTAACCGTCATCAAATCACCAATTCTTTAAATAATAATTTTTAGTGAAAAAATCACGTGTAGTTCAATCAAAACTCGAAACGTTACCGTAACATCCAATCAACGACGGCATCTGAACGCAACTAAAACATTTTCAAATGCAAGAATGGAGAGAATGGAGCGGAGCAATATGAAAGAAGCAACGTTGCCAGTTATGAGATAGATTAAAATATAATTCTTTTTATAAGTTTTCCAAAAAATATAAGTTTTCGAAAAAACAGTAAAAGTGTCGTTAAAAATTTTAATAATTAACAAAAGTTGCTAGAAATTGTTTAAAATAAATCAATAAATTCCATCTGTGATTTAATATCTCTCTCTCTCTCTCTCTCTCTTTCCCTATTTTTTCTTATTTTTCTTTTAATTTTTTCCCATTTTTTATTTTTTTTCCCCATTTTTAAATATTTTTTTTCCTATTTTTGATTATTCTTTTACCTATTTTCCTATTGTTCATGATTTTTTATTTTTCATTATTTTTTTCACCATTTTTCATTTTTTTAATCCCTATTTTTCATTTTCTCTTTCCCTATTTTTCTTAATTTTTTTTTCCAGTATTTTTTTCCGTATTTTTCATTATTTTATCTCTATTTTTATAATTTTTACTTTCCCGACCCACCTCCGAGAAGATAAAGTATTGTGAACGAGCCAAAAATTTTTTTCAAGATGGAAATATCTATTTTGAGGTTACCTGAAATGATTAAAACCATTTGCAAATCGAAGTCTGTCTGTCTGTCTGTCTGTCTGTCTGTCTGTCTGTGTGTATTCTTCCACTATAGAGGCCACACGTTTAATACGATTGAGCTGAAATTTGGTTTATTGGTTTGGGTTATCCGTCAGAAAAACTCATTAGTTTTTATATGAGATCTATTAAACGGAAGTGTCACTATCAAAAAATAACAGATGAAAGCCCTTAAAAATATCTATTCAGAATAGTCAAAATTATTTCTCCAACTGTCATGTCGTTTTCTATTTTTTGATATTTTTTGAAATAAAAATTCAGTCAAAGTCTAGTTTACGGCAACTCTTCAGATTTTGACATTTTTTTATAGACTAATTTAGGGTCAAGGAACACGAAAATGTTAAAAAAAATTGGCGGTCTATTACCGAAAAAAAGTTATGAATTTTTGAATCCATCATCAGACCATTCTGTAACAATATTTTTTTTATAACAGTATCTCTTTTTAATACCTGTATTTTACGATTTTCTTTTCACAATCAAATCTTGACCTAATAAGTTACACGGAAAAGGACGAAATCTTCTTTAACTGATAAAAAAATAAAAATTTATTAAAAATCTTTAAAGAACATATTTTTCAGACGGCATTTTATTTCTTACGTCAATTTAGTCATACATAAACCACAGAATATACACTATTACAGTGCGGAAACTAAAATATTGTGGAAACCATAACAAAATGTACTAGATTGTACTAAAATTTATGATGTCTTATCTCATAGAATATAACTATTTTTTGCACTGATGAAATCAAACAATTATTTTTGCACAGTATTTAAATTTTTTTATTATAAAATATAAACACAAAACAAAAAATATAAAAAAAAAAACGTATTTTGACCTCTTCTTTATTAAAATTTTGGTTTAGAGTAGTTGCTTCATTTTGATGTATTTTTGTATATACTTCTCTAACACTCAAGAGTACGAATATGAACTATTTTTTGAGAAATGAAAATCGCTCAATTATAATTAAAAAATAAAACAAAAAGACCAACTTTGTTTAAAACTAAATAATACTCACTCACTCAAACAACAACATACATCCAACACTTCACATAACCTAATTTTCATTAAATATTTATTATAATTTTTTCCTAAATCCTATTTTCTTTTTATATTTTGTTTGTCAACCTTTCATTTTCCTTTTAAAATTATTATTTTAATTCATACTTTTTATTACCATTTATTTTTTCCGTTGGCATTTCTTTCTAAACTTCCCTCTATTCTTAAACTTGTCCTCTGTATTTTTTTTATTATATTAAATTACTATTTACAATCTTTACCGTTACCTGGAAACGCATCTAATATTGTCGTTTCTTATTGTCACCTATAATCAAGACCATGTAAATTCATATTATTTCTTCTTTTTCCTTTTTCTGAATTCTGTCTTAATATTCCTATATTTTATATTATCACTTGTCTGACTGCTTGTCTCATCACTCAAATCTGTTACTTCTTTGTACTTAACTAATTCTTGTCGTGTATTGTTATCTTGGTATATGCTGCATCCATTGTAATCGTCTCCTAATATTCCTATTTTTAATCTCATACTTAGATTTCTTCGGCTTGCTTTATCATCTTACTCCTTGTTAGGTCATATTTGTTCTGTACCAGCTCTATATGCTCATTATTCTTATCTATCAAAGGTATGAATGACTTCTTCTTGTTCTTTTTTTCTATTTCTATCTATTTTTAATCCATCTTGCGCATTCTCCACATTTTTATTTAAGCATCATACTATGTTTCGAAATTCTTCTGTACTTTTTTATTTCTTCATTTAATTAGCTTTGTTTTCTTCTTAACATCTCTTAAAATTTTTATATTTTTATTTGTTTCTATGTCTCTAGATTTTTTTCTGTTTCTTTAGTAGCGTCTTGTAAATTATTATTTGTTGCACCTAAATTATTTTTTTTCTTTTTTTTTTGTTAAAAGTACAGAATTAACTTGAAATTTGCTCAAACAACAAAAGGACTAATTGAAGTAAAATTCCACATCACTTTTGTTCGCTAAGTCATATTTGTAATATATAGGTAAAGTCCCCCCCCTATATATTAAAAAAATATAAATATTTTCAAATAAACTATGTTTCCCATGTATTTAACAACCTATATCATATTTAATCAAATGAATCTTAATATAACATTTTTACTTTGAGGAAATACGCTTTTGCGAAATGTCTGCCGGACGCGCTCGCTTCGCTCGCGAATTATCGACCATCTTTTTATTAGATTTCCAGTAATCCGAAGTGATCAACTTGGTAATTGATTAAGATGCAGATTTATATTAATTTTCTCTGGATAATAACTATCATCTATAACTTGGCAACAACGCATTTTGACAAACTTCGAATGTTATATGAAGACTCATATCAAATTTCCAGTAATTCAAAGTGACCAATTTGGCAACAGGATATTTCCGTACAACAAAAATAACCATTTGCATCGACTAAGGGTTCAAAATAAGGATGTTCTTTTTTCCATAACAGATTTCCAGTAAACCTAAGTGTAACGAATAATTGGAAGTGGAGGTAATTTTTGATTGAAAAGAAGAAAAAAATAATTAAAAAGTGAGAAAATTAAGAGACCCACACACCACGTGACTTTTGCGTTTGCCGGTTAGAGAATTACCCAAGGAAAATGTGCTTGTATTCTAATAAATTTAGTGTGAAAATTTTTTTTTAGTGTTTTCCGGTTAATGTTTAATAATCCTACCTTCTAGTCCAATTTTTTCCGCGCAGAACAGGGTATGGCGCCATAAAACATAATTATTCGTATTTGGACGAGAACGCACCTAATACAGCAACTAAAAATATGCGGTTTTTTCATGATATTTAAAATATTTATGAGAAGAGCGCGTCTGTACTACATTTTTCAAATTTGTTTAGAAAAAAAGTTGATAGTATCACTTTTACTAAAATTATTTTAAAAAAAGTGCCACAGACGCGCTCTAAAGAATTAACTACAGAATCGAATGGTGAAAACCGCAGCTTCCTATTTTTAATATTAACGGAGCGCTCTTCCAAAAACGATTTCAGGCAAGATAACATATGGTATTGGCGCCTCTTAAGAAAGAAATGATAGGGGTAACAATTAGAAATATTGATATTAAGTTAATAAGAACCCAATATTACTCTTTGATCTGTGTCAGTTGGTCTGGAAGAGGAGGTAATTTTTGAATATGTATAAAGGATATTAAAAGACGAAGAATATTTTACCCATTGTATAAAACATAGGATCAACAAAAGATTTGACAAAGTTCTTTTTGAAGGAAGGTCGAAAATATTTGATAAAAGTTTATACCCTCTACCACTGCTTATCAAAATGAACATCACACATATTGTTCTTTTACAACATCTTCTTGGACTAACATTTTCAATGTGAACGATAACAAAATATAAAATTTCAATCCAAAAAAGGCACAAAGTAATTAACAAATAACTTCGCCAAACAACAACCGCAAGCTTCTGTATGAATCACAAGTGATAAAAATTAAACAAAGACCAGAGATAAGAATGGCCAGAGTGTCAGTCATTTGTCATTTGTCGAATGGTTCGCCCTCTTGCGTTTGTTAACTAAACGATAAAGTTCAAGGTTACCCATTCTCGATTCCACTATATTTTAGCACAGTAAACTTTGTACTATGATTTTAGTTTCTGTATGAGCACATTCTGTGGTCACTGTGGTATGAGTAAATTGACGTAAGAAATAAAATGGTGTCTGAAAAATATGTTCTTTAAATTATAATTTATTTTGGTATTAGTTCAAGAAGATTTTGTCGATTTCCTTGTAACTTATTAGGTCAAGAATTGTGTGTTAATAAAAAATCGTAAAACACAGGTACTGAGAAGAGATAATGTTATAAAAAAATATTGTTACAGAATGGTCTGATGATGGTTTTTTTTTGGTAATAGATCGCAAAGTTTTTTTTTACATTTTCGTGTTACTTAACCTCAAATTAGTCTATAAAAAAAATTGTTCAAATCTGAGGAGTTGCCGTAAACTAGATTTTTTCCAAAAATCCTATGCGCAGAAAACGAAATATCGCATTTTTACTTTTTTTCTGTATAACTCGAAAAGGGCGAGAGTCTCTGTAGATTTTTTTTGACCAATGTAATGCTTTTCAAATTAGTTAGCATTCTGCTTATTTAATCATCTTCGTATCTCTTATAGTTTAGAAGATGGCACATGATAAAAGAAACGACCTGTATATTTCTTATAGTTGCGTAAATGTAGATAACCAACAAAACCCTTTAATTTTAATATAACTTAATTCTGTAAATATTTCAATACCTACTACGGTATTTTTAAAAATCATAATTTTTTTACTTAAAAACAAAATCTTACAAAAAAAGATAAATTCCACCTCCATCGAAGCGACGCTGCGATGAAATTTCCAAAAAAAAAATAGTCGACTATGAAATATTTTAACAAGTCAGAATAATTCCGGTAATCGTTTTAGTTAAAGCAGTGAATAATTTTTTTTACAAAACTGATATAAAAATTGTGTTTAGTGATTTTGAAATTTCTAAATTATAAAAGGTATAGTAGAAATTTATACCATTATATTTATATTAAAACAGTATTTTTATGGTTTTAAAATACCATAACGCATATAGAAAAACCATTTTGATATTTTTCTAAATTTTTTTCTACAGATATAATTATTTTACAGGGTGATTCAAATTTATATTATATTCTTTTTATTGCTTTTTATATTTTATTATACAGTCTGCTAATTATTTTCGGATTCAGTTAAAAATATACTGAATTAAAATCTATAGTCCTTATACAGGACAATTGAAATTTTATAATTGTATAGCAAAAATATTTTTTGGTCTAGTAACAATTTTTTTTTATTATTGGGTTAGTTATTTATTGTAAATTTAGGTTCTATTTTTAGATAAAATAAAACTATTTAAATGTTTTTTTTTTCAATTAAACCCCCTTTTATTTATTACTAACAAGTTTTTCTTTTTTTTGCAGATAAAATAAAGTGAAGTGAGGAAAAAATAATGAAGAACCGAGTTTCATCATAAAGGTTAGAATTATGTATTTTTTTTTTTGGTGGTGGTTAATTATGAATTTTAATAAATATTTTTATTATAAAATTATTGATAACAAATACAGTAGATAATTTATAATTTTCCTTTACTATATTTGTAAAAATTTAAGCAATTTTTATTTTTTTTTTTGAATTTTTGTTCGTTTTGTTCTAGTAATTTTGGAGTTTTTACAAAAAATAAACAAATTTCCCTCGACTCATATTTATAAAAAAATTAATAATTTTTTATTTTGTCACGAATTTTGATTTTCGAAATAAAAAACTAATTTTTCTTGACTATATTTAAAAAAAATGAGTAATTTCCCTTTTTTTTGTAATTTTCGTCTGGTTTTAACAAGATTTTTTTCAGTAATTTTAGATTTTAGATTTCCCTCATCTATATTGTAATAAAATTGTGAAATTTTAATTTTTTTTTGTAATTTTCCTTTAGTTATTTTAGATTCTCCAAAACATGAACTTTCACTTGACAAAAAATCTTCCACTTGTTGGTCTAATTTGAGAAGAGCAACTTTGGGTTGACAACTATTTGTTTTCTAGAATCTTTTGTCAACTTTGGTGTAAACGCGTCTTTAGGGCCGCTTTCATCAACGATTCTTAAGAGACACTATTAAAATTTAAATTGTTTACACCAAAAAACATAACTGTAATATTAACTAAGCACAGCATACCTTTTTATTTTGTGTCGGGGCTTTTTTAGATATATTTACTTTTATTAGTTGGTACCTGCTAAGCGCGCAAGCCTGACATAGACATAACCTTAAATAATAATACACATTTATTCATTCCAAATGATTGGACTAGTCTTCACGTCCTGTTCCAACTCTATTTGCAACTATATATTAAAGAATCGTTGGTGCAAACGGCCTTTAACGAAAATAAACAAAAAAATTAAGCAGTGTTGCCTACTTGGCATGTGATAAAGTCAGCTGTTGCTAAAACTTAAAATAATATAAAATACAAACTTAGAAAGTTGAGAACTCTATATAAAGACTCATAAATTTTTTAATTTTTTTTTAAGATTTATTTGTTTTAAATGACCCTTCCTTACTGCTTATCAATACTAGACGTGAATACATTTTTCTTTATCCTTTTGACAACCGGCGTGTATTTATTACGAAACTTTTATTAACTCTAGTATATTTTTTATCGCTTTGAAGGGTGTAAGCGATTTTTGAACAAATTTATTCGCAGAAGTTTTTAAGTAGATATCTCATCTGTTTAGGTAAGATTTATGTGTTATGTTGATAAATAGTTATTTTTACTTTCCCTGTCCCATCAAAGGGAAAGTAAAGGTCCTCAAGACCGACATTTTAAGAACAAACAATACACTTTAGTGCAAAATGTTTTATTGCAGAGTTTTAGAACATAACATTTCCTAAAATTTTTGTATCAAACTTTTTCCGAATTTCCAATAAATGAGCTACTAGAGGGAAAAAATCTTCATGTAGGTTTTCCAAAGTTTTTCCAAATTTTGAGGACAAACAATACACTTTAATGCAAAATGTTCTAGTGCAAAGTTGTAGAGCATAAAATTCCCTACAATTTTACTATATAACTTTTTCCAGCATTCCCAATAGTTTTCACCCATGATTTTAGGAGATCCTAATTGTAGCGGTGTGCTATATAATATCAATTCTTCGTATTTTGTAAATAAAATAATCCTATTCTCTACAGACGAGCTGGGAAAGTTCTTATTAAGTGCGCGAAATCATTATTTTTTAAGGCGCATGAGGTTCTTATGGAAAAATAGTCCCAGTCAAATTGGCTGAAAAATTAGGCATCATAAGCTTTGATCAAATGTCTCCATGGGCCCAACGAGATCTAATGCACAGTTTTTGAGATACAGAGTGAATTTCTTATCTCGGAATGTGAGTTTATACGTTTGAGTTTTTTTTTGCAGAATCGGTTATAAATTTACAACAATCAGTTGACATTCAAGCGGTATTGCGAGATTGTTAATTGTAAAGCGTTTTTGAAGTGCGATTTTACTGTCTTTTGGAGTCGAATGTCGCTATGTACCGATCGCCTACATACATAAAGACTGCACGACACATCTGACTGATCCTTATTAAGTCAAAAGTAAATAAAATTAACGGTAATTGCCAAATTTTAATTTTTCGAACGATAACGGTTCCATAATAATTTATTGTAAGTTGTTTAGAATTCTTGAAATGTGTACTAATATTTAAACTATGTCAACTAGTAGATGTAACAAGCTTATGAAAATTATTAATTTTTTAATTCGCTTTATTAAACAAACAAAGTTTTGAAATTTCCTTGAAGAAATCAAGTACGCCACTGTATTAGATTCAATCCGAATACACCGAATTTCTTATCTCAGAATGTAAATTTTTATGTTCGAGTATTTTTTATACAATCGGTTATACATTTACGTCGATCAGTTGATATTCATACGGTGTTGTGAGATTGTTAATTGTAAAGTTTTTTTGAAGTGCGATTTTATTGTCTGGTAAAATATTTTCTAAGATTGAATTAACTGATATGGTTCTGGTGAATGGTCCTACAATTTTTCTGTCCAATGAAAAGTCTTGATAAAAATGAATTATTCCTTTAAAATAAATTTAAAGCAGTTCATAAACTACAATCTATAAAATTTTTAGATTTGTTTGTTTTTATACTTGTTTGGTCATCTGTCAAATTATGTATACCAAATATGATTACACCTAGATATATTTCTAACCAATTTCAAACGAATGAATTTTAGGTAATTTTTCGATTTATATTATAATTTATTTTTTGTTTATAAGCTGTTATAAGTTAATAACCTGATTTTTTTTATAATTTTACTATGACCATTTTTTGCAATTAATAATTGAACATTGAGTAAAAGTAATTATCAATCTAAATATATTTTTATAATCCTCAAGCGCAGCTTATTCAATAATCAAACAGTGATGCCAATTTGTGGAGTATTTCCCAGTTTTGGGTATTTCGTAATCAATGGTGATACCGATTTGTGATGAATTTCCAATTTTTGGGTATTTTTCACATCATTGGAGAATAAGTATATGTAACATTTTTTTACTAGTCAGTCAGTAATCAATAGTGATGCCGATTTATGGGGAATTTTCCATTTTTGGGTATTTATAAAGAAGAAAAAAATTCAATATGGCGAACGAGATTTATGATTATTGACCGATTATATTCAAAATTGGTATGTGGGAGTTTTTGGGGTCGGAGATTATGAATTTTTT
This sequence comes from Neocrepidodera transversa, assembly GCA_963243735.1. Lineage (NCBI taxonomy): Eukaryota > Metazoa > Arthropoda > Insecta > Coleoptera > Chrysomelidae > Neocrepidodera > Neocrepidodera transversa. The sequence continues at coordinate 7,780,247 of OY725349.1, read as the reverse complement.
GTCAAAATTAATAAATTCAGATGACGACTTGATGATGGTGAATGAGATTTATAATTATGGACCTATTCTTTTTTGTTTGTTTGTAACGATTTGTATTGTTGAAAAAATTTGAAAATTTGAATTTTGTTAATTTTGGTATCCAGATGTGCAGGACACTTTTTGATTTTTTTAACCATATAATGTAACATAGGCGAGAACAGGCGGCCTATTGGACCACTTTTTGAGTTAGTTATAAATAAAAATTTTAACACGTTGGATGCTTCACTATAAATAAAATATTACATTAATATTTTTATGATTCGTTTTTTGAATAAAAAAAAAATCATGACCATATGGTACGTTGTTAAAATGGAAACAATCATATATCTAATAAATATTGAATTAAGGCAGGTCGAGTTGATGCAGCCTCTCGGTTCGGCAAGTATAAATATTTTGAAGGCTCCTAATAAGTCGAACCAATTAGCATACATACATATATTAGTAGACCTCCATTTTTAGCTAGTTAACTTTCATTTTTAAATCAAGCATCTGCAGTGTGAATCACTTCATTCTGCATGAATTTTTCCAGTTCCAAAAAAAACTTTATAATGCTTCAAAAGAGCGTAAATTTATTTTAAACGAAAATTAAGAAACAAACTGAATTTTATACCAGAAGCTTATTTCAATATTATCTCGCACTTTCACTTAAAGAATGTAAATGGTTTTACTTAGAAATTTAAATTTTCTTATAAAAGTTTTACCAGATTAATGTTCCGTCTGTAACGGTAAAAAGAAAAAGAATTAGAAAATATGAATGTTAAATGTTTATAGTGATTATTGTAATTTTTCTACGAGCATGTTTTTTTTTTGGTTAATTAAATACCATTAAATTAAAATAATTTTTGTTAGAAAAATAACTAATTTTTTTGGAATATAAGTCTGTTCAGAAATATAGGTCCTTGATTCTTGTTTAGCACTACGTATATATAAGCTATAGTGTGAAACATGTAAAATCAGTGTTGCCAATGATTAAAACCAAAATTATGCGCGCCCTCTTATGTAATTATGCGATTTTGTTGAAAATTATGCGATTTAATAAAAAAAACTCTTTATTTACTACGTATATATAATGTGTATTTGTGTGCTTATACCTATTAAAAATGAGAGAGAGATAACAGATTCAGATGCGTTAGTTTTACAAACGCAGTTTTAGTTTTCGTTAGTGTGTGTATTATTTGGCGCGATTTTTAAGTGAGGAAGGACTACAGTGTCCATGGTTACCGTTTTCAGTAGATTTCCTACTAAATTAGTAGATTTTTAAGAAAAATGAGGGTGTTTAGTAGAATTGATAATTTTAGTAGATTTCAGTAGATTATTTGGTTTTGAATTTAAAACTATTGCGCATTATTCGTTTCGCTCTAATCGAATTTTATTGTACGTTAACTTGAAAGTTTGATTATTCATCACTGTGAACGATGTGGTCTAGTGGTAGAGTGTATAGACGTTACATATGAAAGTTCCAGGTTCGAATCCTGATATATATTTTTATTTACGAAATAAACGTCCCATCTTTTCTCTCAAATGCTGTTCATTTTTTTGTACGAAATTTTTCCCCTTTTCACTTTGTCACTTTTCTGAAAATACCCCCTTTTTTCTAAAATTACCCCCTTTTCTCAAAATTGCCCCTTATTTTCGTCAAAATTTCCCCTCTTTTCTCTCAAATACTGTCACTTTTTGTTTCAAATTTCCCCTCTTTTCTCTCAATTTTTGTCACTTTTTCCTGAAATTACTCCGTTTTTTCTAAAATTACCCCATTTTTTTCTTAAAATTACCCCTCATTTTTTCATTCTTGTTATTTTTTCTCAAATTTCCCCTCTCCCTCCAAAATTTCTTCTTTTTTCTTTAAAATTTTCGAACTTTTTTGTCTTAAATTTCCCCTCTTTTCTTTCAAATGTTGTCACTGTTTTTCTTGAAATTACCCCGTTTTCCCCTTTTTTTCTAAAACTACCGATTTTTTCTCATTATTGTCAGTTTCTGTCAAATTTCCACTTTTGTTACGAAACAATCACTTTTTTGAGTAATTATTTTTTTCTTTCCCCCTTACCACTCCATTGGTACTGATAGAAAGGGAGAGGGAGAAAATTGGAAATAAAAAACAAAGATTATATATAAAAAAATTGGGGAAAAAGTTTGAAACTAAAAAAGTAGAGGAAAAAAGGCTGGGGCGAAAAGTGGATAAAAAGAAGGGGAAAAATTGGTAAAAAAAGTTTCAAATTTTAAATTATAAAAAAATTAGTGAAAAAGTGGAAAAAAGTTTGACACAAAGAATTAAGAAATAGTAAAAAATGTAGGAGAAAAAGTGGAAAAAAGTAGGGGAAAGGGTGGAATAAATAAGTAGGGAAAAGTGGAAGAAACTAGGAGAAAAGTGAAAAAAAAATAGGAAAAGAAGTGAAAAAAAAGATTTAAGGAGAAAAAGTGAAACAAAAAAAATTTACACAAAAAAATTAGTCAAAAATTTATGAGAAGAAGTGGGAAAAAGTAGGGAAAGGACAGAATAAAAAAGTAGGGAAAAGGATAGAATAAAAAAGTAGGGGAAAAGTGACAAAATAGGGGAAAAAATGGAAAAAGTTTTAAGGGCAAAAAGTGGAACAAAAAACGTTTGACACAAAGAAATTAGCAAAAAAAATGTGTGAGAAAAAGTGGAAAACAGTAGAGCAAAGGATGGAATAAAAAATCATGGAAAAAAGTAGGGAAAAAGTGAAAAAAAATAGGGAAAGATGTGGAAAAAGTTTTTGAGGAGAAATTTTAAAGAAATTTTGATTTTTACTTTTTTATTTTGTTTTTCTTTTACTTTTTCTTATATATTATTTTTTGTGATTTTTTTCTGATTCTCCTGTCGGATTTTTTCTATTCTTTCTGATTTTTTACAGATTTACGTCATATGTATAACCTGTAAAATTAAGAATTTTTGAATCCTAATAATCCTAGAAGATTTTTTTTTGAGATTTTTTCTGGTTTTTCTGATTTTTTCTGATTTTTTCTATTATTTTTTCTGATTTTTGCTGGTTTTCCGCTTTTTTGTTTTTTCTGGTTTTTTGATTTTTTTAAAATATTTCTTAATTTTTTGTTTTTTTTTCTATTTTTTTTCTAATTTTTTCTTATTATTAATTGCAATTTTTTTGGGATTTTGTTGCGATTTTTTAAGACTTTTTGCGATTTATTTCAATTCTTTTGAATTTTTTCTTTTCCTGTTATTATTTTTTTATGGTTATAAATGTTTTCGGTTTTTTGGTTGTTTTTGCGGTTTTTTTGTGATTTTTGCTATTTTTTTGTGATATATTTCAATTTTTTTCGTTTTTTGCGAATTCTTTTTGTTTTGTTTTTTTGCGATTTTTAGAGTTTGTCCTATTTTACTTTCAATTTGTTCCAATGTATTCTGTTTTTTTCTTATTTTTTTCTGATTTTTTTTGATTTTACTGATTTTTCCGACTTTTATTTTTCCGACACATCATTCGAGAAGGGAAAGTATTGTGAACGAGCTAAAACATTTTCGAGATAAAGATGGAAATATAAATTTTAAGGTCCTCTGACACGATTAAGACCATTTACAGGTGGAAGTCTGTCTGTCTATCTGCCTGTGCGTCTGTCTGTGTGTATTCTTCCATAATAGAAGCCACACGCTTAATCCGATTAAGGTGAAATTTGGTATATGGGTTTCGGTTATACGTTGGAGGAACCCATTACTTTTTATACATCTGTCAAACTTAAGTGTCATTGTCAAAAAATGACAGAAGCAATATGTCACGGAATTCGACTTGCGATATGTCATTAAAAAACCCTTGAAAATCTCCATTCAGAACAGTCAAAATTATTTTTCCAACTCTCACCTGTCAACAATAAAAAAAATAACATTAAATATCTGAAAAAGGATTCGTCTCTGGATAGTTACTCGTCGGGAAATTTTTGGGGCGACACAACCGATTTTTTTTGATAATTTTTATAAGGTTTATGATTTTTATTTCATAGAAACCACCTCAAAATTTAAGATTTTTGGTAATAGCCATATCATTACAATATTTAAAATCAATAAATAAATATATTATATTTTTCGCCAACAAATTAACACGTTAAATGAGACTACCAGTCACATATGCTTTAAACAAAAAATTGATTTAAATTATTTGTCACAGGGCTATTTTTTTCATTTATTAACTTTTCATTTTCATCTTAAAAAAATTACTTAGATTATGTTTCAAATCTGTTAAAAAATATATTTCTATACTGTCATTTTTAGAAACTCTCTAAATTTGTTGTAAGATTTCTACAATTTAAATTACCCTTACTTATCAATATCTGCACGTTAATACATTTTTCTTTATCAATTTGACAACTGACATATATTTATTACGAAACTTTTATTAAGTTTAGAATGTTTTTTTTATCTCTTTGAAGTGTGCATCCGATTTCCAAATAGCAAAGAAATTTATTGCAAAAGTTTTACTATAAATATCTCATATTTTTAAGTATAATTTGTGTACTAGCTGAAAATCTAACAGTAATAAAATCATTGGCGTACTGAAATATAAAATTTTACTAAAATCTTCATGTATAGTTAATTCAACACGTGCATCGCCCGAGGTCATCCCTCTAGCTTTAAACGACTTTCCGCTTCGACAGGGACGTCGTATGACCACCACACAATGACACTTTCAGTCTCAGTGCCCGAGGGGTTCCTCCGACCACCGCCTGGCGCCGATCGGACGGTACCCTGAGGCACACGTCGACCCGTTTGCCCTTTCTCTGACCCTGGGGCTATTCTCTGCCGTCTGCTCTGCACTCTGCTCATTGATTTTCAAATGACTATGCCGCTTGCTATTTAAGAGGTTTGTGTTTCTGTATTTGGCAATGGTCAATGTGGTCGAAGTTCGAGATATCGCGGTACCTGATGGTGCAGGACATAGGCGTGCGCATGTATGTAATATATAATGTAAACTAAAAAAATGTTTAAAACTATTCTATTCATTACGAGTTATTAGATTCCAAAAGTTACGAGATATTTTTCAGCTCTACAAGTAAAAGTACTCTTTCTATCATCATAAGCATAACTGTATGCATCAGGGCATCTAGATTTGAAAAATTCAGGATAATTTACTGGCCAATCGGAACTTTTGCATGTATCTGGAGTACCAAATGCGTTTCTACAGCAGTATTGATCAGTATTGAAGGCTAGACAAGCTGATTTACATCCTACAACCCCATGATCTGAACCTAATTGTAATTCCGCAGGACATTCGTCGTTAAGATGTCTTTCACATGATGCTTTTTTGCAACTGTATTCACCTCCATCACCGCTGCCTCCAACTGGTTCAAACTAAAAAAAAAATAAGAAAAAAAGTGAAATATGTCTTAAACCAAGTGCTGTAATAGAATTTTCCAATGTATACTTGGATAAATATCACTGGAATATTATCCAGAAAATACAAAATAATTTAAACTCAACACAAGAGTTATTCCGTCTTTCTCTCAGACGTTTTTTCTGTCTATTTGCAAAATACCGTTAACAAAAATAAAATACATAAGCGACCGTTGCCATGCAAGCAAGCTTATCTTTCTATCATATTATCCCATCATTATAAGAGACAAAAAATATAGATATATTTCTTCCCGCTAAGATTCTGAATTCAAGGCTATTTGGAGACTACGTCTCATGTCTCCGACCAATAAAAAACCAGTCCGCTAAAATTCAGAGCAGAATCAACCTCTCGCTTACCGACTGTAACCAGATGCAGTCGCATTCAACAGCAAAAAAGTTTCTTCAAATAATTAAAATGGTGCGTAATTAACCACACCCAAAAAGTTTCTGAGTTTTCGTAATAAGAAAAAATGTAAATAGTTTTGTACAGTGAGTGATGTGATGAGTAATATTTGATTTCGGTTTCATAATTTAAATTAATGATTTTTATGTTCATGTTCGTACTTGAAACAAATGGAATAAAAATTACATTCCTATTTCAAATACTGTTTTTATTTTGGTTTAACTCCTACCTAAAGAGTTTGGTCCTTCGATGTCTTTAAGAAAATCTAAGAATTACAAATTATGTTCGCAGCCTAGTGTTCTTTCAACATTTATGAATACTAATATTCGTAAATCGTTCAATACTTACACTTATGGCTAAATTGAATCCATCTACTAAAGAAAGATCATAGAAATCCAATCCATCGGCACCCTTAAGAGTAATTTCAGCTAAAGACGCTGGCGGTGCTCCTCCATTACCGCCACATTCTAACCTCATTCCACAATCACCTGTTAAACAGAAATTATTACTCGGATCGCACCATGTTCTGCCCCAAAAACGGCCTGCCCAATCTTCTGGAGCTTGAACAGAAGCCTGAAAAAAACTTATATTAATATTTACTTTCATATAAGATACAAAAAAAAAGTTGAACTCTTAATCGTCTAAAAGATAGAGATATTGGTGGAATAAAATTTTTGAGTATTATTACCATGTATCACTTTGAATTTAGATCCAAAAAAATTATTTGGTATTTTCTTGGTTTTAATTATATTCTAAGCAGGATAAAAAAATAATATAAAATTTATTAAAAAACAATACAAAATGTCAATACATAATTTTGAAAAAAAGAAGCCTAGCTGAAAATTTCTTTGATCGTTCCAAAATGAGAAATTTCGGTACAAATTGTTCTCAATAATACATAAAACAACAAATATAATATATTTACCATTTCTCCAGGTTCCAAAATGAACCCTCCATTTGCTAATCTTTCGTGACCCGTTTTTTCTAGAATTCCTACCCAAATAGTACCCATTTCGTTATTCGCAAATTGAAATTCAGCAGCTTTAGCTGCTGCTAAAATTATACTAATAATCACTGGTGCTAACATCTTAAAACTGGTGAAATAAATTCGAAAGATTTATCTTATACAGATTTTCAAAATACCAATAATTGTTTAAATATTTGAAATTCCATAGTTGAGTAATAAAATTGTGTAGGTATGGTATTTAAACATTTTTTGTTTACGAATATAACAAAGTTGTGATAAAGGAAAAATTTGCGGATTGCGATGAATTCATTTCGATAATATTTAGAAAATGTTAAATAAACACGATTCCTAAAAGCCCTTAATCCGGCAATATACTATATATTATAGCTGTGTAATGAGATATAATATAATATTAGATTATAAGTGCGACAACATCTGTAGGCTGAATTGTAAAACTTTGTCCCATACAATCAAAATCAAATGCCATGCATTTTGATATTTAAAAGATAAATATAATATTAAGAACTGGTTTTGAGGAAATAAGGTATGATATAAAATTCAAACAAAATGCGCTAAAGAACGGTTCAAAACTGGCATTTCGTCACATATGCTCGGTGGAGGTGACAATTTAACAGAAAATAAAAATAATAACTGCAAAATGCGTGCCCGACTCTAATTGAAAATTTTGTTCCAAAAATTACACTCCTTCGAGGAATTTTACTGCAGTTAGCTGACCACAGAAACCGGGTTGTGACAGAGCCGAAATTTTAAAATTTTACTTATATAGTTTAACCGCTAAAACTTGAAATTAATATTTATAAATAGGTAGGCCAGTTATATTAAATTAAAGATATTTTTGTAATGGTGCCACAGCTATGCGGTTTAAGACAGGAATTTGAAAGCGAAGGGTGGTGGGTTTGAATCATAATTTTGGATAATTTCTATTCAAAAAACCTAAAAAAAAATAATCTGTTTTTCATTTTGAATGAAATATTAATCAAAGCGAACGTAGGTAAAAACTTTGTTTGTCGTGACTCGGATTAAAAACTTTGTCCGCGAAATTAAACCGCTTCGAGTGATTCTAGTTTAATTTCGCGGATTTCCTGAATAAAAAAAATTACTTGTTGAAAAAAATAATTAACAAACATTGGGATTCGAACCGACGACCCTTTGCTTTCAAATCCGTGTCTTAAATCACATAACCATCGAACCAATGAAAAAAATGTGGTATTTAATTTAATATATCTTACGTACCTATATATTAATTATAATTTTAATTTTTAGCGGTTAAACTAAGTCAAATTTTAAAATTCCAGCTTCATCACAACTTGATTTATGTGGTCAGATAATTGCAGTAAAATTTTCATTGTCATAGAGTCACTGGAAGGAGATTAATTTCATTTCGCGGATATAGTTTTCAATCCAAGTAACGACAAAGCTCACATATCTACCTACGGTTCGCTTTTTCTTTGTTCACATTTGTATGCGGACTTTAAGGAAACCGATAAAATTTTGTACTGGGACTATTTAAACTATTATTTTGACAGCCCACGACACAGCATATTTCTGCTGGACTTCGCCGAGTTTTCCTTATTGTTGTTGATATTTTGGTCCGTCGAAAAATGTTCCGGGCAAAAGTTCAGATACTGATCACGGCAAGCACTAGCATCGGCTGTCATAATGCTCCGACTTCTCGTACAGAGCGCATAGTTTGTGTGTATGTGGCATTTTTTCATAATGGCAAATAACTTTATTAGTAACATTTGTTTGCTAGATACATTTGACAGTTCATCAGAAAATGAATCAAATGCCGAATTTTTTGCATCCATTTTCCATAAACATGGATATTTTCTCACACTTTCTTTGAAATGTTCATGTTTTATATAAAGTTATTAACGCACACACAAAATCCACACTTCAATTCAAAACCGCCAGAAAGATGTAAACAAAGACCTAGTGATTCACTCTTGCGGGCGACAAAACACAAGGGAGGACAGGCGTGATCAGAGAGGAGGTCATGACTGCTCCCCCCAAATAATCCACACATTTTCTAAAACCTACTAAAACTTATAAGAGAGGAGGCCACGGTGGTAAATAGGAATTTACTCGAGCGTCGTGAAGACCTGTTAGATTTTGAAGCTTAGATGATAAAAAGAAAAAAATCTTATATAATGTATACCCATTCATCAGTGAGGGGGGGCGTGTATAGAATTTCAAAAATGTAAAAAAACCATTGCATTGAAATATCCGAGCCCGTCAGAAATTGTTATTATGTATGCCCAACATATCTTTAATAATGGAGGTTGCTTAATCTAACGGTTGGCACGATGGGGGTGGCTGTGCTGAAGGGTTGAAAATAGAACAAAAAAAAATTATCGAGCGTGTCAGATATTTTAAGGGGTGCAGGTATACCCAAAGAAAGTTCTCATTTAATATTCTGGCGATTTGGACGTAACGCAAACTCTTCATGATTTTTGAAAAATGCAAAAAAATCGTCGTTTTGAAATACTCGAGCGCGTCAGATTAAGATATTAATGTCCTAAACCTGCTGACCAATAATCTGACGATTATTCATAGGACTGTCATAAATCTGACAATTAAAAAAAAAATTAATGATTTTTTAATCATTGAACTTAGTCGATTAAAAAGCACAGGTGATAGCATGCAAAAAAAGTATATATTTCTTTAAACTGGATACATATATTTATAGAAAAATAAGTATAGGAATTTAATTTTTTTAACTAATATATTTCTAATCTTCATCTTCATCGGTCGAATCATTTTCTTCTGGCTCGATTTCGTCGCCAATTTCATCCTCAGATTCTCTCCTCTAGAAATGTCACGCAAATATTGATCCTTATATGAAGGAATATTTGAATCTTTCGAGAAAGAACTAAGATTTTCTAACATCGGTACATCGTTGCGTTCTGTGGCCGCATTTTTGAAATGCTTTATAATTTATTTACAGTAGGGGAGCGTAAAAGGCTAAATGGGGATTTACTAGATCGTTGTGGGGGCCTATGGGATTGCAAAGATTAGATGCTAAAAAGAAAAAAAAGTTTATATGATGTGTTACTTTTCATTGGGAGGAGGGGGAGTGTGTATAAATTTTCAAAAATGTTAAAAAAATGGTTACAAAGACATACTAGAGCGTGCCAGACATTAATAGCGTATACGCCCTACGTGTGTTATAGTAACTGAGAGACAATAATCGGCAGGAAGTCGTACAAAGAGGTAGAAATATTTTAACTTGTTGTCGTAGTTTATGTAAAACTCATTATATTTAATTCATTAAACTTTTTTAAAACACAATAAACAAATCAAAGCGTTGTACATATACGAACATGAACGCGTTGTTATGATCAGCTGTGATGGCATCATGGCGACAGAAAGTAGTGAGGGGACAGTGCCAAAGAGTGAGAGATAGAAAAGAGAGGTGCAGAGTGGGAAATAGATAATTCTCAGTAGCTGCACACACTACACTTTATTGATGATTTTACATACTCCGGCTTAAGGAAATCGGCAGATTATATTATTTTGGTGATCCTTAAATTATTTCCTTCAAAAATATTTAACCGCGCTCGAGTATTTCAAGGTGACGTTTTTTTACCAATTTGTATCCCCTCCACTTCCTTACGTCACACTGAAATCGTCAGATTATTGGAATGTACACCTTTTAGGATGGAATTAACTCACCTTACCTTAATCTGAAGCGCTAGAGAATTTCTAATGATCAACTTTTTTTTGCTATTCTGATCCTTTATCCTAGACGGGCGGCTTTATATTAGGAGCTCATATCCGGTAAAGGTACTCTACTGGGTACAAGGTTTCCCCCCATATATTAATCTGCCGCGCTTCAGTAAATCCCTAAATCCCGGCTTGGCCTCCCCTACTATTTATTGTGGTATAAGAACATTTTAAATAAATTACTGCTAATGTGTAAGCAATGAAATCAAAAACATTTGTAATAATAGAATGAGAATTCACGCTCTGCAATTAAAGAAACGATGGACGTTCTTCTTAGTAAAGGGGAAAATACATACAAAAAATTTCACGACTCATTTGTCGAGGGACAAGATCTAGCTAGAAAACTGGATACAGAGATAAAGAATAGACTCATCACGGCAATCAGCAAGGAATATTTTCCACTTCTAGACAGCATAACGACTGATCTAAAAGACCTCCCGTTATTACTTACATCTCTTACAGCAGTAAGTGGAATTAGTGGTCCACACCCTTATCTCGTTTTCTTTCAAAATATGTTGCTACCAGCTCCTGACAATAACTAAATAACTGCTTAAGGCATTACGACACAGTGTTCAATACACACTTTTAACTAGTTATGAAAATAACTGTTTATACCTTACACTGTAATTAATTATTTATAATATGCAAAAGAAAAACGAAAAATACAAAAACTAATCTGACAAAATTTGGCGTTTTTGACAACAATAAATCTGACATCGCCGTAGAGCGCTGCCAACGTTTAGAATTTGACACAAGTAATGACACTGATAAACTGATGCGAAACTCTTGCGTTTTATGAATGAAATGAGAATATCGTCGCTATGACCTTCAAACTGAGGCCCACCCTCACTTTGCTATAAGACGCAATGTAAATCTGTCAGTGAGGGTGCGACGACTTGATTGGCTGTAATTTGATGATTTGCATCCACTCTCTCCTTTAAGAAGGATTGAAAAGAGATTATGATAAAAATCACTTTTTTAAAATCTCCAAAAATGCACTTCATAAACATCACATGTCACAACAAAGCATAAAAATGCAAGCCCTATTTTTTATTTTTCTTGTTTACGATGACAGTAAAATCGTAAAATCTGTCAAAGATTTTGGCCAATTAGAACCAATTATTCAAATACAAGGGCGGAGCCAATACAAAAATTTTGCGGCAATTTCGAGGTCACAGATGTCAAAATCTCAGTTTCGTATCTACTCAATAGAGGAAATATCTAAGGTAATGATTTCATTTACACTTGGGATATTGTGAATTTTACTATGTATGTTAAAACCGCTGTAAGTTTTATTCTAAAATAATTAAATAATTGAAATAAGTGAGGTATTGCATAGGATTGGGATAAATGCTTTAATCTGTTTTTCAAGTACCTATCAGAGTTATAACAGTATTGTAATTAATATTTTATACAGGGAGATTCATTGGGAAACGGACATACGTTAACTGTGGATGGGGATCACCGAGATGATTCTAAAAAATCCCTATACAATGGGTATTGCTCTCTTTATAACCGAGATGCATCCATTTTTCCCATTTCTTTCCTTGCTCATAATATTTGAACCACCCGGTAGATTTTTTTGTTATTTTCAGAACCCATAGTATTTTTTCTTATTAAATTTGAAAACAGAGTCTTAATAGGTTATTTTTTTATACAACTTTGAAAATTACTTTTGTTAGATTTTAGTGGCATTTTAGACTTTGAAAATTTTTTTTGACCAATTTCAATTTTTTTTCTCAAAATATACATAATTATAATTACTATTGTTGAAAAGACCAATAAAAAAATGCTAATACAAGAATTTTAAAAAATGTAAAATTTGAGGTTCGAATATTCCATTTTTTTTTCGGTAATACTATATAGACATTTTATTTTAGTCTTCCTTTTGACACGAAAACAGTTTTATTATTTAATTATAATAACAATTATTTCAAATTTATAAAAATTATATTGTTAAGTTTGCCAAAAATTCCAACGGCGAAATGGCCGACGTCCAATTGGACACGCCGAAACCATCACGCCGAATTGGCTACGCTGAAACCTCCCATTCCCATTAAATCGAGTTAAAATAAAACTTATAATAAAGCTGAATTGACCCGTTGAGAGTCTCATTAGGTAATCAGGAATTTGATTTTTATTTTTAAAATTAATAATATCACTTTCTAAAAAAAATTCGACAAATTCGTTGATTTCACATATTTTGATGGTGATTGATTGTTTGTGGCCCTACTTTGAGATTTTAGAATGTATTCTTAAATGACGAGTGACGGGGCATGCCTAAATATCAAGACAGTGAAATTGTGACTTTACTAAAACCGACCCGCTCTACTTGGTATATATTTCGTTCCAGTCTATTTGTGTTCCTTATAAAGTTTTAGCATGAAGTCAGCTATAAAATTAATAAGCAAACATTTGGATTTGGACTGGACCAAATGTGTGCTTTGTTAAACCTTCAAAAAGGACGAAAACTTCCCGGACTTTCAGGTACACAACGTAAAATGGATAGTTAATATCTAAAATTGGCAAAGAATTTGGAGCAGTTAGAATCTCCGCACTTTTTACTGCTTGTAGCCCTAATCCGTGAAGTTAGGAATCTCTTAGATCAAAAATATTTGAAAAAGTGCCAAAATACTTTGAATGACAAATCATCTTATTTGTCCTTTTATAAGCTGGTTATAGTTATAGTATTGCATTTCAAATTTCTTAGAAAAAATCATAAAGAGAATTAGGTGTCACATAACACCCTGTAGTTGCTAACTGAAAAATTAAATATGATGTTGTTTTTTGTTTATGAAATCTCTACTTTGCATGGAGTCTACGTTTGTGAAAATGGGTTCAGGCATATGGAAGTTACAGTCCTTTTGATGTCAACGAAAGTACACTTCCCCCACCACTTAAGAATAGGTGATACAGAAAATTGACTTAGACAAAAGTTTTAGAATAAGGACAGCAGTTTCTAAAGCTAATATTTTTTATCAACCTTAATTAGGGAATATTTTGTAAAAAACCCAATTATATTTTGTAAGTGATAGAATTTGCCACCTAGCGGAAATTTACGACCTTAAAAATATTTTTAAGCAATTTTTTAGGGCCGATTTTAATGAATCACCCAGTTTAATGTCAGAAAAAGTTGTCTACAAATAGGAAACATTTTTATTATTAATTTTAAATACTACTGTTTGTTATATTAAAATAAAAATATTTACCGATTGTCCAGCTTCTAATATAAATCCTCCATTAGCTAAATGTTCCTTTCCATTATTTCCTTGGATACCAATCCAAACTGCACCTACTTCTTTATTCACAATTTGAAATTCTACAGCTTGAGTAGCTGTTAAAATAACAGAAATTATTAACAATCCCAACATGTTTAATTATAATTTTAAGCGAACTGAATTAAGATTTATATATTGATTGTTAATGTACATACTTGAAAAATCTATTGTTAATAAAAATAAAAATCGTTGCTGGTTTCAAAATAAAACACTCGTTATTATCTGATGCATTTTTTAAAATAAGCGTTTGAAAACACCTGTGAACTAATTGTAAAATGTAATCATCAAAATTATTATTATATATCACAAACTTCAGATTTGAGCTCGTATCTGTATATTTGTGTAAAAATGAATTTAAACATTCAAATACACCGCCATATTTTAAGTTGGCTGTATTCAGACAATAAGTATAAATTAAGTTATAAGTTGTATAAAAAAATAGTAGCTGAAAATAAGTACGGTCCTGTTTATTTTAATCCTGAGTATGAGAATTATAAAATATTTTGAACAAGTGAGAGGACAATTTGAACAATTCTTAAGAAGTTAAACTGAAAATAACCGGCAATCACAAAAGTCACGTGGTGTGCGGGACCTAGTTCAATAGGACCAAAAAATTATTTAATACATTTCGTTTACTTGGTTTTGAACAGCTAAAAAAAAGATTGATGTACCGGGTCGGATAAATTTACTAGTTAATACCATATAAAATCTCCCATATGAAATTGATGATTAGATCTCGTATGAATTTCTTATCATTCATTCAAAGTCAGCCCTTTGTATATAGTCGAACAAATAATATTGCGTGGACACACAAGCAAAATATGAAGGTCAAAAAATTTCGGGTCCAATGTGAACACCTGCATTTGCATTTTCGACTGAATTGTCAGTGGTGCTGTTTTTGGACTTTAGTTAGGATTTATAAAATTAGTGTATTCTACGTTCTGGCGAATTTTAGCGAGTGGCTTGCATTAGTTTCGTGTTTTTATAAACTGTTTTCTTGTTGTTATTTTTTAATCAAGATGGCGTTGTGAAGACCTTTTCTTGATGTTTCTGAAATTGAAACGGACAATGTTGAGGGCTCGGTTGAAACTCTCCCTATTCCCATGGCCACAATTTTTTATCCAAAATTTAAAAAAAATACTTAAATATAGAATATTGTTGTCTCTTTCTACCAATAGTCAGCACGTTTTAATAATGTTGATAGTTTTTATGTTACAGGGGTTAAACGATATGAAAACTAAAATTTTTAAAGACAAAAATGCATTTTAAATCCCATAACAAAAATAAATAAATAAATAATATGTTAAAATGAAATTAATACCACTGAAAAGGGGATAAAAATAGTATAAATGAGAATTTTTTCAAAATTTTTCAGCAAAAATTGGAACCTTGAGAAAAGGGAGAATCCAGAAGAGGGGAAATTAAAAAATCGTTATAGTTGTGGTCTCTCCCTATTCTCACAACCACAATTTTTTATCTAAAATTTTGAAAAAATTCCTAAATATAGAATATGGTTTTTTCTTTCTATTAACAGTCGGCAAGTTTTAATAACGTTGATAGTTTTTATGTTACAGGGGTTAAACGATATGAAAACTAAAAATTTTAAAGACAAAAATGCATTTTAAATCCCATAACAAAAATAAATAAATAATATATTAAAATGAAATTAATACCACTGAAAGGGGGATAAAAAATACTATAAATGAGAATTTTTTCAAAATTTTTCAGCAAAAATTGTAACCTTGAGAAAAGGGAGAAACCAGAAGAGGGGAAATTAAAGAATCGTTATAGTTGTGGTCTCTCCCTATTCTCACAACCACAATTTTTATCTAAAATTTTGAAAAATTTCCTAAATATAGAATTTGGTTTTCTCTTTCTATCAATAGTCGGCAAGTTTTAATAACGTTGATAGTTTTTATGTCACAGAGGTTAAAACGATTTGAAAACTAAAAATTAAAAAAAAACATTTTATATCTCATAATAAAAATAAATAAATAATATATTAAAATGAAAGGGGAACAAAAAATAATACAAATAAAATTTTTTTTCTAATTTTTTTAGCAAGAATAGTGACCTTGAGAAAAGGGAGAGACCAAAGGAGGGAAAATTAAAAAATCCTTGGAGTTATAGTCTCGCCCTATTTTCACGGCCACAATTTTTTATCTAAAATTTTGAAAAAATTCGTAAATATGGAATATTGCTTTCTCTTTCTATCAAGCACATTTTAATAACGACGATAGTTTATTATGTTACAAGGGTTAACCGATATGAAAACTAAAAATTTTAAAGACAAAAATGCATTTTTTATCCCATAAAAAAGTAAATAAATACCACATTAAATTAAAATTAATACCACTGAAAAGGGAATAAGAAATACTATAAATGAGAATTTTTTCAAAATTTTTAAGCAAAAATTGTAACCTTGAGAAAAGGGAGAAACCAGAAGAGGGGAAATTAAGGAATCGTTATAGTTGTGGTCTCTCCCTATTCTCACAACCACAATTTTTTATCTAAAATTTTGAAAAAATTCCTAGATATAGAATATGGTTTTCTCTTTCTATCAACAGTCGGTAACTTTTAATAACTTTGATAGATTTTATGTCACAGGAGTTAAAAGGATTTGAAAACTACAAATTAAAAAAAAGGAGCATTTTACATCTCATAACAAAAATAAATAAAAAATATATTAAAATGAAATTTATACCATTGAAAGGGGAATAAAAAATAATATAATTAAAAATTTTTTCAAAATTTTTTAGCAAGAATAGTGACCTTGAGAAAAGGGAGAGACCAAGGATAGAAAATTAAAAAATCCTCGGAGTTATGGTCTCGCCCTATTTTCACGGCCACAATTTTTGATCTAAAATTTTGAAAAATTTCATAAATATAGAATATTGTTTTCTCTTTTTATCAACAGTCAACAATTTTTAATAACGTTGATAGTTTTTATGTTACAGGGGTTAAACGATATGAAAACTAAAAATTTTAAAGACAAAAATGCATTTTAAATCCCATTACAAAAATAAATAAATAATATATTCTTAGAAAATATTAATATAACGACTTTGTGCAGTGCCAGTATAGAATTAAAATTTACCTTTAATTACTTTTTGCAGTTCAAGTCATTATTAAGTAATAGGATTAAAGTATTAGTATTTTTGCAATTCGTGTGCACCGCTCAAGTCATAATCCTCACCATTGTCAGTTATATTGCAATTGCTGGTGCTTTTTCTACAAAAAAAAATCAGATAAAAAAATTAAAAAACATAAAACGACAAATATAATAAATTGTAAACCTGAAGTCAAAGTATAGTACCTGATTCTTAAGTGACTGCCTAACGAATCCTGGTAATTGGTCACCATTAAACCAATGAAAATGATACTGGTTTTCTTCTAACGTCCACCCATTACTTTCAGGAGTAAAAATTGTTGGTTGTTTTTCATTTGCATTATTCCATATGCTAGCAATGTAATTAGCTCGGAGAAATTGTTGAAAAAACTCAGTTTTGCATGGTGGTAAATTGCTTGCATTCAAATTTTTTGGATTGAATTCTTCATTAATATCAGATACGATGCAATTATTTAAAAATATTTGAAGCCGGACAACATCACTAGGAACAGATAAATTTTTGTATTTTGTTGAAAAAATCTTGTTGTATGTTTCCGAATTGCATCAAAGCTCGCTAATGTTTCTTCATTATTATATTAATTGGTCTTTGTTTACCTTTTTAAAAAAAGGCGGGATTAAAGTCACATTAAGTCATTTCATAAAATCTTGACAAACTTCTACACAAATACGGTCCCAAGTGCTCCTACATTTTTGTTAAATTAATGTATCTTTGGTTATTTCCGGTAATTCAAGTTGATTAAGTCACTTGACCTGTATCAGCACAGCTTAATTCCGACATTTTTTAATTTGTATAATTTTCGTTACTTTTGTTATTGTTATTTATATTTTAACTCCACCACCTTGTTTGTTTTTAGAATTAAAATTTAAATTCATTTTTCGCGAACAAAGGATACAATTGATAGTAGGCAACTTACAATACGTTGGAGAGTGTCAATAATAAATTTAAAATTTTATTTAGAGTACGTTATATATGTAACGAAGTTACTAAAATTTTACGAAAATACTGGAAGTACTTGCACAATTTTTGTTAAAATCACTTTAACATTTGAAACTCTGCTACGCCACTGTTAAGTTCCCTTTTTTCTCAACCACGGCTCCCGCCAAGGTGAGCACCGTGACAACCCTCTCTTCCACTTCAACCGTCGAGCAGTTAACATGTAAATTAATATAGTGCTTCGTTATCTACCCGTGTAAGGTTTTAAACCTAAAATATAATGTCTAATGTGTGGAATTTAAGGTAACAGATCTTTTCCATTTTATTACAAATATGCAAAGACCACGGGTCTATCTCATAATTAATCAATCATATGGATCATCGTGCATGAGAGCGGTATTGCCAAACTTAATAGAACAATTTAGAATTCCTTAGGACACGGTCCAGGATATACCAAGTGAGAGCTCCTCTTATGGACACCCTTTTTCTGTAATTATATCTCTTTTATATGCGCTGTTGTTAAATGTATTGTACTATATTCGGAACTATTTATGTTTTGTTCTTACTTTCATTTAAATGTACTGTATCAAACATTACCTATTTAATTGTTGTCGTTTACTAGTAGAATTTAATTGTTGTTTACTAGTAGATGAATTTCTGTTTAATTGTTGTTGTTTACTATTAGCTAAACTTCTATTGTTGTTGTTTACTATTAGATAAACATTGTTTAATTATTGTAAATTTATGTGTTAACCTTTTACGTTTAAAGCTTGCTGATTAAATCTTATCAGAAAGCAGGACGATATGTTTTATTGTCCCACGTCCCCTAAACGTGTAATAATTATAGGGCGGTCCTTCGAAATCTTTATTCGACCACGCGATAGCTTATGTGTGATTTTTTGAACCAAACTTCTATTACTAAGTCCACAAATCTACTGAATCCATTCACTTTGATTCACACAATTTTTGCAGTAATTAGATCGTAGCCGTGTTTAGGTTTAGTATAGATATTATTTCATCATACAAATAATTATCAATAAAAATTTATATCATAACAATATATTCATTTTAAGACACACAATCACAGAAATTAAATATTTTTTTCTAAATTAACAACATTTATAAAAAAACAATTAAAATTACAATTACATTATTAAATATAATATTCTAAATTCCAAAGGTAACGATATATTTTTCCGCTTGGCAAGTAAACGTACTTTTGTGATCATCATAAGCATAACTATAAGCATCTGGACATCTAGATTTAAAGAAATCAGGATAATTTTGAGGCCACTCAGTAGATTTACAAGTTTCAGGTTTATCGTATGCTCCTTTGCAACAATATTGGTCAGTGTTGAATGCCAGACAAGCAGATTTGCATCCTATGACGACGTTTTCGTTTATCACTTTTAATTCTTCAGGACATTCGTCGTTTAAATGTTTTTTGCATGATGCAGGTTTGCAACTGTATTGGCTGCCATCGCTGTTTCCACCTACTGGTTCAAACTAAAAATAATAACAAATTAAAATATAGGATGTTTTTATATTTTGATCAAGAAATGTAAAATTTTATCTTTGATGACTAAATTCATGATTGGTATTCACGATTGGTTAATCTCTTTTTTATATGTTAATAAGTTTAAATAGGATAATTATTCGTGTAGAAATTATCTTTAAAATTCAAATTTACCTCAATATTTTAAGGTATTTGTGTTACATTTTGTAGTGGTCATAAATAAGGTTAGAGGTTATAAATCATATAAAATAGTGATAAGTATGACGAAGTTACTTTTTCCGCAATAATTAAAGTATATAAATTAAATCGCGCACGGCACTGGACTTAGAATTAACTTAAAATTATGGAAGAGGCCAGCCATATCAGTTGAACCTCCACCCGTTCTTATCGAGTAGGACGAATTAATCGGTTGTTGGTAGTTGCTATGGTATACTCAATTGAAGTAGCAGTGGTAGTCCCTTGACCTTTAGTCAAGCTGAAGGGAGCCAAGCCAATTTCCAAGATATACCTTACCAGAACCGTCAATCTGACCACACTACTCCAGCCTGAAAGACGTGCCGTATGGTCTGACAACGAATAAAGAACCGTTGCACAGTTCTTCCTTGGATTTGATATTAATAAAAGTAGCTAATAATACTTTGGAACTCAGCCCAGGGGGCAAGTAAAGTCTGCCCTACTGAAGCTGCCCGTGCAATTAGCTTTCACATTACAAACGGAAGATGGCGCCCGAGGCAATTCGAGGGCCGGACTAAACTGATTTTAACTAAATTTGTTCTTTTAGTCCTAAATTAGAACTGATTAGTTTTCAGTAATAATCGAGACATACAATTGGCAATTACAGCGTTGTTAAAGTTTTAACAAAATTGTGCAACAAAAGAATAAATCTAAAAAGCTTAAAATATTCTTGACTCTAAAAGTCAATCAACTGATATTCTAGTGAACTTTAATGTAATCTATCTCTTTATCAACATCTATATTCAAAAATCCATCATTATTTTGAAATATCTCTTAACTAATGGTAATAAATCTTTTAGTTTAGTCAATCTCGCAGAAAAATGTCTTATTTCGATATATTTTACATTCGACTTCAACGAATGATATATCAGGAAATCCCAAATCACCAATTTCTTCTGTAATGGGGACGTGTTATGTAAAATTTTTAAATTAGCACTTAAAAATCTGTTATCAAATATGCCTAGAAAAAATATTTATAATTTTTTTAAACCTATATTTTATTTAAAAAAAAAAAAATTAAAAATATCTACATTATTTGATAATACTGTTCAGAGATGGCAGTATATACGAACTGAATTCCTTATTAAATAGAGGCCAGATGTAAACATGAGAAAAGAAGAAAATTGTATTGTTTTTATTTTCGATATGACTAGCAGTACATCGGATCTACTTGTTTATATCGTACATCGGAAAATAAAATAAACCATCTAATTTTTACATCTCGAACTTTGAAAAAAAAACTGAAGAAAAAAGACACTTTACTGTATAAATGAGACTGGTTACTAGTCACTATTTTTATGTAGTTTTAAAGAAGTCAAAAAAGCGAAATCTAATAAACATTAATTTTGGAGAAAAAAATAAAAAATATACGAAAAAATTTAAAGAAAAATCAGAAAATTTGGAATAAAACGAATAAATCAAACGCTAAAAATCGCAACAACAAAAACGACGCAGAAAAACGTAAGAAATCGAAAAATATCGCAAAATAAAACACAAAAAATTTCAAAACAAAACAAAAAATCGAAAGAATTGAAATAAAATGCAAAAAAGCCTAAACAAAATTTCAAAAAAATGAGAAAAAAATCGCAAATAATCGCAAAAAATTAAAGGAATAAGAAAAACTGAGAAAAAAAGATTAGAAAAAAAAAACAACAATGATGAAAAAACGTGGAAAATGAGAAAAAAATCGAAAATGCAGAAAAAGACGAGAAAAAATTTAAACAACGCAAAAAATCAAAAAAAATCGGAGTAATTAAAACAGAAAATAAATTTAAACAAAAATATTGGCAAAAATGAAAGATAAAATTGTAAAATGGAAAGACCAAGTGCTAAAAATGGCAAAAAAACTACGTAAAAAACGCAAAGAAAGAAGAAAAAAAAAGAACAACCAAAAAACCAGAAAAATTGTGACGATAAAAGAATTGCAAAAAAAAAATGAAAAAAATCGAATGAATTAAAAAGAAAATCGCAACAAAATTCAAGAAAACGGCAAAAAAATCGCAAATAAAAATAAGAAAAAATGAGAAAACAAAAGAAAGAAATAGAAAAAACCGGACCAATGGTAAAAATGAGGAATAATTAGAAAAAATCGAAAAACAAATCAAAAAAAAAATCATAAAAATGACAAAAAAAACGAAGAAATGTAAAAAAAGAGAAGAAAATCACAAATAATCGCGAAAATTAAAGGAAAAAGAAAAAATTAGAAAAAAAACCAACAATGATGAAAAAATGAGAAAAATCGAAAAAAAAACGGAAAAAATCAGAAAAATGTGAAAAAGACGAGAAAAAATTTTAACAATCCAAAAGATCTGAAAAAAAAACGTAGTAATAAAAAAATAGAAAACAACTATAAAAAAAAATATTAGAAAATAATGAAAAATAAAATTGTAAAATACGGAAAAACGCTCTAAAAATCGCAAAAAAACGATGTAAAAAAACGCAAACAACGAAAAAAAACACAAAGAATAACGAAAACACTAGAAAAAAGTGTAATGAAAAAAAAAATTAAAAAAGAAATTAAAAAAATGGAATGAATTAAAAAATCGCAATAAAATTCGAAGAAAATGGCAGAAAAATCGCAAACAATCACAAAAAGTCAGAGGAATAAGAAAAAATTACAATACAAAAGAAAAAAAATAGAACAATAGAAAAAAATGAGGAAAAATTAGAAAAATTCGAAAAAAAAAATCCAAAAATCAACAAAAAAATCAGAAAAATGACAAAAAACGAGATAATATAAAAAACTTTCTCTATCTATAAAATAAATATAATATAAAAAAAATTAAATGAGACAATAATTATATTGTGGAAAGAGAGAGAGAGAGTCGCTTGTAGGGGGCATAACGCTTTTTTCTTATCTGACGCTTTGTGCCGGTTAAATTCTACTTCAAGTCGCGCCCAAAAAAATATCTGAAAATATACTGAACTATAAATAATTATCATCATATTTTTTACCTCAATACAAATGGCAAACACACCTTCTACTACTGATCAGTTTATTACTATAATTAAATGATATTTAGGTTACACATAAATAGACTAAAAATTATCAAAACATAAAAAAGTTGGCCGTACTGGGAATCAAACTCCGGCCCTTATACTCCGAAACCATATAAGATACGCATTACGAAAAAAACAAAGTGACAGAAATATTATCAAACTTATCAATCAAATGCGCAAACATACTTTCATAATTTGGAAACCTTAAAACGCAGTATGTGTTTTGCTTTTTTCTTCTTTTTTGTAGTATATGAAAATATACCTAAAATTATTCACAAAAATAGGCTTGGCTAACTTTGAAACACTACGATTACTAAGAAATAAATTTTCAAAATTTCCAAGTGACGTTAGCTACATTAATTTGTTTAAAGTAATGTAGATGGCACGATAAGGCATAATTTACAGTTATCTGTCGAATATTACTAAACCAAATAGCCTTAGCGACTTTGACTATTAAAAAAAAGAAGAAAAAATCAAAACACATAGGCGACACATAAACATTAAAATAATAGGTTATGTTATACTGAAAAGTGACAAGTAAAACCTGACTTAAGCCCGATTATAAATATTATAAATTAACCCTAATACATACTTCCAGTGGTGTACAACTTCAATTTTTAAATTATATTTTGTAATATTTAGTAACGTCTAGTTTTAAGTCATTTATTTAACCGCGAATAAATAATATTACTTACACTTATAGCTACGTTAAATCCATCTACAAACGAAATATCATAGAAATCCAATCCTCCAGCACCTTTAAGAGTGATTTCAGCTAAGGAAGCAGGTGGAGCTCCTCCGTTACCTCCACATTCTAGTCTATCTCCACAATCTCCTGTTAAACAATGTTTACTTAAAGGATTACACCAGGTTCTTCCCCAAAAACGACCTCCCCAGTTTGGAGGAGACGATATAGTTCTCTATAAAAAATGAACAATTATCCATATTACTATCTCTGTTAATAAATTAAATTTTGGTATACAAAAAAATAAAATAATTTCATATTTACTGATTCTCCTGTTCCTAATTCAAATCCTCCGTTGACCAAATGTTCCTGTCCATTATTTCCTTGAATTCCCACCCATATTGGACCAGCTTCTTTATTAACTATTTCGAATTCCACTCCACCTACGGTTAATAAAAATAACGATACCGTTACTACTATGATAAACATTTTGACAAATAATAAATTAAAAAACAAACAACTGCTATATTTATAGAAAATATTTCTACTTACCAAGATGCGTAACAAAATAATGACAATAATACAATTATTGTATAAGAAGCCGTTTAAATCATATTTAATTTGTTTACTTCTTGTTATGGATTTTTTCCAGTGCATTGTAAATAGTTTTGACCTTTGTAGAAGGTTATTGTGTTATTATATTAATCTAGTTACCTACAAATTTTCTATAAATATATAATTTTCCGTATCATTACTAATTTAGAATAATAAATTTAATATATAATAATTACTATAATATACAGTCACATCAGAAGAAAACCTTTTTATAACTCAAAATTGTAAATAACAGTACAAAATGAAGAAAAATAAAATTATTGCGGATGTTCATATATACAAATATTATTTTTTAATTTTGGTAAATGCTTTTGAAAATTTTTTTTTCATATTCCTCAATTTCTTCTTCTTCACTTAGACCTTCTGGACCTTCATTTTGACTTCTCTTGTCAACCTCTCTAACTTGTACATTATTTATTCTTCTATTTCTTTCTGATGAATCTCCCTCTTGCTTTTTAAACTGAGTCTTTCTTCATATGTTCTTTTGGCCTTTTTTTTTTATCTTTATTAAATTCATAATTCTTATTATTATTTCGATTATTATCATACATTACCGCATTATAATTATTATGTCGATAGTTTGACATCCAATTTACCATTTCATGATTTCTTATAAATTTTCCTAAATTTTGTTCAATTCATAATAAATAATTGTTTAATGTATTCATTGTCTTTATTTCCTGTAATGCAATGGTTTTCGCGATTTCCGGTTTGAAATGTCTTGAAATAAACATAATTATTTCACTTTCTTTCATAGGAGGATCTATGTATTGTGCTATAACGCATATTGATCATAATTTTTTCCTCTTTTTTCTTAAAATTTTCCAAAATATAACTTTTCTCGTATATTTTCTTGGGCAAAATAATATTGCATAAAATATTTTTCAAAATCATCAAAACATTTAATTTCTGATTCTTTACTTGAAAACTTGATAATCGAATGCTTCTCGAATATATTCTTTTATATCTTCTATACGCTTCACATTCTTCAATTTATGTTTTAAAATATATACAAACACTTTGGGATTTAATTTCCTTATATTTCCAACAAATTTAGTTTCTATTTTGAAACCTTCATTTATAGTAATAAGTATATATTTTATCCATGGCATTAACATAAATTTCTTTCTTGACATTTTTTTTTGTTATTTTCAATTATTTTTTCTTCTTCTTCGTTTATGTTTTGTTGTAAACTATTCCCGTTATTGTAAACACCCATTTATTTTCTAAAATTTTCATTCTTTCTGTATTATCTGGTACTTCCAATTTAACTTTTTCACAACATTCTTCTTTTCTTGTAAAATAAAATTTTTCTCATTTTGCAATTTCTCTGCTTCTGTTATTCTTACAATCATTTCAATTCTTATTTCTTTCTAATTTGTTAATCATTTATATCTTATTTTCTCTTAATTCCTGTGAAATTGTAATGATTTTATTCCCTATATCTTGCATTATCTTTTTATTCATGTCATTAATTTTCTGATTTATATCGTACTTAATATCTTGCTAATTTTCATCGATTTTCTTCTTCATATCTTGATTATTCTGATCCATTTTTTTACTCATGTTTTTCATCATCTCCATAAATATTTTCAACAAATTTGGCTTTAAATATTCTTCTTGTTCATGTTTCTTATCTTTCTATTTCTTCCTTTTTGTATTTTTATCATCTAATATTATCTCATTTACATCTTTCTATCAAATCTTCTTGTCGTTGATTTGAATCATCTTCGTGTTCTTCCATTTGTGACCTCCAATCTCCTGGCCTGTTTATTTCATGAAAAAGGCGAATACAAAGTAACAAACTGAAGACCATATCGGTAAGAAACTTCCGTACTCACATTTATCACAAAAAATATACCTGATCGTATAGTATTGTTAAATTGTGTTTAATAATCGTACTAATAATAATATCATTATTCTTAATAATTGTAATAACCCCAGAAATTCTTTATTATTGTTGTTTGGATATCAGTGATATCATCTTTTGTATGGACAACCCTACTAGATTGCGACCGACTGAATACTCGTTGGACCATAATTTAGAAAAAGATAATGCGATTGACAAAGTTGTTATTTGGGAATGGTACAATTAACTGATAAATGACTCCCTCCCCCGCGAACCCACGAAAGATGGGAATCTTATAAGCTGGTTCAGTCGATACGTATTTAACCTTTGGCTGAGGGACTATAAGAAGTTGGCGAATTAAAATATGAAAATTCTAATTCTAATTTATTTTTATGAAGACAAAATCTGTGCGAATGGACTGGGTTTTGAAGAAGTAAAACCCAACTGTTTGTCGAAACTATTGGCGTCGGCGTCTCGTCGTTAGATACAAGATTTTCGGTGACGACGCTGATAGTTTGAAATTTGATTTTTGACTGATCTCTCTCTGAGCTGGGAACCCCATTTTTATGCCGTATTAACATTTTACGTCATAATCTAGTGTGGTCTATATTTCCTTTCCGTTCTCATGAATGTTATCTAACCCTCAATATATAGGCGTGGAAAGAATTTTTTTCTAATATCTCAACCTTCCAACTTTTGTAATTTAAATTGGGGCATTTCAAATGGTTCAAGTGTATCTTATCGGTTGTAGAAACAGGTACTGACAGATGAATGTCTTTAACTGGATAAGCAGAAGATATTAAATATAATATGTTTTGACAGTCTCTCAAAAATTCCTGGAAACAAACTTTATAAGACGAGACAAAATATCATTAGAAATTGCTAAAAAAATAAAAATAATATACCGGGGGTTGGTTCGTCACACATTGTACCTATTTTCTTTCCCCCTCTTAAATCCACCTATCTTATCAAAAACACTTATTTCTCACAAATAAATTATATTACACCTGTTTTAATATTAGTTCACTATTTAAATTTATTTTATTTTTCTTTAATATTATTTCAAATTTATTTAATATTCCTTCTAATATACAAAATACCTTTCACTTCCTTTCAATTTCATTAAAAAAATAAATAAATAAATAAAGAAAATCAACAATTCAGGAATAAAAAAAAAATTTAAAAATCTTACCAGCTTGATAATGAATTTCCGTTTATATTCTTGTTTTTGATCAATTAAATTTGCGCTACCCTGTATAGGGCACTATTTTGCATACGACTTTTTTACATTATAATTTTTTTTTGGAAAACGACGTTATGTGAATCTTTTAAACAATTCTACAGTATTTCTGAAACCATTTATTAACTTTGTAGTTGGTGCGTGATATCAAATAATAGAGTGTCTAGAGGTCCGTCTAGTCGGACCCCGTGAAAACCCAATAGGTCCATCTGAGCTTCCGCATGAGCACAGTCCAACTGAATAATAGTTGTACGTTAACTTGAAAGTTTGATTATTCATCACTATGATACGGTGTGGTCTAATGCTAGCGTGTGTGCATTACATATAGAAGTTCCTGGTTCGATTCCTGAGAGGATATATTTTTTTTGCGAAATAAATGGAAGGTATTTCTTTTTTTTAATACACAGTCTAGATTTAGATAGTGAAGACTTCTTTTTTTGTTTTATTTTTTCATCTTTTCTCATATTTATTTCAAACTAAATCCTAACCGATTGACAGACATTTTTTTATTAGACACAATATCCGTCAAGACGTACCAATTGGGTTTTCACGGGGTCCGATTAGACGGACCTCTAGACACTCTCAATAATAAAACTGTTACATACATAGGATAAATACATAAAACAGTTTATTTTTTTACGATCGTGCAAAAAGTTACTATTTTTTGCACTATCTGCAGTTAATCTCTAACTGCTATATGAAAATTGAAATTCAGTTAAATTCGATCGTAGAAAAAATGTTGTGTGTAAAAATCATATTTGTTGCACGATGAATGAAGTTTGTAGCTCGAGCCGAAGTCAAGAGCTGCAATCATGCTGAGTGCACTTTTTGCACCAGTGACACAAATAAATATTTAAGGGCATTTAAATCAATTAAATAATAAACATGGTAAACACTAATTAGGCTAAAAAGTAATAGGTATTAAAAATTCATGATCATAAAGTATTTATTAAAACAATACATAATAACAAATCTTTATATACCAAAAGTAATAATATATTTCTCAGCTTTACATGTAAAAGTACTCTTGTGATCATCGTACGCGTAACTGTAACCATCAGGGCATCTGGATTTAAAAAATTCAGGATAATTTTTCGGCCAGTCTGAAGCTTTACAAGTTTCTGGTTTATCATGTGCCCCTCTACAGCAGTATTCATCTGTATTAAAAGCTGCACATGCTGATTTACATCCTACCACTCCATTATCGGTTTTTAGTTTAAGTTCATCAGGACATTCGTCATTTAGATGTTTTTTACAAGAAGCAGGTTTACAACTGTACTGGCTACCATCACCTTGTCCTCCTACTGGCTCGAACTGAAAATTAGATTTCATTACTTTTTTGAAGTGAAAACTTATTTTGAGCGATTTTGGTATAAAGGGGAAAAATCGTGGTTTCGCGTCACCGACATTCTGTAGAGATGTGTCGTTATTTTAGTGACGTTTAATTGGTCGCGGTTTTCGTTGGTAACGTTCATATGTGTCAGATTAAGTTTTTTCTGATTATTTAGAATAAAAAAATCGTTACATTTTTTGTGCCACCCTGTATTTTTATTATTCCTTTCTTCCTTATTACTCTCCCTCTTTGCCTCTTAAGCCAAAACAATTGACTTTTATATCGTCTGTGCTGTAAATTAAAAATTTTCTTTATTCCTCTCTTTATATAGGGGATTTTCCTTTGGATTTCGTTTTTTCCCTTGGACTAGGTTCTTTTTGGACCAAGCTTGTGTTTATTGGACTACAATTTTCCTTTGGACTACTTTTTTCCTTTCGAACAATTTTTCCTTTGGAACAGTTTTTCTTGGACTACGTTTTTCCTGGACTTCGTTTTTCTTGGACTACGTTTTTCTTGAACTACGTTTTTTTTTTTTGGACCAAGCTATCTAAGTTTCCTTTGGAGAAGGAAGATAAGAAAAACCTCAAGAAAAGCTAAGTTTTATTTAATATTTTACTTTTTGATATATTTCAAATTCTATTCGTGAAACGAATCTATAATAAAAAGATTTGAGCTTAAATCACATTAATTATTTATTATCAACAAATTAAAGTATCGTTTCAAACTACTATGCAAATTAAACGGAGTTAATTATTATTAAAAAATTGCATTTATTTCAATAAATAAAATCATGGGAATAATTTGAAATTCATGAAAATTAATATAAATCCATGGAAATTCATGGGAATTAACGGATATTTATAGAAATGGCCGTGCTTTCAATGGAATTCTTGGAAACTTATGGAAAATGATGAGAAATCATGGAAATGTATGGGGTTCTTAGGGAAATCATGTAAATGTGTGGGAAATAACAGGAATCATGGGTACTTATTGAAAATTCCGAGAATAGTTGAAAATTCATGGCAATTTATAGAAATCCATGGGAATTCATAATAACGTACATTCATGGGAATTACGGGAAGTTATGTAAAGTTATCGGAAATAATTGGAAATTGATGAGCATTCATGAAAATTCATGGGAATTCATAAATATTAATGAAAATGATGGAAAATCATGGGAATTAATGGGAAATTATTGAAATTTATGGGAAATAATGGCAATTAAAGGAAAATCATGTGATTTTATTGAAAATCGTAAGAATAATATTAAATGTATCATAAAAATCAATGGAATTTGATATTTACAGGAGTTCATGGAAAATAATAGGAATTTGCGGGAAGTCATAGGAATCATGGGAAATAATGGAAAATGATGGGATTAAATTGAGACAGAATTGAAATTAATGAGCGTTCATAAAAATTCATGGAAATTCTTTAAACTTGATGGGAACATCATGGGAATTTATGAAACTTTATGAAAAATGGTGGAACATTATGAATATTTGTGGGAAATCATTGAAATATATGGAAAATGATGAAAATTCATGGGAATTCAATGGAAATTGGGAGAATAATGGGGAAATTTATCGGAATTCATAGAAACCCTTGTATTTTATGAGTTGTTGGAGGTCATGGGAAATCACTGAAATTTATAGGAAATAATAGAAGTTTACGGGAAGTCATGGAAAATGATGAAAATAAATGATACAGCATGGAAATTAATGGGCATTCATAAAAATTTATAGGTATTCATGAAATTTAATGAAAAATGATGAAAAATCATGAGTAATGATTGAAATTTATGGGAAATCATGTGAATTCAATGAAAATAATGAAAATTCCTAGTAATTTAGAATTCATTAGATTTGTAGGAGGTCGTAGGAAATCATTGAAATTTATAGGAAATAATAGGAATTTGCGGGATCATGGGAAATAAAGGACAAATGATGAGAATAAATAAGAGAGCATCGATATTAATGGGCATTCATACAAATTTATAGGAATTCATGAAATTTAATGAAAAATGATGGAAAACTACAGGAATTTAGGGAAAATCATTGACATTTATGAGAAATTATAGGAAATCAATGGAAATTATGGGAATACGGGGGAAATTTATCGGATATCCAAATAATTTATGGGAATCAATGAAAATTCCTAGAAATTTACGTGAATTTACGAGATTTGCAGGAGGCCATGGGAAATCAATGAAATTTGTGGAAAATAGTATTAATTTAGGGGAAGTCATGGAGATTATGGGAACTAATGGAAAATGAGAGAGCATGAAATTAATGGGCATTCATAAAATTCATGGGAATTCTTCAAACTCAATGAAAAAAGATGGTACATTAGGAATATTTGTGGAAATCAGTAAAATGTGTGGCATTCATTATGAGAATAATGGAAAAATTTATCGGAATCCATGGAATTTATTGGAAGAAATAAAAATTGCATTTTTGCATTTTTTTTCCAAATCATAGAGAAGTTCATTCTTATTTATCCTAAATTCGAATGTGGAAAAATACATTATTGTCTACCTACTACGCCTATGATGAAAACTATGCCCTGAAGCAAGTGAGACAAATTTTAAATTTTCCGTAACATTATGAGTAATAAAAACACTGATGGAAGGGTATTCCTCTATTGCTGTCTGTCATGAACCTACCGCGAATCTCGAAGCGTAAATTTTGGAAATATCGCCCTAAAATTAAAACCTGGCGGTTGTAACATCTGGCAATTAATTACATAACTAACGCCATCTAAGGCGCTTGGTTTCGTGCCGTAGATGGCGTTAGTTCTGTAAACTTTCGGTTGGCCTGGCCTTCATAGGTTATACAGTCGAGAAATTTGCAAATATTTATTCACTTTGACGGTATGATACTGATGAGATCATAAAGATCGAAACAGCTGTCTATCATTGTCGAAGTGTATAAATATTTGCAAAATCCTCTGTCTGTTTATTTATTTTATTTTTAATTAATTACATGTTTTTAACAATTTTAATATGTCTTATATTTTATTTATTTATTTTTAGCAGAAAGTATATCTAATCGCCATTTATCGAACATTTAGTTAATTAATAATTTTCGTTGAAAATCATGTGGTGCAAATTCTGTCTTAATATTACAATTAATTTAAAGAAAAAAAACACTGTTATATCATATTTTTAAGTTTTCACTTCTGTCGGTAGTCCCATAACTGCCTAATTTTTTTCAATAATGGCATATTAATACTTAGTTTGTTGCTTGGTTAATACTTACACTTATAGGTAAATTGAAGCCATCTACAAAGGAAATATCATAAAAATCTAGACCATTATCGCCTTTTTGAGTGATTTCGGCTAAGGAAGCAGGCGGTGCTCCTCCATTACCTCCACATTCTAATTTATTTCCACAGTCTCCTGTCAAACAGTGGTTAGTTCCGGCATCACACCAAGTCCTTGCCCAAAACCGACCTGCCCAGTCTGCAGGAGAAGTTATAGTTCTCTAAAAAATTTAATAAAAACTATTTTTATAGTTAGAAAGGACAACGTACTGGTAACATGGAAAAAGTGGTCCCGGTTAAATTTGATGGTTTTAGGGTGATTGTATGTTTATGACCGTAGTTACGGTATCCCAAAAAATATACACCACATATTTTAGGTATTACGAAAATAATTGATATAATTGATAATTTTCTTTTGATTTTTGGTATGAAAGTTATGTATTATAATACACGGTCATAAAAATTTTAAACAATACACTAGTTATTATTTTATTATTCAAGGCGTCCCAAAAATAATATTAAACTAAAAATCTTAATAAAAATACAATATAATACGAAAATATTAAAAAAAAAAGAAAAATGTAATTGTAAAATACGGAAAAACGAAAAAATAAAAAAAAAACGAAAAAATGAAAAAAATCAAAAAATCGCTAAAGAACGAAGAGCAACAAAAAATCGGAAACAATATTTTAAAATGAAAAAATTCGAAATTGAAATAAATCGCAAAAACCCTCAAAAAATCGGTAAAAAAAATCGCAAAAAAAATTGTAACAAACTATTCAAAAAAAATCGCAAATTATCGCAAAAAATCAGAGGAATAAGAAAAAAATCGGTTGTGTCACCCCAGAACTTTGCAGGCTCGACCGTAGAGAATATGTTATTTATTATTATTTTAATGACAAAATACTAAGCATTACAATAATTTATGGAACACATTAAAATAGCGAGCCGATGGTAAATACGTCTACCGAATTGATATTTCAATGTTGATAATGACATAAGCTGCGCATGCGCACGTTATATATCACACTGCTACAATTATGATCTCCTAAAATCATGTGTGAAAACTATTGGGAATTCGGGAAAAATTTTCATACAATAGTTGTAGGGAATTTTATGCTTTACAACTTTGCTCTGAAACATTTTACACTATAGAGCATAATTTACCTGAAATTTAATAAAAATGGAAAATCCTAAATGTGTATTTTTCTCTCCATCTAGCGGCGAAACTATAAGGAATTCGATAAAAAGATAAACAGAAAGGTTAAAGAAAATTTGATGCTTTACAACTTTGCACAAGAAAATTTTGCACTAAATGCATTGTTTGTCCTCAAAATCAAGAAAAACTAGAGAAAACATACATGTACATTTTTTACGCGCCCTCTAGTGGCGCAACTATTGGAAATTATGGAAAAACCTTAAGACAAAAGTTGTAGGGAATTTTATGCTCTAAAACTTTGTACTACAACATTTTGTACTAAAGTGTATTGTTTGTCCTCAAAATCAAGAACAACTAGAGAAAACCTACATACACGCTTTTTAGGAGCCCTCTAGTGTCGCAACTATTGGAAATTATAGAACAACTTTTAGATAAAAGTTGTGCGGAATTTTATGCTCTAAATCTTTGTTCTACAACATTTTCCACTAAAGTGTATTGTTTGTCCCCAAAATTAAGAAAAAGTGGAGAAAACCTACATGCACATTTTTTACGCGCCCTTTAGTGGCGCAACTATTGGAAATTCTGGAAAAGTTTGAAACAAAAGTTGTAGGGAATTTTATGCTCTAAAACTTTGTACTACAACATTTTGCACTAAAGTGTATTGTTTGTCCTTAAAATTTAAAAAAAGTAAATAATTGTTACATGTGTATTTAATCAATGTCGGTCTTGAGGACCTTCTACTGTACCAATTTAAACCAAAATCTAATGGTCGCATTCTAGGTACACACCGACCCTCCATACGAAAT
The DNA here is from genome assembly GCA_963243735.1 of Neocrepidodera transversa. NCBI lineage: Eukaryota > Metazoa > Arthropoda > Insecta > Coleoptera > Chrysomelidae > Neocrepidodera > Neocrepidodera transversa. Next base: position 7,746,695 of record OY725349.1, on the reverse strand, counting down.
TTCAGCTTGATTGGTCAAACTCTTCGGCAGTTATCGTGGAAGATTACACTCAGACACACATACAGACAGACACACAGACATACCATACGCTGGAAATGGTTTAAATCTTCTTGGGGGCTTCAAAATGGATATTTCCATTGATATCTCGATTTTTGTTGCTCGTTCACCTTACTTTCCCTTTGATAGGTCCGGGAAAGTAAAATTATAAAATAAAATAAAGAAATACGGAAAAACAGAACAATCAGGAAAAATAAGCAGAATCGAAAAATCAGAAAAATCTGAAAAAAAAACAGAAAAGAGTGGAAAAATTTAAAGAAAAATCAGAAAATATTGAAAAAAAAATGAAAAAAGAAATTGTAAAATACGGAAAAAAACAGAAAAATAAAAAGAAAACCGAAAATTGCAATAAGAAGCAAAAATAAGTCGCAAGAAATCGAAAAACATCGCAAACAAATCACAAAAAAAAATGGTAAAAAAGTCATAAAAATTGCAAAAAATCGTTAAAGAAGAGCAACCAAAAACGGGAAACAATTGTAGCCATAAAAATATAAATTTTAAAATGAAAAAGTCGACTTTTAAATAAATCGCAACAAAATTGCAAAAAATCGCAACAAAATCCCCAAAAAAATGGTAAAAAAATCACAAATAGTTGTATAAAATCAGAATAATTATAAAAAATTTGAAAAATGTACTCGAGTAGTAATTGTTTAGCAAAACGTTTTACACTTCTTACCAATCATCATCATTTTTTACGTTTCATAAATAAAGCGTAAGTTAACATTTGAATACTTATAGGACACCCTATACAATCAATTACCATTAATATATTATTATCTAAAGGCTTATTAGCCTTATATTATATATTTAATGTAGATCATTATCATATCATATTATAGATTTTTATTAAAATTTCTAGTTTAATATTATTTTTGCGACACCGCGTATAATAAAATTATCATAAGCCTAATTTCAATGAAATTTTAGTGAAAAAAATTCAATGATGCGGTGCCCGTGGTTCATTCTCTGGGAAAATTTTGAGATTTTTAACCCTGAAAACATGGGTTTAAGCTTAATTTCAATGGAACTTTAGTAAAAAAATCAGTGAAGTGGGGGTCCGTGGTTCCTCCTCTGGGAAAATTTTGAGAATTTTAGCCCTGAAAACGTGATTTTGAACTTCATTTCTATGCAATTTTAGTTTAAAAAATAACAGCAAATCAGGAGGAGGAGATCCGTGTTTCCACCTCCTCGGAAATATTTTGAGATTTTTAATCCTTAAAACGTGTTCAGGGGTCCGGAAAACGTCTCCGGAGGTCTTGAAAACGTGTCCGGGGTTCCCCTCCAGAGAATTTTGAGATTTTTAACTCTGAAAATGAGATTTTAAGCTTAATTTCAACAAAATGTTAGTAAAAAAATTCAGAGATGCGAGGGTCCGTGATTACTCCTCTGAAAAATTTTTGAGATTTTTAAACCTGAAAACGTGATTTTAAACTTAATTTCAATGGAATTTTAGTAAAACCAAAATTAAGTGAAGCGAGGAGTCAGTGGTTCTCTCCATGAAAATTTTAAGATTTTTAACCCTAAAAAGGTGTTTGTGGGTCCTGAAAACGTCTCCGGCGATCCTGAAAACATGTCCGGGGGTCCGCTTCCGGGAGATTTTTAACCCTGAAAACGTGAATTTAAGCTTAATTTCAATTGAATTTTATTAAGAAAAAAATCAGTGAATTGGGATCCGTGATTCCTCTCTTGAGAAAATTTTGAGATTTTAACACTGGAAACGTGAGTTTAAACTTAATTTATAGCGAATTTTAGTAAAGACAAATTTCAGTGAAGTGGAGTATCCGTTTATTCACCTATGGAAAAATTTTAAGATACTTAACCCTAAAAACGTGTTTTTCGGTCCTGAAAACGTCTCCGGGGGTCCTGAAAACGTGCCCGGGGGTCCGGCTCCGGGAAAATTTGGAGATTTTTAACCCCGAAACGCGAGTTTAAGCTTAATTTCAATGAAACTTTGGTAAAAAAAAAATTCAGTGAATTGGGGTTCATGGTTCCTCCCTTGAGATTTTTAACCCTGAAAACTAGTTTTTAAACTAAATTTATAGAGAATTTTAGTAAAAACAAAATTCAGTGAAGGGTAGGTCCGTAGCTTCACCTATAGATAAATTTTAAGATGATTAACCCTAAAAACGTGTTCTGTGGTCCTGAAAACGTCTCTGGGGTCCTGAAAACGTGCCCGGGGGTCCGGCTCCGGGAAAATTTGTGAGATTTTTAATCCTGAAAACGTGTATATACTTTAAAATTTTAATACTTGACACAACTTTCATAAAAAAAAATTGAAAGAAAATTATCAATTAGACCAATAATTTTTGCAATACCTAAAATATGTTGTGTATATTTTTTGGAACGACGACATACAATCATCCTAAATTGTTCAGAATATATTCATAATACCTAAAAACATAATATATCAAAAAATCATCAACTTTAACCTGGACCACTTTTCCCATGTTCCCGGTACGTTTTCATTTGTACACCTTGATCTTTCAATTTGTATCAAAAACGTATCTCAAGAAATTCGATATTGTTCTTACAGATAATATGATTCTTTATTGTAATTGTGAAGTGAAGAAGAAGAATTTTTGTAAATCTTTGTGATAATTAAAAAATATATTTATTTACCGTTTGTCCAGCTCCCAGCACAAACCCTCCATTAATTAAAGCCTCTTTTCCACTATTTCCTTGTATTCCCACCCATATATCGCCTTTTTCTTTATTAACTATATGAAATTCGACAGCTTGAACTGCTGCCAAAGCACAAGAAACCATTACCAGCGCAAACATTTTAACAAATTAACACCCATTGATTAAACGTATTTATATATATTTATGAGTGCAGATATTTATGCAATTATGTTGTTAGTTTTAACTGTAATATATTTTTTAAATATTTCCCTACATTAATCATTGATAAAAGTTGGAAAAACAATACCGCCAATTCCAAGAATTACTACGCATTAGATTTCGACAAAAAATGACCTTGGATATCAGGAAAATATTGCTTTTATTATGTACTAGTTGTACCATATCCCATGAGAAGCTGGATGATTCATCTGCGTGAAGATTACGACACTCACCTACGGCTCGTGCTGTAAACTGAGTCAATAAGTGCAATGCCACGTTTTGCTTTTTCGGTAGTTTTGAATGACCTTGGCTCTGCCTCGGCGATTTTTTTTTGGAATTATGTTGTTTGGGTTATTTCGGTTATTTCAATTAATCACGTGGTTTAATTTTACGGCACTTTAAAAGGATGTTCTGCTTACGCCCGGGAAGCTTTCTGACCAACAAAAAAAAATTGAATGGTCAATTTTCATACAGTTTAAATTTCAACACCGCACAAATAAATCAGAAGGACCAACGTCACCACAATTCACAACTAATAGTCTAGTGAACAAGTGCTTTTTGGGTCAAAAATATGGGTGTTGTATCACTTGGTGCCAGCGGTCAATTTTGTCAACGGGGGTTCCCTAATCCTACCGGTCTTTTGGCCTCAAGTTTTAAAATTAGGTGGGTCTTTTTGGGCAAGTGGTTATCGACTATAAAGTAACTAATCCTTTTGATTCAAAGTAATATTTGAATAGCTTAAATAGTTTTATGTTGTTTTTATTGTTATAAATAGAATTTATTGTTAAAAGTTTAATTTCAAAGCATTTATTGAAAATAATTAACAATTGTGGATGAGTATAAATAAATCTTATTGGTATTATCATATCATTATTATAATACGAATGATTATTAGTTGTATAACAATTTATATAATAGAGAAAGTTAAATTTTTGAAAAAAATATTAAAGTAAAATTTTGCTGTATAAGTAAAAAGTAAATGGCAAGTTTGTCAAATTTGATAACAAAATTTTATTCATTAATCAAGGAACAAAAAAAAATAATTGAATTTTAAAAAGGGGGAGAGACAGTAAAAAAAAAATAAACAAATCAATAAGACAATAAATTTTTTTGGAATTCTTTTGAATAATAGATATTTAAGTTTGTAAGTTATATGTATGAAAATAAACCGATGAGATGAAATTTTTAAAAGAAATTTAAAAATATAAATAAAAATTTAGAAGAAGCCAATTAAGAAGGAAGTAAAAAAATCTAAACCTGGTGGAATTATAAAAAACAAAAAAAAACTAATCAAGAACGAGTCATGCGGAATAAATAATTCAGGCAAGAGATTCTTCTATAGAAGAAAAGAAAAATCAGAAAATTTTATAGAATTAAGCAGATACGAAGAAAGAAATTTTGAAGAACAGAGGGAGATTAGAGTGGACCTAATTATACAGAAGAAAAGGCACAGAAGAGGTGTTGCAGGACATACATTTTTATATTTTGTGTTTATAATTTTGTAATGTTTATTTTTTTTTTTTCATATAGAACTCCCAAATTTTGAGATTTGAAAATATCATAACAAAATATATATATAATCTTTAAATAATCCTATTTCATTTTCCTAGAACCCTTAATCCAGCTTTCGTGCCCAGAACGGCTACACCATTAGAAGCAATAAAAGATTAAATTCGGATATAACTGACCGCCGTGCCGAAAAGGGCTATACCGAAAAATATGAATGAGGTGTCATTCGATTCGGAATAGAGATAATTTTTGAAAATATTCAAGAGCCACTTGTAAAATTTTCAAAAGTTATAATCAATTAACTCAAAAATAAAAATGGGGTTTGGTTTGACATTTTTCAAATTTGAAAAAAAATTCAAAAAGAGGAGGAAATTTGCCAAAAACAAACTATACCTCCCGGAACTATAGGACCAATATTTATAATTTTCCCAGAGTGTTAAAAATACGACCGAAAAAGGGAAATCCGGCTTCCGTAAGCGCTGCCCACTTTGGACCTTTAATGAATAAATATTATTTAAACTTATTAAATATAAAAACTTAAAATTGAAAAAATTCAGGCATTTACTGGATGAACAATAATCCGCGGTCAAAAAATTTTTATCGCAATTTTTCTATTAATTATGCATTAATCAATTAACAATTTTTTTCAAGTTGAACAAGAACCTATTTTTGAAAGGTCTCAGAAGAGATTCCGATTGGAAAAATAAAAAATTGTTATTTTTCACTTTTGTAATAACAATTTACTTAGGTTTAAAATTCAATAGCTTGATTACTAATTGATTTTTTTTCATGTTACTATTGATCCGTTTTTTATGATCAGATGTCACATGAAAATGATTTTTAAAAATTTTTATTTTCTATTGTTTACTAATTTAAATTTTTTTTTGGAAACAATCTTTGATGCAAATTATGATTTAAAAAAAAAAATTATTACTTAAAAACGTATTTGTTAATTAACAATTTTTAGGTAGATTTCCATATATGGAATCTACCTATTGTAATCGATTCAATGACGGGACCCAGAACCGGGAATAGGGGCGCTACGCCGTTTGTGACCTTCTGAATAAGAATCAGTAAAAAAAAAATTATCGGGATATACCTATATATATATGTATGTGTAGACATTCCGTTCCGGCACGATAGAGGTCGCAATTTTTGTCCAATCGACACCAAATTGAGTACAAAAATTCTTTGGGGTAGTAATTCTTTGCTTATTGAAAATGGGCATTCTACCTCTAAGGGCGTGAAAATTGCAGGGGGTTGAAATCTTAAAAAATTCAGATCTCCGCCATTTTTGAAAAGATTAAAAAAGACCATTGGACTTTTTTTGTTCTCTGATTATTATGAAATTAATTTATCTGAAACTTTTTTTCATCTGACCCACGGGGATGGACCTGGAGGGGGTTGAAATTTCAAAAAATTTATATCTCCGCCATTTTCAAAAATATTGAAACAGGTCATAGGTCTTTTTTTTTGTTCTAATTATTATAAAACTAATTTGTCTGAAACTTTTTAAAATTTCAAAAAAATTATATCTCCGATATTTTCAAAAATATTGAAACAATTCATAAAACTTTTTTTATGTTCTAATTATTACAAAATTAATTTGTCTGAAACTTTTTTTAATCGGACCTAAGGGGATGGAACTGGAGGGAGTTGAAATTTCAAAAAATTCATATCTTCGCCATTTTTAAAAATATTGAAACAGGTCATTATACTTTTTTCATGTCCTAATTATTATAAAATTTATTTGTTTGAAAGTTTTTTCGATCTGGCCATATCGTAGAGTGGGGAAGGATGCTCAAATTTAGACAATACCTAACCTACCTCCCCTGTCGACCCTACCGACAGGATTTTTTTTTTCTACCATATAAATAATTTTTCTCAAAAAATAACACATTGTTGTTTTTGTTTCATTATGTAGAAAAAGAAAATAAATATATAAAAACAATTTGATTGTTTATAACAATTTGTTTATTTAATACACAGTGAAAATTTAAATAAAAACAATTTTTTTTAAGTTATCAAAGAACAAGATAAATTATGATTTAAAAAAATGGTTTCTTAATAATAATTACAGGTGATAGAAAAAAATTGTTAATTAACAAATACGTTTTTACGCAATAAAAAATATATTAAGGAACGATTTTTTTTAAATCATGATTTGCATCAAAGATTAGGTTTCAAAAAAAAAAAATTGAAATTATCCTATAAACAATAGAAAATAAATTTTTTTAAAAATCATTTTCATGTGACTTCTGATCATAAAAAACGGATCAATAGTAAAATAAAAAAAATTTTTTTTCAATGATTAATCAAGCTTTTTAATTTTTGACCTAAGTAAATTGTTAATAACAAAGTCAAAAATAACAATTTTTTAATTTTTCCACCGGGAATCTTTTCTGAGACCTTTTAAAAATAGGTCCAAACAAGAAAAAAAATCAGATGTGTTATTTGACAATTATCGCACTTACAATGGAAAAAAAAAATTGTTTAACTAATGCATAATTAATAGAAAAATCGCGATAAAATTTTTTTAACCGCGGATTATCGTTCATAAATCTATCCAATAGATGCCTGAATTTTTAATTTTTATATTTAATAAGTTTAAATAAAATTTATTTTCAACACTCTGGGAAAATTATAAATATTGGTTCTACAGTTCCAGGAGGTAAGGTTTTTTTTTGGTACATTTCCTCCTCTTTTGAATCTTTTTTCAAATTTGAAAAATGTCAAATAGTTTTTGAAATATTTGCAAAAAACCAAACCCCATTTTTATTTTTCAGTTATTTGTATATAACTTTCGCAATTTTGATAAGTGGCTCTTGATTTTTTTCAAAAATCATCTACATGTTATTCCGAATCGAATGACACCTCGTTCATATTTTTCGGAGGCGGAGAAAAAAGTTTGACCCAAAAAGCACTTGTCTAATATACAAAATTAAACTGACTGTTTTCGGACTATTTATATTCATTTTGCTTGTTCTAGTTGCGAACTAAAAACGCTCACGTCGTTTCCAGAACAATCGAGGATTTCCTCGCGCGCTAGTCGTGAGTCACCATGTATATTACATTAGACGCAGGGCCGGTCTCGTTATATTATGTTATTTTGTTTATTTCAATCGAATATTTTAATTTTATACTTCCAAACTACATCTTTCTTTAAATAATATTCAAAATTATATTTCTCAATTAAATATTTTCTGTTCTAGGTTAATTGATAAAATTACCTAATTAGCCCCACGTTGGGGATATTATTTGATATTAATGCCATTTTAAATTATAGTTGCTGCATGTTGGGCGGCATTTGATATAGAACACCTTGTATATATGTCAAAAAAATATACAGTGTTTCCACCTAAATTCGTAACATATGGAAAACTTTTTTATTGTCAATTTTATGGAAAAAAGTTATTCTTCATAAAAAGTTCTAAAACCCAGAACAAAGTCACCAGATATCAAATTTTTTTAGTCATATACAAGGCGTGTCGAAAAATTTTATTTTTTTCCGGGATTAAAGTTCCTTTATTTTTGACAAAATCAAAAACTATTATTTAGATATTAAAAATAGTTTTCAATTTTGATTAACTTGTCCTCAAAACCAATTTTCGATATTGACAAAAATAAGAGCACATTTCACATTCATATATTACATTTTTTGACACACGTCGTATACGAATAAAAAAAATTGATAACTAATGGTTGTATTTTAGGCTTCAAACCATACAGAATTTTTTATGAAGAATAACTTTTTTTTTTTCCATAAAATTGCTCTATATAGCTCCTATCTTAGCCTTTTTTTATTTATTTTCCTGTCTTGCTAAGAAAATTTTACGTCCCTTTGTCCTGTCTCTTATAAAACTGTTTGGTCCGTCCGTCCGTCCGTCTGTCTGTTAGCCCGATTCAACTCCAGAACGGTGAGAGATAAAGACAAACGGACAACGGCAATCAATTAAGCATCGTTAAAAACCCTAGAAATGATATTAATCTTTCACCTATTAGTACTTTCCCGCTACTTATACCATATATACTGTAATATATAAGGTATATACTTATATAGATTTTTATTTTCATAACTTTAAATTTTTACAGGGTAACCCAAAAATAAAGTTTAAGACATTTACTACAAAAGAAAACTAGGACACCTTGTAAAATTAATTATATATATGAAAAAAGACTGTGGTTAATTTTTATTCTTTGTTCAATTTCTTAATTTTTTTAATTTGATCTCTGACCCAAAAATAAAGTTTCAGACGTTTGGTACAAAAATAAAACTAGGACACCCTCTAAAATAAATTATATATAAAAACATAAAAGCACTTTTAAGTTTAATTTTTATTCATTGTAATATTTCTTAATTTCTTTATTTAATATCTTACAGAGAGGCCTAAAAATAAAATTTCACACATTTGCTACAAAAATCAAACTAGAACACCCTGTAATAAATTATTAAAAAAAAGTGACTTTAAGCTTAATTTTTATTCTTTATAATAATTTTATTAATTTGAATCTCTCATAGTGTGGCCTAAAAATAAAATTTGCTACAAAAATAAAACTAGGACACTCTGTAAAATAAATTATTAAAAAAAATAAAGTGACTTTATAGTTAATTTTTATTCTTTGTATTCTTTATTTATTTGAATCTCTTATATTGTGGCCCAAAAATAAAATTTCAGACATTTGCCACAAAACTAAAACTAGGACACCCTGTAAAATAAATTATATACAAAAATATGTATAATTTCTTTATTTTTTTATTTGATCTTTTACAGGATGACCCAACAAATAAAGTTTCAGCTATAAAAGTAAAATAAAAGCACCTTAAGGATAATTTTTATTCTTTGCAGAATTTCATTCATTTTTTTAATTTAATATATTACAGGGTGGCCCAAAAATAAAATTTCAGACATTTGCTACAAAATTAAAACTAATTGTAAAAATATTTATATTAAAAAAAATTAAAAGCATTTAAAAAGTTAATTTTTATTCTTTGTAACATTTCTTCATTTTTTTATTTGATTTCTTACAGGGTGGCCCAAAAATAAAGTTTCACAAATTTGCTATAAAAATAAAACTAGGATTTCCTGTAAAATTAATTGTATATGAAAAAATTAAAGTACCTTAAGGTTCATTTTTTTTTCTTTGTGAAATTTCTTCATTTTTTTGATTTGATCTCTTACAGCGTGACCCAAAAATAAAGTTTCAGACATATGATACAAAAATAAAACTAGGACCTTTAAAATAAATTATTAAAAAAAATAAAGTGACTTTAAGGTTAATTTTTATTCTTTGTAATAATTTTATTTATTTAAATCTCTTATAGTGTGGCCCAAAAATAAAATTTCAGACATTTGCCACAAAACTAAAACTAGGACACCCTGTAAAATAAATTATATACAAAAATATGTATAATTTCTTTATTTTTTTATTTGATCTTTTACAGGATGACCCAACAAATAAAGTTTCAGCTATAAAAGTAAAATAAAAGCACCTTAAGGATAATTTTTATTCTTTGCAGAATTTCATTCATTTTTTTAATTTAATATATTACAGGGTGGCCTAAAAATTAAATTTCACACATTTGCTACAAAATTAAAACTAATTGTAAAATTCTTTATATATAAAAAAATTAAAAGCATTTTAAAGTTAATTTTTGTTCTTTGTAACATTTCTCCATTGTTTGTATTTGATTTCTTACTCTAAAAATAAAGTTTCACATATTTGCTACAAAAAAAACAAAGATAAATTATATAAAAAAATAAAATAATTTTAAAGTTAATTTTTATCCTTTGTGACATTTTTTAAATTTTTTATTTGATTTCTTACAGGTTGGCCCAAAAATAGAGTTTCAGACATTTGTTACAAAAACAAAACTAGGACTTCCTGTAAAATTAATTGTATATGAAAAAATTAAAGCACCTTAAGTTTCATTTTTTTCTTTGTAAAATTTCTTCAATTTTTTAATTTGATCTCTTACAGCGTGACCCAAAAATAAAGTTTTAGACATTTGATACAAAAATCAAACTAGGATACCCTTTAAAATAAATAGGGAAATTTTCGGAAATTTGGCAATGACACTTTAAAAATTTCAGAATTATTAAAATTCGTTATAAATAAAGCACCATAAGGTTAATTTTTATTCTTTGCATTTGATTCTTACAGGGTGACTCAATAATTAAGTTTGAGATATTTTCTAGAAAAATAATACCAGGACACTCTGTAAAATAAATTAGAACTTAAAAGTTAATTTTTATTCTTTGTATAATTTCTTTAATTTTTATAGTTTTCGTAGAAAAAAATCTGTTATAAAACGGGTTTGTCCGTCTTAGCCCTATTTTTTACTTTCCCGCTACTTATACTATATATACTGTAATATACATATATAGATATTTATTTTCGTAATTTTAAATTTTCGAAAACTCGATATTACGGAAAAAATATTGCTGTTTATCACTTGTTTAATGTTGATTAGATTCTCTTGGCTCGACTCAAATGACAAAAATTGACGTTGGGATTTTAAATACTTATGTATTTGCATAAATTTCGTACATAGCTAAAAATGAAATTTTTAAATTTCATTTATCCGGCGATTAGTACTGGAGTTATACTTTGTTTGTTAGATTTCTGTGTTTTATTACAATATATAAAAATATAATTCAAGATGTTTTAATAGTCGTTTATTAAAAAAATTATCAATAAAATCTTAGTCAGTTACAGTTTAAATTCCAAAAGTGACAATATATTTCTCAGCTCTACAAGTAAAAGTACTTTTGTGATCATCATATGCGTAACTGTAAGCATCAGGGCATCTAGATTTGAAAAATTCTGGATAATTCCTAGGCCAATCGGAAGCTCTACAAGTTTCTGGTCTATTATGAGCTCCTCTGCAGCAATATTGATCAGTATTAAAGGCTAGACAAGCAGATTTACATCCTATAGCAAAGTTTTGATGGTTAACTTTCAGTTCCTGGGGACATTCGTCATTTAGATGTCTTTTACAGGAAGCTGATCTGCAACTGTATTGACCACCATCACCTTGTCCTCCTACTGGTTCAAACTGAAAGAAAAAAAAGCAGTTTTACAAATATTTTTGGAAATGATTTATAAATACTTACACTAATTGCTAAATTGAATCCATCGACGAAAGAAATATCATAGAAATCTAATCCTCCAGCACCTTTGAGAGTTATTTCAGCTAAGGAAGCAGGTGGAGCTCCTCCGTTACCTCCACATTCTAATCTATTTCCACAATCTCCTGTTAAACAATGTTTACTTCCAGAGTCGCACCATGTTCTTGCCCAAAAACGACCGCCCCAATTTGGAGGAGAATAGACAGATCTCTAAAATAATTAAATAGATGGTAATTAATATACAGGGTATCCCAAATAAGAGTGATCGATTAATATTAATTGCTCTAAATAAATCAGGTTTCCACTAATTGTTTTCTTTTACACAAAATTTTTTTATGAAATTTGTTTACATTTTATCCCGTCAATACAGGTTGATCTACTATTTTTTTCAATATAAATGGAAAAAATATGAATTATTTTAAATGGAACAACTCTTTGTACAATTTATTAATAAAGATTTATTATTTTCACCGCATTTTTCCTTACGGAAAACCTAACAATAAATAAAAAATTAACAAATCTGACAAATAATTTATTCAGCAACTGAACATCACAAACATTTTATAAAACTAATAATGTAATTAATAGTAATAAATAATGTAAAAGTTACAAAAATGATGTATGTGCCTACTCTCTCTCTTTTGTATTTTTTGCGATTTTTTTTTCAATTTTTGCCGCTTCATTTCGAGTTTTTGCAATTTATGCAATTCTTTTGACATTTTATAAGATTTTTTGTGATTTTTTGCTATTTTTTGTGTTTTTGATTTTTCAATTTTTTCTGTTTCATGATTTTTTTTTTCAATTTTTTTTTCTAATACTTTCCATTGTTTCGATTTTTTTTGCGTTTTTTGCAATTTTTTGCTATTTATGCAATTTTTGACATTTTGTAAGATTTTTTTGTGTTTTTTTTGCAATTTTTTTATGTTTTTTATTTTTCAATTTTTTCCAATGTGTCCCCATTTTTTCCTTCATTTTTTTTTGGTTTCCTTTTTTTTTAGTTTTTTTTGCGTTTTTTTGCAATATTTTGCTATTTTTACCGTTGTTTCTGTATATTTTAAATTTTTCCGATTGTTTTTTGTTTCCTAATTATTTTTGATTTTTTGGCAATTTATGCAATTTTTGACATTTTGTAAGATTTTTTTGCCTTTTTTTATGTTTTTGATTTTTCAATATTTCCCAATGTTTACTGATTTTTTCTTTCAATTTTTTTTTTCTGTTTTCCTTTTTTTTGCGTTTTTTTGCAATTTTTTGCGATTTTTTCGTTGTTTCTGTATATTTTAATTTTTTCCGATTGTTTTTTGTTTCCCAATTATTTTCGTTTCTTTGCAATTTTTGACATTTTGTAAGATTTTTTTGTGATTTTTTGCTATTTTTTTTGCCATTTTTTATTTTTTTGATTTTTCAATTTTTCCCAATGTTTCATGATTATTTCTTTCAATTTTTTTTTCTCTTTTCCTTTTTTTTTGGTTTTTTTTTGCCTTTTTTTTGCATTTTTTTTGCGATTTTTTCGTTATTTCTGTATATTTTAATTTTTTCCGATTGTTTTTTGTTTCCCAATTATTTTCGTTTTTTCGCAATTTTCGACATTTTGTAAGATTTTTTGTGATTTTTTGCAATTTTTTTGCCATTTTTTATTTTTTTGATTTTTCAATTTTTCCCAATGTTTCCTGATTATTTCTTTCAATTTTTTTTCTGTTTTCCTTTTTTTTTGGTTTTTTTTGGTTTTTTTTGCAATTTTTTGCGATTTTTTCGTAGTTTCTGTATATTTTAATTTTTTCCGATTATTTTTTGTTTCCTAATTATTTTCGATTTTTTGCAATTTATGCAATTTTTGACATTTTGTAAGATTTTTTTTTGTGATTTTTTTATGTTTTTAATTTTTCAATTTTTCCCAATGTTTCCTGATTTTTTCCTTCAGTTTTTTTTTGTTTTCCTTTTTTTGCGATTTTTTCGTTGTTTCTGTATATTTTAAATTTTCCAATTGTTTTTTGTGTCCCAATTATTTTCGTTTTTTCGCAATTTTCGACATTTTGTAAGGTTTTTTGTGATTTTTTGCAATTTTTGACATTTTGTAAGATTTTTTGTGATTTTTTGCAATTTTTTTGCAATTTTTGACATTTTGTAAGATTTTTTGTGATTTTTTGCAATTTTTTTGCAATTTTTTTGCCATTTTTTATTTTTTTGATTTTTCAATTTTTCCCAATGTTTCCTGATTATTTCTTTCAATTTTTTTTTCTGTTTTCATTTTTTTTTGGTTTTTTTTGCCTTTTTTCGCAATTTTTTGCGATTTTTTCGTAGTTTCTGTATATTTTAATTTTTTCCGATTATTTTTTGTTTCCTAATTATTTTAGGTTTTTTGCAATTTATGCAATTTTTGACATTTTGTAAGATTTTTTTGCCATTTTTTTATGTTTTTGATTTTTCAATTTTTCCCAATGTTTCCTGATTTTTTCTTTCAATTTTTTTCTGTTTTCCTTTTTTCTGTTTTTTTTTGCAATTTTTTGTGATTTTTTCGTTGTTTCTGTATATTTTAATTTTTTCCGATTATTTTTTGTTTCCCAATTATTTTCGTTTCTTTGCAATTTTTGAAATTTTGTTAGATTTTTTTGTGATTTTTTGAAATTTTTTTGCCATTTTGTTGTGTTTTTGATTTTTCAATTTTTCCCAATGTTTCCTGATTTTTTCTTTCAATTTTTTTTCTGTTTTCCTTTTTTATGTTTTTTTTTTGCTTTGTTTGCAATTTTTTGCGATTTTTTCGTTGCTTCTGTATATTTTAATTTTTTCTGATTATTTTTTGTTTCCCAATTATTTTCGTTTCTTTGCAATTTTTGAAATTTTGTTAGATTTTTTTGTGATTTTTTGCAATTTTTTTATGTTTTTGATTTTTCAATTTTTCCCAATGTTTCCCGATTTTTTCCTTCAGTTTTTTTTGTTTTCCTTTTTTTTTTGGGTTTTTTGCGTTTTTTTTTGCAATTTTTTGCGATTTTTTCGTAGTTTCTGTATATTTTAATTTTTTCCGATTGAATATATTAAAAAATATTGGAAAAACTTGAAAAAAATCGAAAGAGATTGGATAAATCCGGAGAAAAAATAGAATAAATTGGATAAAATCGAAAAGAAATGGGTTAAACCGAAGAAAAACTGCAAAATATTAAAAAAAAATTGGAAAAACTTGGAATAATTTGGGAAAAATTGAAAAAAATTGGAAAAATTGAAAAAAATTGAAAAAAATTGAAAAAACTTGAAAAAAATTGAAAAAATTTGAAAAAAATTGAACATATTAAGAAACATTGAAAAAAATTTAAAGAAATCGAAAGAGGTTGAATAAAACCGTAGAAAAAATAGAAAAAAATGGATAAAATCGACAAAAAATGGGTTAAACAGGAGAAAATCTGGAAAATAATAAAAGAAATTAGAATAATTTGGGAAAAATTAAAAAAAATGGAAAAATTGGAAAAAATTTGAAAATATTAAAAAACATTGGAAAAATTGCAAAAAATCGAAAGAGATTGGATAAAACCGGAGAAAAAAAAATGAAAAACGGATAAAATCGGCAAGAAATAGGTTAAACCGGAGAAAAACTGGAAAATATTAAAAAAAATTGGAATAATTTGGAAAAATTTGGGAAAAATTGGAAAAAAATGGAAAAATTGGAAAAAATTTGAAAATGAAAAAAAACGGATAAAATCGGCAAGAAATAGGTTAAATCTGAGAAAAACTGGAATATATTAAAAGAAATTGGAATAATTGGAATAAAAAATTTTTAAAAATTGGAAAACAGAAAGTATTAAAAAATATTAGAAAAAATTGGATGAAATCGAAAAGAAATGGATTAAACCGTGAAAAACTGGAAAACATTAGAAAAAATCGGAAAAAAGTGGATAAAACCGGTGAAAATCTCAAATAGGGAAGCAGTTATCATCCATCCATCCATCGTTGATACACCCTGTATAAAACGCGCCATTTTTTTTGATTGACCGTTAGAAAATTATTGTTTAGGAGATCGAGACCTTCAACTTGATCCGTGTCTCGTTACTGTAGGAAAAAATTCTGTAAATTTTCCGAATTTGAAGGGATTAAGAGGAGTATTTACATTTATTTTTATAGATTATTCACTGAGGTACAAAAGAACAAAGTTATTTATATTATTATTATTAATTTAATTCTGACATAAATAACGGTGAGACTTTGATTGCCATTTGTCAAATTAAGAAATTTTGCAGTATTAATTTAAAAAAATTATAAAAACAAGTTTAATCGCCAAAATTACAATAAAAAAAATCTGATTATTTCAGTGATTATTTGCAATAATGAATATTTAACTAAATCATTATGTATGAGTTCAAAAATTATTATTTAATAAATAAAAAATCATGATCGTTATTTTTAGTTTTTGAAATATTTTTTTACATATGAAATTATTTGGTCAAATTTTATTTTTGACCTGCTGGTGATAAAATAGTGTCAAATAAATATATAAATATAATCGGACAAGCTTTTATTAGATGATAAACTTCAAAAATGATTTAAAATTATTATTGATTAATAAAAAATAAGCTATAGATATATATACACAATTTAAATTAACATATCCTGCTATAGTCTATACGAAGTCAATTCGAATGACATGCAAACTAAATATCTTCCGAATGTCGGCGATTTAATTTTATTTTTCATATACGTACACGGATATTAAAAAAAAATCCCTTTTTAACTACGGCAAAAAAATAGTAAAAATTCAAATCTACATGGTATTTTTCTGAGTTTATAAATTTTTAGTACATCTTTATTGTTAATACATTTAGCAAATATAAAAAAATATATACAGAGTGGTTTAAAAGTTATGAATAAAATGCCCTGTATATCGGTTACAAAAGCGACAAACCGGACATATGGGAATTTTTAGAATCACCATGGTGTCTCCTATGCACCCTGTATGATATTAACTAGTTAATTTATCATAGCCGGTAAGATTGACTTTGTATAGACTATACTAATATGAAAATTGATACAAAATTCAGACAAAAAATTAAATTAATTTTCGGATCATAGATTAAATATTATTATTAATAATTGTATTAATTTTCTTTAATTATTATTATTAATTTAATATTTACCGATTGTCCAACTCCTAGTTCGAATCCTCCATTAGCCAAATGTTCGTGTCCACTATTTCCTTGAATTCCCACCCAAATAGGACCAGATTCCCTATTTATTATTTGAAATTCGACAGCAAAAGCCACTGTCAAAAATAACGACACACCAACAACTAGTTTAAACATTTTAACACAGAATGATCAATATTACAAAAATCAGTTTAGTATTTATAGGAAGAAAATACATTGGCAGGGATCTACGATAAATACTATAAAAACCAGATTATTAAATGTATGCAAAAAATAATAATAATAAACGAAATGGGTATTTTGCTGTTAACTGTGGATATACCAAGGTTAATCTTTATCTTATGTTGTATTTAAAATTTTAATAATTTAATTAATAAGTAAAGTATTTTCCAAAATGTATAAAAAAAAGCAGTTTATAAAAATAATGTCATTACCTACGTCACTGGAGAATTTTAGTATGATATAAACAAATATATTAATTTTAACTTGTTGATTAACCTCTGAAACTCGTTATTAATTAAAGTAATTATTTAAATTATCAAAAATATTTAAAAATCTATTTAGATAAAGTAAAACGGCCAAAAACCATCCCATAAGGAAACACAATTTCCCTCTATTTTCAAGGATGCTGAGCACGGTGGTAGTGTTGGTTGAATATCGGTTCCGACCCCTTCCAACCCGTCCACTGGCCAAAATTCCCAACCGAAAGGGGTGAATTTTAATATATTTTTAAATATCAGCGGGAAACATATTCCTCCCCGTTTTCAAGGATTCTGAGTACGGTGGTAGTGTTGGATATCGCGTCCGATCCCTGCCAGCCCCCCTCTACCGACCAATACTTGCCCTCGTCCAATTCCTGTAATTCCCATCAATCACAATCATTTCATCTCCTTTCTTTTTACGGACCCTGCACATTTAAATTGCACCAAAAATAACAAATTTTAATTATCTCAATCAACTCTTTCTGGATTATAAATTATACTTCTTCTGCTCTTGGTAAATAATAAATCCTTAAAAATCCATAAAAATCCATAAAAATCCTTAAAAATACTTAAACATCTTTAAAAATTCTTCAAAATCCTTCAAAATCCCTAAAAATCCCTTAAAATTCTTAAAACATTTTAAATCCTTAAAAAATCCTCAAAAACCTTAAAATATCCTTAAAAAATCCTTAAAAATTCCTTAAATATCCCTAAAAATTCTTAGACTCAAAATTACTTAAAAATCTTAAACAATTCTCAAAGATGTTAAAATAATCCTTAAAAAAATTTTAAAATCCTCAAAAATAGTTTAAAATTTTTAAAAATCCCTAAAAATACTTAAGATTCCTTGAAAACCCTTAAGAATCTCAAAAATCATTAAAAATCTTTTAAAATGCTTAAAAATCGATTAAAATCCTTAAAACTCTTTAAAAATCCCTAAAAATTCTTAAAAAATTTTAAAACTTAAAAATCTTAAGAAAATCTTAAAAACAGTTTAAATCTTTAAAAATTCTTTAAAAAACCTTAAAAATTCTTAGACTAAAAATTACTAAAAATCTTAAGCAATTCTTAAAGATCCTAAAATAATCCTTAAAAAACATTAAAATTTCTATAAATAGTATAAAAATCTCCAAAATGCTTAAAAAATCCTTAAAAATTCCTTAAAATTCTTTAAAAACCCTTAAAAATACTTAGATTTAAAATTACTTAAAAATTTTAAGCAATTCTTAAAGATCCTAAAATAATCCTTAAAAACCCTAAAAATAGTTTAAAATTCTTAAAAATACATAAAAAGCCTTAAAAGTCCTTGGCAATCCTTAATAATCCTAATAATCCTTAAAAATCATTAAAAATCCTTTAAAATCCTTAAAATGCTTAAAAATCCATTAAAATCCTTAAAACTCTTTAAAAATCTTTTAAAATTCTTAAAAAATTTAAAAACCCTTAAAAATCTTAAGAGAATCTTAAAAATACTTTAAAATCCTTAAAATCCATAAAATTTCCTTAAAAATCCCTAAAAACCCTTAAAAATACTAAAAATTTCTTAAAAATCTTAAGCAATTTTTGAAGATCCTAAAATAATTCTTAAAAAACATTAAAATCCCTAAAAATTGTTTAAAATTCTTATAAATCCCTAAAAATCCTTTAAAAGTCCTTGAAAATCCTTTAAAATGCATATAAAAATTCATAAAAACTCTTAAAAAATTCTTAAAAATCGTAGATATTTTACCTGCGGTGTAGAGAGGTAATAGTAAATAATAAGTTTGTAAAACATTTTTTCCGACCCACCTCCTAGAAGGGAAAGTATTGTGAACGAGTTAAAAATTAATTTCGAGATAAAAACGAAAATATACATTTTCGGGTCCTCTGAGACGATTAAGACCATTTCCAGATGGAAGACTGTCTGTCTGTGTGTATGTGTGTGTATATTCATCCACGATAGAGGCCACACGTTTAATCCGATTGAGCTGAAATTTGGTACAGGGGTTTGGGTTACCCGTCGAAAGAACTCATTAGTGTTTGTACCACATCTGTCAAACAGAAGTATCACTATCAAAAAATGACAGATGTAATATGTCACGGAATTGGACATGCAATATATCATTTGAAAGCCCTTGAGAAACTCTATTCAGAACAGTCAAATTTTTTCTCCAACTGTGTTCTGTCAAAAATAAGAAGATGTCAAAAGTTGAAACTTTAACATTAGATATCTGAAAAAGGATTCGTGGATACTTGTCGGGAAAGTTTTGGGGCGACACAACCGATTTTTCACCCTGTTCTACCCTTTAAAATCAAAATGTCGCAAAATCCTTTCTTAGTGGGAATGAGAAGATAATCTCACGGGGTTCTAGAGAAGTTGCTTGATGTTTGTATAAATTTATTGAGACTCTGCCAGAAACTGTTGATCACTTAATATGTTACAGTGACTCGTGTGGGGGTCAGAACAAAAATAAAAATTTAATTAAACTCTTCATGTACTTAGTACAAAAGAATAAAAAATTAAAGACAATAAAACAAGTTTCTTATGTATTCATTCCCAGTGAATGGAGTCAAGTAATAAGAAAAACATCCAAAAATTTTAATGTGTGCGATATGGATCAAGAGTCATTTATCTCTTTTACATTTCTCAACTATGCCATGAAAGATCCCAAATTTACAAATGAAGAACAAGTAGCAGCTCCTTTATAACAAAAATCACAAGTGTCACGGGCACAGAAAGCATCAAAGAAAAAAACTTTTAAACCTCTTAAATACCGACCAACTGTATGGTTTCTATTTGAGAAAGAACATTTTTTGAATTTCGCATTTAAATAGACTTTGAATACGGATTTTTTTGTTCAGTCTCTCCGAGAACTGTGTAAGTAGGGCCCCTATTATAACTGGTGAGGTAATGAATGATGACAATATTGAAATACCGAAAGTATCATTTGCTAAATGGAACGATTTGAATCCGTTACTGCAATTTATACCTCCTATATACCACAATTTCTACAAAACCATTCCTCACCTAAATAAGAATCAACCAAAAAAGACTGATAACGTTCCTGATGATCCTGATGACATCGCCAAAATTAGTGACTTGATTGAAAGTGACTTAGAATGATGTAATAATAATTTTATAATTATTTGCTATGTTATATTAAGTAACTTTTCAATAAAGCTGTTTAAAATATTTCCTTGTAATCATTAGTAAACAAAAAGGTATACGTAATTTTGTAGACAGTGCTAGTAACTAATGTTCAGAGAATGGTAATCATTAGAACCATTCTAGCCAATAAAACTTTAAAATCAGTGCGCCAATTTTTCACAAATTATCAAATACTTTAAATTCGAATATCTCGAAGTAACCTTCATATCACTTATATCTTTATGGCTCTAACCCCTTCAATTTCTCCCCAATGACGGGATGGATGGATGGATGGAACTGGAAAGAGTGGACTCTGGAATACTGATGGCGGAAGATAAGAAAAGTTTTTCTCCAATTAAACGGTTAAAGATCATTCTAGAGTTGATATCAAGCATTGATCAAATTGAAAAAAAATCTTTTTTTTTTGTCCGGGACCGTTCTTTGCAACCGGATTCACTGCAGCCTCGTGGGCTTATTGCGTTATCTCCCGTCTTTTGTCTACTGCACCCAGTCCATCAACCTTGTTCCCTGTACTAGTTTGTACAGGTTCTTTAATGGCTGTTTGTAGTAGTCTTCTGGATCTATTTTTGGTTTTCCATAAATTCTTTGCCTTCTGTGATCCAGCGCCTCACAGTTGCATAGTATGTGGTGTGCATTCTCGGTCCCTTTGTTGCATTGTCTGCATTTAAGGTCGCCGTTATATAGCCCCATTTTGTTTAGATGCTCTCTGGTGGGAAGGTATCCCGTGAGGAGCCCTGTGGTAATTCGTAGTTGATTCCTACTCATTGAAAGCAGTTCTTCAGTTACGTTCTTTGTCGGTTCTTTTATAAATTTTTTCCCGTGTAGAAGTCCGGGTACATTGACCCAGTATAATTTGTGTTTTCGCTTGATCCAGTCTTTTATATGGTTCCTAAACGTACGTTTTGGTACTCCCATCGCTGGTTCTGGACCAATTAATGGGGTGGACGACCCGCTTTTTGCGAGCTCGTCAGCCTTTTCGTTTCCAGCGATACCTTTGTGACCTGGTACCCACGATAAAGTTACTTTATTGTGGGTCACCAGTTCCCTAAGTTCTTCGCCACATTCCCATACCAGTCTAGATGTCACCTTTGGGCTTCTTATGGCCTTAAGGGCTGCTTGACTGTCTGAGTAGATTATGATTCTTTTACCCTCGTGGGCTCTCATAATACTATGTCTCGCACATTCGAGTATTGTATAGACCTCTGCCTGGAATACAGAGGTATATTTTCCAAGAGAGAAACTCTCTTGGTACTTATTCTGTTCGCAGTATATACCAGCTCCAGTTCCCCCTTCGGTTTTTAACCTGTCTGTGTACCAGGTAATTCCGTTAGGGTTTGTCTTGAAATCTGTGCTCATATTCAACTCATTCCGATTCTTAATTATTATTCTCAGATCTTTGTTGAAGCTGTATTTAGCAGTCATGTAGTCTGACCTCATGCCAAGCATGTTGTATCCCACATGATCTAGCTTAGTGTGTCCGAGTCTATGATTTCCTTCATAGAATGGTAAGTCCTCTAGCCGTCGTAGAGCCATTCTAGCCTCTCCCATTATAACGTATTGTAATGGTGGAAGGTCAAGAAGAGTTTCCAAAGCAGCTGTGGATGTTGTTTTTATGTTCCCCGCTATTCCCAAGCAGGCAAGTCTTTGTATCTTGCCGAATTTGGAGACAGCGGTCCGTTGTTTTATCTTTGGCCACCAGACCAGAGATGCATATGTTACCATGGGCAGCACTACCATATTGTACAACCAATGTACCATTTTTGGATTGAGCCCCCATGTTTTTCCATACGTGCGTCTAGCTATCATTAGAGTAGCAACCGCTTTCGTATGTATTTTTTGAATCTGAAGGTTCCAGGTAAGTTTCGGTTCTAGCATTACCCCAAGATATTTTACCCCTCCCTTCAGATTTACTTCTTCACCACGAAGCCATAGTGGGCTAAGGCCCTCTAAATTCCTTCTGTTGGTGAATGCTATTATATTGGACTTGGAGGGACTGATTTTTAAACCCTCATGCTCTGTCCAGAATGTAAAAAAAATCATTTACTGAGACAAACATGTTCTTCTAAATTGAACTAGATATTAATAAACCAAAAAAAGAATCTCTCTGTATACTTTTTAAATAAATTCTCCAACAGCATTAAAGTAGTTAATCGTTTAAAATGCGCGTGCGGAGGCGTGAATCTCGCACCGCGCGGCATCAAAAGTAGCTACCGTGCACGCACTGAAACGGACATGTGTTAATATCTATGAAGTTGGCTACGTTCTCGCTACCGCTGATCACCGGCTCGACCATTACCATTTACCCATTTACCATTAGTGTGTGGACCCGATGATGATGGACTCGATGGGCCGTGGCCAAGACTCTAATCACTGTAATTTCTACCGTAAATTAGCCGGCTCACGGAAGTTACACGATTATCTCTGCCTCACCTGGACGTTGCATATCTTTCTAAATGAGCCAGTTTTGTAGTACCCATCTAGTAGTAAATAGTGCGTAATGAAATATGTACTAGATTAAACAATTATAGTACGCAGATTCTTAATAACTTTCTATACAAATATAAATAAATTGTTGGCAAATCAACCGTTATTTAGTATATAAATAATTTTTTTGTTATATCTGCGATTCCAATTAGTATGTTTATTAACCTTTAACGGAAGTTTTCTCCATTACATAAATTATCTAAATTACCCAGAACATTTTTAATCAAAAGAGAGAATCATGTCCATATCAAATTTTAATTCATGGTCACAGAAGCGAACAAATGACAATTACAAACTTGTACATAAACAATAATCGATTCTTTAAATCACAGTTCCATACAATGTATAATCCATACGCCAGTATCAAAACTATTTAACAAAAACTATTCCTAATGTTTTTGTGAAACGTTACTTTAAGTTGTTAAAAATAATTAATTTGATTAAGCTCAAAATTTTATGGATATAATTTGAAATATATCAGAAGTACAATATTAAATGAAAAAAAAATTTGGACACCTGTCAGTTGATTTTTTTGTTATGATTAGAAACAATTGACAAAAAAACTATGATATATTTCAAAATCCGTCCTGTCTTTTTTTTAGGATTATTAAATTAAACTGAAATGAAACGTTATATTTGTTTATTTATTATTTATGATAATATCAGAGATTTTCTTTTTTTTTCCAAATAAAAAACTTTGCTTCTTTATAGTAGAGGGTCTTGGTTTCGTATGAAAGCTATTTTGTCAGCTGCCCTCTTCTGAGTTATCCTATTCTCCAAAAAACAAAAAAAACTCCTTGACCACTGTCCAGGTAATAACAATTGATTGAAGTGGAACCAGCAATATAAACCACAAAATAAGAACCCCTATAAATAAAGGGGAGATAAGAAAGAAATCTTCAGTAGAAAACACTGGCGATATAAAGATATACAAAGTCTACTACTTGTACTTAATAGATAAAGAAAAAGGCGGTTATTAGGATGGGTAGGCATTTTATAGGAATGCCAAGAGAAGAGGGGGGACATGACGCGAGGAAATAAGAAAGGGAACATCAAGCGAATATAAAACTATAAAATATACGGAGTAGACGAATAATGAAAATACAGGGTGGTACAAAAAATAACACATACAATCGTCTTTATTGGTTATTTTTTATTTACCCTCATTTCTTCTTCATATTTTCTAATAAAACCATCATTATCTTCCACTTTATTTAATCCTTTCCTTTCATTAAATTAACTCGCTTCCCTTTCATTAATATTACCCTGAATTTCCTTATTTCATTTTTTTCGATCTGACAAAATTTTGATATGTTGTAGAGTGTATGTATTGATAAGAAAAATTGATATGGACCACCCGGTAGATCAGATGTCCTATGTACGATTTTTAATCAGGGTTGGGTTCAATATATAATAAATTTATCATTGGTTATTTTTTATTTCTCCTCAATTCCTCTTCAAATTTCTTCATATTTTCTAATAAAACCATCATTATCTTCTACTTTGTTTAGTCCTTTCCTTTCATAAAATTAACTAGCTTCCTTTTCGTTAATATTACCCTAAATTTAATTATCTCATTTTTTCCCCTCAGAAACCGTTAAAATCCAAATTGTCATTTTAACGATGTTTTATCTCTAATATCTAACATCATCAGTGACAATATTTTTTAAATACGGTCCTGTCTTAGTTCTTTTGTATATTCGTTTTGATTTCAAAACAAACATAATGCGACATTACAATTCGGATAAAAAAAAGTAGCATTATCAGTGAAATAAAATGTAAAAAATAAAAATTAAGCAATCAGAAAAAGTTTATTTTATAACAAATGGATGCTAGAGAATTAAACGAATAAAGAAAGTAAATAAATGGCAAATTATAGACCAGGCGCTGGGAAACATTCGATTGGAATGTGTTTGTGAGACCCTTAGTAAATAAAATTCGAAGTTTTCCGGACGAAATATTGGTCGGGTCTATTGTCCACCCCCTTCTGCTTGTATATACCTGCTTTAGAAATTCGGAGCGCTTCGCGCTCGTCTCTAAGCGTTTGTGGTGCTTCAGTTATAATCTTGGATCGTATTCCTATATACGCATCGATGTAATATTACGAGTACATTTTTGGATTTTTATAACAGTAGTGACCCGAATTTTGTGTTATTTGTCGTTTTTTTAGTAATAAAATGTCTCTAGACGTAGTAAATTTGAAAAGAAAAAAGCCGAACGAAAAACTATGTTTATTTTGTAACTTGCCGGGTAAACTAGTAAATGACCCGAAAAAAAGGCATTCGAAACGATTAAAAATGCAGCGAATCGACTCAATGATGACATCCGAGACAAGTTTGAGAAGTTGTTTAATCCGGATTCCGATGAACAATACTTTTCCTGGCATAATTATTGCACTGCCAGCTATATCAGCGAAAAAAAAAATTCGTCGCCTTGAAATAGCACTCAATAAAGAGTGGGAAAAAAGTGCTTCGTCAACCATACAGAGCGTGGCTGGCCCATCGACCGAAACGACCCGCAAGTCAAGAAGAAAAATGAGGGGGTAATCCCACCCAACTTTCCGAACACTCCTAGTAAAGTAATTGTTTAATCGATTATTTTAGTTTTTCTGCATTTAAATACATTAATTATATTACCTATCGAATGGTATCCCATTTTAATATCTTTAATATTTTTAAAGTTATTCATTTTTTTGTTAAACTTATATTAAATTTCAAAAAAAAATGAGGAATTCTACAATTTTTTGAATAAAATTTTGAAAAAAATCACAATTATAGAGTTTTTTACTACAAATTTAAGGGTAATTTTTTAACATTTTTAATATTAATTTTAACATTAAAACAAATCAAACCTATTTTTGAATAATTTTAAAATCAATAAATAATTAATATCTCATTCAATTTTATTCAAAATGGGAAACAGACCTTTTTTTTAGGTTTTTTGGATCAAAATGCATTAATAAAGTTAGTTTAAAAAACTAAAAAAAATCAAATTTGTTTTCAAAAATTCATGGGTAAATCCATTGAATTGTTTTCATTTTTTTCATTTTTTGCTATAACTTTTACAAATACTATATTGAAATTATGAAATAATTTACACACATAGTACTTTTGGATCTTTTTCCGATATGCTATTTACTTTTTTCATTTATTTTATACTTAGTGGTAAAACTAAATTACAAAAAATTTTAAAAAAATTCTTAATTTTGTCTATAATAATTACAATTCTAAATTTTAAGAAACTAAAATACATTTATAATTTAGAGTTTTATATTATCTTTCGAATGCTGAAAATCACATTTCAATAACTTTAATATTTTAGAAGTTATTCAATTTAGTTTAAAATCGTAATATAATCTTACATTTCTTAGCCAATTTTTTAAAAATTCCAAAATTTTTGTAATAAAATTTTGAAAAAAATTATAATTATAAAATTAATTATTACAAATTTAAAAATATTTTTTTTAAATTTTTAATATAAAAATTTAACTAAAAAATAATAATTTAATAAAGATAAAAATTAAAATAAAAAGTAGCGGCGAAACTGTGCGCAACTTGAAAAAATAGTCAAGACAAAATTTATAGAAAATTTTATGTTCTACAATTTTGATACCATGTAATTTTTCATAAAATTCCATAATTTTGTCTCAAAATCTAAAAAAGTCACAAAAATGTCAATATAAATTTTTTTCACGCCCTCTAGCGGCGAAACTATCAGGAATTCAAAAAACCGGTAATGACAAAATGTGTAGAAAATTTTATGTTCTACAACTTTCATATCCTGTAATTTTTCATAAAAATGCATTATTTTGGTTATTTAAGAAAAATATGAAAAAAAATTACTTTTTCATAAATCTGGCAACAATGGCAAAATTTTAAACATTCGAAATTAAACTATAACGTATAAAAAATATATGTGTAAAACTTTATTGTCATCTTGTTAAGTAATGACGTCATCACTTATAGCAACTGTCACTTCCGGTTGTCCGATTAACTCCAAAATCTATACAGGTCGTCTCCTTGTTACCCTAAATATGTATATAAAATTTCATCTAAATCGGTTCAGCCGTTTAGACGCTATCGTGTTCACACACACACACACACACACACACACACACACACACACAGACACACAGACACACACACACAGACACACAGACAGACATCATGCTAAAAATGGTATAAATGGATTCAGGTGACCTCAAAACGTAAAGATTCGTTAAAATCTGGGTATGGTCAAAATATCATGATCGCAATACTTTCCTTCTATACAACTCTGTTGTTCGGAAAGTAAAAAGCAGTGAAACTCGAAATGACTCGTGTTGTTCTATTTGTGGTCACGGGACGAAAGATAAAATAACTAAACTGTGTCTGCTATTTATTTTCAATGTTGCAAAGATTTTTTTCTCGCTCCGAAAATAAACTGCAGCTTGTTCAATTTCTTTGCAGGTATACACAGACTTTTTTAAAAATCAATGCTGAAACAAAAGAATTCGAATTCATTGCCGGTGGATATGAAGATCCCACGAAATGCTTCAAGCTCCAAGGTGATAACTTATCTAAAGTGCCAGACTTGAAGTCTGATCACCTAGAAGCAGACTGTAGAATGTTCAGC
This sequence comes from Neocrepidodera transversa, assembly GCA_963243735.1. NCBI lineage: Eukaryota > Metazoa > Arthropoda > Insecta > Coleoptera > Chrysomelidae > Neocrepidodera > Neocrepidodera transversa. The sequence goes on along the minus strand of OY725349.1, from coordinate 7,719,304 downwards.
CATATTTTTCATGCTGTTCGTGGAGGGATTGAACAAGTAATCATAAATTGTACCGACTTTTGGCATAGACTGTCGAACATTGGTTGTCGAGGTATATGGTTCATAGGAACGAGTAAAAAGGATGTCTTTTTAGCCGTTACTTAGCGAAAAAATTTGTAATATTTTACCTGCGTTACATTCAATAACAGGTTGCGATACGACAAGCCGATTTACAACAAAGAAGCAATGCTTAAACGCTGCATCCCAAGAATTCGTTCAGGATGCTCTCTTGACTTTTGGAAATAACTCCGATGCATTTTAATAGAGTACAAGAAGTTTGTACTTTTTTTTGCCAAACAAATTTAGACAGGAGATGAACTGCGTTTCAAACAGATAACTTGTAATATCGGCTTTAATTTAAATGTAGCGAAAGTTATTTGCACTTCTGATGTTTTGTATTTCCACTGCCTAAAAGCTTCAGTCCAAACATATTTGTGGAAAAATTGTTTCCAATCAATATGTGGGCCTCTCGACTTTCTCCAATTTGGCTATGAGAAATGATAAGGAATGCTGCAGCATCCGGTGAAAATGACGAAATCGCCTTTTCCAAAAGCATTAATTATGCCATGCAAATGTAATGCTCTCTGCAAATGCTTCTCGAGCTATTCTCAAAACTTATTTGCTTAACAGTATAATTTTGTTATTTTTTATAATTAATAAACATGTAAACTGCTTTTTTTCCTTGACAATTATTAAATTTGTGTTTGTTTATGAAAACTACATCTTTTTCAATTCAATACTTAACCCAAACAACCTTTTAATTGCCAAGAACAACATTTTTTTTTACAGAAAAAGAGATAAAATATATAACTCCTATTATTCGTCCGAATAAAAATATTCGACCACTATTCTACCTGGCAATTTCCTCGATAGTATTTCTGAAGTCTTGCTGAACATGATTCAGAACTCAGAATGCGCTCCTCGGATTTTTATTACGAAATGTCTCTTGGCGCCCGGTCTATTATATTAAATGCTCAAATTGATGATTTGCTGAATGCACATACGTTGTCTGCCCATGCAATTTTTATGGCAATTTTCTGACATGGTGGGTATAATGCTATTACATGCATCCCTTATTTTTTGCTAAATGGTAGGTAAAAGAACTGAAACTCTATTTAATTGCTCCAAATGAAATAGAAATCGTTTTTTGGACAAAATTGGTATTTACTACACTTATATTTTATTATCTTTATCATGCCTATTATCGTATTCTTTTTGAAATTATTAGGTAATGTTACATTCATTTTGACAAAATTAAAACAAATTTACAAAAGAACTACGACAGAGCCGTAATTAAATTCTTAGCACTGATGATGTCAGTTATTTTAGATAAAACGTCGTTAAAATGACAAGTGTGATATATCAATGAATTTGGAATTTAACGGTTTATAAATATTTGTAATAAAAAAGACAGGTCCGTATTTAAAAAAAATAATTTGATGGTGGCTGTTAAGACACGAAACGTCGTATCAAATACTTATTTGTGCACTTTTATAGAAAATTTTAGATACTTTTGATATTTTTTAAATAAAAATTCGATGCGTAGAAAACGAAATACCGTATAGTTAGTTTTCCCTGTATAACTCGAGAAGGGAGAAAGTCCCTGTAGATTTTTCTTGACCAATGTAATGTTCTTCAAATTAGTTGCCCATTTAATCATCTTCGTATCTCTTATGGTTTAGAAGATGGCAATGTTAGCACATGATAAAAGAAACGACTATAAAAAAATAATTTTTAATGTTCCTACTCCATTTTCCTAGAGTATCTTATTTTTTTCTTCTTTTTATCTCTCCCTGTATCACCTGCTAGTTTTTTTTCTCTATCTGGCGTATCTTCTGTTCTCCACTCTGATCTCTAGATGAATGATAGTTCAATTACTTTTTGTTATTTTCTTCCTCTATCTTCCTGTATCTTCCTACTGGTTCTTATAATAATAGTTTATATATTTTATTGTACTTCTATATTTATTACACCTTCAGGCTTGATTTTATACTCTATTTCTGGGAATTAATTCTGAAGGAACCAAAAAAGATATTAAGGTAGATTTTTTGTCCAATTTGTAATTTATTAAACTTTAAGAATCCAGTTTAAAATTAAACCATTTTCCACAGGCGTGTCCTTACGGTATTCTTGACTGAGTATCCAAGTAAATTGTGAAACGTTATTTTAATTTCTTGATAATTAATAATTAATGTGATTTGAGCTCAATTTGAAATTTATCAAAAAGTAAAATATTAAATAAAGAATTTTTTGACGCCAGTCTAATTGATTTTTTTATGTAATTAGAAACAATTGGCAAAAAAACTATGATATATTTCAAAATCCGTCCTTTTTTTATTTTTGTAGGTTTAAGGAAAGTAAACCCAAATTATACATTATATTTCTTTTATTTTATAAGAAAAATTTAAATCTTTCGGAAAAACTTGTTCAGTCCAAAAAAATTTTAGTCCAAAAAAAAGTCCAAAAAAACTCGTTCCAAAAAACACAAAAGATTACAAAAAAGACAAAAATAAAATAAAATAAATTACCAGATTTATAAATATGAAATATAAAAACAATCAAAGTGAATTAAATTCTAAGACAATCTGTAAAAACAAATTAAAAATAGATTCTATTTTTGTAATTGAGAGGCACAGAGAGAGAATTGTTAACATGGGAAAGACATTTTGTAGTAATACCAAGAGGGAGAAATTAAGAAGAAATATTAAGCGACTCTGAAATTAAAATATACTGAGCAGAGGAATAATGAAAATACAGAGTGGCACAGAAAAAAAAACGTAACAAGCCGAGTATGTGGCAAAAAATTGTCCATCCACTTCACTTAAAACAAAAAAATTCACAAACCTTTTAATTGTTATCATGTTAGCTAAAGCCTGACCGGTGATTTTTAAAATATTCGTGATTTTTCATAGTTCTAAAAATTACATAAATAATCATTGCAAAGCTCACAAATACCAAAAAGGCGATGGAAATTAGATTTCTAAGAAAATTATAATGGTTAAAAAGAAAGGATAACATACTTACATTACTTAGATAATAAAATTACTATTTTTAACATAATTGTCTTAAAATAATTTGCATGTTTTAAAAGACACGGCTAAATTTTAATCAACACCTTTGAAACCGAGTGTCATAATCTTGAAATATTATTCACTATTATCTATATTATTCAAAATTTGAAATTTCAATGACGAAAATAATGTTACCCTTTTATAGTATGTAAATAACTCTATATAGGTACGACGAAAAGTATCCCTGGAGGTAACGACCAAAAATGAAACTAAAGTATACAATTTTTTATACTCTTAAAATGTCATAATACGCCATCAAATTCCTTCAGGAGTGGCCAGAATTAGATTAAATTGACGAATCGCTTGAAAATCCATTGCCTTCCACTCTCTCCGAACTCCGCTGAAAGCTAGAATTTTAGTGCATGAATATCAATTCTGGGGTTGCCACATTAATGATATTTTACATTTCTTCAGAATTAACATTATGAATAACTACATTTTTCACACCAACATAAATAATCTAGTCTGTATCATAATTAAATATGAAGTGTTTTTAAATTAAGCTACTTTCAACGTTGTACAAACAAAAAGAAGTATGAAATAGACGTAACTAATAATGACAGTTTATATTTTTGCTAATTTGTACAACGTTACCAGTAGCTTAATTTAAAAACACTTTCTATTTTATTATGACAGAGACAAGTGTTACGTTTTTTTCCTGTGCCACCCTATATTTTTATTAATCCTCTGCTCAGTATATTTTAATTTCGGACTCGCTTGATATCCCTTAAGATCTCCCTCTCTTCTAGGTATTACTATAAAATGTCTTTCCCATGTTAACAATTCGTTCTTTTTGATTCTTCGGTCAAAACAATTGGCTTCTATATCGTCTGTCTCGCTTATTGGAAATTTCTTTTCTTCCCCTCGTTATATAGGGTAAGTTTTATTTATATTATATTATATTTTCACTTAGGTCCTATGCTATCATTATTAATTATTTCGACGCTTTAACTTTTATTTACTGTTATTTTTAATGCCGGTATATTTTTTTATACGAATCGCTAAATTGGAAATCGCATATTAGGCAACTTGTGGTAACCTGTCAAGGAGGTCTTAACCTTCTAAGATGTCTGGCAAATAAACATTGGGGAGCAGAGGGGGACATACTACTGACAATATACAGAACCGTCATCCGCTCATAAATTGATTACGGGTGTATAGCCTACTCATCAGCGACAAAATCAACCTTAAAAATTCTAGATGTTATTCATAATAATGCTCTTAGAATAATCTCCGGCGCATACAGAACTACCCCCATAGAGAGTCTTCACTGCGAGCTAGGAGAACATTCTTTAGATCTATGAAGACAAATTATGAGTTCTATCACACACAACGAAGAAACAATCACTTCAGGAACTTTTAAATCATACAATACATGCTAATTATCAATCCAGAATGCACCTGCCGTTTCACAAGAGAATCCAAAACATCTCACCAACATCTCACAAGTCCAACAAACACAGATCCCAATCCCTCCTCCATGGCTTACTTCCACACCTCAATCAAATTTTCAACTACTCACTTACAATAAATATGAAACTCATCCCCAGATAATTCTCAACTCATATCAAAACATAATCACTCCTTATCCTGATTACATTCCAATTTTCACAGATGCATCAAAAGCAATTTCTGGAGTGGGATGCGCAGTCGTTACACTAGAAGAAACATTCAGATTTAAGCTCCCTCAAGAATCAACAATCCTAACACTAGAACTATAAGCAATTTACAGAGCTCTAGTCGATACTAAAACAACACCTCATAATAAATTTCTAATTGTCATCGATTCAGCTAACTTCCTTCACGCAATTTCAAAAATTTAGAACAATCATCCAATTGTCATATTAATCAAAGCACAATTACATCAGCTAAGTAACAAGGATATTGTTTTCATATGGGTACCATCACATGTGGGAATAAAAGGCAATGAACCGAAGTCGATAATGCTGCAAGTGACGCAGTATTGGATCTAAACTTGACACCAACTATAAAACCTCTTGACGTAGACCTAAAATAATTTTTCAAAAAAAAATTAATAAACCTATGGAACACCAACTGGAAAGAAAAAGAAATGAAGTCTAGGTTTGGACCATGGAACTACCACTCACCTAACCGTTTCTCCCAGGTATTAATAACTAGACTTCGAATCGGTCATACCAGATTAACCCATGAGCACGTGATGATAGGAGAGCCACAACCGGAATGTGCAATTTGTGAAGTGCCACTAATAGTGAAACACATTTTAGTTGAATGTAATAATAATACTTTCGCAAGACTTTCACACAAAATTCTTCATAGTTTAGCAGACATATTTCATACTTGTAGTACTGAACAAATTGTAAAATTTTTATATGGCTTTAGGACTTTTATATCGTATAAATATATATTCTATATAACTAAATAGAACCTAAATAACGAGTTTACATTACCTGAAGTACAATTTGGATAGATCTGACCTTACTAGTACAGCAAACGGTTGCCCAATGTCCCAATTTCATGCAGGGTCTACATGTTGTTTAATTTGCAGGACACTTTTCTCTTTTGTGAAATGCGAATCCACCTTTTCGGAGTATTTTCTTCCTTTTACTGGAGAGAAGTTCTTACCTCTTGTCTAAGGTCTTGACCATGTCTGTATACCAGCAATGGAAGCTTTGGTGATCCGTTATAGACCAGGGCCTCCATTCTCGAACTCGTGCGATGGGAACACCTAATAAAAATATTAATTGGAAAAATACAATTTTGATACCGAAATACTATCAACCTACTTTTGTCTGAACACTTAAAGCAGACGCTTGATCGAGTAGGGACTTGCATGAAAGGAGTAATCATTTGAATTAAATTTCTTAATAATTATTTACGTAGCCTAATTAGTTTTATAAATTTTGGTTTTTATACCAATAATTCTAGCACCTATACCTTCCATTATTTTTATATTATTATTTTCAACACGGAATATATACAATTTATTGAACAATGCTCAAAAATAAAAAAATCAGTGGAAGAAAACTTCGCCGGTTTAGGTTATGTAAAAAATAATATCAAAACAGAAGGTTCTGCGCACACTCTAACCAGTATTTTCATTCGTGAACAGTTGTTCCTACAGGGAAACCCAGTAGAACGACGATCTCACTTTTCGTAGGAGATGAATGGTCACACATTTCAAGAATGCAGTATTAGCAAAGTCAGGAGAACCACGCACCCTTTTTTCATGAGAACATCGTTCACCGATCTCGAGAATAGGGGCCCAGACAGGACACCTTGAATTTCTAAACTTTGGCTTGCTTGTAGTTCTGCTTGTTTTGCCTCGATGACATAATCATTAAGCATTAAGTTAGCTTTTAACTGAAGTCGTTCACTTGTTTTTCTATCTAGTATTGATATAGCAATTCGGTCTTGATTGATAATTTTCAGCTAGAGAATGTAATTTAGTTACAAGGCTCACTCAACTGTTGTGATCTCGTGATAAACTTATATCGTTCAAGAATAATATAGCTACGCAAAATAAAATGATTTTCGAATACCGTTAAAGTATATTCATAAGTTTCAGGTATATTACAAAACTGTAACATATCTTCCTCGGCTTGTTCACCAAGAACATATATAAGAATGTTATTTTTTTTCATCTGACTTTCTATTTTCACCAGAAACTGATATAAATCGTTCAAATCTTTTGCGTTTTCAAATAATGTGACGAACCAACCCCCGGTATATTACTTTTAGTTTTTTACCAATTTCTAATGGTATTTTGTCAAGCAAAACATATTATATTTAATGTGTTCTGTTTATCTAGTTAAAATCAAGTTATTTTTCCCAAAAGACATTCATCTGCCAGTACTTGTTTCTACAACTAATAAGATACACTTGAACCATTTGAAATGTCCCAATTTAAATTACAAAAGGTTGAAATATTGAGGGTTAGATAACGTTCATGAGAACGAAAAGAAAATATGGACCACACAAGATTATGACGTAAAATGTGTACGTCATAACTGGGTATAAAAAGGGGGTTCGCAGCTCAGAAAAAAATTAGTCAAAAATCAAATTTCTACCAACACTGTCACCGAAGTTCCTGTATTCAGCGCCGAGACGACGCCGGCAATTATCGACAAACAGTTGGGTTACTTCTTTAAAATCCAGTCAATTCTCACAAATTAAACTTGGCAGAAGTTACAATATTCGACGTTCATTCAGCGTCGCTACGCTTTTCATCCCGACGCTAAATATGTCGGCGTCTACCAATTTTTACATCAATCATCGTAAACGACAATTTCTTCTCTATGTTTAGATTTATTTTGTCTTCGTAAAAATAAATCAGAATAAGTATTTGCATATTTTAAGGGTGTCATTTATCAGTTAATTGTACCATCCTAAATAACAACTTTTATCATATATTTTTCTAAAATATATCGTCATTGTTACGCAGAGGCGTACTGTGTCAATCCCATTATCTTTTTCTAAATTATGGTCCAACGAGTATTCAGTCTGAACATAACGGTTGCATGGCTGGTATTGATCCGGTCGCAATCTAGTAGGATTGTCCATACAAAAGATATCAATTAAAAGAGCAATATTGCCAATAATGCAGAGAGAGACAGTGCACAAAATCTGATGAAATTTGCGGTATTTACTTAAATTTATTACATATTCGTTGATTAATGTCCCGGGAGTGGGTATTCGTTGGATGGATTTTTTATAAGCTCCAAAATGCTATTTACAATTTATTTATCGTCAACACAATTGGTTAATTTATGATTAATACATTCATTACGATGGTGGTTAGGTTTTCCGATTGTCTGGTTTTCCCTATACCTTTTGTGCCAAATGGCGCCATCATTCTTCAGTCAATTTTCTTAATGAATAAATATTTTCTTGGTATTTTTGTATTTTGATTATTGTTCACTTATTACCAAACTTTAAAAGAATTTCTATTATTAATAATTTTTAATCATGAGGTTATCCTTTTTTTGTCTGCCGGCCATTTCTCTTTCAATTAAATTTATCATTTTTGATCAACCGCCCCTGCTTTAATCTGCCTGAGTGCGTTAGCAGATTGGCCACTCAATGTTCGAGAGAGCGATTATGATAGTATGAATATTGATAATATTTAATATGATTTATTACCCAGTAGATATTTTTACATGCTTAAATAAATAATTAAAAAAATTGTAATTATTTCAATTACGGTGGTTATAACTAACAAGTAAAAACAATTTGTTAACTACATATTTGTGACATTCAACTTGATGAATGTTTTTTAAATAAAAAAATATGTAAATGAAAATTATTGCATTTTTTCACCGCGAAATAACTAGGATATGTTAACATATTTAAAAACGCAAATATTTGTTTTAGAATTTTTCCAATAATAATGTAATAGAAATACAGAGTGTTCCATAATAATGTATCAAACTGTGCCTGCAGATTCTTTGTTCTAAAATAATGAAAAATGCCTGAATAAATATATACCTGCTGAAAAATACTTTTTAAGGGAGTTTAAGCTCCGGAAATATGTAAAATATGTAATTCTGAAAATGGTTCATATTTAAGATATCTGCAAATTGAATAATGGTTGTAGAATGCAATTTAGTTTTTTTTTTTTTTTTTTTTTTTTTTTTTTTTTTTTTTTTTTTTTGTCCGGGACCGTTCTTTGCAACCGGATTCACTGCAGCCTCGTGGGCTTATTTAGTGAGTTTTTATTCTCAACAAGATGGGTAATTACCAATCTCTAATCACTTTTTTGTACGATTAATAATCCTTAAATGTTGCTTCAATGAAATAATAAATTTTTATTATTTTGTATTTATTGTTTAATATTGACCCGTTTATTTTCTTACATTATTGCTCTATGATTAAAAATAATTATAATAATAATAATCACATAATACTAATGTATTAAACGACACTTTATTAATTTTATGTACAAAATTTATTTCTGTGTATTTGAAGAAAATAACTATTGATATTCACAAATCCCATCTAAGTCCGATCAAATCAACATAAAATCCTAACCTTACTTTTGGACATCAACAAAAAATTACAAATGCGCAAGCGTATGATGATTTATTCTCATGAGAAGACCACGTTCTCCTAAAATTAAGCAGTAGAATAACACTCTCTCGATTTTTGTAGGAGGTGAACATTCCTCAAATTCGAGAATACGACTTATATTATTTCAATGGAACCACGCCTCCTTTTCCTATGAGAATCGTAATCGCATGACTGGAGAATAGGCCCCCTGATATCCTAAATCTCTTGAGGAGAATAGGACTAGTAGACTGGTAGAGTGCTTTAATCACTGAGATATCATCAACGACTAAGTACTAGAAGAGTAGAGGAGTTGTAAGTTATTTCTGACGCTTATTGGCTAATCTAGATCGGGTAATTTCTGTACATAACCTTCTTCTTCTTAACCTTTTCTTTTCTTTCCACTTGTCACCTGTCACTTGTCACCTGTCACTTGTCACCTGTCACTTGTCACCTGTCACTTGTCACCTGTCACTTGTCACCTGTCACTTGTCACCTGTCACTTGTCACCTGTCACTTGTCACCTGTCACTTGTCAACCTCATCTTCTCGCTTTTTTATTTTTCTTTACACATTGAGATTACTTGGTTACTTTCTCCCCAACTATTACAGCTTAAAAATTTAAAATAACTGTTTCTAAGTGCGATGTCCCCATTTAGGGTGGCTTTTTTGTTTTGCTAATTTTTTGCGAGGCGGTGAGCCCTCAATGAGGGTGCTGTCCTTAAGTGCTGGTAATTGTTGCATATAATACAAATGTCTGTAAGTAACTACTAAACTTTGTCCTGTTGCGTATCTTAATGTTAATTTTTTGTATTATATGCCTGATGATGACCATTGAATTGCCGAAACTCGTTGTTAAAAGATCCTAATTATATTATTGTGGCATGATTACGACTTTTATTATTCTTTTACCACATTTGAGTATGGATAATCTTCTGGTTTTGATCTATGTAAAAGTGAATATTTTATACTATTTTTAATCAAATATCTCATCCACTATCTACTATATGGTTATTATACGCCGAATAGCACTCGACGTGTTCACAGGCAATCTCCACCTACTATTTACTTATTAGGGACAAAAATTTTTTCTTTCCACGTACTTAACAGGGTACAAAGCTTGCAATTAGTTTACATAAAACGAAACGAAACCAGTTCACGTCTTTCCTCATAAAAATTACATGGAATGATTGATGAACGGACTGGACCTAATTGTACAGGATGATTAATGGGACCGGGCCTTGATTTCATGTCTACCCCGTGGCCATTTTGGAAGAATGAAGGATCAGCTTTATTCTTATACTTGATTCTTTTCCACGTTGTCGTGCCTCAAGGCTGTAACGATCGTACGGAATATGTATCGACAATAGAGCAACATTATGTTTTGTCCAGATATGGTCGGTGTGGTTAATTAGTTGCGATATTCATACAATAAATATCGTATATATATTCATTATTTTCCGATTTAAAGCTATTTCTTACTGTCTTGCTTTTCTTTAATTTTAATCAAAATCCTGTGTCTACAAATTTCCGTTTTGTCGCTACCCTCTTGGAAACGAGGCTTCGCCCGCAGCGGTCCGAGTCTAATTTCGATTCCTCATTTCGCTCGAAACGCTGCGAGCTGTTGCCGTGTACCATTTTAAACAAATTTTTGGTTTTATTTCGTCCCTTTTGCCATATAATGAATCAAATTTTCCAAACGTACGTATGAACTCTTTGAAATGTTGTGAATGATCAAAATGGAGATACTAAATTAAAAAAAAAACCGTTCAAGATAAAACTTTATTACTGATGATCGGTTTTAAATTGATCTATTAGGAATAAATTATTAAAGCTATTTTTACGAAAATTTCGCAAAATTGCAATTTAGTTCTGCATGTCTTTTGGTTTATTTGTACTTTTTTGACACATAAAAAATAAAAACGCTTGGGACCTTTTTTCTAGATCCGTATGTATACAGTGCGGTGGAATAAGTGTTATTCCACCCTATTACCTACTCTATTTTTATATCTTAAGAAAAAAGCTCAAACAGGTCAATTTTTATATTAAACGTAGTATGTTATGACATAAAAGTTTCGAACCTGACATAATCCCTCTTCATGGGGTGTCACCCCTTCGATTTTTTTAAATGAGAAAATGCATCATGCGACACCTCATTTGAAACCTATTGAAACACTGATCTCACAATCACAATTTTTTATCTAAAATTTTTAAAATACTCATATCTATAGAATATTTTTTTTTCTTTCTATGTATTGCCAGCACTTTTTAATAACGTCTACAGTTTTTTTGTTATAGGTGTTGAACAATATGTAACTAGAAATTATAATTTAAATATTGTTTTTAAAGCTAAAAAAAAACAAATTACAAACAAAATGATAATATTAATTTTATACCATTAAAAAGAGGATAAAACAAACTAGAAGTAGAAATTTTTTCATAATTTTTAAGCATGATTTGTGAGCTTGAGAAAAGGGAGAGACCAGAATGAGGAAAATAAAAAAGTACTTATAGTAATGGTCTCTCCCTTTTCTCATAATCACAATTTTTTATTTAAAATTTTGAAAATATTTGTATTTATAGTATATTTTTTTCTCGTTTCATCTACTATTAGCACTTTTTAATAACGTCATCAGTTTTTTTGTTACAGGGGCTAAACAATATGTAACTAGAAATTAAAATTCAAATATTGTTTTTAAAGCTAAAAAAAAACAAATTACAAACAAAATGATAATATTAACTTTATACCATTAAAAAGAGGATAAAACAAACTACAAGTGGAATTTTTTTCTAAATTTTTATGCATGAATTGTCAGCGTGAGAAAAGGAAGAGACCAGAATGACGAAAATAAAAAAATCCTTATAGTTGGTCTCTCCCTTTTCTCACAATCACAATTTTTTATTTAAAATTTTGAAAATATTCTTATATATAGTATATTGTCTTTTAGTTCGATCTACTGTCAGCACTTTTTAATTACGTCAACAGTTTTTTTGTTACAGGGGCTAAACGATATGTAACTAGAAATTATAATTCAAATATTGTTTTTAAGGCTAAAAAAAAAACAAATTATCCGTAAAATGATATTAACTTTTATACCATTAAAAAGAGAATAAAAAATACTATAAGTAGAAATTTTTTCATAATTTTTAAGCATGATTTGTGAGCTTGAGAAAAGGGAGAGACCAGAATGAGGAAAATTAAAAAAAATCTTATAATTGTGTTAGTGTTTTTGTTACAGGAGCTAAATAATATGTAAACTAGAAATTTTAATTAATTTGTTTCGAAAATTCGAAAAAATTTAAATTATTATTGATTACTATTTTTCTGAGAATTTCTTTAGATCACATATAACTGCATTCTTCTCTAAAGTTTGTATGTAAAAAGTTTAACCGTCGATGATTTTTTTTCAAAATATAAAATAAAGAATCGACGTAACAAACCTTCTTCAATTTGTTACTTTATTTTTAGTACCCTCTGTTTTTTTTTTGAAATTCTCAGTCTGGGGAATATTTTGGTTATAAATTATAACAATACAGATTGGAATTCTTTTATGATATAAGTAAATATTAAACATAATTTTTACTTGTTTTATGCCCTTTTGAAGGCAAATTTTTTCGGTGAATCTGCGGTTTCTAATCGGCGGCTAGACCCAAAATTATCTCATTATTATTATAATTTTTGAATAGAACTCTGGACTTTTTCTAACTAATTTATTAGCGCCCATCGGACGGACCTAAAAATAACCATGCCTAAAAAAATGGTTTAAATTACAATTTCCCTGAATTATATTTGACCTACCAGTTACTTAAACCCTCTTACAGCCAAAGCAGTTCCCTATTTAGTCTTCAGCAGGATCTCCATTGTTTATATCAGAAAACTGCCAAAAACTGATAAATTTCGCCCTAAAAACAATAGACCAATAGACTTAAATTTATGTATAAAATGTGTTACGTAAAGGAACATATTTTTGTTCATTGTATGGACGAGTCAATACCAATAAAAATGCCTTTCTGGTAACCGTCACAAAAAAATATTTTACTGAGTATTACATAGTCACAATTTAGTTGCTTCTCTTAAGAAACTAGAACACCTTGTATATAGCAGAAATTGACCAAATATTATCTTAAGTATTATTTTTAATTTGTATTGATAAAATTTAAAAAATAATGTATAACCTTTACATATAAATATATGTTTTGTTTATCTAATTTGGTAAATCCATAAATTATCTATTTCCTATTCTTGAAATATATATTTGTAAATAAATTACGCAATAATTACATGCATAACATATATATATAAACCCTCATTTCAATATTATTTGCAATAGTATCTTTTTTAACATTCAAGTACTTGTAATAATAATTTAAAATGAAAGGTTACTTTATTTTTGCATTTCTACTGATCCTTACCATTGGTACCGAAATTGCCTTTGGTGATTGCCTTTCTGGAAGATATGGAGGTCCTTGTGCTGTATGGGATAACGATTCATGTCGTCGCGTTTGTAAAGAAGAAGGACGTACCAGTGGTCATTGTAGTCCCAGCTTGAAATGTTGGTGTGAAGGATGTTAATATCATCTATAACAGGTTGGTTTAATATTATTTTGTTTTATTTGAAATTTGAACTATTTTGAAGCCTTTGAAAATGGCAAAAAGCATGACACTCATTGGAAAAGGTAGAAAATATAGCAAAAATAACAGAAAAATTATTTTACTGGCAATTTTAGGGAGAAAGGTGGAACTTTTAGGGGTGAAAAACTGTTTATCAATATTTCCGGCAAAATTTCAACTCCTATAGAACAATAGGGTTCCGTTTAGACCCTTTGGGGTACGGAACTCTAAAAAAGTTAAATAGCAAAGTTGTAGGTAATAAAAAGATCTACAACTTTTGTAATTAATTGTTTTTTAGATAACCTCAAAATATCCGCGAAAAATAAAAGTAACTGATTTTTTGGTTTTTATTTTTATCTCCTATATTTTTTTTACATTCTTATGACCCAAATACGCTGTATTTTTTTAAATTTAAATAAGGGGTAAAAATAAATATTTTAATTAAAAAAAAATTACATAAGACATGACATAAGAAGATAAGTTTCCACCAAATATCGTGAAAAAAATTTTCTTGTGGGAGATAAAAATTAAAAACAAAAAAATCGGTTATTTCGATTTTTCGCGTATATTTTGAGCTTATGTAAAAAAAATGTAAATATAAAAGTTGTAGATCTTTTTATTACCTACAACTTTGCTATTTAACTTTTTTCGATGTAATTTAGATTAAAATTGTGATAAACCATTTTCCATCCCTAAAAGTTTACCCCCTTCTACCTCCCTAACTCAAATCGCCGGTAAAATATTTTTTCTGTTATTTTTGATACATTTTCTTCCATTTTTAATGAGTGTCCTGCTGTTCTAGATTTTTTTGGTCTCAACAATTATAGCCGAGTTGGCTGATATTTTTTTAGAAACAAGTTTTTACTGTTCTTAATTGTAGTTTTATTTTTATTTTCTCTAGACGCGTTGGACGATTTTTGGATAGGTAAAAAATAGAAAAAAAAAAATAAAAAATTTGGAAAATAGAAATACCGGGAAAAAATAAGGAAAATAGGGAAAACAAGAACAAATAGTAAAAACAGAATAAGTAAGAAAAAGAGGAAAAACAGGAAAAAACGGGAAACAATAGGAAATGAAAAATAAATATGGAAAGGAAGAAAAAAATAGTAAAACATTTGAAAAAATAGTAAAAAAATTAAAAAAATAGTAAAAAACAGTAAGAAATTTGGCCCAATTTATTATTTATACTAGAATACTGAAATTCTTTTGAAAATGGTTTAAATTTTAATTAATTTTAGTACTAACTTAATATTTTACTCTGTATGTATAATATAATAACTATCAGTATCATTTTAGGAAAAAAAAATTAAATAAATAAATTAATTAACTTTTTCTAAATACTCTTTTTTTGGTAATGTCGAATTTAGTCTTGATCAAAATTATGTTTTTTTTCTACCCTGTACATACACAGTTTAGAAATTTAGACAAACTGAAAAGAAGTTTTTAGCAATGCACATTTTTTTTAACAAATGGATAATAAAAAGTTTTCCATATGGTGCAAACCTTTTGAAACTCACTGTATGTTAATAAATCCGAACACAAATATTTTTTTGACATTTTATCATTTTTTTTAGGGCCACTACAGAAGATATAACTACCTATGGGATTACAGAATATAATGTAAAATAGAAAAAAATTAATAAAAATTTCATTTGAATTTTGTTTATTATTTTTTGTTAATTTGACGTTAGGATACGAAGTTAAATATCTAATCATCTTTTATATCGATTTTGAAAAATTTTAGTCATAAACACAGAACTTGTAAAAAAATCCTCTATTAAATGCGATTTCTAGGGCCGAATCTATATTCCGAAGATGAAATGTTGTCCAATTTTGTCTGAGCCCTTTTATCAATATAATTAGTGCGTGGTCCTTTAATTATTCTAGAAATTAACTGCCTTAAAATGGATAAAAATTACCCATAAAGCATTTTTTGGAAATAAGTTCCTTAACGCGCTTACAGTAGGAGTTAACAATGAGAAATTGTAACGTAACGAAAAATAAAGATGTTGAAAAAGTAACTATTCGTTCTTTAGGAACGATTATTAATTTAAAATGTGATTAGTTACTATGACGCCGACGCGTAGTACAAAATTATTACAATTTTATAATGAGAAAAAATAGAAAAAATAGGGAAATATAGAGAAAAATAAAGGAAAATAAAGAAAAGTAGAAAAAAATAATGAAAAATGGGGAAAATAAAAAGATATAAGGAAAAATAGGAAAAAATATGAAAAAACGGTGAAAAGTATTTCACGTTTTTGTGAAAAAGGTCGGAAAAATAAAGTAATATGTATAGGAAAAAATAATGAAAAAATGGGAAAAAAGGAAAGAATAAGAAAAGGGAAAAAATATGAGAAAATACAAAAAAATAGGAAAAATAGTTACAAATAATAAAAAATGGGAAAATTCAGGGAAAAATAGGTAAAATAGTAAAAATAGATACAAAAAGGGGCAAATGTGGGAAAACAGAAAAAAATAATGATAAATAGAAAAAAAATAGTAAAAAAACAGGAGAAATAGAGAAAATAGGCAAAATTAGTGAATCTTCGAGAAATATACTGAAAAATAGGGAAAAATAAAGAAAAATAGGGAATTAAAGGATAAATTAAGGAACAATATTGAGAATAGTGAAAAATAGATACAATTAATAAATAATATATAGGGAAAAATAGGGGAAAAGAAAAGAAATAGTGAAAAATAGATACAAATAGGGGCAAATAGGAAAAAATATGGGAAAATAGGAAAAAATAAAGAAAAATAGAAAAAAATTGTAAAAAAAACAGGAGAAATAGAGAAATTTGGAGAAATTTACTGAAAAATTGAGAAAAATTGGAAAAAATAGGGAGAAATTAGTAAAAATAAGGAATAATAGGATAAATTAAGGAAAAATAATGAAAATAGTGAAAAATAGATACAAATAGGAAAAAATAGGGGAAACTAGAAAAAAGTTATGAAAAATAGGAATAAATAGAGAAAGAGGGAAACTAAAGAAAAATAGGGACAAATAGGGAATAATAGAAAAAATATGGAAAAATGGGAAAAATTTATGAAAAACAGAAAAATAGTAAAAAAAGAAAAGGGAGGGAAGAGGGAGATATTAAAACACGTTCAGATTTGAAAAAATAATGTAAGGAAGTTCGTTCCTGACGTCCCCCGACCATAAAAACTTTTTTTTAAATATTTAGGGGAAGATCATCTTTTATTTTTTAATGTCTTTTGTTTACACAATTCTACAAAAAATATCAAAATTTTGGGTTCACATTTTTTTAAAAATTAAATTCAAAGTGCAATGTGCCTTTTAAAAAATCCCAATTTCTATTCGAAGCTCGATTTTGAATTTCAAATTTTTTTACATTTTGATTGTTTATATAATTTACATGAAAAATTTTATAAATGTGGGTGGCAACCTCTCCTCATTTTGCACTGTAATTCGCATTTAATTTTCTTTTCATTTTAATTGTTTATAAATATAAAGTATCAAATATTTTGGCAGACAATTCGTTCGCATTTCTTTTAAATTGTGGTTTATATTTTAAAAAAGGAATTGCCATCCAAATTTTTGATATTTTGTGTATAAACAATCAGAATGTGAAAGAAATTTCAAAAAAAAAGATAAAGGTAATTTTCACTGTTATAATTAATTATCTCTTATCAGGAGTGCTAGTTTCACACAAGTAGTCCTATTTAAAATAAGCTCCATGTTATAGTGTGAATTTGTTCATAATAATATTGTTCATTTTAAATACTTATAGAATTGATTTTTATAAAATTAATTATATTCAGTGTAAAATCAAAAAAATTATTTTGTTGTTATTGTTTGTTTATTTATTTTACAAATATGATATACAAATACACAATTATTGTTATATTTTTTAAATTTATTTTAGATATATATCCTTATGATTCCCCATAGTCCATTACAGCTCTGAAAATAAAGAAAAAGAAATTAGAATAAGCCGCAGTCAATAAGTTGAAATCGCCCCCCCCCCAAATTAGAATAAGGGAAAATATTTATTTTACAAATTTTGTTTTTTTTTTCGAAAAATTGTTTAATATCAACTTTATACTATAATTCATAATAGTTTTGGAAAAAAATGTAAAAATTGTAGGTTTTTGAAATTGGGGAAAATATATTTTGTAAATATTTTAAAATATACAGAGTGTTACATAAAAAACGATTTGTTGTTTAGCAAATAGGAGAACCATATCTGGATTTTTATTTACTTATG
The DNA here is from genome assembly GCA_963243735.1 of Neocrepidodera transversa. Lineage (NCBI taxonomy): Eukaryota > Metazoa > Arthropoda > Insecta > Coleoptera > Chrysomelidae > Neocrepidodera > Neocrepidodera transversa. The sequence continues at coordinate 7,701,327 of OY725349.1, read as the reverse complement.
AAAGATAATTCACAGGGGATTGAAATATAAAAAAAATTTAGTACATATTAATGTATCGTGTGTTTACTTAAATTTCTTTTTTACACTTTACCAAACTTATTACATGACGGAAATACTGGCGCTTAATTTTCAATTCCACTCAATGAAATTTACCCAAATAGATGGATCAGCCACCAAGCTCTCCAGATATTACAATTCTGGCCTACATTTTATATGGTTATTTAAAATCAGAAGTATACAATGAAGAATTTATGGCTAGAGAAGAATGCGACAAAAAATTATAATTATTATTATAAATAATCTCCAAAAAATAATTTTTAATTCAGTGAGACATCTTCTAGAATTGTGCGAAAATAAAGCACAGGTACTACAAGAATTTAATGTATACGCAAACTAGTTTTGGCCACTGGCCATCATCAGGTCTATATATATTATATTGAAATTATTTTGTATGAGTTATAGAAGTTAATTTATTATTGTTATTATTATAAATAAGTGTTTTGTTCTAAAAATTAAATTTGAAAAGTTTTATAGAGAAATCAACAATTTTGAATATTTAAAGAAGTGTTAAGAAATTTTACTAAAAATAATATTTTTATTTGGAAAAGTAATTATTTAAAATTTAACTTTAAAAATTAAAAATTATTCAGCATTCAAAATTTTGGGATAAGTGTTAAGAATCAAGTAAGGGTTTAAAAAAAATAGGGTCAGTATTAATTAAAGACGGGAAAAAATAAGAAAAGTCATAAGATTTAATTATTTTTGGACCTTTGTCAAATAGAAAAGTAGATTTGGAAATTTGTTAGATGGAAAAGAATTATTGACTGTAAAAAAAGCTTTGAATATGTTTACAACTATATCTAAATGAAGAAAAAAAAAATTTTAATTTAAAAATTTTATTTCAAATAACTAAAATTAGGTAGCATAGGGGATCTAGAAAAAAACAAATTGGTAAGAAAAATGAAAGACCAGGATAATAAAATCATTTGAAGATTTGGAATCATAATTTAGCAAATTTAAAATGTTGGCAGAATAAAGAAGAAATTTTCAGTAACAGCAGATCCAATCAAAACAAACGTAGCCGGAAGAAGTTGAAGAAAAGGAAACTCAATTTGTCGACAGGATATAAAAAATTTCATTAAGTATTTATATTTTTGTTAAATTTTACGATTTTTTTTATTATTTAGATCTGAACCCACACCTAAATTGAGATAGAGTATCAAAAGTTTTCATTAATGGTTTATAATGCAGATCATTATAATATAAACGTTCACAGTTAGAAATGGATACAATAAAAAATATAAAAAACTTAACCATTATTAAAGACTTTAAAAAGGAGAAAAGTTGCTTAGTTATTCATAGCATAGTAATTTTTTTAAAAAGGGTTATGTACAAACATGGTACTTGAAAAATTTATATTTATGAGGAAATGAACATTAAAATAAATTTTTAAACTGAGGTTGGTGCCTAGGGTTGGCAGTACTGACTAGCACCTATACAGCACCTATTAGGAGATCAGCGCCCCGGAAAAAAAAATTAAATGAAAATAGCCCCCTACATGGGGCGAAATGAAAAAGCCCACATTGGACTTGGAAAATTTAGAATTATGAATAAAATGCCCCCAAACTATGAAAGTTGAGGAGAAAGTCGACACGTAACAGCGGTAATCAGTGAAAATGACATGACAGGTGACTCATGATAGATAAAGTACCACCCTACACGTTAAAGTAAGGGGGTAATAATAGATTTATTAAATAGTAAATAATAATGGTAATGATGATTCCGAAACATAAGTGTAGAAAGTCCAGAATTGTATTTATTAGTTTAATGTCATAGAATAACAAATTTTTGATATTTTTAAAAACATTCTTTATTAATTTTAAAAACAAGATTTATAATTGAAGGAAGAAGAAGTAAACTTTTTAAGTTGAGGGCTGGTTCGTATATTTTATAGTTTGTAATTTTATGGTTTTCTTCACTTCATTGTTTTTAGGTTAAAGAGCAAAGTTCGAAGGACCAGTTGCAGAAGCAACAAATATTCAAATAAATAGTTAGTTAAAATTGAATAAAACTACACTCTACTATAGCACAATTTTATTAACTCAAAAGAAATGTTTGATTTAAAATCTCTCTCCCGCTCCAATCCGAACAAAACAAATAAAGGCACAATAGTAATAAATAATTAAATACATTTGAATTCATCTATATTCAGACATTAGTTAGAATTTGAAGATTGGAAAGAACTTTTACAGGTTGCAGGAATACAAAACAGACTTGGGATATTGGTGATGCGACTCGTCTGGCACTTTTCACAAAAAAAGAGATCGATTGTTACGTCGATACGGGTTATATGAAAATGTTTCGTCGTGGTTCGGGACGGTGGCGGACACGCCCGATTAAAATTTATTATATGAAAATATTTGAATAAAGGATTTTTAAATTGGTGGTCGCTAAAGGCGAATTCTATGTATAAATTTTAGTTAAATTTCTACAATAATTCCTACTAGTTTTTAAATATATAAATAAACTTTCTATATAATTTAAATTGGTAAGAATTGAATTTAATAATTTGACAATTCCTGCAATTTATTAAAGATACACCACCCTTATTTTTAGACTCGAAGATGGGCTAAATGTAAACGAAACTAGTAAACTAACCTTTTATAGATGTTAACAATATGTTAACATCCTTCACACCAACATTTTAAGCTAGGACTGCAATGACCACTGGTACGTCCTTCTTCTTTACAAACACGACGACAGGTATCGTTATCCCATACGGCACAAGGACCTCCATATCTTCCTGATAGACAATCACCAAAGGCAATCTCGGTACCAATGGTAAGGATCAGTAGAAATGCAAAGATAAAGTAACCTTTCATTTTAAAGTACCTACTTGATGTATTGATGTAAAAAAATTACTGTTGCGAATAATCTTGAAGCGAGGGTTTATATATGTTACATTTGTAATTATTACGAAATTAGATCATAAATTAATATTCTAAAAATAAGAAAACAGTGGTTTAATCTACGGAAAAACCAAAGAGTGCAGAATAATAACATATTGTTTGTTAAATAGTTTTTATAATTCATTACATAAATATGAGTTACGACAAGCATAGTAATCTTTTTTAAGGATATTCGACCTTAAGATTCTTATCACACAGTTATAGTAATTGTTTTTTTGGATCGTAATATTTAAGATAAACAGTAATTTTTTTTATAATAATATTTTTAAATTGGAAGGTAAGTTATGTTGAAAATAAACGAACTGTGTAAAATATTGTATAGTTTTAATCGACCTAATTATAATTTCCATAAAAATTTATAAGCTATCAGAAAATAAAAAAAAATCTCCAAGTGAACATTAATACAAAAATTAGTCAAGATCGGCAGAACTCTACATAATAAATTAATTGCTGATGGGGATAATAATTTGAACAAAAGAATATTTGACATTTATTTATATATTTCCCATTATCTGTCAAAATTTATTCGCCTCTAAGCTCATGGTCCTTCTTTTGCGAATAAACTACATTAGAAAATATAATTCGACTATCATTTATAAACTAATAAAGCCCGAGAGCTTTAGGTCCAAAGTGTTATTGTTCTGATTTTTTTCTCTTTCTTTCATTTCTTTTTTGCACCTCTGTTTTTTGCGATTATTTGTGATTTTTTTGGTTTTTTTGCGATTCTTTACGATTTATTTCAATTCTTTCATAAAAAATTATCGTTAGAATTGTTTTATGTTTTTTTGGCTGTTATTTGTTTTTTTTGCCATTTTTTGGAAAGTTTTTGATTTTTCTTTCAATTTTTTTCAATTTTTTCTCATTTTTTCCTGTTCAATTATTTGTCATTTTTTGCTATTTTTTTTTGGTTTTTTTTTGCGATTCTTTACGATTTATTTAAATTCTGTCATAAAAAAAATTATCGTTAGAATTGTTTTAGTTTTTTTTTTGGTTGTTATTTGTTTTTTTTGCCATTTTTTGGAAATTTTTTTGATTTTGCTTTCAATTTTTTTCAATTTTTTCTCATTTTTTTCTGATATTTCTGTTCAATTATTTGTCATTATTTGCTATTTTTTTGGAATTCTGTTACAATTTTTTTGCGTTTATTTACGATTTATTTCAATTCTTTCGAATTTTTTCATAAAAAAAATTATCGTTGGAATTGTTTCAGGTTGTTTGGTTTTTCTTTATTTTTTTCCGATTTTTTGCAATTTTTTTCGATTTCTTGTTTTTTTTTTGCGATTTCTTTTTCATTTATTTTTACGATTTTGAGCGTTTTTGTGTTTTTTTCGGTTTATTGTTTTTGTTTTTCTACTTTTTTTCGATTTTTTTCTAATCTTTCGTCATTTTTTTCTCATTGTTCTGTTTTTTTTTTTCTAATTCTTTTTTTTTCTAATTTTTTTTCGTTTTTTTATTCCTCTGATGTTTTTCTATTTTCCGGTTTTTTCGATTTCTTTCTGTTGTTTTCTAATTTTTCTCATTTTTTCTTATAACTCTCTTTTTTTGCAATTTTTTGTGATTTATTTCCCTTTTTTTTTAATTGGCATTTATTCCGATTATTTACGATTTATTTCAATTCTTTTGAATCTTTTCATAAAAAAATTATCGTTGGAATTGTTTCAGGTTGTTTGGTTTTTCTTTGTTTTTTTGCCATTTTTGCAATATTTTTTGAATTCTTGCGTTTTTTTAGGATTTTTGGCGTTTACGTTTTTTTTTGCTTTTTTTATAATTTTATTGATTTTTCGTTTTTTCCGTATTTTAAAATTTTAGTTTTAAAATTTTTGCAACATTTTCTGATTTTTCTTTCAATTCCTTTCAATGTTTTCTGTTTTTTGTCTTGTTTTTTTCTGATTTCTTCTATTCTAATTTTTTCTCATTTTTCTCATTTTTTGTTTTTTTCTGATTTTTTTCTCTTTGTTCTGTTTTTTTTTTATTAATTCTTTCTTTTTTTTTCTAATTTTATCATTTTTTCTTATTCCTCTGATTTTTTGCAATTATTTGAAATTTTTTTGCGATTTTTTTTGCGATTTTTTTGCGATTTTTTTTGCAATTTTTGCGATGTATTTCAATTTTTTCGATTCTTTTTTTTAGAAAAAAAAATTATGGTTAGAATTGTTTAAGGTTGTTCTTGGTGATTATTGCAATATTTTTCGATTTGTTGGATTTGTTTTTGCGACTTTTTTTTTCGTTTTATTTACGATTTTTAGGGTATTTTGCTTTTTTTCGCTTTTTTTTTGATTTTTCTTTCAATTTCTTCCAACGTTTTCTGTTTTTTTCTTATTTTTTTCCAGATTTTTCTAATTTTTTCGATTCTTCTATTTTTTTTCTCGTTTTTTCTCATATTTCTGATTTTTTGTTTTTTTTTTCTATTTTTCTTTCCGATTTTTTGTAGTTTTCATCTTTTTTTTTGATTTTTTCTAATCTTACCTCATTTTTTCTCATTGTTGTGTTTTTTTTTCTAATTATTTTTTTCTGTTTTTTTTATCATTTTTTTATTCCTCTGATTTTGTGCGATTATTTGCCATTTTTATGGAATTTTGTTGCGATTTTTTTGCAATGTTTGCAATGTATTTCAATTTTTTTCGATTTTTTTTTTAAATAAATTTGGTTAGAATTGTTTCCAGTTTATTGGTTGTTCTTGGCGATTTTTTGCAATATTTTTCGATCTCTTGCGTTTTTGTACGACTTCTTTTTCTTTTTTTTTACGATTTTTGGCGTTTACATTTCTTTTTTCGCTATTTTTACAATTTTTTTGATTTTTCGTTTTTCCCGTATTTTATAATTTTATTTTTCATTTTTTTTGCAATATTTTCTTTTTTATTTCAATTTTTTTAAATGTTCTGTTTTTTCTTATTTTTTCCGGTTTTTTATGATTTTTTCTATTCTAATTTTTCCCATTTTTGTGATTTTTTTTCTGTTTTTTCCAGATTTTTTTTTCGATTTTTTTCTAATCTTACCTCAATCTTTTCTCATTTTTCTGTTTTGTAATTCTTTCTTTTGTTTTCTAATCTTTTCTTATTCCTCTGATTTTATGCTATTACTTGATATTTTTTGTGAAATTTTGCGATTTATTTCAATTCTTCAGAGGTATTTCATTTAAAAAAAAATATATGTTTAGAATTGTTTTTGGTTTTTTGATTGTTCTCTGTTTTTTTTTGCGATTTTTTGCAATATTTAACGATTTCTTACGTTTTTTTTTGAGACTTCTTTTTCGGTTTTTTGCCGTTTTTTCAGTTTTTTACAGTTTTTGGGACTTTCCGTTTTTCCCGTATTTTATTTTTCATTTTTTTTGCAATATTTTGATTTTTCTTTTAATTTTTTCCAATTTTTCTCTTTTTTTTTATTATTTCCGATTTTTTTTGATTTTTTCGATTCTTCTAATTTTTTCTCGTTTTGTTCTCATTTTTCTAATTTTTTGTTTTCCTTTGTTTTAAATCTTTCGTCTTTTTTTTTCGTATGATTTTTTTATCTACTCTTTTAATTTTTTTCTATTGTTTATTGATTTTTTCAAATTCTTTCAGGTTTTTCTCATTTTTTCGATTTCTTTCAATTTCTTTTGTTTTCTTTCGCTTTTTCTGATTTTTTTTGTCATGTTAAAATTTTAAGAAGTGAAAAAATAACCTAAGAAACTACTTTCATAGGATTATGACTAATTTCTGATTATAAATCTATATTTTCTTAGTTAATTTGGTATATAATTTTATATTTTTCTTCAATAAACATTTCATAACAAAATTTCTCTGACAATTTTAAAATGATCAAAAATTGACTTGTTTATTATTTTCCTTTATCTGTTTTTTTTTTGTTTCTTACTTAATTACTTAAAAAAAAATCTTTTAGCCATTAAATTTTAAATTTCAATAATGTATACTAATTATTTCATTAAAATATATTGGTTCAACAAAAATAGTAAATTAATAAATATAATAATCTTTATTCTGTTTTTTTTTTTTGATAAAGGTCTATTTCTGAATTAACACAAATAATTTTGTTTGTTATATTTTATTTATATTATATCTTGTTTGGATTTTCCAAAGATAAAATCATTTAATATGTCTATTTTTATAAATAAAAGGAAAAACCAATATCTAATAATTAATCCAAATTTATTCGCATTACAACACAACTAATTACATATTAATCAATAATACCGAGATATAAGTCATAAAAATCGTAAACCATAGGCGTAACATTTTAGAATAATATGTTAAGTCCAGAGTTATTTAAGTTGGCTAGTATAATGCATATATCAAAAGGCGTAGGTTTTTACTATTTTTTATGATTTTTTTCGTTTTTTTCTTTTTTTTTATTTCATTCGATTTTTTCTAATTTACTCGCGTTTTTCAACCTTGATATTATCCCTTTTTAATCCATTTCTTCCAGATATTTTTAGTTTTTTTTTTTGGTTTTTTTTTACGGATTATTAGTTTTTTACGATTTTTTATGGTGTTTTATGATTATTTAGCATTATTTACGAAATTTTACGACTTTTTACTAGTTTTTTGTATGATTTTTTACAATTTTTTACCGTTTTTTACGATTTTTTACAATTTTTTCCATTATATTCTATCTATCTCAATTTTTTAAATTATTTACAACATTTTACGACTTTTTACCTGTTTTTAGACTTTTTTTACGGTTTTTACATTTTTTTACCATTTTTCACGAGTTTTTACATTTTCCATTTTTTTCTCTTTCTCAAGTTTTTAAATTATTTACGAAATTTTACAGCTTTTTGCCTGGTTTTTACGATTTTTTTACGTTTTATTACAGTTTTTTACGATTTTTGTATGATTTTTTTCGATTTCATTTACTTTTTTTTTTGGTTTTTTTAAATTTTTATAATTTACTCGCGTTTTTCGACCTTGTCCGATATTATCCCTTTTTTCTATTTGTTCCAGATTTTTCCAGTTTTTTTTAGGTTTTTTACGGATTATTACAGTTTTTTACGATTTTCACGATTTTTTACTATTTCTTAAGATGTTTTACGATTATTTAGCATTATTTGCAAAATTTTACGACTTCTTACCAGTTTTTACGATTTTTTTACAAAATTTTTCCATTTCTTACGATTTTTTACGTTTTTTTTTTTAAATTTTTTACGATTTTTTTAATCATTTTTTCATTTTTTTTCTATCTTTCTCAATTTTTTAAATTATTTACTAAATGTTTACTTCTGCCTGTTTTTTACGATTTTTTTCTCTTTCTGAATTTTTTAAATTATTTACGAAATTTTATGACATTTACTAGTTTTTACACTTTTTTTACGGTTTTTTACATGTTTTTACCATTTTTCACGATTTTTTACGATATTTTCCATTTTTTTCTCTTTCTTAAGATTTTAAATTATTTACGAAATTTTACAGCATTTTGCCTGGTTTTTAGTGTTTTTTTACAATTTTTTATGATTTTTTTCGATTATTTCCATTTTTTCTATCATTCTCATTTTTTTAAATTATTTACGAAATTTTGCGACTTTTGCCTATTTTTACACTTTTTTATGTTTTTTTACATTTTTTTATGATTTTTCACGATTTTTTACGATTTTTTGCATTTCTTTTTTCTTCCTCAATTTTTTAAATTATTTACGAACTGGTTGCCTGTTTTTTACGATTTTTTTACGTTTTTTTTTTAACAGTTTTTTATGATTCTTTTCGTTTTTATTTAATTTTTTTCGATTTTTTCTAATTTACTCGCATCTTTCGATCTTTCCCGATATTATCTCTTTTTTTATTTGTTCTAGATTTTCCGGTTTTTTAAGTTTTTACGGATTATTACAGTTTTTACGATTTTTCACAATTTTTTTAGTTTTATGATTATTTAGCATTATTTACGAAATTTTACGATTTTTTACCAGTGTTTTACGATTTTTTTACGATATTTTACAATTTTTTACGATATTTTACGATTCTTTACGTTTTTTTTTAAGATTTCGTTCGGGCAACTGCAATTGCGTGCGGAAAAGCATAACTTGTGCAAGTTGAGAAAAAAGATATTTTTTTCGTAAAAGAGTAATTTTTTTGAAAAACGTGCAAAATTTAGAAAAAAGGGGTAATTTAAAAAAAAATGAGCAAGATTGCGGAAGAAAAGGGTTAATGTTTTTATTATGAGAAAAAGATAATTTTTTGAAAAAGGCGTTAATTTTTTTAAAAAAATGCATAATTTTGAAAAAAGGTTAATTATTTTTGAAAAAAAAAGTGCAAAATTCGGAAAAAAAAGGATAGTTCAAAAAAAGAACAAAGTTGAGGAAGAAAGGGTAATTTTTTATAAAAAAGTGGAAGTACGAGAAAAAGGGATAATTTTCTGAAAAAAGGGTTAGTTTTTGAAAAAATTGTAATTTTTTTTGAAAAAAGTGCACAATTTAGGAAAAAAGGGTAATTTAAAAAAAAGAACAAAGCGGAGGAAGAAAAGTGGTAATTTTTTATAAAAAAAGTGGCAGTACAGAAAAAGGGATAATTTTCTGAAAAAATGGTTAGTTTTCTTAAAAAAGTGAAAAATTTTGAAAAAAGGGGAATTATTTTTGGAAAAAATGCGCAAACTTTAGGAAAAACGTGTAATTTAAAAAAAAGAACAAAATTGAGGAAGAACAGTAATATTTTTTTATAAAAAAGTGCAAGTATGAGAAAAAGAGATAATTTTTTGAAAAAGGGGTTAATTTTTTTAAGAAAGTCAAAAATTTTGAAAAAAGGGTAATTAGTTTTGGAAAAAGTGCAATATTTAGAAAAAAAGGGTATTTAAAAAAAAGAACAAAGTTGAGAAAGAACAGTAGTAATTTTTATAAAAAAGTGCAAGTATGAGAAAAAGAGATAATTTCTTGAATAATGGGTTAATTTTGTTAAAAAAGTAGGAGGAAGAAAAAGGGTAATTTTTTATTAAAAGAAGTTTAAAATTGAGAATAACAGTAGATTTATCAAACTTGATATACTATTATCAAAAAATACAAATTCTTTATAACAGTTAAGCCATAAAATTTTGTAAGCAAATATATATTCAAATATCTAGAACGGTTCGTAAATCATAATAATAATAATATCGATCATGGTCGCCAACTGTTACTCGAATACCGACCGCTAGGGGGTCCCTACACTTCTCTGTCATTCCCTTTGGCTAACTCATCGTAAATTTCATAGCCTACTCGATGAAAATGGATATTGCCGCTTTTGTTCTTGTTTTAGATGTTTTGTGAGCTTCAAACTGGAAAAGTTATATCTCTATACAGGGTCGTTTCAAAATTTCACAATTTTTATTAAAGGATTATACCATTGTATATAGACTTCCTAGTAGGATACTCTACATGTAATTATTGTTGGAGCCACTTGCGAACGACATCTTACGTAAATTTTGTTAACTGGACACTATTTTACCTGTACAGATACGCCCTCCGAGAGGAGGAAATTCTAACTAATGAGTATGGCAATATAAAGTGCCAAAAACGTATTTAGAGATCGATTCTTACATTTATATTAATAAAAAATAATAAGAAGGTATTTTATTACAATCGAGGATACAAAGATTTTATAAAATGATAAGTTTAAACCACCTATTGGTAAAATACATTAAAAATAAAAGATAAAATAAAACAAACGTTTTTTGTTTTACATAAATGAAATTATATTTTGTAAAAACATTTCTGAATTGCGTTCCCAAATTAAAAAAGAAATTTTCATAATTAAAATAATAAATTAATATTTGATAAAATTAATTATCTTTCTGAAAGTTCTAAAAAATTACAAAAAATTGGATATTTTTAAAATTAAAGCGAGTACCTGTTTTAATTATTAAAAACATAAGATTAAAATTAATAAAGAGGGGTAATCCATCCCAACTTTCCGATCTCTCTAAAGTCATGGCATAATCAATTATTCTTCTGATAAAAGAACATTTTTAATTCAGCGTATATCTATTAAAATGATATTTTCAATGTTCTCTAAAAAATAATCGCAAAAGCCTACATATATATTTTTTCACGTCCTCTAGTGATGCGGAATTATATAAAAAAAAGTAAATACAAAATTTGTAGGAAATTTTATGTTCTACAATTTTTACCTATTCTAATTTTTCATACAAATGCATATTTTTGGCAAAAAATTGAAAATTAATGGTATTTTTTCAATTTTTTAATTTTAGTATTTACCATTAAAAAAATTTAAAACATTTTTTTTTAATAACTTTAAAATCAATTAATAATTAATATTTTATTTAATTTTATTAAAAATAAGAAATAGGCCCTTTTTTTAGGTTTTCTGGATGAAGATGAATTAATAAAGTTAGTTAAAAAAAATCAATTTTTTCATTAAAAATTCATATCATTTGAATGTTTTCAACTTTTTAAATTTTTGGCTATAACATCTACAAATATTATTTTAAAATTATGAAATAATTCACAGATATAGTACTTTTTGTTCCCTTTCAGGTACTGTGTATTTACTTTTTTATTTGTTTTGTACTTTTTAATAAAACGAAATTATAAAAATATAAAAATAAAATTTAAATTTTTTTTGGGCAATTTTTTTTAACAATTCCACAATTTCTGAAACAAAAATTTGACAAAAAAATACAATTTTAAAGATTTTCATTACAAATTTCAATTTGCCCCCTTGATAATTCACAAAAAGGCGCCTATCAATGATGTTATCAGGGCGAAGAGAAGCGTATTTTTTATAAATATTATAAGTTTAAAATAGATTAATTTTACATAATATAATGTTTTTTTTAAAGAGCCTTAACAGAAATTAAATATATTATAAAAAACCCCACATTTTTCATATCAAAGCAACACGAAAAATGTCCGCCATTTTTAGTCCATTTCACATTCTACGCTACGAAAACTTATAGTTTCGCAAAATTTATATAATACGTTAGGTAAAATAAATATTTTAAAATGCCCTCTTTTTAATATCATATTTATATTATTAGTAATCAGACAAAATCAGTGTTTTGTCTAATTTTAAATGCAACTTTTATTTACCTTTATTAATAAATATTTATAATTAGGTGATTCCTTCAAAAATCTTTGGATTTCTTCAGATGTCAAGGTTTTTGACTTTTTAGGTTTGTAATTATCATTCTGTTCTTTTTAGAAAGGCTCTCAATTTTGCATATTTTGAAATATCGATATTATTTTTAATGCTTAATGTGCTTCTCAACATTGAGTATTGGGACCAAAGTGTTGAAGCCTTATAAGATTTTGATTGTTCTTGAAAATTACATTTTCAGAAATTGTTGTTCCATAAATTTTCTATAAACGCATTCATATTTTTCTCTTGATTTTTGAGGCAAAAGGTTTAAAGTTGCATTCAATGCAATTTCCAAAATTTCTGGAGGTGTGTTTTCCATATATTCAACTTCTGAATCAGAATTATTGTCAATTTCTTCCATTTCGAAGTATTATTGTATTAATGTTTACTGAAGTTTAAATTTATATGACATAGCAAACGTCAAATAACATGTCTACAAAAATGCAGCATCCTACTACGATAGATGCATGGGAGATATAATAGGGCCCATGGTTGAAGTATATCAGGTTAGACATTGCGCAGGATATGTGACGTCACCTGGTGCCCATCAAAAATTTTTAATATGTCATTATATGAGGTTATTATCTTTTTTGACATATTTTTATTTAATTTCACCTGTAAACTGATTAAAAATGTATTGCACTATGTTTGGTGTAAAAGTAATACTCGCTCTAAAAACAGTACAAAGTTTTTTCGATTTTCGAAGTGCCCTTTATTACAAAAACAGTAAGTTTTATATGAATAAACAAGTTACCATTTTTAGACTTTATTTTAAATAATACAAAAAAAGTTCTGTAAGATGTATTGTGTAATAGTTTTAAGTAGTTACGTATTCATTTATTAGTTAGCATTTTATTCAATAATGACAATAAAGCACTGCACAACTTATGAAAAAGTTTATAACATTTATTTTACATACCAACTTGTATGACTGTAAATCTAAGTTATACTCGTATTTACATTTGCCATATTCGTTCTAGAATGTAAATTAAGCACTAGGTATATGAAAACCTAAGTAACATAAACCTGCAATAACAATGTGCATCAAAAAGTTTCACTGATAATATAAGCTATTTGAAATCACTTTTTTGAAATAATTTTTTGATTAAACATTTATAAAATCACTAAAGTTAATCTAAAGTATTTTATTTGTTACATATTTGACAATTAGTTTAACGATAAAATTAGCCATAGCATAATTGGGCATTTTCTGGTTTTTACATCTAGCAATTAAATAGTTTTTATAATACAAAACACATCGGAATCGTAAAAAAAGTTTACACCTTTATTAAAGTGGTTATCACTTTTTAGTGTACAATACTTTACACTACATTTTTATTAAATATTTAGCCGTAAAAAAATAAAAACCACCCGAAAGACACAATACCCCTATGCAATCCAATGTTAAATTATTTCGTTTGGACTCCAGCTGACGTCATGCGCAAACTTGGACGAATTTGGGACGTCTGAGTGTCTAACCTGTGTAATTTTTAAATCATGAATAGGGCCGGTTGTATAAAAAAATTTTGATCTTGAGTTCAACGGAACGCCGATCAAGCCATGAACTACGTTCATTCGTTATTACGTTGTTCAATGTAAACTGAACTGTAGATCAGTTGAACTGTGTATAGCTTATGTTGTTCTAGCGATATTTAGTTACTTTTCGTTTTTTCCGATTTTTGACAGATAGCAGAACCTAAATTTTTGACTTTTTATTCTACTTATGTGCTAGTACAAAAGTAGAATGCAAAATCTAAGCTTGTGCAATGTACAATTGTTTAGCTTGTACATTAAATAATACAATACATTTATAAAATTTTTATTAAAATTTTACACTACTCTGGTGCTACATTATCTAACAAAGGCTGAAAATACTCAGATATCAAAGCTTGTCGTACAATATTGTTTAAAGCTACATTTTCAACACCAGGCTGTACCACAGGTATAGCAATATTTCCTAATTCAATAGCAACCTCAACTTCTTCATCTACAAGAGGAACAGTATCTCTCAATATGCATGCAATATTATGAAGCACTGCACATGAAACAACAATTGCTTCTACTTTTTGCACATTTAATTTAATTCCCAATGCTAATATTGGGAATCGACGTTTTATTACACCAAAACATCTCTCTATAGGATTTCTGGTTCTTATTTGTGATTCATTAAATAAATGCTCTACAGGGGTTCTTGGATTAGAAAGTGGTGTAATGAGGTATGGCTTATTACCATATCTACTGTCACCCACCAATAAATTCTCACCAAATTCTCTATTTTCAAAACGAGCTCGCACTGTTGAATTCCTAAATATATTTGCATCATGAGCAGATCCTGGCCATCTACAGACAATATCCCAAATTTTTAATTGAGAGTCGCATATTGCCTGTACATTAAAAGAAAAATAACCTTTTCTATTCCTAAAATTTTCTGGTTCTTCTCCACCAGGAGATTGAATTTTCACATGGGTACAATCCAAAGCCCCAATGCATCTATTAAATCTGCTAATATTAAAAAATCCCTGTCGAACATTATTTATTTCCTCATGGGGTAATGATATATAAGTTTCATGCATATGTGCAATTGCCCGAGTTACTTTATTAATGACTCTACTTGCTGTAGATTTGTCTACACCAGAAAAATCTCCAGCTACTTGCAAAATACATCCTGTCGCGAGAAACCTTAGGGTGAGGAGTACCATATCTGAAGTTGATAGAGCTTGATTCCTTTAAAAAATATATATTATAATATAATAATAATAATAATAATATAATAAAAACAAACTAATTTACCTTCTGCTAATGGAAGAGATTGCTGGAGAAACACTTTCAATAATGTAAATTACAGTGTTTTTTGTTAAGCGAAATCTTTGCAAAAATTCATTGTCTTTCCATTTAGTAAAATGATCAGGACGTTCCCTGAATGTTCGTGTCATCCTAGCATCATTCATTATAACATTCACAAGACAAAAAAAATCATCTTCATCATCAGTTATGTTTTCGTCAATTTCATACATTTTAATACAACAATCGAAATGTCAAATACGGTAAACAACAGAAAAGGAAATTTGTGAGGTTACAAAGTTACTTTGATCGACAGTTGGACTTCCTGAACGTCCGTAAATGGGCGTTCACTTGAACTCCCGATTTGAACTGAGATCAGTGTAAAATACTGTTGGTGCAACAACTTTTTTAATTTAAACTGCAGTTCGGCTGTGAACTACAGTTCAAAACGTTTATACAACCGGCCCTTAGAATAATAATTCTTTACTGTCATCTGCGCATGTGCAGTGTAAAAAAAAGACAAATATTAGACATCTACGCATGTGCAGTGTGAGGTACAGGAAATTCCCACACTGCCTTTAGAATCGTGAGAAATTAGTCACTTTGAACGCAAGTATTCCGTGTCTAAATGTATACTTTTCATAGTGATCGTAGAAAAAAGAATTTAACTATTTTGACCATTTAAAATTCTTTCTAAAATATTACAATTACTTGTTTTAATTTTAATTAAACAAAAAATATTTTCACAATTCAAATATTACAATTACTTGTTTTAATTTTAATTAAACAAAAAATATTTTCACAATTAATAGTACTTAAACTGAAGTCAATCTTAATCTTCCAAGTCACGGTATCCTTTTTGTTAGATAAATAGCAGTAGCAGTAGCAAGCGAATATAAAAATGTTCATATAGTTAACGTCTTTCGCACAGCAGGACTGAATTAACTGACTTGATTTAATATATGAATGCGAAACTAACAAGTCATCGTTTTATGATATCTTGGAGTGAACGAAGTGTTTTATTATTCTAGAAGGTTATAAATTACATTTCCTTTTGATGCTTCTACAATAACAGTCTATTAAAAATTGTTTAGAATGGTTAATATCTATCATGGTGCCTTTAATTTATTTTTAATAAAAATGCACTACAAAAAAATGGAAACGAATGAAAAGCAAGAGAAAATGTTTAATTCAATTCAATTTCTCTATCATCTTTTCATTGAATTATTTTTTTACTTACTGACAATTAAATTGGTGAACAGTTTGTATTTAGTCTTTTTTTTTAGATTCCTCTATGGTTATGATTTTTATTCTCATCATTTGTCCGTATCTACGCAGTCCATCTGTCACTTCTTTCGCCTTCTGTCTGCTGGTTCTCGTAGATTTTATGCAATTCACAGTCTACTCACGATCATGTCTATTACGCTCTAGTTATTGCCGTGAAGTGCTTTGATCTTTCGATCGCTTCGCAGATGGTGTCAGATGTGATTTATTAACGCTGGATTTTCTTCTTCAAATTGTCTTCATTGTCGCGACAATAGAGAAGATTATTTTATTAAATCCAAAAGGTTAGCCATATCTCAAATGTGGTCCAACCATAATTGTTTTATGGTTCATTTAAAGTCAAAACGTGCGAGAATCAAAATAAAAAGTTTTATGAACGTTTCTGCAAGAACGTTATTTAAAATGTCCACAATATTTCAAAAAAATTCCTGTCGGTAGGGTCGACAGGGGAGGTAGATTTCTATTGTCTAAATTTGAACATCCTTCCCCACTCCACGATATGGTCAGATCAAAAAAAAGTTTCAAACAATTAAATTTTATAATAATTAGTCTAATGACCTGTTTCAATATTTTTAAAAATAGCGGATATAAATTTTTTGTAATTTCAACCCCCTTTAGTTCCATCCCCGTTGGACGGTTGAAAAAAAGTTTCAGACAAATTCGTTTTCTAATGATTAGAACACAAAAAAAGGCTTATGGCCTATTTCAATATTTTTGAAAGTGGCGGAGATATAATTTTTTTGAAATTTCAACCCCCTACAGTTCCATCCCCGTTGGTCGGATGAAAAAAAGTTTCAGACAAATTCGTTTTATAATAATTAGAGCACAAAAAAAGTCTTATGACCTATTTCAATATTTTTGAAAGTGGCGGATATGAATTTTTTGAAATTTCAACCCCCTCCAGTTCCATCCCCTTAGGTCCGATTAAAAAAAGTTTCAGACAAATTAATTTTATAATAATTAGAACATGAAAAAAGTTTTATGAACTGTTTCAATATTTTTGAAAATAGCGGAGATATAAATTTTTTGAAATTTCAACCCCCTCCAGGTCCATCCCCTTAGGTCCGATTAAAAAAAGTTTCAGACAAATTAATTTTATAATAATTAGAACATAAAAAAAGTCTAATGACCTGTTTCAATATTTTTAAAAATAGCGGATATGAATTTTTTGAAATTTCAACCCCCTTTAGTTCCATCCCCGTTGGTCGGATGAAAAAAAGTTCCAGACAAATTCGTTTTATAATAATTAGAACACAAAAAAAGTCTTATGACCTATTTCAATATTTTTGAAAGTGGCGGAGATATAAATTTTTTGAAATTTCAACCCCCTCCAGGTCCGATTAAAAAAAGTTTCAGACAAATTAATTTTATAATAATTAGAACATAAAAAAAGTTTTATGAACTGTTTCAATATTTTTGAAAATAGCGGAGATATAAATTTTTTGAAATTTCAACCCCCTCCAGGTCCGATTAAAAAAAGTTTCAGACAAATTAATTTTATAATAATTAGAACATAAAAAAAGTTTTATGAACTGTTTCAATATTTTTGAAAATAGCGGAGATATAAATTTTTTGAAATTTCAACCCCCTCCAGTTCCATCCCCTTAGGTCCGATTAAAAAAAATTTCAGACAAATTAATTTTATATTAATTAGAACATAAAAAAGGTTTTATGAACTGTTTCAATATTTTTGAAAATAGCGGAGATATAAATTTTTTGAAATTTCAACCCTCTTCAGTTCCATCCCCGTTGGTCGGATGAAAAAAAGTTTCAGACAAATTAATTTTATAATAATTAGAACATAAAAAAAGTCTTATGAATTATTTCAATATTTTTGAAAGTGGCGGAGATATAATTTTTTTGAAATTTCAACCCCCTCCAGGTCCTTCCCCTTAGGTCCGATTGAAAAAAGTTTCAGACAAATTAATTTTATAATAATTACAAATGAAAAAAGTTTTATGAACTGTTTCAATATTTTTGAAAATAGCGGAGATATAAATTTTTTGAAATTTCAACCCCCTCCAGGTCCATCCCCTTAGGTCCGGTTAAAAAAAGTTTCAGACAAATTAATTTTATAATAATTAGAACATAAGAAAAGTTTTATGAACTGTTTCAATATGTTTGAAAATAGCGGAGATATAAATTTTTTGTTAGTTCAACCCCCTACAGTTCCATCCCCGTTGGTCGGATGAAAAAAAGTTTCAGACAAATTCGTTTTATAATAATTAGAACACAAAAAAAGTCTTGCGACCTATTTCAATATTTTTGAAAATAGCGGAGATATAAATTTTTTGAAAGTTCAACCCCCTTCAGTTCCATCCCCGTGGGTCGGATGAAAAAAAGTTTCAGACAAATTAGTTTTACAATAATTAGAACACAAAAAAAGTCCATACATGGAAATCTACCTAAAAACGTCCGTACTCTATCGTACAAAACATTTTTTTCTGAATCAAGTTTGCTATAACTAAATTATATTAAAAATTTTATTTAACATGTCGTATACGAATTTTAATTTTTCAAAAACGGACCTGGATTTTAAATTATTTTTTAATTAATTATGATGTCGCATTATTTTTATTTATAAAATTTTATTCTACATTTTTCTAAAATGAAAAGGAAGTGGTAAAAAAGAGTAAGAAAAATAGTTTACAGCAAAAAAGAAAGAGGAGGGTGAACCGGAACAAAAAAAAAGTTTGATTGATTTGATTGCTCCGTTTGGCTCGGAGTGGAGGGTGGGAAAAATAATAATAAAAAGTAGGGGAAAATAAACTAGAGGAAAAATGGAAAAAAGAGGAAAATAAGCAAATAATTGGTAAAAAAGTAGGGGGAAAATAAAAGTGGAGAAACAAAACAAAAAAGAGTGGATAGTGGGGGAAGTAATTATAAAAAAAATAGGGAGGAAATAGAGTGGGGAAAATAGAAATTTTTGAAACTTAATTTCTAAATTTGTGGGAATTTTTAAAATTCGAAATTTCGGAAATTATTGACGTTTTTTTGAAATTCTTGACTTTGATATTTTCGAAATTTTAACTTTTTTTAAATTTTCGATTTTTTTTAAATTACTTATTAAAAGTTCAAAAATTTTTAAAACTAATATTTTTTGTTTCTTTTTTTAAATTATTATTTTTTTTGAATATTTCAGAATTTTTGAAGTTTCTTTGAAATTTTTGAAACTCAAGATTTAGAATTTTTCAATTGATGCGTAATTTCTAAATTTGTTGGAATTTTTGAAATTCGTAATTTCGGAAATTATTGACATTTTTTTGAACTTCTTGACTTTAATATTTTCGAAATTTTAGATTTAGAATTTTTTAATTTATGTGTAATTTCTAAATTTGTGGGAATTTTTCCGAAATTATTGACGTTTTTTTGAAATTCTTGACTTTGATATTTTGGAAATTATAATTTTTTTTAATTTTCGATTTTTTTTAAATTATTAAAATTTCAGAAATTTTTAAAACTAAATTTATTTTGTTTTTTTTATTGATATTGTTTTTGAAAATTTCAGAATTTTTGAAGTTTTTTTGAAAATTTTGAAACCCGACGTAGAAAGTTTTGACATTTTTTTATTTTTTTTTGCAATTTTAGTTGTTTTTTTTTAAATTTTGGAAATTTTTGACAATTTTTTGAAATTCTTGATTTTGATATTTTCTTAATTTTGGCTTTTTGAATTTTCGAATTTTTTTTTTAATTCTTTGAAATTTCTAAAATTGTAAAAATGTTTAAAACTAAATTTTTTGGTCGTTTTTTTAACTGGCTTTTTTGAAATTTTAGAATTTTAAAACCTTACATCGAAATTTCGGACATTTTTTTTTTAAATTTTCGAATATTTTGTAATTTTTGTTTTTTTTTTAATTTTGGAAATTTTTGACAATTTTTTGAAATTCTTTGATATTTTCTAAAGCTTCCTAAATTTTTGATTTTTTTTTTAGAATTTTTTAATTTATGTGTAATTTCTTAAATTATGTGGAATTTTTTTTTGAAATTCTTGACTTTGATATTTTCGATTTTATTTTTAAATTTTTTGAAATTCTAAAATTATAGTAATTTTTAAAACTCTAAATTCCAGAATTTTTGAAGTTTTTTTCAAATTATTGAAACTCGACATCCAAATTTCTGACATTTTTTTTTATTTTAGAATTGTTTGGAATGATTGATGTTTTTTTTAAATTTGAATATTTTTGACAACTTTTTGAAATTCTTAACTTTCATATTTCCGGAATGTTTTATATTTTATATTATACAATAAAATACAAAAATGGATTGTAATCAACACAATACTTTCCCGCTAGTATATATAACTAGTAATCCATTCCATATGTCTGATGATGATTTTTAGTAGTTTTTGTCTTATATTTTATATTGCGCTTGTTTCTACATTTCATATATTTTATTTCTATCTTAGGAAAGAGTAATTACCCCCTTTACCCTCCCCCATACCTACTACCGCATTACATATCCATATCCGTCATTGTCGCTAATTTTTTTTTAAATATTTATTTTTTCCTCTATTTCATCTAATGACTTGTATACAGGGTGTTCCAACATAAAATATGCATACGTTACAGGCAAATAGGACGCACCAAAGCGAATCTAAAAACCCTAATGAAGGTTGGTCCAATGTTATTTTTTACTGATATATAGGGTGTTTAATGAATTTTCTTTCACCCATGTTTCTGAAAACACCTTGTATATTTTATTCATATTTGGCACTTATGTTTTACTAATATTACTTGAAACAACAAACATATTAATTAATAAATTAATTCCAGGTTCGTACTCAAAAAAATCATTCTATTGAATTTTTGTCAAACAACACCCTATATATCAAAATTTTTAAAATCGATTTAAAGAATCGAAAAGTTAATGAAAAACTAAGTTTTTTCCCAAATTATCAAGAATGCCACACTCAGCGTAATTTTGATTTTTACATTTTTTTTTTGCAAAATTCAAAAATAATAATTCCCTTGAGAGATCTGTAAAATTTTAATATTGGTCGTAAGTGTTTCTTACTTTGAAAATTTATTATACAGGGCGTTAATATTGGTAAATTTAAATAAAATAATAATTTTTGAATACTTATTCAGTCTCTTTCAAGTGCTTCTTACTTTGAAAATTTAATATACAGGGCGTTAATATTGGTAAATTGAAATAAAATAATATTTTTTGAATACGAACCTGCATGGAATTGCTCCATTTATTGTGAATGGTTGATAAAAAACGATAATTTTGATAAATTAAAGATATTATTTTACGAACGATATTAAAATTTTAGAGATCTCTCAAGGAAATTATTATTTTTGATTAATTTTGCAAAAAAAAATTATAACTAAATGAATTGTAAAAATCAAAATTATGCTGTAAGAAAATTTGGGAGAAGACTTAGTTTTTTGTTTACGTATATATTCTACGTCACATTTAGTAACGAAGTCTTTTGATCTGCATATGTTTTTTATTTACGTACTTTTATAATACGTTTGTGCCCTTTTGCCTTTTGTTCTGCATATGTTTTTTTGTTTATGTATTTATTTTAAGTCACATTTATAATACAACGAATTTTTTTTCATTAAAATCGGACCACTATTAGTGGAGATATACGTTTGTGCCCTTTTGTCTTTTCTTCTGCGCCAATTTTTTTTACGCATTGATTCTACGTCACATTTCAAATATAGCGCGTTTGGACCAATAGCCAAGGTCCTTTTGGCGTTCCTTCTACGCAGTATTTTTCTTTACGTATTCTATGTCACAATTCAAATACATTACCGTTTCCCGCGTTTAAATCGGACCAATAGTAACGAAGATACGAATATTCCCGTCCCACCACCGGCCCCCACGGAGATCACTAGCTAAAATTGTATTAAAGGAAACTATACAGCTTAGTCATAACGCCCTCTGTCGGAAAGTAATCAAACTAGCTAAAATTGTATTAAAGGAAACTATACAGCTGAGTAGTAGCGCCCTCAGTCGGATAGTAGCCGAACTAGATAAAATTGTATTTGGTGTGTCCTATTTGCCTGTAACGTATGCACATTTTATGTTGGGACACCCTGTATAGAAGTCATTAGATGAAATAGAGGAGAAAATCAATATTAAAAAAAAAATTAGCGACAAGGATGGATATGGATATCTTAAGTTTTGTAAGCGGCAGTAGGTATGGGGGAGGGTAAAGGGGGTAATTACTCTTTCCCAAGATACTAAAAAAATAGCACGAAAAGAAGAAATAAAAATAAAGATTTGGCTAAAATTCATTAAACACACTGTATTTCATTAAAAAATGACATTGGACAAACCTTCAGTAGGGTTTTTAGTTTCATATTGGTGCCCCCTATCTGCCTGTAACGTATGTACATTCTATATTAGAACACCCTGTAGATTTCCTTAATACTATAATTTTTTTAAATATTTTCTTTTTTGATGAGATTTTTCCTATTTCTATTCATTTATTTTAATATTATTATTTAATATGCACCACACCACTGGTTGTAAAAGAAGAATAATATTGACAAAGGACTCGTTCACACATTCGAGCAAGACAAATGTGTTGTTAATGTAAGCATAAGAACCTTTTACCTTCATTACTGGTCCAGCTTGTAATTTAAAACTACACATTTCACCTATATCCACATCATGGATGTTTTAGAACATTTAATATATTCTGTAGAATTTTTTGTCAATTAATAAAACTTAAAATCCAGAATTTCAATTGGCAATGTACATTTATTTTTTTAAATTGTCTTAATGCCTACGCTTTGCGCTGATTCTATCTGGAAAATAATTTTAATATTCGAACAAATCTTGGACTTGATAAAGTAGTAAGGTATAAAGTAATTCATAACCATTCATTATTGTTTTACCGGCGGCCAAAAAATAAAAAAAAAAATTATTTGCCAGACGTATATGTAAAGAATGGTTTTTATTGATTGTGAGATATAACAGGACAGGCTTTGGCAGACTTTTTTATTTTTTAGTCTTTACCTGACTTTAGACAGCTGCCTGCGGTCCATTACCAACCTCATCCTCAACCTAGACATTCACTGTTGGTATTTCCTCACCATTTGTATTAAATAAATAGTATAGTATGTCACAAGGGTAGAAAATGAGCTTTAGCAGCTCGCGGCTATGAGATGTGAGCGTAGCGAAGCGAAGGCAGATAATAGTTTAGGTCTGCTAAAGCATTTTCTGCATGCGTGACACACACCTACCGAAAAAATGAAAAACAGGAAAATATAACACAAATATTTTACAGATTTGTTGTCTTGATTTCAGACTTAAATTAATATAGTTAAAGGTGTCTAGTGATATGGAATTAAAAATAATTAATTTTTTTTTAATATAAAATTTAAATATCATAAAAACCATCAAAATAAAATTTTTGTTAACAGTAAAGAAAATAGCACCCTGTACACAAATTACCCTACCTTAATGGTAATCTGACACCTTAATAATTTGGTTATTAAATTGAAGTATCACGATTGGTGGTAATAAAAAATGAAAAAACTGACCTATTTATGGAGCATTTCGAATAATTTAGAAATTTTAAAATAATCTCAGGAAGTAAATTCAATACAAAATCTTAATAAACTCATACATTTTAATTTTTAAAAATCGAAATTGTCATACATTTTATAATAAAGCATTTTGATTGGTAGATTAAAATAATTTTTCATCAAACAGCTTTGCTTTTCTCCGTGGCTAAGAAGTGACTAAGGGGTTGTTGATTTTGGAATTTCGAAAGAGAAAGATGTTAAAATTTTCTTCCTAAAATAGAAAACTTTAATTTAAAATAAATTGAAATAATATTCATTAAATGAATTAAATTAAATATAAACAAATATTTAAAAAAAAATTATGAAAATTTATTTATAAATTATGTATAAATTATTATTATTATTATTATTATTGGCGCCCCAAGGGATGATAAACAATAGTTTCGGCCATATTTTTAGGATTGATATGATTCCTTTTCACATAAGATAGGAGAAAATAGTAATTTTCTCCCCTTCTTTGGACTTCCATTATCTGACTGACTGTTATTGGCCACAGAATTTGTAGCATTTAAAAGCTGCTGTGGGTTAAAGTTTAGTGAACTGAGCTATATCACTACATCATATATTATCTCTATAGTACCTCTATACTACATCATATAGTATCTCTTTTTTTCAAGTGTAATTGATTAGCTTTTTTCTAAGTCATTTACTGATGTTTTGCCTATTTTTCCTTTTTTTCCCCATTTGTCCCTAATATTTTCTATTTATTTCCTAGTTTTCCGTTTTTCCTTATGTTTTCCTATTTTTCACTATTTCCCACATGCTTCCGATTTTTTTGTTTTTTCCTGATTTTTCCCCATGGTTTAACTGTTTTTTTTTTAAATTGCCCTATTTTTCGCTATTTTTACCCTATTTTGCAATATTTTTTCACTATTATTCCCCAATTTTCCTGTTTTTCAACATTTTGCCCGATTTTTTCTTATTTTTTCAAAGTTTTCACGATTTTCCTTATTTTTCAATATTTTTCCATATGCTTCCTTATTTTTCCCGAATTTCTCTATTTTTCCTTATTTATTGTTACTATTGATTCCAAATATCACCATTCTTTCCAATTTTTCACTATTTTTCTCAAATTTACCTATTTTGCTATATTTTTTCCTATTTTTGACAATATTTATTATTTATTTTTTCATAATTTCCCTTTTTTCCTTATTTTCCCCTGTTTTTCACTATTTTTTCATGTTTTCCTATTTTTCTCTTTGCTCTATTTTTCTCTTTGCCCTATTTTTTCCTATTTCTACTTATTTTTCTCTTCTTTCTCATTTTCCCCTATATTTCCTTTTTTTTATTTTTTCTATTTCTTTCTACATTTTCCTGTTTCCATTATTTTTTACCATTTCTTTATTTTTCCCTATTTGTCCATATTTGTACTTATTTTTCGCTATTTTGTCTCCATTTTCTCCATGTTTCCCTATTTTCTCTACTTTTTGCCTACCTTTTCCGTATTTTTAACTATTTTTCCCCTTTTTCTGTAATTTTCCCCATTTTTTTCTATTTCTTCATATTTTTTTTGGTTTAGATTAATTTTTCTCTTTTTCCCTATTTGTCCATATTGGTCGCTATTATTCTATTTTCCTTTTTTTCCTTATTTTTGCCCATTTAAACTGTTTTCCTATATGTTTCCCCATTTTTCTCTAATTTCCGTTTTTTCCTATTTTCCACCCTTTTTTTTTGTTTTGTACAGTTTTTCTCTATTTTTCCCAGCTTTTTTTGGCTTTTTTGCGACTATTATTTTTTGTCCTCCTTTTTTTCAAACTTATTTTTTGCCCCAGTTTCCCCCATTTTTTACAATTATTATTTTTTCCACCACTTTTTCCCCCCATTGAATATGCAACTATTGTTTTATGTCCCATTTTTTTAAAATCTTTCAAAGTTGTGCTTTTTGCCTAATTTTTCCACCTTTTTTACCACAACTATTGTTTTACGCCTCAATTTTTTTACAACTTTTTCTTGTCCCATTTTAACTCCTTTTTTTAATAGTATATTCAACGAGCGGTAATGTAGGTCATAACTCACGTAGATAATTTAAACAAGAAAAAATATGGAAAAATAGGAGGAATTAGGGATAAATAGGAAAATAAGGAAATATAGAAAACATGGAGAAAAGAGGAAAAAATAGTAAAACATGGAGAAAAATAGGTAAAAATAAGGAAAATGGGGGAAAAGCGAAAGAATTCGAAAAAAAGCAAAAAATAACAAAAAAACAAAAAATTAAAAAAAAAAAGAAAAAATTGAAAAACCGAAAAATTGAAAAAAAAAAGATTAATAAAAAAAAATCAGAAAACAAAAGAAAGAAATAGAATAAACAATGAGCAAAATTTGAAAAAACCAAAAAATCAGAAAAATGGGAAAAAACTAAAAATTAGAGATAATTTAAAAAAAAATGTGGAAAAAATTAGAAAAATGAGAAAAAATCGAAAAAAACGGAAAAGAAAATAAAAAATTGAAAGAAAAAGCAGAATATTGGAAAAAAATGAAAAATCAAATTGTAAAATACGAAAAAAATGAACAAATCTAAAAAAACCAAAAAAAATAAAAAAAAGGAGCCAAACATCACAAAAATCGAAAAAAAAACCAGAGGAATAAAAAAAAATTAATATATGACTTAATAGGAGTAAATAAACTATTATTTTTGCATTTTTCCCCATATTTTTTCACAACTATGATTTTTTAGCGCAATTTTTTTTTTAATTTTTTTTTTGCCCCATTTACAACTATTGTTTTATACCCCATTTTTTTACAACTTTTTTATTTTTTACTTTTTTGTTCTCCAATTATTTACAACCATTATTTTTATGTCCCATATTTTTGTTCCCCATTTTTTAAAACTATTTTTGTCCCATTTTCCCCTTATTCGCCCTATTACCCCGTGTTAACCGCTTTATTTTTCACAAATTCTTGTTATTTTTCTTTACCTTTTACCCTTTCCCTTTTTTTCCTTTGTTTTTCATATATCGCCCCTTTTTTCCTACTTTTTCCCCCTTTTACTTTCTCTCTATTTGCCGCTTATATACATAATTTGTGATTTATTTCTTAACGCCAAACCAATAAATGTATAAATATCAAATATGCTTATTTTCTGGAGAATTTTAATAAACCCAAAAGATGCGGGGGGTGAGCGGATGTAGAGCGAAAATTACACTCAAACATGGCGGCATAATTAATTCTTGGAAACCTTCAAATGACAATTGTTGGAAAGTGGAAAATTCAGAGGAAAAGTTATATGAGACCAAGTTAAATAAAGAGACGTCGCCGGGTATTAAATCCATACAAGGGCGTAACATAGAAGGGGGCCGAAATGTCACTGATTATTTTAACTTAATAGTATTTTAATTATTTAATTGTTATAATATAGTACTGTAAATTAAGTAGAAGATTTAGTACTTAATCAGTATGTTTTACTAAACTTATAAATTTAATAATTCCCAACAAATTTGTTAGTTTCTTCTGTTTTTTTTTCTTTTGGTTTTAATTTTAACGCTGTGACTACAGGCACGCTAACATGCCGAGATATATTAAAATAGAGGCACGTGAATTGCGTCATACGTTATTTCGCTTAAATAATAAGTTACACGTTAAAACATTAAACTTTGTTATCTGATCTAATAAAAATATTTATTTTATTAAAAGTAGTCTTTACTATCTAAATCTAGCCTGTGTATTTAAAGAAAAATATTTATTGTATTAAGATAAGTCTTGACTATCTAAATCTACCCTGTGTTTAAAAAATAAATAAAAGGCAATGTGGGATTCGATCCCCGGGCCCACTTCACCATTATCGGGTACTATGTCACGCGACTACCAAAGCTCATGATTAAATATGTTCAAACTTATTATTTAAGCGAAATAACGTATAATGACCCAATTCACGTACTTTTAATTTAATATATAGCGGCACGTTAGCGTGCCTACAGTCACAGCGAAACAATAAAGATATTAAAAATTGTTGGAAATTCAAAGATAAATACTTAATATAAACATTAATTTTATAAATTTCTGGAAATATTCGAAGAATATATTCAATAAAAAAATTGTCAGTGTCACACTTTTTCTTCTTTCTCAGTTGTATGCAGTGTTGCCAGATTTAAAATGGCCAGCAAAAAAAAAACGAAAAAGAAGTCACAAAAAACGCGCAATCGAAAATTTCGCAAAAAATCGCATAATAAAATACAAAAAACAAAATTTGAAAAATTAGGAAAAAACGAGAAAATATAAGAATTAAAAAATAGAAAAAAATCGGAAAGAGAAAGAAAAAATCAGAAAGAAAAAACAGAAAAAGAACAAAAATCTGAAAAATTAGAAAAAAGAACAAAAAAATTAGAAGAATTGAAAAAATTGGAAAAATCAGAAAAAAGAAGAAAAAAAATTGAAAAAATCAGAGGAATTAGAAAAAATTAAAAAAATGAAAGATTTAGAAAAAAAAACACGAAAACAATGAGAAAAAATGAGGAAAAATTAGAAAAAAAATCAAAAATATTGAAAAAAAAAAGAAAAAAATGGGAAAAACAGAAAACATCGGATAAAATTAAAAGAAAAATCAGAAAATAATTAGAAAAAAAAAATAATAAAAAACCCAAAAAAAAACGAAAAAGAATTCGCAAAAATTCCAAGCAAACGAAAAATATCATAAAAAATCGCAAAAATACCAAAATATCGCAAAAAAATCGAAAAAATTGGAAAAAGGAGACGGAATAAGAAAAAAATAAAAAAAAAATAGAAAAAAAGCTAGAACATCAATAAGAAAAAAAATGAGGAAAAATTAGTAAACAATTGAATAAACCACAAGGGAATAGAAAAATAGAAAAAATAAATAAAAGACAAAAAGAGCAAAAACGAGAAAAATTAGTAAAAACGAGAAAAAATAAATAAACCGAAAAAAAGCGAAAAAAACAAGAATAAAACGAGAAAAAACTAGAGAAAACTGGAAGATTAAAAAAATCAGAAAAAATTGTAAAAAACGCAACAAAATGAAAAAGAAGTCGCAAAAAATACAATCAATCAAAAAATATCGCAAAAAATCACAAACAAATTCCACAAAATTGCGAAAATCTAAAAAATTAGAAAACGAAAGAAAGAAATAATAAAAAAACAGAACAATGAGAAAAAATCAGGAAAAATTAGAAAAAATAAAAAAGAAATCAGAAAAAATTGTAAAAAACGCAAAAAAATGAAAAAGAAGTCGCAAAAAATACAATCAATCAAAAAATATCGCAAAAAATCACAAAAAAATTCCACAAAATTGCAAAAATCGAAAAAATTAGAAAACGAAAGAAAGAAATAATAAAAAAACAGAACAATGAGAAAAAATGAGGAAAAATTAGAAAAAATAAAAAAGAAATCAGAAAAAAAGCGTTTTTTACGATAATATTTTTCGATTGCTTCTGGTTTTTGTGACTTCTTTTTCGTTTTTTTTTAAACTAAGAAAGAAAAAAAAAGAGTGACAGTGACATTTATTATTTAAATTTTTTTTTATTAAATAGATATTTCTAATATTTCCAGAAATTTATAAAATTAATGTTTACATTAATTATTTATTTTTGCATTTCGAATAATTTTTAATATCTTTTTCACGTTTCATTAAAATTAGTTAAAATGACGCAATTCACGTGACTCTAATTTAATATATCGCGGCACGTTAACGTGCCTGCAGTCACAGCGCAATTTTAATTTCTCCGCCGTCACTGTTTCCAAAACTCAGTCGCTTATTAATTTCTAGGTTAGGTTCTGCTAATAAAACAAAATTACCAGGGCAGTTAATTATGAGAATTCTGTTGGAGTCTGAAGTGAAATTTGCTGCTTTTCACCCGTCGGCTAGTTGCCTTCCTACCAAATACAAATCTTTTCCGTTTTCCATCCAGAAGAGCACTCGAATTTTTTTAAATCTTTTATGATTATGATACACATTTTTATTAATATTTAGTTAACAATAACGAAAAAAATAGAATATTAAACACTATTTTTCCATAATTTTGTTAACAAGGTTTTTGAAAATTTCTGAGTGGTTTTTTTTTATAATTTCCTGATTTTAAAAATTTCCCATAATAATTTGATTTTTTTTTAAATTATTATGGTCTTTAATAATGTTGTAAAAATATTTATTTTCAAATTTCTTATACTTGAAATTTTTAATGGTTTCCTTGATTTAAAAAAAAACGTGATACGACAATCCGTCCCGGAAAATTCTGTCCTCCCAGAAAATCCTTCCTCACAAAAATCCTTTCCTTATGACTTTCCTTTCCCAAATATATTTTTTGAGTATTTCCCACTATTTACAATTGTACGAAGACAGTTCTGTAAAAAAAAATACACAAAAATAGTGACTAGTTTTATACCCCATTTTTTAACAACTATTTTATTTTTTGCTGTGTTTTTGGACCTTTTTTGCCTTCCAATTATTTACAATCATTATTTTTATGACCCATATTTTTGTTACCCCTATTACCCCTTGTTTACCCCTTTATTACTGTCCTTTTTATCTGTTTCGTTTTCTTTTTCTTATGACTTTCCTTTCCCAAATATATTTTTTTTCCCACTTTATAATTCTACGAAGACAGTCCTGTAAAAAAATACACAAAAAAAGTGACTGGTTTGCACTGCTCAGTCTAGTCCTTTTTTTTTCAAATACGTAAAAATCATGACTTATTTCTCTTTTGGCCTTTACTAAGCCTTTTTTCATGTTTTTGACCTTTTCGGCTTTCTTTTTGATTGTCTTAGTTTTTTTAATGTTTTTTTTTTTAATTTTTTTACCCATTTTGCTTTCTTTGCGCCATTTTTTACAGTTACTATTTTTTCCACCACTTTTTCCCCTCTTTGTAAATACAATTAGTCTATGTCCCATTTTTTTCTATTTTTTGCCCAATTTTTCTAACTTTTTTACCACAACTATTGTTTTACGTCTCAATTTTCCACACATTTTTTTACAACTTTTTTTTTGCCCCATTTTAACTATTTTCTTGAACCTATTATTTTTTGCATTCTTCCCCATATTTTTTTACAACTATGATTTTTGAGCCCAATTTTAACTTGTTTTTGTCCCATTTCCCCCCTTTTTTTACAACTATTGTTTTATACCCCATTTTTTAACAACTATTTTATTTTTTGCTGTGTTTTTGGACCTTTTTTGCCTTCCAATTATTTACAATCATTATTTTTATGTCCCATATTTTTGTTCCCCCTTTTTTTAAACTATTTTTGTCTCATTTCCCCCTTATTACCCCTATTACCCCGTGTGTACCTCTTTATTATTGTCCTTTTTTTTCTGTTTCGTTTTCCTTTTCTTATGACTATCCTTTCCCAAATATATTTTTTTCCCACTTTATAATTATTCTAAGAAGACAATCCTGTAAAAAAATTCACAAAAATAGTGACTGGTTTGCACTGCTCAGTCTAGTCCTTTCTTTTTCAAATACGTAAAAATCATGACTTTTTTCTCTTTTGGCCTTTACTAAGCCTTTTTTTCATTTTTTTGACCTTTTCGTCTCTTTTTTAATTTTTATTTCTTTTCTTGATTTTCTTAACTTTTTCAATGGTTTTTTATTAAATTTTTTTGCCCTTTTTGCTTTTTTACCATTTTTTTGGTTTTTTTACTTTTTCTGGCGGTTTTTGCTTCGTTACTTTTACTTTGTCGTATTTGGCTTTTTTTTTTTTGGCTTTTTATTGATTTTTTTTACCCTTTTTTCATTTTTTCTTTGCTTTTTTCCCTTTTTTGCTTTATTTTACATTGTTTCCTTTTTTGCTATTTATATCTTTTTTCACTCAAATTAAACTATTCTTTATCATTTTTAAAAAAATTTTCCTTTTTGATTTTTCTAAACTATATAATGTTTTTTTTTTACTTTTTTTGCTTCTATTTTGCGTTTTTTCTACTTTTTACCCTATTTTGCTTTTTTTAAAACTTTTTTTACTTTTTTGGTGTTTTTTTGCTTTTTTCCCTTTGCTTTGTTTTTGGCTTACTGATATTTTGCCTTTTTCCTTTTTTTTGCTTTATTTTACATTTTTACTTTTTTGTCACTTCTACCTTTTTTTTCAAATTTTCACTCTTTTTTTATTAGTTTTAATCTCAAAAACAATTCTTTTATCATTTTTAACATTTTTTATTTCTTTTTTGATGTTTTTTTTTAACATTTTTTGGCTTTTTTTTTTGATTTTTTTGGCGTTTTTTGCTTGTTTCTCTAAACTTTTTTTACTTTTTATTGATTTTTTTACCTTTTCCCTTTTTTTGCCTCTTTCCTCTTTTTTTTGCTCTATTCGACTTTTTTTTGCTCTAATCGACTTTTTTTCTATTTCTACCTATTTTTGCCAATTTTCACTCTTTTTTTATTAATTTAAATTTTTGCTCTTTAACAATTTTTTTTTTAATTAATGCGTTAACTTGTTGCTATTTATAATAACTTTTTGCCATTTTTATTAACTTTGTTGTTTTCTAATTTATTTAAAATTTGTACGTATTTTTGCAAGGCTTATCAATTTTTTGTGAAATTTACTTAATTTTGCTTTCCCATTCAGAAATTTTGTAATTAAAATAATCGTCTTCAACACAGCCGAGCAGGGAAAGTTCTGGGGTGACACAACCCATTTTTTAACATAATTATCGTGATTTAATAATGTTCCCGGAAAATTCTTCCCTCCCGGAGAATCCTTCCCCACCCAAAAATAGTGACTGGTTTGCATTGAGAAATATATGCCAAGTGGAAAATTTGTCGTGGGTATGGATGGTCATACGGAAAGATTGTCGTGTTGAAGGATTGTCGTGGGGAAGAATTGTTGCTGGGAAGAACTGTCATGAGGAAAAATTGTCCAGGAAAAATTGTCCAAGAAAGAGTATCCAGGATAAATTGTCCGGGAAGGATTGTCATGGATTTAAAAAAAATATTTAATTTTCGTTTAATTATCATGATTTAATAATGTTTAAATTTTTTGAATTTTGAACATTTCTAATTTGATATTGGATTTTATTGGATTTAATAAAACGTGACCCGACTAACCCTCCCGGAAAATTCTTCCCTCCCGGATAATCCTTCCTCACTGCAATCCTCTCCCCACCACAATCCTTTCCGAATATATTTTTTGGGTATTTCTCATTACTTATAATTCTACGAAGCACAGCCAAGTCCTTTAAAAAAAATATACATAAATAGTGACTAGTTTGATTATGGTATCGTAATCTTTTTTCGATTTATAATATATACTAACCTGAAATATATACATAAATATAAATACAGAAATCTTCCACGTACCGATACTTCCTAAATAAAAAAAAAACTTCACATCCCCGAGGACACTGAGCTACGTTATGACGTAGCACCTTCGTATAGAAGGCCTCCAGGTATTGAATACCCGTATTTTGGCCCGCGGCCAAAGCCGGTTGCACAAAAGGGTTCGTATTTCTCTCCCGTTAACCTGATATTCTACCCAGTGACTTTGCTTTCTCTGTGTTGTCTGTCTGAATGTAGCTGCAGGAAAATTAAACGCTGCCACCGTAGGCGAAAAGTATAGAACGAAACGATCGGGCTATAGTTTCAAGCCCGCAGCGATTGTTGCAGGTCTGGATTTAGCTCAAATATAAAGTGAACGTATTAAGATTTTGTTGTTAATTATATCAATATATTAACGAAAATGTATATAAAAAAATTGTCAATTTTATTCTCCCTTACTTTACACAGTATTTTATATCACTGATTTAACATCCGGTGTTACTTATCAAACCCTTAATTTACTTTTAATTAATTTCATATCACATAAATTATAAATTCTCTTATACCCTTCCTGTCACCGCCCACTCAGTTACGCTATATTTTATCCATATGAATTTATTGTACTAAAATTATAATTAACTGTGGATAGGGGTCACCTAGCTGACTCTAAAAACCCCCCATAGTATAGGTCTTACACCTTTTGTATCCGAGATACAGGGCGTTTTATGAATTTTGACCATTTTTTTCTTACTCATGACTTATGAACCACCCTGTAGATTGTTGTTATATTTGTTATACATGTTTCTAATATCCCGTGGGATATAATGATGTATTAAAAATGTTGGTAATCCAGGTCCGACTTTACGAAAAATTCACAATTATTACATCCTCCAAATAACACCCTGTATAGTTGATTTTTTTAATTTAATCGTCATATTTGAAAAAAGCACAAAAAACTGAATTTAATCGTGTGGTTGTATTTTTTGGGTAGACGACTTTACTATGAAAATTTTAATTTCATATTTAGTTTTTTTGGATTTTGCAGTTACTCAAAAATTGTTAAATAATTATTGAAAATTGAAAATTTCTTAAAAAATCCATAAAATATCTTTAAATAATACTTGCAAAATCCCTGAAAAGTTATTTTAAAAATTCTTTAAAAATTGTTAAAAAATACTTGAAAATTGAAATTTTTTCAAAAAAATACATAAAATATCATTTAAAAAATCCTGGCAAAATTATAGAAAATTTCTTAAAAAAATCATAAAATATCTTTAAATAATACTTGCAAAATCCCTGAAAAGTTATTTTAAAAATTCTTTAAAAATTGTTAAAAAATACTTGAAAATTGAAATTTTTTCAAAAAAATACATAAAATATCCTTTAAAAAATCCTGGCAAAATTATAGAAAATTTCTTAAAAAATTCATAAAATATCTTTAAATAATACTTGCAAAATTCCTGAAAAGTTATTTTAAAAATTCTTTAAAAATTGTTAAAAAATACTTGAAAATTGAAATTTTGTAAAAAAAATACATAAAATATCCATTAAAAAATCCTGGCAAAATTATAGAAAATTTCTTAAAAAAATCATAAAATATCTTTAAATAATACTTGCAAAATCCCTGAAAAGTTATTTTAAAAATTGTTAAAAAATACTTGAAAATTGAAATTTTTTCAAAAAAATACATAAAATATCCTTTAAAAAATCCTGGCAAAATTATAGAAAATTTCTTAAAAAATTCATAAAATATCTTTAAATAATACTTGCAAAATTCCTGAAAAGTTATTTTAAAAATTCTTTAAAAATTGTTAAAAAATACTTGAAAATTGAAATTTTTTCAAAAAAATACATAAAATATCCATTAAAAAATCTTGGTAAAATTATAGAAAATTTCTTAAAAAATTCATAAAATATCTTTAAATAATACTTGCAAAATTCCTGAAAAGTTATTTTAAAAATTCTTTAAAAATACTTGAAAATTGAAATTTTTTCAAAAAAATACATAAAATATCCTTTAAAAAATCCTGGCAAAATTATAGAAAATTTCTTAAAAAATTCATAAAATATCTTTAAATAATACTTGCAAAATTCCTGAAAAGTTATTTTAAAAATTCTTTAAAAATTGTTAAAAAATACTTGAAAATTGAAATTTTGTAAAAAAAATACATAAAATATCCATTAAAAAATCCTGGCAAAATTATAGAAAATTTCGTAAAAAATTCATAAAATATCTTTAAATAATACTTGCAAAATCCCTGAAAAGTTATTTTAAAAATTCTTTAAAAATTGTTAAAAAATACTTGAAAATTGAAATTTTTTCAAAAAAATACATAAAATATCCTTTAAAAAATCCTGGCAAAATTATAGAAAATTTCTTAAAAAAATCATAAAATATCTTTAAATAATACTTGCAAAATCCCTGAAAAGTTATTTTAAAAATTCTTTAAAAATTGTTAAAAAATACTTGAAAATTGAAATTTTTTCAAAAAAATACATAAAATATCCTTTAAAAAATCCTGGCAAAATTATAGAAAATTTCTTAAAAAATTCATAAAATATCTTTAAATAATACTTGCAAAATTCCTGAAAAGTTATTTTAAAAATTCTTTAAAAATTGTTAAAAAATACTTGAAAATTGAAATTTTTTCAAAAAAATACATAAAATATCCATTAAAAAATCTTGGTAAAATTATAGAAAATTTCTTAAAAAATTCATAAAATATCTTTAAATAATACTTGCAAAATTCCTGAAAAGTTATTTTAAAAATTCTTTAAAAATACTTGAAAATTGAAATTTTTTCAAAAAAATACATAAAATATCCTTTAAAAAATCCTGGCAAAATTATAGAAAATTTCTTAAAAAATTCATAAAATATCTTTAAATAATACTTGCAAAATTCCTGAAAAGTTATTTTAAAAATTCTTTAAAAATTGTTAAAAAATACTTGAAAATTGAAATTTTGTAAAAAAAATACATAAAATATCCATTAAAAAATCCTGGCAAAATTATAGAAAATTTCTTAAAAAATTCATAAAATATCTTTAAAATAATCCTTGCAAAATCCCTGAAAAGTTATTTTAAAAATTCTTTAAAAATTGTTAAAAAATACTTGAAAATTGAAATTTTTTCAAAAAAATACATAAAATATCCTTTAAAAAATCCTGGCAAAATTATAGAAAATTTCTTAAAAAATTCATAAAATATCTTTAAATAATACTTGCAAAATTCCTGAAAAGTTATTTTAAAAATTCTTTAAAAATTGTTAAAAAATACTTGAAAATTGAAATTTTGTAAAAAAAATACATAAAATATCCATTAAAAAATCCTGGCAAAATTATAGAAAATTTCGTAAAAAATTCATAAAATATCTTTAAATAATACTTGCAAAATCCCTGAAAAGTTATTTTAAAAATTCTTTAAAAATTGTTAAAAAATACTTGAAAATTGAAATTTTTTCAAAAAAATACATAAAATATCCTTTAAAAAATCCTGGCAAAATTATAGAAAATTTCTTAAAAAAATCATAAAATATCTTTAAATAATACTTGCAAAATCCCTGAAAAGTTATTTTAAAAATTCTTTAAAAATTGTTAAAAAATACTTGAAAATTGAAATTTTTTCAAAAAAATACATAAAATATCCTTTAAAAAATCCTGGCAAAATTATAGAAAATTTCTTAAAAAATTCATAAAATATCTTTAAATAATACTTGCAAAATTCCTGAAAAGTTATTTTAAAAATTCTTTAAAAATTGTTAAAAAATACTTGAAAATTGAAATTTTGTAAAAAAAATACATAAAATATCCATTAAAAAATCCTGGCAAAATTATAGAAAATTTCTTAAAAAATTCATAAAATATCTTTAAATAATACTTGCAAAATCCCTGAAAAGTTATTTTAAAAATTCTTTAAAAATTGTTAAAAAATACTTGAAAATTGAAATTTTTTCAAAAAAATACATAAAATATCCTTTAAAAAATCCTGGCAAAATTATAGAAAATTTCTTAAAAAATTCATAAAATATCTTTAAATAATACTTGCAAAATTCCTGAAAAGTTATTTTAAAAATTCTTTAAAAATTGTTAAAAAATACTTGAAAATTGAAATTTTGTAAAAAAAATACATAAAATATCCATTAAAAAATCCTGGCAAAATTATAGAAAATTTCTTAAAAAAATCATAAAATATCTTTAAATAATACTTGCAAAATCCCTGAAAAGTTATTTTAAAAATTGTTAAAAAATACTTGAAAATTGAAATTTTTTCAAAAAAATACATAAAATATCCTTTAAAAAATCCTGGCAAAATTATAGAAAATTTCTTAAAAAATTCATAAAATATCTTTAAATAATACTTGCAAAATTCCTGAAAAGTTATTTTAAAAATTCTTTAAAAATTGTTAAAAAATACTTGAAAATTGAAATTTTGTAAAAAAAATACATAAAATATCCATTAAAAAATCCTGGCAAAATTATAGAAAATTTCGTAAAAAATTCATAAAATATCTTTAAATAATACTTGCAAAATCCCTGAAAAGTTATTTTAAAAATTCTTTAAAAATTGTTAAAAAATACTTGAAAATTGAAATTTTTTCAAAAAAATACATAAAATATCCTTTAAAAAATCCTGGCAAAATTATAGAAAATTTCTTAAAAAAATCATAAAATATCTTTAAATAATACTTGCAAAATCCCTGAAAAGTTATTTTAAAAATTCTTTAAAAATTGTTAAAAAATACTTGAAAATTGAAATTTTTTCAAAAAAATACATAAAATATCCTTTAAAAAATCCTGGCAAAATTATAGAAAATTTCTTAAAAAATTCATAAAATATCTTTAAATAATACTTGCAAAATTCCTGAAAAGTTATTTTAAAAATTCTTTAAAAATTGTTAAAAAATACTTGAAAATTGAAATTTTGTAAAAAAAATACATAAAATATCCATTAAAAAATCCTGGCAAAATTATAGAAAATTTCTTAAAAAATTCATAAAATATCTTTAAAATAATCCTTGCAAAATCCCTGAAAAGTTATTTTAAAAATTCTTTAAAAATTGTTAAAAATACTTGAAAATTGAATTTTTTTAAAAAAAATACATAAAATATCCTTTAAAAAATCCTGGCAAAATTATAGAAAATTTCTTAAAAAATTCATAAAATATCTTTAAAATAATCCTTGCAAAATCCCTGAAAAGTTATTTTAAAAATTCTTTAATAATTGTTAAAAAATACTTGAAAATTGAAATTTTTTCAAAAAAATACATAAAATATCCTTTAAAAAATCCTGGCAAAATTATAGAAAATTTCTTAAAAAATTCATAAAATATCTTTAAAATAATCCTTGCAAAATCCCTGAAAAGTTATTTTAAAAATTCTTTAATAATTGTTAAAAAATACTTGAAAATTGAAATTTTTTCAAAAAAATACATAAAATATCCTTTAAAAAATCCTGGCAAAATTATAGAAAATTTCTTAAAAAAATCATAAAATATCTTTAAATAATACTTGCAAAATCCCTGAAAAGTTATTTTAAAAATTCTTTAAAAATTGTTAAAAAATACTTGAAAATTGAAATTTTTTCAAAAAAATACATAAAATATCCTTTAAAAAATCCTGGCAAAATTATAGAAAATTTCTTAAAAAATTCATAAAATATCTTTAAATAATACTTGCAAAATTCCTGAAAAGTTATTTTAAAAATTCTTTAAAAATTGTTAAAAAATACTTGAAAATTGAAATTTTGTAAAAAAAATACATAAAATATCCATTAAAAAATCCTGGCAAAATTATAGAAAATTTCTTAAAAAATTCATAAAATATCTTTAAATAATACTTGCAAAATCCCTGAAAAGTTATTTTAAAAATTCTTTAAAAATTGTTAAAAAATACTTGAAAATTGAAATTTTTTCAAAAAAATACATAAAATATCCTTTAAAAAATCCTGGCAAAATTATAGAAAATTTCTTAAAAAATT
Organism: Neocrepidodera transversa; assembly: GCA_963243735.1. Taxonomy (NCBI): domain Eukaryota; kingdom Metazoa; phylum Arthropoda; class Insecta; order Coleoptera; family Chrysomelidae; genus Neocrepidodera; species Neocrepidodera transversa. The sequence continues at coordinate 7,662,519 of OY725349.1, read as the reverse complement.
CATAAAATATCTTTAAAATAATCCTTGCAAAATCCCTGAAAAGTTATTTTAAAAATTCTTTAAAAATTGTTAAAAAATACTTGAAAATTGAAATTTTTTCAAAAAAATACATAAAATATCCTTTAAAAAATCCTGGCAAAATTATAGAAAATTTCTTAAAAAATTCATAAAATATCTTTAAATAATACTTGCAAAATTCCTGAAAAGTTATTTTAAAAATTCTTTAAAAATTGTTAAAAAATACTTGAAAATTGAAATTTTGTAAAAAAAATACATAAAATATCCATTAAAAAATCCTGGCAAAATTATAGAAAATTTCTTAAAAAATTCATAAAATATCTTTAAAATAATCCTTGCAAAATCCCTGAAAAGTTATTTTAAAAATTCTTTAATAATTGTTAAAAAATACTTGAAAATTGAAATTTTTTCAAAAAAATACATAAAATATCCTTTAAAAAATCCTGGCAAAATTATAGAAAATTTCTTAAAAAATTCATAAAATATCTTTAAAATAATCCTTGCAAAATCCCTGAAAAGTTATTTTAAAAATTCTTTAATAATTGTTAAAAAATACTTGAAAATTGAAATTTTTTCAAAAAAATACATAAAATATCCTTTAAAAAATCCTGGCAAAATTATAGAAAATTTCTTAAAAAAATCATAAAATATCTTTAAATAATACTTGCAAAATCCCTGAAAAGTTATTTTAAAAATTCTTTAAAAATTGTTAAAAAATACTTGAAAATTGAAATTTTTTCAAAAAAATACATAAAATATCCTTTAAAAAATCCTGGCAAAATTATAGAAAATTTCTTAAAAAATTCATAAAATATCTTTAAATAATACTTGCAAAATTCCTGAAAAGTTATTTTAAAAATTCTTTAAAAATTGTTAAAAAATACTTGAAAATTGAAATTTTGTAAAAAAAATACATAAAATATCCATTAAAAAATCCTGGCAAAATTATAGAAAATTTCTTAAAAAATTCATAAAATATCTTTAAATAATACTTGCAAAATCCCTGAAAAGTTATTTTAAAAATTCTTTAAAAATTGTTAAAAAATACTTGAAAATTGAAATTTTTTCAAAAAAATACATAAAATATCCTTTAAAAAATCCTGGCAAAATTATAGAAAATTTCTTAAAAAATTCATAAAATATCTTTAAATAATACTTGCAAAATTCCTGAAAAGTTATTTTAAAAATTCTTTAAAAATTGTTAAAAAATACTTGAAAATTGAAATTTTTTCAAAAAAATACATAAAATATCCTTTAAAAAATCCTGGCAAAATTATAGAAAATTTCTTAAAAAATTCATAAAATATCTTTAAAATAATCCTTGCAAAATCCCTGAAAAGTTATTTTAAAAATTCTTTAAAAATTGTTAAAAATACTTGAAAATTGAATTTTTTTCAAAAAAATACATAAAATATCCTTTAAAAAATCCTGGCAAAATTATAGAAAATTTCTTAAAAAATTCATAAAATATCTTTAAAATAATCCTTGCAAAATCCCTGAAAAGTTATTTTAAAAATTCTTTAATAATTGTTAAAAAATACTTGAAAATTGAAATTTTTTCAAAAAAATACATAAAATATCCTTTAAAAAATCCTGGCAAAATTATAGAAAATTTCTTAAAAAATTCATAAAATATCTTTAAAATAATCCTTGCAAAATCCCTGAAAAGTTATTTTAAAAATTCTTTAAAAATTGTTAAAAAATACTTGAAAATTGAAATTTTTTCAAAAAAATACATAAAATATCCTTAAAAAATCCTGGCAAAATTATAGAAAATTTCTTAAGAAATCCATAAAATATCCTTAAATAATCTTTGAAATATTATTTCAAAAATTCCTTAAAATCGTTAAAAATCCTTGAAAATTGAAAATTTCTTAAAACATCCATAAAATTTTCGTAAATAATCCTTGCAAAGTCCTTGATAATTTATTTTAAAATCTCCCCAAAAAACATTGAAAAATCTATGAAAATTTATGAAATTTATTGCGTTTTTTATTCATAACTAGGGAACCACCCTGTATAATATTTTTTTTATTTCATATACGGTTTCTTGCTTTTTAGTGGAATATATCGATGTATGCCAAATACAAAAAAAAATCTACAGTTATGAGTAAAAAAAAAAATTGTCAAAATTCATAAAACGCCCTCTGTATCTCGGATATAAAGGGCGTAAGACCCATGCTAGGGTAGTTTTTTAGAATCAGCTAGGTGACCCCTATCCACAGTTAACGTATTTACCTTTACCAATGACTCACCCTGTATATGGTAATGTTTGTTTCAAAAATTTTAAGCCCCCCCCCCCCATTATTGATTCACGTATTTCTAGGCCTGAACTAGTCGCCGCTTTTGGAAAAATTTACTAAGGCAGTCGATGTGTTAACTTATGCATCTGCGTTTCAAGCAGTTACATTAATTTTAATAAAAACAAAAACAAGTATATTCAAAACTGTTGAAAGAATACTAGGCTGCGATAGTGTTAAAATAATTCCAGGATTTCGAAGGACCAAACTTCTTGGGTAGAAGTTAAACCAATATGAATGTTAAAATAAAAATATTATTTGAAATTGGAATGTATTTTTTTATTCCAAGTATTTATTTATATGAAGAAACTTTTTTGCATAACTGACTTAATTCACTGTCTGGATGCGAGAAAGTGTGTTTGCTCTGATTTTTAACGGTGAGGAGGGTTGGTGGTTTTTTATTGGTAGAAGACATGTGACGTGGTATGTAAATAGCTTTGAATTAGACATCTTAGCGGGAAGAAATATATCTGTATGTTTTGCCTCTTATAATGATGGGATAATATAAGGGAAAGATAAGCTTGCATAGCAACAGTCGCTTATGTATTTATTTTTGTTAACTGTATTTTGCAATTAGACAGAAAAAAGTCTGAGAGAAAAGCGGAATAATATTGTGTTGATTTTAAATCTATTTTATATTATAAAATTTTAAATATACAATAATAGACATTAATATGAACTGGAAGATTAATACTATTAATTTTAAAAGAAATATGAATTAGTTTGTTTTTTCTGGATAATATTCCAGTAAAATTTATCCAGAACTGTAAGGGTTATTTTCTCACCCATTTATTTATACTATCATAAATTATTAAATGTACATTCTTTTATGACACTGTAATAAAATTATCAAATTAATTTTTACTTTCCGTGTAGAAACTAGTTACATAAAGTAGTGAACTCTCAGAAAATACTATTTATAATTTAGTAATTGTTAATGAACGACCATGCTGCCATTTTAAATGAAGAGCTTTCATCCTATGATCAACTAATATATCGAAGAACTAAAAGGATAATAATGTCTAAGATCGCTTTTACGCGCTAAAAGGATATTGTCAAATATTAACGGTTTTTTATGACCTTGTAACTGTGACCAGTCTAATGATGATAATATACCTATCCTAGTCACTCCTATGTTGATAAATATACAAGAAGAAAGAAAAAACACATATCAATAGAATTTGATATGCGTATATCATTTAGAATTTGATATATTTTTAATTAAATAAAAAAGAAAACAAAAAATTATATATACATATATAAATAAACAATTTGTCTTTAACGGCATTTAGTAGGTTCTTGCAATAGGATAAATATTATTGGTATAGTGTACGAAAAAGTTGAAAATTAATTTGTGTCAATTTTCTGAATATTTAAAAAATGTGTAACTCTAATTTTTTTTATACAAAAATAATTTTCATGAAATCTCACTCTACTCGATCTCAAGAAATAATTAAGAAGTTCGAGTGCCAAAACGACCAACATTTGTTTATCGTCGACGTCCCTGCCGAACCTAAAACAAAAGAATGTCGAATGTCGCCTGTTCATAATTTGCCTAAGGCGAAACGGCTCGCCTTCGCCTACCTGCCTCTCAGTTTTTTTTTCATTCTTTTAATAACAAAATGTCGCCTTCTTGATTAACCTTTTGCTTTTCTTTGTTCTTCCCACATGTCATGTCATCGCCAACTTCGACAAAGTCCCTTAGGCGTGTAATTAATTACATTAAAATTGTTATTTTTGTTTTGTTTTGAGGTTTTTTTTAATTTATATAATTTATAATGGATTGGTCGCACAAATATAGAATTTAATTTGTCAAAATTGAATTCATATATGAAAAAATCCAAAAATATTCCATCTAAACACTATTTTGAGAACAAAATAATTGCATTTACATTTATTTTGAGCCAATTATAGCTTTAACTTTGTTTTTCCCCCCGTATACTAAAAACCATATAAAACCATTAGAAAGAAGCTTTAATATTGAGCTTTAATTTTTATAAAAATTAATAACAATTAATGAAACAACTTAAAATTATAAAAGTACGGTCCGTGTTTAAAATTTACCATTGATTTAATATATTTATAACAGTGGCTTATAAAGTCGTAAAACCCTCATAAAAGATGCATAAGTCAATTCCAAATATCTATTCTATCGATTATACCACATGCTAGGTTCAATCCGTGTGGTAAACTGAAATTTACTCTGTATTATAACTCTGTTGAAACTTTAATGGAACATAACATTTCAAAAAAAAATTCAAGCCCAAAAATCATGGCCAGATTTCAATCAAAGTGTAAAATTTTTGAACATTTTGAATTTTTCGAAATTTAAAGTGAGGTAATATTTTTAATTTTTGAAGATGTGTATTCATTTCTCAAATTTAATTTAAAATTAAATATAAAAAAATTGTTCCCGTTTTATTTTTTATGTCATATTTTTGTTTAAAAAAAATCCATTTAATTTAATAATTTAGTTTTTTAACTCCGCCTCTGTGACCATTGCGTGGCATATGATTCAGAAACCGTTTTGTGGGTTTAACACGTTCTTCCTTTGCATTCACCCGCACACCCCTCTAGTTCAGGTCGGGCCATCGAGGCTTGCGGCCCCGCGGCCGTAAAAAAGGCTGCCCACACGTTCCTGCTAGCACTGGGCACTGACAAAGCGACATTGCCCTGACCCGATATGGGCGAACACATCGAACATATCATTCTCAATTTTCGGTATTGGTAATGATCAATTGTTTTCCCTTTTAACGTCTCTCGTTTCTCATGTGGTAAAGAATTTCATATTTATTCAAATAAAATCAATTTACATTAAAAATTTTTTTTAGACAACTATGGTCTATTTAAAAACCAGGAGGAGCGATTTGAATTTAAGTTGGCAATTCTGTAGGCTTCTCATTGGTCAGTTTGCAGTCAGTTTCACACAGCAAATTTTAGCATTAACATCTGGAGTGCGTTCATAAATAAACGCCCGGCGCTCCCCAAGCGCCCAAATGCGTTCATAAATGATTTCGGCTTAACCAGGGTTATTTTTACACGCGTTCATAAATGCTTGTTGGTGCACACCCGGGGCGCGCCTAAGACGACCTACTATCTGACATGGGTAAAAGTTACCCGACCTGCGCAATACGTTCTTGAGATCACACGGTATACAATTCGCGGTACACGGTCTGTGAATCACACGAAATATACCAATTTTCATTATTGTGTAATTTTGTTTTATTCTGCAATTAATGGATCAAGAGGTTGAAATTAATCCGGTATATTTCAAACAACATTTTCAACATAATTTTCTATTCGATTAGGTTTATGGAAACTTCGTTTACGTGATACCACGATTAACGATGGAGACGAGACAACACAAAAGCACAAATAAATGGAAATGTGTTAAAAAGTTCGGTTAAAACGGATTGACAGAATTTTTAGGCCCCGCTCGTTCATAAATTTTTATACACCCGGGCGCACTCTGGGTAAATATTGCTCCGGGCGAATTTCGCCCGGATATTTAATTTATGAACGCACTCCAGCTGATAACTGACATTGACAGTTTTGACATTTTATAATTTATTATTATTTTAAGTTCTATTATTGCTTTTGTCCTCTTGTTATTTCATGAGTTTTAGTTAGTTTTCCACTCTATTTCGTTAAAAAAAATAGTTCTTTTCATAACTCAGTAAGCAATTTCTGCGATTATGGATCCTTATCCCTCTACTCCTACTGGTAGCAGTCACTCACGTTGTCCACCAAACAACGAAAACAGCTAAGTTTAGGCGATTTAAGTTAGTCAGAAAAACAGTGCATACTAAATATGTACAAACAAGTATTGGATGATAAACCAAAAATCAAAATTGTTGATGTTAAATCCAAAATTTCTAACGTCGCCGGTAGGTTATATTTACTACTTTCTAATTAAAAATTGCATTAGCGCTTAACATTTTTCTTACAGGGGTTGCAAAGTCAACAACTTACCGAGTAATAAAAGAATACCGCAGTAGTGGAACAATATCTAGTCTAAAATATATTGGAGGAATACCAGGACTTCTAAAAACATTTGATGAGGGGTTTAAAAATGCTGTTCGGAGAATAGTACATGATTTCTTTTTTAAAAATGAGTTACCTACATTAAAACAAAATTTTGCAAGCTTTGAAGAAACGTTTAAATATCTCGGTCATCTTTATATACTTTCTTGAAACACATTAACTTCAAGTAAGTTTGTAACTTTGAAGAGTTAATGTACCTGGTGTTTATTTATTATATATATTTTTTTAGATATTTGAAAGAAATCGTCAAAGAATATTAATAGAACGTGATGATATATGTAGATGGAGGTTGGCATATTTAAGATCCATAAAAAAATATAGAAATGAATGGACATAGCAAGGGAAAAACATAGGTCTACCAAAGTGTAAGCAGTAGACGTTAAGCATTTACTGAAGGTTTATCCACGGGCCTGAAAAACCCTACAGGAAAGGGAAGACGTCTTATTTTTTACATGCTGGTTCTGAAGCAGGCTTTGCCGAAAATGCATTATTGGTTTTTGAAAGCAAAAAGACAGGAGATTACCATGTAGAGATCAATTCCGAAGTATTCGAGAATTGGTTTTCTCCTTTTTTGACAGTTACTTAATGATGCTGTGATTGTCATGGATAATGCATCATATCATAGCTGAAAAGTTGAAAAAATCTCTACCTCGTCATCAAGAAAAGCTGAAATGCAGAAGTGGTTACAAACTAAAAATTTTGCCTTCGATATAAATATGAAGCGGTGTGAACTTTTGCACCTAATTCGGCAACATGAAAGTAAACATAATTTGTATGTTGTCGATGAAACGGCAAAAGAAGCCAATAAAGTTGTGTTACGGTTTCCACCATACCACTGTGAATTAAATGTCTACACTTGATGAACTAATGGATGACATGAGAGAGCCAATAATAATATCTGCGAACACTGGAGCTTGGATGAATCTGAATCTTCTGATGTAGATTAATATAAATATAAATATTTTGTTGTATTTGCATATGTTATAATTTTAATTTTGTTACTTATATACATAAAGGAAGATTTATTAAAATTGTAAGTAAAGTTAATTCATGTTTATTTAGCCAGTTAAAAATAAAATTTATTATCATATTTTACATAACTTCTTTCATTTAAATTAAAAACAAATCCCATTTATTCCTATATTAATTTGAACTATTTATTAAGAAATAAGATAAATCACTTCTTTTGCAAAACATAACTCTTTTTATGTATCTAAAAGATTTTTAATTTTTTTTTCCAATAAAAATAAAATATTTCCAAAATTTAATAAGTTTAAAAACCATGATCACAGTAATTGTTATTTATTTCCTAGATTGTGAACATGACTATTTCTGATTTCGGAACACGTCCTTTATAATATAAAATCTAGTAACTTTTAGTGGTGTAAGTAAGGTTTATTGAATTACTCCTCCTGGTTATTAAATAACATATAGTTTGGGTTAAACAATCATCATTGGGAAATTATTTAAAAAAAACACATAGTGAAATCTAGAGTAATTAAAAATAAGTTAAAAACTGGTATAAGAAAAGTTCGTCTTGGCAATGCTCGCTTGAACATTCTCAACTGTTTTTTTTACATATTTATTCTACGTGATGATTTTACGGAGATAAACGCCTTTTTGCCTCATCAAAATCGAACCACTAATAATGAAATTACATGATAATGTTCATTGACAGATGGCACCGCCCTTTTAATAAAGTTACTGTGCATGATTTTTCTGTTTACATCTATACCTTATTTTTATAATACAGTGTGCTTTGTCTCGTACAAACCTGACCAATACTAACGGAGTGCCTTTTGTTTAGAAATGTTTACGTTATTCTGAACAACTTTTGTTTGAGACGAATCTTGACTGAATCCTGTAAAACTGATATTGAAGTAGATAAATCTTAAAATATATTCCAGTAACCGAGATTCAACGCGGTATATGTCTAAAGTAACATGGAAGAGGTACGACCTGAAAGAATCAATTAAAAGCACTCTGATCGTATCTTTAATTAAAATCAAACTAGCAATGAATAGTAGCATTAACTTCAATCAGATCGTAAGTGAGATATCTTTTTATTTATCTAGTAAGTGGTTAATATAGACGATGCGGATTGATTTCATAATGTATTAAAATGAGAAAGAGGCAGAAGTGTGTTTAGATTTTTTTTTAAATAATACAATGTAGTAAATTAGAATTGGAAACCGGTGAAAGATAAAAATTATTATTTAAGATGTTTATCGCTTAGATGATACGAGGTATACATTCTTATTGATATTGATTAAGTATAGAACAAGAAAATTTATAAATTAAAGTATGTGTTGTAATTCTTTTAATAAAGTGTCTTTTATTTTAACATATACGCGCATGCTCACTGAGCCCGGCTTTAAGGATATCCTTTATCTAAATACAGGCCATCCCTTATTTTATTTAAATAAAGGCAAGGACATTTTTAAATAAAAGCACTTTAATTTTGACATAACCTTTAAATTTGTTAAGCATTGAAATGGGCGATGACAAAGAACCAAGAAAAAGATTAAGGTTTAAATACGAAGACGACGTTATTTTATTGAGAGAAATAGTGTCTCAATAGTTATTTGTGTAACTAGTGCAAAAAGTGCATATTTGTTGCACTCAGCATGATTGCAGCTCGAGACGAAAATACTTGTAGAAATTATACAAAATTATAAAAAGTTAAAAAAATTTTTACAAAAAATTAAAGTTTTTTTTAATTATTGTATACTAATTTTATTAATGTATTTTAAATCAGAAAAACTAAAATAATCGATTAAACAATTACCTTACTAGGAGTGTTGGGTGGGATTACCCCCTCATTTTTTAGAATTAATCCTACCTCTCCTAATTTTCTTAAGTTTTTATGTTTTTATTATTCCTCTCCTTCCATATCCTTTTTATAACCATTATCTCCAAAAAATTTATTTCTTTTCTTACCCAATTTTTTCTTTAGATCCCATATAGTATATAATTTTATTTATTTGAAATAATTTTTTTTTTGTAAATGTTTATTTCTTCTTTTCTATATAACAAATTTCCAAATCTATATTTATATTTGACAAAAGTCTAAAAATAATTAAAGCTCATGACTTTTTCTTTCGTATCTAAATTAAATTTGCCCTTGTTATTTTTTTTTTAGACAAACTTGATTTTTAAATATTGTATAAAATTTTTTTTTATATACTGAATGATTTTTTTTTTGACTTAAATTTTAAATTACTACTTTGCCTAACATAAAACAAATTTTATTTTTATTAAAATTTCACAAGACCTTTGGATATCAAAAATTATTGATTATACCAGAATTTGAATTTTTACTTATGTATCCAATAATACAAAACTTATTTCATTATAATATACTTAATTATCTACCAATAAGTGTCTGAAACAATTTTTTATTTAATTAAAACTAATTTGGTAGTAAATCTCTGAATCTTAATATAGATATTAAAAATATTTCAATATCTTGTTAAATGTATTTAAAACCAGTTTTGGTTCGAAAAGTTTTGGCTCCATAACAGCTGATTACGATGTAAATCAATAATTGACTTTAATAATAGGTCAAAGTAAACGTGTTCATGTGTGGTTTTGTCGGTTTATGAAGTGTGAATTCGTTGGAAATGTCAGTAACATAAAATCAAGGAATAATAAAGATACATTTCTTAATAATAATAAAAAAATTCTTAATATTTACTTTTATGCACGATATTCTTTCACTTTGTTTTACATATTTTGTATTATTTTTCTAGGTTCTAATAAATCTTTATCTTTTTTATAATACTAAAAATATCCTTTTGGTTGAGTATCAATTTTGTGTATATTGAAATAAAACTAAAAAACTACAATTATTTATTGAAAACAACTAAAATTACTCTTGCCAGTAATAAGGGATTTAAGGACGCCAGTGTATTTTTGTAATTATTTGAGTATCGAAGAATAAACCAAAAAATACACTATTCATTTTTCAAAACATCGATTTGACAACTATTTTAGAATATTTTATTAAAAATCAATTAATAATAATTTAAGTTTTAAATACCAAAATATAGTAATACCTTAATTAAAATAAAAGTCAATAAACATTGTAAATAAAATTTGATATATATTATTATTAAAAATAAAATAGACGAGATAAAACTGGGCAATTTTGGACATATTATTAATAATGATGATTACACTGTGGTCTGTAAAAAAAAATCTTTTAGTTCCTCAATTAGGACTTCCTCCATTCTAATCAGTATGACAAAGAGCACATCAGATGATGAACTTTCGAAGACACAAGAAAATACATTTTCATTAATAATTACCTCTACGATATATGCCTTTTTGTGAACTTTATGTTCTGGTGATATTTTTGCTCTGACAAAGCATGTCCCATAAGTTATTTCACGAAACGTGTTGTCAAATATTAATTTCACGACTCCGCAGGACGAGTGAAATTATAATTTGACAACACGTTGACTGCATTAACTTATGGGATTATCGATAGACACGATACCACGAGTTTTATTCAATAGATTATATCACGAATTAATGACATATTAAAAATTTGACAGCTCAATAATTTACATTTACAGTACAAAAGCAATGACAAAGATGACAGTATACCTACTAGATTTTAAGCATTAAAAGTATCAAGTGTGATTATCAGTTATTAGTCAGTATATTAGTGAATGATTATCGGTTATTAACACATCCCTAACGACTCATTCATAATTTACTATTTGTTTACACATTAAACATGGCCAGGCGAGGTGAGACGAAAGGATAAAGTAGGAGTGGGGATGTTTGGGAGTGAGTATGACGTCACTTTTAAAAGTATATACATAGGCGTAACGGTAAAGGGTAAATTCCTTCGATATGGCGAAAATTAATTGCAGACAATGAAAAATTAGGTAGGTAAAATGAAAAGGAAATCACTTAAAAAGTAATAATAAAATAGAAAAAATACAACTTTATTAAAAATTCATCAAAATATTAATTTTATAGCTAACAGAAACTTTTACATTATACAATAAAATTTCCAATATTTGTTTTAATTATTAACAGAATTACCTGTAATATCTTAAAAACAAGAGTTAAAGTTAGTTCTTCATTCTTTTTATAGTAACGAAACAAAAAGGAATAGTTCATAAATATCAGTTATGCTGTTTAACTGTGTAGGCATTTAATTAATGAAAATTCATTATAATATCTTAATATCTTCAACACTGCAGACTATCAAGGAGGAACCATAAAATAAGAAGAAACATTTCTTAAAAAAATTGATTTTATTCATGAATATATTATAAAATTATGTACATGTGTATATACTTATTTTGATTTTTACTTTCAAATGGATTCTTGAAAAATTTGTTGTTGTAGTGGTTTTTTTCTCAAAAACATATACGAACGCCCATGGTTCAGAAATATAACCTTAAATAAACTTACTAGTAAAACGATAACACTTGATTTAAAAAGTCTAATTTTTTGCTCACTTGGCCTGTTTAACCATATTTATCTAACGTAGTCTCTAAGGGCCGGTTTTTCAATGTGTGATTAACTCTGACCTTGAGATAACTAAAAGTTAACCAAAACTGTTTTTCAATTGACAGTTAAAGACTAACTGAAAGCTAACTTTAACCTTACTCTCGGGGTAGGGTTAACCCATTGTTAAGTCAAAATTTAGATATTATTAATGCTTATATTGTAGCGAAGTGGAAGACCAAAAAATATTTCAACATGGGCCTAATTTTATCGAAGAATACGACGGTTTAGATTGTTTCAAAAAATTTAAGATTGTCGAAGCGAACTGTTGAGATGATCGTAGAAGTTCGGAACGTTTTGGAATATTCAACATGTTTGCTTTGTTCTACTACATTTGTTTTTAGTTTTTTTTATATTTATGGGTTTTTGTAATCCCGAATATTCCCACTGTTCATAGAAACATATTTAGCCACATTTTCACCACTTTATTTACCCTTTTTTATTTTTTTGTATTTTTCTACGGCATTAACAAGAAGAACTTCTTCTACATAATTAAAGTTTTCGCCACGTATCCTAAGTTCTTCTCTAGTTTTTCCCATTTCTGTTTCTCGGTCGGCTCTTCAACTTGAATCTTTTTAGGTTAATTCGAATATGAAAACAAATGCCACAGAACACATAAAATACAATGTTGCCAGATTGAAATAAATTTAAAATTTAGGTTAATTAACAAGAAGTACAATTTGAATTGAAAAACGCTTCTTATTTTTACTGGAGGTTAACCATCAAGTAGAAGTTAGTTAACCTCCAAGTTAACATTACACCGGCCCTTAATCAATAATAAACTCCAAAAACACTAAATATTCGATTATTCCAAATGACATATAGTGCAAGATGGCCTTAATATTTTACTATAAAACTTACAAATCTGTCATTTTGAATGAATGCCCCAGTTGCCAAATTACAAATTAAATTATACATGAATTGAGAAACTAAACTACTACTGTTATGGATTATTACATTTGTCACTGTTATAGCATCGATTTAAAAATTAAACTTTTATAAATTTAAAACAATCATTTAAGCGACTTAAAGATCCTTTATTGAAATATATTTTAAAAAATACTCAAATTTAAAAATATGTTTGGTAATAATGGACGATCATTGTGACTTTATACCTCTCGGTGGTTTAGACTGTGAGGTGTTGTTGACGTCCAGAATTTTGTAAACAATGATATCTGTATTTTTATTTATCTATGGTTATTAATCAAGTAACAATATAGGACATTATTACATTATGAGTGATATAATCTCCATAAGCATCCCTCAATGACCTAAAAAATAATAAAATTTATAACATGGACATCATTAAAAAGAACAAAATCCTTCTTGTATAGAATTTATTTAAGCATTTAATTATTATTATTATAGGTTTTAAGATATTCAGACTATAAATATATCAACTTGTCAAATATATAAATAAAAATTAAGATGTCTAAAAATCCTGGTGTATCCACTGATTAGATTTTGTTTAGAACTTTTTGGGAGTACCACCTGTTGCGTTCAATAGAACTTACCAGAATTTTGTAAGATGGCGCTGTTTAGAATTGTTCGTCTCCTAGCTTAGTTTGTCACAGATCACTTAAAGCAGATGATATATCAAATAAATTATTTTCTGTCAATGTCAATGCGGATTTTTTTATGTATGTGGTATTAGTATTAGTTCATAAGGAATAGTTCTAAATAGTGTATGGATAATTTTCGTCAAATGGGTCCGTACTGTATTTTGTGTGGACAGTGTAAAGTTGCAAATTCGAGCATTCGTCTGTATTCAGTACCATATTATAAATACACCCTGTCTGATCTGTGATTACAGTTTACTATGAGCGATGTATGCGCCATCTAAAATTTTTAATCTGAAACTTTAGTAATCTCTCAAAAATCAGTCAAAATCAAGTAGGTAGAGATCTCCCAGTTTTGACCCAAACTTTTACAGGTATAAGTGGAAACACCATGATTTTTAGACATCTTAATAAAAATAATTATTTCTTTACATTAGTTACTTTATGCCAAAAAATATGATACTTACTTTTTTTTTACGTGTTGTAAATTGTTTATATAAAACGTATTCACCATGTCTACATCTATTCGTAGAAGATTAGTAGAATCTGCTTTATAAAATCCTACATTCATTTTAAATAACTTTTACACTTAGCAAATGAAAAAAATAAGTTTAAAACAGAACGTCATACAAATACGACTTAGACGTTTACCAAACGAAAAGAGAAGTCAAATGAACGTAAGTTGAATGATTAGACTCGGCAACGTGGCACTGCCGAAGCGACTGTCTTTTAATAAATTACTGACATGCGCGTTGACTCATATGCCAGCTGTCATTCCATTCAACTCGCATCGTGTCAACACACCTTAAGACAGACAAACGGACGGACGGATAGACATTAGAGAGTTAAAGCCAACACACAACGTAAACGCATCTCAATTACGTATACCTTAAAATATCGGGGTTACGTCTTAGAAAAATTGTACTCTTAAAAAGACTTAGGGCCGGTTTATCAATGTGCTGTTAAATCTGCCTGTTACGTAGCCAACAGCTAGACTTAACTGACAGCCAAAGTGACTGGTATCTTTGAAAGCGTTTTTTATTACGCTGTTGACTGACGGCTACATAACTTCTAGCTATTACTAAATTTTGGTCGGTTGGCTGCTTTGACTATTTCCGCAAATATTTTTGATTGGATAATTTAAATTACGCGGTATAAACTCAACAAAGGTGGGGGTTCGTATTGGAATCAAAATAAAAATCCAAACTGCCCAATTTCCAAACAAATGTCCATTTTTGTTGTGTCAGTCGAAGTTCTTCTTTGTTGTGTTTCGGTTGAAGTTTTTTTTGGTTATGGAACCTTTGGAAGAGAAGAAAAAAAGATTGGCCAATTATACGGCATCAGATAGAGCAATGCTTTTGATGATTATAAATAAAAAAAAACATTATTGAAAATAAAAAATGCTATAACCTCTCATAATATAAGGTCTTCTTTCATGCTCAATAAATAGTATTATTTCTTCGTCATCATCACTATAAATTAATGTCCTACTTGAAATAGATCACCCTGCTCCATAATAATAAATCATACAAATGAAATTAAGAAAAGATTACAAAAATTCTTATAAATTATATTTTTCTAGCAGATAACAAAACTACAAAACAACAAAATGTATTGAGCTTGCGCGTCAATCAATTTAGCTGGCAGTCAACTAGCAAACAGGAGGTTTCAAGTCTCTGTCAGCTAAAATCCAAGATAACCTTCGGTTACCGGTAGCAGTGACATCGATAAACACTTTAACTGACAGCTAGGCGATAGCTGTCAGTCAAGTTGTGTTAACAGTACATTGATAAACCGGCCCTTAAAGCACGACTTCTTTTACAACGTAACGTAACGTCAATGTTGCACAGTGGTTTCTAACCAAACTTTTCGTTGATGACATGATTTTAAATCATATTTTGCAAGATTAAGTACTTCTAGGTAATAGAGCAGTCCTATACGAGGCTTTTGTTCTCAATTCCCTAAGTGATACCCAGTGCTTATCTTTATTTCGGTTTAAAAAAGTACATTTACTACCTCTGAGAATAGGCGTTGGGTGGCCTGAACAAATTTTTTTTAATACAATTAATTTGTCTGGTAAGTACCTGTTATAAAGTTTATTTTTTTGGAAACTATTTGGAATAGTGAAAATACTGAATTTTTGTAAACACTTTTGTAGGATGTACTGCACTGTGTATGCTGCTAAGACGTTTAGTGAGGTTAGGTTTTCATTTTTATGATTTCCTTCCATATTTTGACAACGACATGCGTGATGCAGAAATCCGTAGAGTTACGTTCGACGTAACACTTAAACCTATCCGTATCCTCTGTGCGCAGTCGCAGATCGATACGGATAGGCATACGTGTTGAAAACTGGTCGTGCTTTAACTCTCTATTGTAAAATCAATAAGTACCTCTGCTTTGCTTCGCTACTTAATAATTTGAGACATCCTGTATAATGATATGAAATGGTTTTTTCTAAATTTTTAATAAAAAAAAGTTATCATCAATATGCTACCATCAACGTACATATTATTCAATAAATCCCAGAAAAAAAAAACATTCAATCACTTGATTTATTTTTATTTTATTGAAGGCTCGTCTGGATTTTTCTAGATAAAAGAGAGCAAAGAATGCGAATGCTCGCTGTAAAATCACGTTTAAAGAAAAACGAGCTACAACCGATGGGAACTGACCAGCAACGAGTACAATTAATTTTAACATGCGTTTTTCTAAGTACAATTATCTAGACCCATAAAACTTTAACAGATTGTGGCTCATAATGTCTAACAAAGTTAACTTTTACAAACGAATGCGGAACAATAAAAACCAGGGCGGTGCATTAGGAACGGATAAATGGCAATCATGTATGTTTCATTAAAAAATATAATAAAAATAAATAAATACATTTAACTAAATCTCGATGTTACTATTTTACCTTGAAGTAACCATAAACATGCTCCAGTTTTCCATCAATCCGCTGCTGAATTTTAAAATTAATACTATGTAAGCACGCATTTCACATATGCCACTTAAAGTTGATTTAAATTTTCTCTCCGAACTACCGTGTTACACCAATCAAGACCAAGACCACGTCCGTCGATTGGACAGCCACGACAGCAGACAAGTAAAAGTTAATCAAACAGTGGCATACGTGAAAAAATAAAAACAAAGATATAATGTCGAAGTAAAAATGGTATATATTTGTCATTGTGTCATTAAAATACAAAAAATAAGAGTATTTTGTGAGTAGATAAGCTAAGTGACTCAGAACTCAGGTATAGGAAACTCAACGTGTTAGAGAGAGAAGCTACGGGTGCAATGGGGGTGAATGTGGGAGTTAGACATGATTAGCTAGTAAATTACTCAACATTTCAAAAACATTGGTGTTTCCCGCGTTCAATTTGGACCAATAGCAACGAAGTTAGAGATTAAACGTTCCTTCTGCGCATGATTTTTTTTCCATTATTGGCAATTGTTGGATGTCAAAATGTGGGGAATCTCTGTTAGAAAAAGTTGATATTTGTGTATATTGAGGATATATACAGCCTACTTTGTGGCATCCATTATTTGTGTATATTGAGGATATATACAGCCTACTTTGTGGCATCCTTTCTTTGTGTATATTGAGGATATATACAGCCTACTTTGTGGCATCCTTTCAATGGTTAATGATGTCATAGCGCTCTCTTTCTCTCTCTGACTCGTTGAGATACCGACGTTCTCTCTCTAACACGTTGAATTCCCTATACCTGGGTTAGTAGTCACTTAGCTTGTCTACTTTTCTGGTCTACTAGATCGGTATGGATTTCAAGTTCGATCATATGATTTGAAATCAAAATTCATAATAAAACACAATGAAAATAGCGTTAGTGCATGAGGTGGTCAAAAATCGAAACCGATAAGGACAAACTGTACTGTCAAATGGAGCATGAAAATTAATTTCAACGTTTTTGAGCCGTCACTGAAATAATATAAGAAATTGATTCATTATACCATCTCCCTCAGTGATATTCGTATATGAGACACAAAAGTTTGTAATTAATAAGTCAATTTACGTAATTATCTTATCTCACTAGTCTTCGTATGAATTTCCGGTACGTATGTTGGTTCTTAATTAGTATTTGATTATCAGTATCGTGCTTTCCTTGAATTATTCATCATATACCTATTAAATGTCATTGAGGTGTCTTATCAAAAGTTAGATGTTCATTCTTAAAAGTAAATAAATAAAATGCCTGAAAAAACAGTAACTAAGGAAAGTACTGCGATAACAGAACTTGTAATGCCTCGCGAGTCGCATAATGTACCTACGCATCTCTCTGACACTATTATACTGGGCTTCATAAAAATGGTGGTCAACTCGCCCACATCCCTCTGACACAAATCTCCTGAACTTGTATTTTATAATATGTATTTTATATTTGTCGTGGGAAAGGTTTGTCGTACGGAATAATTGTCGTGGAGAAGAATTGTCATAAGGAAGAACTGTCCAGGAAAAATGGTCCGGGAAGAATTGTCATGGATTCTAAATTTTTTATTTAATTATCGTGATTTAATAATGTTTAAAAACTTGAATTTTGAACATATCTAATTTGATTTTTATTTTAATTATTCTTATTAAAAAAAATTAAAAATGATTTTTTAATGGATTCCTGGATTTATAAAAAAGGGGTAAGACAATCTATCCGGGAAAATTTTTCCCTCCCGTATAATCCTTCCCCACGGCAATCCTTTCCCCACCACAATTTGTTATAAACAATGTTTGACTGTCATAATAATTTTTTTCTAATACTACTAAAAATTAAAAAAACAACCGTATGCAAGAATGTGGCGAAAAAAAAATTATTGTATTTTTTTTGAAAATCCAATAAAAAATAAAGAAAAATTTTTTTCTCAACTTTGTTGCTAATGGTTGTTTTTGTACCTTTTAGTAGTATTAAAAATGAATTATTGTGACACTCAAATATTGTTTATAACAAATTGTGAACTAAATAAACAATGAAATTATTAATGAAAAAAAAAATTTTTAATTGTATTATGAGCCAACTATAATGATTTTTAAAGACAAAATTATTTCTTAACTAAACGATTATAAACAATAAAAACAAATTTTAAGAATAATTTTTTTTTAAAAATTATTGACCCTAAATAATAAAATGGCAAATTTTTTTTTTCAAAAGTATTAAAGTAAACAATTTGTTTAAAAACAATTTATAAACAAATAGCGTTAAAAAATCTTACCCAGAATAATTTAATCCTTATTTCTAATATAAAAACAGCTAAACCAAAGTACATGAGAAAAAAAAATTTTAACAACAATTTTACGATTTTTTTATTTTTGTTAACTTATAAAACTCGTTATAAACAATATAAACAAATTTTAAATAATTTTATAGTGTCATCTTATTGAGTACACTCATAGAAAATACTCAAAGAGGCGAAAAATTTTTTAGGCTGATTATTTAAACAATTATAAAGCTTTCAATGAAGACAGAGGTATGAAAAAAAATAGTTAATTAACAATAGACTAGCTTTTTGAAAAATGTATTTAAATTTTTTTTTTAACGGCACTTTCTTTTTTCAAGTTTCATAATGTTTTCAATTTTTTAAATCAATATTTAGTAATTTAAAAAAAGTATTTTGGATGTGGTATTAGAGCTAGAGATTCGGGATTTAGAATTTTTTTTTTTGGAAATTCCTCTTTAAGGGTCTTTTCTGCAATTCCCGCTATCTTGTATAGTTTTTAAGTTATCATCAAAATCTAAAATGGTTTTTTTCTTTTTTGTTTTTTTGTTAATAACATTTCTCAGAATTGCAATCCGTGTCGAATGAGCGATCGCTCATATTTTTCTTACCCTTCTAACTATTTTTCGCAAAAAACTCACTTCTCAACTAGACTAAACAATTTTTATCGATATTTGACAGTTTATAGCAATTTGAACGTGTCCCTTTAATTTTTTAGCTTTTTTCGGACAGCTACTTTTGATACTTGCTAATAAAATTTAGCTAGATTTTTCTTATTTTTTTTATAAATTTTTAAAAGTTTTAAACAATTCCAGCAATTATAAACGTTTCTTATTTTTTTCTTTATTATTTTAGCAATTTTGACAGATTGTAATAATTTTTAGCACTTTTGAGTGTTTTAGCAATTTTTTGACAGTTTCTTTCCATTAATTTTTAGGCATTTTGAACCTTTTCTCCATTTTTTGATAGTTTTAAACAAATGCAAGCAAATTAACTGCTATAGTGATTTTTTGACAGTTATTAATAAAATGTAGCAAATTTTAAAGTAAAGGTTTATCTTAATTTTTTTAGATATTTTTGACAGTTTTGAACAACTTCAACAAAGATAAATAAAACGTCTCTTATTTTTTTATTATTTTAGCAATTTTTGACAGATTGTAACAATTTTTGATATTTTTTGCAATTTGAACCTTTTCCAAAAGATTTTTAAAATATGTTTAACAATTTATATATTTTTTACAATTTCAATGATTTCATTTTTTTATAGCCTTTGACAGTTTCTAATAAATTTTGCTAATTGCTCTTTATGATTTTAGCAATTTTTGATGGTTTTTAATAATTTTTTGCAATTTAAACGTTTTCTTTTATTTTTTAAAAGTATATTTACCATTTTTTGTAATTTGAACCATTTGTTCATTTTTTATAGCCTTTTTTGTTTCTAATAATTTTTTATTGTTTTAGCAATTTTTGACAGTTTAAAACAATTTTTAGCGATCTTGAACAGTTATACCAATTTCTTTGCAATTTTGAATGTTTTTCATTATTTTTACAATTTGAATGATTTCATTTTTTTATAGCTTTTGACAGTTTCTAATAAATTTTGCTAATTGCTCTTTATGGTTTTAGCAAGTTTTGATCGATTTTAGCAATTTTTGATGGTTTTTAATAATTTTTGCAATTTAAACGTTTTCCTTTATTTTTTAAAAGTATATTTACCATTTTTTGTAATTTGAACCATTTGTTCATTTTTTATAGCCTTTTTTGGTTCCTAATAATTTTTTATTGTTTTAGCAACTTTTAACATTTTAAAAATTTTTTTGTTAATTTTGACAGGTTTTCTTTATTTTTTTAAAGCTTTTTTTGACAGTTTTAAAGAAATGTTGAAAGGTTTTCTTTACTTTTTAGTAATTTATGACAGTTTGTTTCAATTTGATTTTAATCTAACTTTTAAGCAAGTTACTTTTTACAGTTTTTTTGAATTTTGAAACAAATTTAAACGTTTTTTATTATTTTGTTTGACGATTTTGGACATTTTTTTCAGTTTAAAACAATTGTCTTAATTTTTATTTTTTTAACGATTTTTAACAATTTTTACTTAATTTTGTTAGCAATTTCGTCTTTTTTTTGAAAATCTCTAAAACAAGTTTTTTTCTTTTTGAAAATATATACATTTTTAGCAATTTTTGACAGTTTAAAACAATTTTAGCGATCTTGAACAATTATACCAATTTATTTGCAATTTTGAATGTTTTTCATTATTTTTACAATTTGAGTGTTTTTTTTTACAAAATTTGAACGTTTATTTTAATTGTTTTATGAGTTTTGATATTTTTTTAGCATTTTTGTAACAAATTATAGAAACAAATTTTTCAATATTGTTTTTAATAATTTTAATCAAATTTTAATAACGTGTAAACTTTTTATCTTGTCTAAAATTTATTTATTCCCTATTTCCGACACCGCTACTGAAAACTGGTTCGCAGTAGCACAAAAGTTGACTTGTTAATGTTTTTAAATTATCTCGCATCTTTTCTTGTAATAAAAGTGGAGTGGTTAATAATTAACTAACAGACGAAACGTAGCGATTGCCGATTGTTTATTTACGTGCGTTTTATTTTATTTTATTGGTCGGATTAGACGCGTACGGTGGATGCCAAGTGTCGTTTGTTATCTTTTGCACTTAGTACGATAACTTGATCATGATAACTTAATGTTAAATTAACTAATAGTTGTCACATTTTACATACAAATTATATTTAATTAGTTAGTACTTAGCAATATCGGTTAATTTTTGTATTAGTAAAAATATTTTAGATAAAACACTGTAAACATTTATATTTAAATAACGGTGAAATAAGCTTATCTATAAAAAATAATAAAAAGAAACTGACAAAAATGCTAAAAAAATGAAAAAATGTCAAAAATCTTATAATTAAGATTAACGTTCAAATTTTGTAAAAAAAACTCAAATTGTAAAAAAAAAAATAATGAAAAACGTTCAAAATTGCCAAGAAATTACGATAATTATTCGAGATCGCTAAAATTGTTTTAAACTGTCAAAAATGGCTAAAACTGTATATAAATTTAGAAAGGAAAAATTAAAAAAATTTCAAACATGTTTTAGTGATTTTCAAAAAAAAAAAGATGAAATTGCTAACACAATTAAGAAAAAATTGCAATATTTGTTAAAAACCGATAAAAAAAAGACGTTAAAACATAAAAATTAATACAATTGTTTTAAACTGAAAAAAATGTCCAAAATCGTTAAACAATAAAGAAAAACGTTCAAATTTGTTTCAAAATACAAAAAACTGTAAAAAGCAATTTGCTTAAAAGTTATATTAAAATCAAATTGAAATGAACTGTCACAAATTATTAAAAAGTAAAGAAAAACTTTCAATATTTCTTTAAAACTGCCAAAAAAGGCTTTAAAAAAAAATAAAACCTGTCAAAATTATTAAAATTGTTTTAAACTGTCAAAAATTGCTAAAACAATAAAAACTTATTAGAAACCAAAAAAGGCTACAAAAAATTATTAAATACCATCGAAAATTTGTTAAAAATTGTTAAAATCTATCAAAAATTGCTAAATTATTAAAAAATATCAAAAATTGTTCAAAAAACTGTTAGAATCTGTCAAAAATGCTAAAATAATAAAAAAATAAGAAATGTTTATATTTGCTGAAGTTGTTTAAAACTGTCAAAAATATCTAAAAAAATTAACAATAACTTTTAAAATTTGCTAAATTCTATTAGCAACTTTCAAAAAATCACTAAAATAGTTAATTTGCTAAAATTTGTCAGAAATTGTAAAAAAATGAAGACAACGTTCAAAATGCCAAAAATAAATAAAAGATATCCAAAAATTGCTAAAAAATTGAAGGCAATCGTTCAAAAGTGCTAAAATTATTACAATCTGTCAAAAATTGCTAAAATAATAAAGAAAAAATAAGAAACGTTAACAGTTGCTGAAATTATATAAAATTTTCAAAAATGTCTAAAAAATTAAGAAAAACCTTTAAATTTTGCTAAATTCTGTTAGCAACTGTCAAAAAGTCAATAAAATAGTTGATTTGCTAAAATTTACCAGAAATTATAAAAAAAATAAAAAGACAACGTTCAAAATGCAAAAACTAAATAGAAAATGTCCAAAAATTGCTAAAAAAATTGAAGGATCATTCAAAAGTGCTAAAAATCATTATAATCTATCAAAAATTGCTAAAATAATAAAGAAAAAAATAAGAAACGTTTATAGTTGCTGAAATTGTTCAAAATTTTAAAAAATATTTAAAAAAATTAAGAAAAACCTTTATGCTAAATTCTGTTAGCAACTGTCAAAAAAAATCACTAATATAGTTAATTTGCTAAAATTTCTCAGAAATTGTAAAACAAATGAAGATAATGTTTAAAATGCCAAAAAGAAATAGAAAATGTCCAAAAATTGCTAAAAAATTGAAGGATCGTTCAAAAGTGCTAAACATTTTTACAATCTGTCAAAAATTGCTAAAATAATAAAGGAAAAATATGAAAGATTTATTATTGCTGAAATTGTTCAAAACTTTTAAAAATATTTGAAAAAAATTAAGAAAAAACTTTAAATTTTGCTAAATTCTGTTAGCTACTGTCAAAAAATCACTAATATAGTTAATTTGCTAAAATTTTTCAGAAATTGTTAAAAAATGAAAACAACGTTCAAAATGCCAAAAATAAATAGAAAATGTTCAAAAATTGCTAAAAAATTGAAGGGAATTGTTCAAAAGTGCTAAAAATTATTACAATCTACCAAAACGTTAATAGTTGCTGAAATTATTTAAAACTTTCAAAAATGTCTAAAAAAATTAAGAAAAACTTAAATTTTGCTAAACTCTGTTAGCAACTATCAAAAAATCACTTAAATAGTTAATTTGCTACAATTTGTCAAAAATTGTAAAAAAATGATGTCAACGTTCAAATGCCAAAAATAAATTAAAAATGTCCAAAAATTGCTAAAAAAATGAAGCGAATCATTCAATATAATAAAAATAAATAGAAAATGTCCAAAAATTGCTATAAAATTGAAGGGAATCGTTCAAAAGTGCTAAAAATTATTACAATCTGCCAAAAATTGTTAGAATAATAAAGAAAATAATAAGAAACGTTAATAGTTGTTGAAATTATTCAAAACTTTCAAAAATATCTAAAAAAAATTAAGAAAAAACTAAATTTTACTAAATTATGTTAGCAACTGTCAAAAAATAGTTAATTTGCCAATAATTTTCAAAAATTGTAAAAAAAAATGAAGACAACGTTCAAACTGCCAAAAATAAATAGAAAATGTCCAAAAATTGCTAAAAAATTGAACGGAATCAAAAGTGCTAAATATTATTACAATCTGTCAAAAATTGCTAAAATCATAGAGAAAGAAAAAATAAGAAATGTTAATATATTAACAACTATAGTTGCTGAAATTATTTAAATATTTCAAAAATGTCCAAAAAAATTAAGAAAAACCTTTAAATTTTGCTAAATTCTCTTCAAAAATGAAGAAAACTTTCAAAACGCCTAAAAATAATTCTGAAAAATGTCCAAAAATTGCCAAGACATTGAAGGGAAACGTTTAAAAGTGCTAAAAATTACAATCTGTCAAAAATTGCTAAAATAATAAAGAAAAAATAATAAACGTTTATAGTTGCTGAAACTGTTCAAACATTCATAATAGCAACAATGTAAAAATACTGAATATTCAAAAAAGGTTAAGTCAAAGTCCTATTGGATTTAAAAAAAATAAGATAAACGTTCAAAATTGCTGAAATTCTTTGAAACTATCAAAAGCATAAAATAAATTTGAAATTGTTAAAAAATGCTGAAGAACTCTTTTTAATTTAACAACAAAAGAATGATTAGATATTTTTGGGTTTATATTTGCGATGGCGGACATTTTTGTGTAGAAGGTAGGCAAGGACGCGCTTAGTAGGTACTTTTCGGCGCTGTCGTACGAAATACTGATAAGGGCCTTTACTCTATATGTATTGAGTCAAAATTACCACCCAATCCCTCACGGTTCAGCGTTGATATTTAAACTCTTGTGTATGTATTTTTTGAGGTCAACAGTATACCTACATACAAAAAAATATTATTTTTCAAAATGAAACAACAGTAACAAAACAAAAAACAGGTTAAGGTTATAAAACATTATTCCAAATTAATAAAAACCAAAAGGTCAAATAAAATGTACTTAGATTTCCCGTGTTTTAAACAGATATACATGATGGAAATGTAGGATAGAAATTGGACTTTTCTAGATTTACTTTTGGCAAATTCATTAATAGGATTTCCAATATCCAGCTGCTTTAAAAAGTCAGACTCTATAGAAATGATAATAAGATTTTCTAACCGTTTCTGGCCCAAATTCACAATTCTCGACCCAGTGAATTGCCCTTTTACATTTACAAGCCTGCCAAATTTCATATTCCATATTCATTCATTTTAAATAAAATAATTTTTGCACCTCAGGAACTAAAACAAGCATTTTACTCCCTCATTTTATGGACTAAAATGCTACTTTTACTCCCTTGGGAATAAAATATTTTTAGTCCCCGTCCGAGGGATTATAAAATTTTTAGTCCCTCGAATAACAAAACCAACAGACCCAGATTAAAATACCCGACAGGTTAGCTTTTTTAATCTTTTTTTTGTCAATAAATTTTCATAATCATTAAGTAATCGATTAAGTTATCGTTATGAAAAAATATTTATTTTCACATAATTACCGATGAATTTCAAAGTTTTTGTCCCTGAGGTGCAAAAAATAGAGTATGTACTATGTGACTAACGTGCTACTTTTAATCCCCAAAAAAGTAGCACTTTAGGCCCTTGGTACATAATATACTGTTCTCTTCTTCTATCTTGTAGGCCCATTTGCTTAGCAGATGTTTTAAAAGTTTATGGAATTGTAGGTAGGTAAATAAAACTAATAGAACTTTTCTATTTTTTTAGTTTCATAATATCGTTCTTAATTTTTACATAATAAAATTGGTAGATAATTTTTTGGTTTTATATAAATGCGCCTTTAAGGCATTGGCTCCGTCGTGCACCACACGACCTTGCCCATATGGATGACGCGTCCCTGAAGGTAGGTTTTAAAAGTCCATTTTTCCCTCTATAAATTTCGAATATATAATAGAAAATTGAATATCTTCTTTTACAGACTTACAAAAGTTAACAATAAAGAACGATGGAGTGGTAGTGACAGGTTTCTCTTAATGAGATTTTGTAGGGTTTGTATTGGTCTTTGAAGAATACTCCACTGCAAATATATGTGTTTTGCCCATTAGGAACTACTCAGAAAAAGGGTTTTGGTCTGGTACGATTTAGACCTTCAGAAATCCTCGATTATATTTAGAAACTTTACAAGGTAAGAAACTTCAGTACTCAAATTTCTCCGTCAAAGAAACTGTTGAGCGCTTTCGGCATACAATGCCATCTTCAGAACAAAAGTTTTAACCCACTTGAACAAAGAAAAAATGAATTTTAATGAAATTACATGTTAATAAAAAAGTAAAAAAATTAAAAAAATATTATCATGAGAGAAACTCATCATGATCGAGTTTATTTTTTAAGAAAAATTTACTGAAGAATGATGGCGCCATTTGGCATAAAAGGTATAGGAAAAACCGGACAATCGGAAATCTTAATAAATGTATTAATTATAAATTAACAATACATAAATAGCCTTTATCGAGCTTATAAGAACTCCATCCAACGAATACCCACCCCCCGGGACATTTACCAACGGATATGTACAATTTTGCTCTTTTAATGGATATCTGTGATATCATCTTTTATTATTGTTGTTTGGATATCAGTGATATCACCTTTTGTATGGACAATCCTACTAGATTGCGACCGGATCAATATCAGCGATGCAGCCCTTTTGTTCAGACTGAATAGTCGTTTGATGATAATTTAGAAAAAGATAATGCGATTGACACAGTACGCCTATGCGTAATACTGACAATATATTTTAGAAAAATATATGATAAAAGATGTTCCTTAGGATGGTATAATTAACTGATAAATGATACCCTCCCCCGCGAACCCACAAAAGATAGAAATCTTATAAGCTGGTTCAGTTGATACATATTTATACTATATAGGGACTATAAGAAGTTGGCGAATGAAAATGTGAAATACTTATTCTGATTTATTTTTACGAAGACCAAATAAATCCCAACGAAGTGAAGAATTGTCGTTTACGATGAGAGATGTGACAGATGGGTAGACGCCGAAATATTTGGCGTCGGGACGAAAAGCGTAGCGTCTTGGAATGGCGTCGAATATTGTAACTTCTCCTAATGACGTTCGTAGTTTAATTTGTGAAAATGGACTGAGTTTTGAAGAAATAAAACCCAACTGTTTGTCGATAAACTATAGGCGTCGGCGTCTCGACGCTAGATGGATACAGGCGAGAAAAGAATTATTTTCTAATATTTTAATACTTTTGTAATTTAATATTTTTTCAAATGGTTCAATTGTGTATTATAGTTTTGTAGAAACAGGTACTGATAGATGAATGTCTCTTGGGAAAAACAACTTGACTTTGTTTTGGTTATTTCTCTAAAATTGCTATAAACAGACTTAATAAGACGTGACAAAATACCATCAGAAATTGCTAAGAAAAATAAAAATAATATACCGGGAGTTGGTTCGTTACATTAGATTCTAAACTATCTACGAATAAAGTTGAAAGCCAGTCTACTTCACTAGCTAGTAAACTAGCCGTGTATCATCATAGTAGCTCGGTGGTTCCTAGTTTCAGTGTCTACTAATTACTTGGTCTCTGAGTGAGTGGAAAATTTTGAGGGTCATCATCAGTATCGCACTAGTTACTCATTCGCTTCTAAATTTTCCTACTAGCAGCTGGTAAACTAACATGTAAAGTAATTGCTAGACACTGAAACTAGGAACCACCGAGGAACTATGATGTAATCGAGGCTTTAATATTTATCTCGGTTTAATAGCAGTTTGTAATTTTTTATGGAATAAATCTAAGAGGTTCACTATATTTAAAAAGAATTTTATATCATTCGATTAAGACGATGCTTTCTCATCATAAATGCGCAACAGTAAGGCACTCCTTCTAGCGACTCCTCCGCAAGTGACATTCTGTAAATAGACCATAGACCTTATAGACAAAAAGTTGATCATTCAACATTCAAATTTATTTATAGCCATTGTGATTCGAACAACGGATAATGGATATAGGTTTTTGCAGACTTGATGGTGGGTGCACCCACTTACATTTTGAATATAGAAATTTTTTTAAAGGAAAGAGAATCCGTATTGTTCATTGATAAATTTTTCAATACTGTATGTAAAATTAATTGACTGGTTTGTTTTTTATTATTTTGATTATGCGTCTAATACATAACAAATTATATTTATTTGCAATGTAAATTAGTTCACTTACACAGCTGTACAAAATCAATTTTTCAAAGTGATGACGTAAACGCAGTGAAAAAAGAAACTAATTATATACTATATTGGCATTAATTATTATGCTAAAGTAGACAATGACAATAATTTAAATAGATAAAACAGGAATAAAAAAGTGAGAAAATTGCATAGTAAAAAATAATTAAATACTATGTAGGTGGCTACTACATTTTATTTAAATTAAGTGCAATTATATTGTTTGTACCCAGCGAGCCATAATAAATGCTATTTTAGTTAATTTAATTCATGTGCTTTTTTAACTGAAAATTTCATACCAAAAAAATGAGTAAAGGAGCATGAAATTCCACTGGACATTTTTTTAACGTTTATAGTAAAATGACATTTACATTTTCATCAAAAACCGTCATTTGTCTTAGTATTTCTTTAATATTTCTGTGTGAAATTTTCTTATAGAATCCCCCACGTGCAGGAATGCGGGAAATTTGTCTCGTACATGAATTTTTAAAGAAAATTCATGTACTCAAAAAATTCCGACAATAATTCATGGTTTTCTACCATTTGTCAAACTTGTTATTCGCATCTCAATTGAACAAATATTAATTATGAATCCATAAATATATGGAATTGTTACTAGGCGTTCAACGTGTTAACATCAATCTAAAGCAGTGAAGGACTAAATTCCTTTGTTAGTTAATCAAATAAATATAAATATTAAAGATGAATAAAACAACTCCAATTCATACCACAATAAAACTCTTCAATAAAAAGACATAAAGAGCGACATGTTTTGGTCTATAAGACCATCATCAGGCCGATTAAAATTGGATACAAACAAAAGAATTTAAATTTAGGCATGAAAAAGTTAAACTAATAACATTAAAAATTTATATAAAAAACAACGAAAACTTAAAATTCTTCCTGTTTAGAAATTTAGGAAATATTTTTTATGAAGAATACAGTTAAAAATAAAGCAAAATTGCGAAAAATTATTTTGCTAAATATTCGTGTTTGTTATTATTTTTTTAAAATTTATGACATAGTCGGGAATATTTGTATTTTTTAACTTTTAATTTGGCAATATTAAAACAAATTATAAATAAAGTGTTACATACATATCTGTCTTCAGCACTTATAAACTGACTATTGTTCACAAAAAATGCAGTTATCTTATTTTCGTTTATAATGGGTAAAACATTTGAATCAGCTCTTATAAATCCAGCTGACAAACTCATCTTAATAATAAAATAAGTATGGAAAAAAATATAAATCCGCAATTAATGTACGTCACTCAGTCAGTGTAAATAGTGTCAAAGTCACTTAAAGATGTGCGTTCTCTTCTATATTCCGTCTGCCGGTTTGTTCGTTGGCCTTTCTCTGTCTAACAAACAGAACTTATACTCAAGCTGATTGGTCTATTCCCGGTGACGTATACAGATAAAATAATTTCATAATGTTTTGCTTTTTTACCAACTTGTAGTACAGTACAACTCGTATAGTGACTAACTATTGCAATATATGTCCAAAACCGCATTTCTCACATCATGGCGAATTAATTAAATAACTCCGTTTATTGTGGTATAACTTGGAGTTGTTTTAATCATCATTGAATATTATGCCACATTTAAGTATGAATAATATTTTGTTTTTATAAATATTAAAATAAAACATTATTGAATTGGACGGTATATAAGGGCTATTTTCTTACCCATTTATTTCGATTTATTAATTCTTAGAAACTCTCGCCTGGCCGAGAGAAACTCAAACATGCCTGAAAACAGGTCTTTGCCCAACGAAACAAGAGAATTAACTGAGTATTCAGGTATTTCTGTAACGTAGCCAAACTGGCCATTTAGTAAAGAAGGTTTTAATTTATAAATTCTTGAAAAATATTGATATTGACAAAAAATGAATAAATCTCTGCATTTTTCCGTGACAGGCGATGAGTCCTCAGAACCGCGGAAAGAGAATTTTTTTTGCGAAACTTGTATGATTGGTCCAAATACATTTGTAATTCAGTTGGCGCCATTTTCCTACGATTAATTTAACTTCCTGTGATTCCCCAAAAAGTTGAGAACTTTTGGCGGATTTTTTATATATCTCTCTCTCTCGTTCGATAACGCGTTCTTTGTTTAATGGATCTGAAAATTAAGTTAGGTTACCTTAAGTTGTGTTTGATTGGTTTGATACATATTTCACACCTATTAAGGCGTTAAAAAATGGAATTCCAAGAGTATCATCACTATCAGGTAGGGAATAACTATCAACAATTGCAACTTAGATTTTAGCCCCTTACACCTTTACCTATATTTTTATCTAAGGGCTATACAGGGTGGCAAAAATTTTATTGCAATGTATTGTAATCTCGGAAACCGTAAGAGATACGAAGTCGGTTAAATGGGACAAAAGTTTCTCAATCTGAAGGATAATCGACTGGTGCTTTGTATCCACAGATATCAGGGACGGTTTTCATAATAATTAATAAAAACCAAAATTGCACATTTTCTATTTAATACTCCAGTGGTTTTATTTTGAACAACAGAAAAAATGCATAAATCTTTTTTGTTTGAAAACGTCTGATAATATATTTTGAATCTGACGTTTAATTTTCGCCCAGCCACCCTCAATTTTTTTTCTCAAATTTTTTAATAGTATCCTAAAAACAAAGAATAACTATCGAGATTTTGTGATCTCTATTAACAGTAGATAAATAAAATAATTTTTGTGGACATATGAGACCACATTTACGAATTATGGACTATTTAGCAATAAAAACAAATATTTCTATGCAAGAAAAAATCCCCATCTTGAACATTGACCACCAAGAACTCGAGAGTTTAATCCGATGGATTTTTACTTGTGGGGCAAATTTAAAATACAGGAGTTCCATAAATGTTGATGGGTTCGAAGAGTTAAAACTTAGCAACAGCCCAAATGACCAATAGAAATGAGTTATTCATAACTCATTTTGAACAGTTAATGTGAATTAATAAATTTATTATGGAATAAAATAATTTGTTTCCTTTACATTCTTTTGTATTATTGACAGATAATGTACAGGACCGTATTTAAAAGCTTTTATACTAAATAGTTAAAAATTCATTTAAATAATTATAATGAACTAGGTGTAATACACGGATAAATTCAGGAAATAAAATGCTATACAAAAATCACATAAAAAGTGCAGGTCCATATTTGAGAAAAAAAAGTTGAGTGTAACTGGGCGGAAACTAAACGTCAGATTTAAAATTTAATAGTATCAAACATTGAGTAATACATTTTCAAACAAAAAAGTTTTATACACTTTTTTTCTATTGTTCCATATAAAAGCACTAGAGCATTAAATAGAAAATGTGCAATTTTGGTTTTTATCAATTATTATTAAAACCGTCTCTGATATCTGTGGATACAAAGCACCACAAATTTTCGCCACCCTGTATAAAGTTCCCATCATAAAAGAAAGATAAACCTATATTATATTTTTAGCATACAATGTGCGATGTATGTGGATTACTGGACAACTCCTAAAATTAAAAGTCACTAAAAATTCTTGCGGTATTTTGGTCACGTGGTAAATTCCGCCTTTGGCTTTCCGCGGTTCTGAGGACCCGCCTTAAAACCCTCTTGACCAAGCGCCAGTCGGCAAGTTAAGTCATGCGATTTTCGGCGAGGCGTCAATGTTTATGACAGAAAACTTGCCAAAAACTACAAAGCCGTTTGTATCGCCAATTTATAACACATGTTTTCCTAACTAAACAGATTCTTGTTCAATTGTATTTGCTAACCATAAAAATGGTCACATTTATACAATATATTTTACTGGGTGTTTTCCACTCTGTTAGAATAAATATGAGGTCTTACACGCTCCTGCCTTTTCTAAAGACATGTTGGGGTTCTTCCAGGTTCTTCTTGTGAATACTGTACCAGTATGCTTTTATTGTAATAGCACTATAATTATTATTATTTTTTACTACCAGAGCTAATCTGGACTGGACCTACAGCTTAACGTGGGTTTCGAACCACAATTCTCGATCTTCCTAAACCCTAGACTACTCCGTACTCATTCAGTTGATCTACCGACTAGCAAGTGTATTCCTGTGCCACCAACCCCTATCAGTTCCACTAGATATCCGCTCTCATCCGGTCTCGTTACTAGCGTGAATAGAACTGCGTATGGCACAAATACTTTTTTGCACTTGTCCAGAAGTTTTATCCTACTTTTTTCCACTTGAGTTTCGAACCCACCGCCCGCATATTGGACCAAGTTATAAGGCCGGTGACAGACTGGAGAAATAAGTTTCATGAAACTTGTGACT
This sequence comes from Neocrepidodera transversa, assembly GCA_963243735.1. NCBI lineage: Eukaryota > Metazoa > Arthropoda > Insecta > Coleoptera > Chrysomelidae > Neocrepidodera > Neocrepidodera transversa. The sequence goes on along the minus strand of OY725349.1, from coordinate 7,630,095 downwards.
GAAGTAAATTACGTGAAACTTTGTTTCATGTCAACGCACACTATTAAAACTTTCTTTAACTTACTAGTTTTGTTTTCTGTTGTCAGATCAAGACTAGGGCTTCACGGAGAACGATACTTTTCTCGTCTCGTAAAACCGAGACGAGAGCGCGACGAGACCTTTTTGAAACCGAGACCACATACGGCGAGACCCGAGAGTGTCGTTTTTGGTCTCGTTCATATTTCTTCACAATTTATTTCTGAATTTCTAACAAAATAAACTAACAAACAGTATAAGCATTTAAATTTTTTTATAATAAAAAAAGGTTGCATAGGTTACGATATATTTACGAAATCTAAAATCTGGAAACCAACTGTGAAATATTTTATAATTTTGGACTTCAGTTGCTAGTAATGTTAACCCTAATAAAAGGCCGAGGTTAAATGAAAGTGATGATACATTAAGTGAAATTGAAGCAGTTAATAAATTGTGTTTAATATAAAAAATACTTCGGTCGCATCACAAGACGAGACAAACGATTACGAGACGAGACCGAGACTGAAACGAGACTTATATTTTTCTCAACGAGACGAAATTCTCGCCTTATCTCGTCTCGTGGAAAACCCTAATGAATACGTAATTTTGTTATGGTGGGTACAGCACCAAAAGGAATTGAAAGCAAAGAAAAAAGGCGATTTTGGATGCATCCTGCTAATATCAATAACTTGCAGTACAGTGCTAGTATTTTTGGTAGAGAACTGCGGCAACATCCAGAGAAATTTAAAGCATTTTACAGGATGAGCATGTAAAACTTTTACCACTTATTGGAATTGATGAAACTTTTATCGCGAAACACATCATGTTCTGTTTTACGAAATTTGGTACTGTTCTTCACTTTCAGAAACGCCAGTGTATTCGGTCTCATATAAATGTGTGGGTTGTGTGATAATGAAACAAATTTCCTTGTTTCCTGTAACGATTTTCGTGAAACTTGTTTCTCCAGTCTGTTACCGGCCTAAAGGCTGATGCCTTAACCAACTTGGTCACCGTGTCATATTATTCCCATATTTTAGTTTCACACAATTTCTTGCTTCACTATTTTTCCCATATATTCCTGTTCTAATATAGTCTTTTCCTGGACCTTTACTTCATTTTAGATTTTTTTTTGACTTGACTGATACTCAAAACAGAACTTTATTTATGAACGAAACGTTTTATAAATTTTAAACCACAGTGCTACCTAAAAGTCAATAAATCACATACCAGCTACCAGCATGTCGTATTGCTTATTCAATATTCATCTCAATCGACTCATTATATCTTTATTTAGATCGTTAACTTCTTTGTCTAAGCACATAGGCGGCGATATATTAATTTTTAATATCGTAAATGAAAAATATTTAGAGAATTATCCAAGGAAAATTGTATTTTAAGTATTTTTTTAGTCATTGTTAAGTAATCCTATCTTTTCGTCCAATTTTTTCTGCGTAAAACGAAGTAGAGTAACAAAAAACATAATTATTCATTATTTGGACGAAATATCGCCTAATAAAGCAACTAAAAATATCTATTATGGGAGTATCCGTCAAAAAATCATATCAGGCAAGATATTTTAGCCTCTTAAGAATGGATGCACTTTCGCATGCGTTTTTTTGTCAGGAAATATGATAAAGTTTTATTGCTATAATAATCGATATATCTAACTTTGTTATATTAAAGTGATATACTATTATTAATAATTATATATCTATTATTTCTTTATATATAGTTACTCGTTACCGCCGTCTATGTTCGTACTGTTAAACTCTTATGGACTACTTGATGTTTCACCGACTAACTTTTTGCTGAAAAATCTAGAAAAAGATATGCATTTGAATTATTCATGTATATAATGGCCGTTATATCAAAGTCGGTTCTTTTTTTAGTAAAAAGTACTTACGATTGACATATAAGGATGACGAGGTTAAGAGGTCGTTATTAAATACTTCTTGCATTTTATCTTGAAATCCTACAAAATATGTGATGTTGTAAATATACCACTTTTCGCTATATGTATATAATATTTTAATTTTAAGTTAATACAACACTAATAAACTGTGAAAGGAGAAAAATTGTTCACGTTAATATTAATGGGTGCCAAAGAAAGAAAAAAGAAGAGTAGAAATTGTCCTAGTTGTTAACCTCAATCCCATTTCTATTCTTCTTTTTCTTTTTTTGACTTATTGGCATATAGGAAAAATTCCTCTGAGTAAATATATATAGAGAGAGCATTCTATCCTTTTTTATTAAGCCAACATCTAGTTTACTTTTGTTGACATCGTCCTCTATAAATTTCATAAGCGTATTTTCTAGCAGGTGTTGGTAATATTGGTGTTGTTTATTGATAAATAGTTCATATTATTGTATATTACATTTATATTTAAATTATAGTTTAATACATTGATATTTAATATCAGTAAGTTATAGAAGAGCTACCTTGACTACTAAATAGAAATATGTATTATATAAGAAACCGATGAATCAACACACTGCATATCTGGTTCTCGAATAAAATATTTCAGATTTAGTTTTAGTTTAGCCATCGAATTATATTATTTTTGGGAATAGAATAAAAATTGTTTGATAGTGATAAGTTTTATTTTTCCAATTGTAACACAGGGTAATTTAAAAGCATACATTAAACAGTTTACTGTTTGTGACGCGATTCGTGTTATTTTTGAAGTGTTATAAGTCGTACTGAATATTTTTGTAAACATTTTGAACTATTTTAAGTGATTTTCTTGAGAGGTTGTTAAACCATGGAAAAGTAATGTGAAAAATGTGGTGCTTTTTCCAATCCATTAGATAATCTTACGCTTCACAAGTAAGATACAGAAAATACAACTTTATCAAAATTATATTACTAGTCACGACATATTTAATTCTAATGTGATAGATATATTAATACCATGTAAAATACCCAATTTTAATTTTCTTATTGTTGCTAAAATAAGTTATAATTCTTCGCGTCGCCACTGTCTAATACCGTTTGTTTACATCACGTCAATTTTTATTGTTGATTTCGTCCTCTGCACGAGATCTTTCTCCGAGTCTTACGTCCCTCGTCAACAAACTTTGCCGAGAGAGGGCTAGATGTTAGCTTAAATTTTTTAAATTCCTTTATCTGAGGAAAAATCTTGTACTGCTAGATGGCACTGTAAATGACAAAATGTCGGATTGAGGTGTGAACAACAAATTTTCCGTCCAAGGATGTTATATATATAACATCCTTGATTCCGTCATTTGATCTCTTGTAAACCGTAAAAAAATAGTCAGAAAGCTAAGAAACATAAACGAAAAAGAGTTTTCTCAAAAATTTTTGTTGATTTGAAATGGTTTACAATTGGATCAAAGGTTTGTATTTGGAGTTTTAGTGTTATTGTCGCTGAATCGCTGATAGATTGTATTACAGATTTATAATCTCCATTGGATTCCATTACCAGCTTCGGTCACTTCTCTCTTTTTTTATTAATTTTTGAATATTGATAATTGAACACTGGAAGGTTCTGGCTGTTAAGGATCCGTTTATTAAACGCTTTCTCTGTATTGTTGAAATCACATTATTAATAATCATAAATAAATTAGTATGAATAGAAATCTTATGGAAACTATGAAACTTAACATAAATAAATCCATCATTTATAAAGTGTTTGAGAGATAGGTTTTCCTATTTTCACTTGTATTTCTTAACTGTCTTGGGATCCAAAGGAAATTTAAGAGTTCACTTTTCACCCATATAAACAAACGCAAATGGTTTATTGTTCACACCTCGAGTGGTTCCAACGATCAAAGATAGATGTCACCCACTCTGAGATTTTTCCCTTTTGACATTGACATTTTTTCTCATTTCACAGTGGATTTGACCGTTACGGTTAGTCATCTATTTTTGCACAACTTCATTCTTAATGCTCTATATTTCAGCTTCCCAATTTTTTTATTATATTACCTATCTTAAATTTAAATTTTAGTCTACCTTTCAGGTTATTCTTATGTTTGTTACTGGTATGTGAGCCATAACCTCATTGCCCTATGTCATTAGTACACCATTTAGTAATCATTTAGTTAATTTCTATAATGATAATCATTACTTGTGCCGGTTCCTTTGCCCTTCACCGGATGATGTTTTGCTGCACAATCCGTAGGGTCACGAATTCAGTTCTGCGATACTATATTTTCTATGATCGGGGTCACCCTTGGTGGTTATTCACTACCAAACATGCGGATGCGGTTGCTACTTTGACCGCTCCTCCTCAGAAATCGATTATTAGAGCGCTATCAGAACTGGAGCTTCTATATTAAATACTTTTTACAATTTTGAGTACCATAACTAAACTAAGTTTTAACCATTTTCGTAGTCAATTGTAATAATTTAACGTAAATTTTTCCTATATCAATTTTTATTCTTACTGAGATGTATTGTAGCGTAGGCCTTGTTTAGGGACCTTGTCTAGCAGGTGAAATCTGTTGAATTAATACGTACCACAATGTATTCTACTATAATTTAATTTTTTAGTTCTAAGTTGGTACACTTGTCAAGTGTCACTTGTCGTTTTTAGTTTTGACAATAAAAGTTGTTGTTAAGGCTTCCTGTTTTGTGTAACTTTAATAAAGGAAATAAAACGTGTTTCTGATTTCTAAGTGTTTGAATGAACCATTGAATTGTCCGGCAGGATTGTACAAAATCCACTAACACCTTTAGAGTCTTTTCCTAACTCTCCGGTGTTCTGATTACTATAGGAAGCTGGTTCGTAGGTTATTCTCTTAGATTTTGTTGCGAAAAATAATATTTAATGGAGAAAATATTGATTGGATATTAAATTTAGCAATGCAGGAAAATAACTAGTAGTGGACACGAATTAATCGTTAAGAGGAAAAATATAGAATGTTTTTAAGGTTTGAAAAAGGGATTAACGCTGTGGTAAATACATATTTTTCCTGGCCTTTACAGGGTAATGGAAGCAACAAACCTACCAAGACAGGAACGGACTTATTTGTTGAAGTACTTTCAACATATTTCCGCCCGCAGAAATTTTTAACTTCAATAGAAGTAAAAAGGTAATAATTTACACAAGGAGTGGTAAAAAAAGGAAAGGAAACAAAAAACAATATCTAATCTACAACCTAATCAATATGACTAGATAAGAGATAATGAAACACAAAGTTAGAGAATATGGATAACTTTTTGAACTTAATTACCAGATAAAATTGGGAAATTACATAATATTTTGATGGAAGAAGTAAATGTTTTTGCTCTTCCGAATTATTCGCATTTTGCAAACGTCTACCGACGCAAAGAAAGTCTCAGTTATTAAGAGTTACAATCTTTTTAGTAAAAATGGCTCATTCAGCCTTAAGCTCCGATATTTCTTTGGAAAAGGATTGGGATTGAATTACTCGAAGGACCAGATATAGAGCAGAATGTATTTCGTTGACAGCCAAGAGACCAGTAAAAGTTTTGTAACCACAGTATGCAGTAATCCATTAGATTGGAAGTATTTTGCAAGTAATTGCCACAATAAGTATTATTTTATGAGCTCTGGAACCAATATTTCTCGGGATAAAAGGTCTGCAGGATTTTTGGAGGAACTGATGTGATGTGCCGCCATCGCCAATTAGAGGAAAGAATTTGAATATGCGAAACTCTCTTGACTACGAACGTGGACCAGCGTGAAGGATGAGACTCTAATCAATGGAGAGCTATTTATAGAATTTAAATTAATTTTAATTTTATTTCGAAAAACGTCAAGTATTTTTTGAGTAAGTTTACCTAAAGGTGCATCCAGAGTGGTACAACAAACAGCACAAAACATTCGCGAAAATTTTGCAACAAGCATTCGGTGAACGTGGATAACGTCTAAACTGCAGCAACAATTATTTGTTTCTCAGTGTTCGTTGATGTTTTCAATTTTTGTTCGTCAGACTCGCTTTGTAATTCTATTAATTAAATAACACTCTCACGGTCAATCCTTGTATTCATATTAAAAATTGGTCAATTCAAAATTCAATATATTTTGACAATTAATTCAATATATTTCTACAAAATAAACTGCATACCGCGCCTGTAATTCAATTTCCACACTTCCAAACTAACGCGCACAAACAAGCAAATTTCCTTTGATGTACCGACATCGCATGGAAAACATTTTGAGCTGAGCAAAACAGCGCGCGAACGAATAGTCGTGAGCACGCTCCCGTCCAAACCGAGATGTTTTGCAACGTACGCGAACGTTTTGCGCTGTTTGTTGCACCGGTCTGGATGCACTTTAAGAGTAATTGTCTTTAGAAGAGCAACACGAGACTTGGAAGTGACTAATATACATGTTACTCTATTATCAGAGTAAGTTGTTCTAAAATATATCTAAGCAGCATAAAGGCCGATTCTCACTTAATCTTCGACTAGCTTTACTCTGGCACAATTTAGCAGAATTTAAAAGATCAAACAGATACTTTTTCAAAAGATTATTATATCAAATTATTAAAAAATCAAACATCTATTACAGCAAAATGATATTTTATCAAAACCGTAAAAAATCAAATGGTAATAAAAGAAATATTAAAGAATTAAATAGATATTTTATCAAATTAATAAAATATCAATAAACTAAAAAACCAGAACGTTAAAACTTCAAATAGTTAATACATCAAAAACGTAAAATATGATAACACTAATTTATCAAAATAATACCTGTTTAGTGAATTTTTATTTGATAAATTATATATTTGTCAATATGTTGGTTTGCCGATTTGCCATTTTGTTTTTTTTTTAATTTTGATAGTATCCATTCTGCTTTATTAAATTCTGATTATATATACTTCTGAACAATGAAGATTTTGTTCTTATGATGGTTTGAAACATTAAATTTTGTTAAACCAAAGAATACATATAAACCAAGAAGCGAAGGCCGGCGAAATTTCTTTGATGTTGGAAGGGCAAAAATTTTTGTGACAGGTGACGGATAACTAATATAAGAGCTGAGTTCGGCTTCATTACTCTTTTCACTCGTTTTACCCCGGTCTTGATCTATCCGTTCGAGGGTACTTTATTGGGATTATTTTCCATTTTGATTTCGTGATCAATGTAAGTTTCGTCCAGATTAGCCCTGGTAGCAAAAAGAGACGTTGAAATAAAAATCAGACAAACAAACTTTGATAAAAGAGTATTTGTCAATTTAATTATATAAAATTTTGCACTCCTTTTTTTTACTTCCATGTTTCATGTATTGATAAAAAAATTAGTATTAATATTATGTTTATTTAAATTAGTGCCTAATATTTACCATTAATACTGATAATATTAGGTATAAGAATGTCCCCTAAAAATTAAGAAAGTACCAAGTGAAATTACACATCGACATATATGATTCGATCCCAGAAAAAAAAAACAAAAAAAAATTAATCGCTCCCCCGAAGGTCCACAAATTACCGTGCAGACTAAAAATAAATGAAATCAGCATATCTCATTGCGAAACCCTGAAGGCAATTTTAAAGAAAAAGAAATAAGTAATCCGTTATATATTTTACTGGAAGCCAAAAGCTATAGGTGTGGTCATTATGTATAGAAAGTAAAGCCCTGAGGGTAATCGTTGCGAAATATATTAAGGGCATTTTGTAGAAAATGGGTATATACCTTATCTGGATATCTTTTTGTTAAAGCTCCACCCACAGATGTCGTTATTTAATCTTATAATATGTACAATAATAGATTTTTTCCATTACTAGTATTAGAAGATGTCATTATTTATGCTGAATTCGAGTCGAAAATTTTTGATTATTTACTAGTAGTAGATAATGAAAACAATTGAAGACTAAACGTGATATCACAGGTAATCTATCTTAGGAAATCTTTCAAATTAATTAACTGTCATTGCGTTTGTCAAAACAGTTTTTTTTAACTTATTACAAAAAATTCGACAGCAAATAAGCACATTCTATTAAATTTCTATAATTTAATGTGAATTTTCGACCTAATTAGATAAAATAGGGGTAAGTAAATTCTTTATCAGATAAATTTTCGTTTGAAATAGTTTAAGGTTATGTAATAAATGTTTTGATATTAATTAATTAATTTCGATTTTGTTCCAATTTTTCGTGGATTTTTAAGATTTTTTTAAATTTCTCAATTTTATTCGATTTCTTCGATTTTTTCCGAGTTTCTCAATTTTTTTCGATTTTTCCAATTTTTTCTGGATCTATTTAATTCTTTTTAAATGTCGTTTTTTCCATATTTTCCAATTTTTACAATTATTTCAAAGTTTTTTCTCTTTTTTTCCGATTTTTTTCCATTTTTTCTCAATTTTTTCCTATTTTCCACTATATTTCCCCATTTTCCCATATTTTTCCTAATTTCTAAAGTTTGTCAATTTTTTCCAATTTTTCCATCTTTTTTTTGATTTTTTCTGATTTTTCCTAGATATCCAATTTTTCCTACTTTTTTCGATTTTTTCCGATTTTTCCCTTTATTCGATTTTTTTTGAAATTTCATTTATTCGACTCTCCAATTTTTTACAATTTTTTCTAGTTTTTTCCGTTTTTTCCAATTTTTGTCCCTATATTTCTCAATTTCCTCTATTTCTTCTACTTGAAAGTTTTTAACATTCACAGTGCAATTAACATTATGAAATGTCAATTTAATTTATTGAATATTCTCATTCAATTGTTTAAACAAATTGCTTCTTTTCCATTAAATTCTTTTCAAATATATACCCAAAAAAAATCAAAAAAATCAAAAAAATTTCATTGTAAAAATGATTAAATGTTCTAGCAGTGGAAAAAATAGTTTATAAACCACGGTAAAGAAGATTTTTCTCGACCTTGGTGTATAATATACTATTTTTATAAACAAAAATATTATTATTATTTTTGGAAAATATCTAAAATTTTTTGCAAAAATAAGCTTAAATAAATTTTGTTTAAAAAAATAAAATATTACACATAAATAGCGGAAAAGTGTTATGTTGGTCACAACTTTTGACTTTTGGTGTAACCGTTTTATACATCAAAATTACGAAAATTACTTAATTAACAAGTTTTTACAATAAAATCGTCCGAGTGAGATGTGGACAATCCGCACGAGTTGAACAGTACACTTTTTCTATAACCCACTAAAGGAAAAACTAAAAAATCCGTTGTGTCGCCCCAAAACTTTCCCGACGAGTAACTATCCAGAGACGAATACAGATATTTTATTTTTCACAGGTGATAGTTGGAGAAATAAGTTTGAATGTTCTGAATAGAGATTTTCAAGGGCTTTCAAGTGACATATCGCAAGAATACACACAGACAGACGCACACACAGACAGACACACAGGCAGATAGACAGACAGACAGACTTCCACCTGGAAATGGTTTTAGTCGTCACAGGCGACCTCAAAATTTAAGATGGATATTTCCATCTTTATCTCGATAATTTTTTAGCTCGTTCACAATACTTTCCCTTCTCGAATGATAAGTCGGAAAAATAAAAATCAGAAAAAATCCAAAAAAAATCATAAAAATAAGTAAAAAACAAAAATCATTGGAACAAATTGAAAGAAAAATCGGAAAATATTAAAAAAAAAATGAAAAATAAAGTTGTGAAACAAATTAAAAAAAAAAACTAACAAAAAAACAAAAAAAAATACTCTAAAAATCGCAATAAAACAAAAGGAAAAATAATTCGCAAAAAACCAAAGAAATCACAATATATCACAAAAAATAGCAAAAAATTAGAAAAGAAATAAAAAACTGGAAAAAAACAAAACAATATAGGACAAAAATTAAGAAAAAGTTTAAAAATATCGAAAAAACCAGAAAAACACAAAAAAATCGGAAAAAATAATGTAACAAATCAGAAAAAATCCCAAAAAATACCTTTTCAGGATTATTAGGATAAAAAGTAAAAAGAAAAACAATAAAATAAAAATAAAAAATCAGAAAAAAAATCATAAAAATTTTTGAAAAATTCAGAAAATAAATTTAAAAAAATCATTCAAAAAAATTGAAAAAATCAGAAAAATCATAAAAATTAGAAAAAAATCTGAAAATATAAAAATAAGAAAAAATTGTTTCAGATATTTAATGTTAAAGTTTCAAATTTTAACATTTTTTATTTTTGACAGGTGATAGTTGGAGGAATAATTTTGACTGTTCTGAATAGAATTTTTCAAGGACTTTCAAATGACACATTGCAAGTCAAATTCCGTGACATATTGCATCTGTCATTTTTTGATAGTGACATTTCCGTTTGACAGATGTTGTACAAAAACTAACGAGTTCTTAAAACGGGTTACCCAAACCCATATACCAAATTTCAGCTCAATCGGATTAAACGTGTGGCCTCTATCGTGGAAAAATACACACAGACAGACAGACAGACAGATTCTCATCTGGAAATTGTCTTAGTCATCTCAGGTGACCTCAAAATGGATATTTCCATTTTTATCTCGATAATTTTTTTAGCTCGTTCACAATACTTCCCCTTTTCGGAGGTGGGTCGCGAAAGTAAAAATAAAAAAAAAGATTACAGTCACAGGGTTTGAACTGAGGATCTTCGTATCCGAAAGCGAGAGCTAGGGCTGTCACGGATTTATTATCACTGGAATTATTTTTATAAATATGTTTCTGTATTAGTATAAAAATTCTGACAGTTGTTTTGACAGGTTACTTAAATAAAAAAAAATAGATAGTGGGTTACTAGATGTGAACTCTGATTGGTGCATTTCATATCTCACACCAATGAAATTATATCCGTTTAGTAGACTGATATGGCCTACATATACATTCTGTAAAATGTGCGTAGAATCGACAATATCCATGTTGGTGTAGAAAAAAGTGGTTTTTGTTAAATTACAATGACAAAGAAGCTGTTTTGGATAGTTTTTAAATATAATTAAATATCTCAAATACCACTTTTTTTCTCTATATAAAATTAATTTCAGGTATAATAAGTTGCTTAAAACAAATATTTTTGATGTTAAAACTAACTTGCAGTTGAAATAACTTTTAGCAGACTTGATTACCTAAATGTATCTATTACAGGAATGCAGTTGAAGGGAACTTTCTAATAACAAGCCTGTCAATATCTTGCAGGAGTTTAAACTGATCTTGATGAGTTAATGCAACTTTGCTAATTGACAGCTTCTTTGTCTGCTTAAAAGATTAAAGTAAGTATTGGATAAAAACAGGGATTAAATAATCAGTTAATATAGGGTGTGCCAATTATCTTTCCGTGGTTTGTATCGTCAAAACCAAAAAAGATATCAATATTAAAAAAGAAACTTTTATTTGGTTCGGAAATAGTTTCATTTATACAGAGTGATCCATATTTGAATGGCTAAAAAGTATGTGATTTTTTTTTGAAACACCCTATTTATATATTTTACTTCAGATTTTTTTAAATCGGATGCTGAGTGCCAAGATATAAAAAGTTTTCATTAAATTTTCTGAAAAATCGCTAAATTTCAAACACATTCAAAAATTACGATTTTTAAAAAGAAATTTTGGTTAAAATTAGTTTACCTCGTCCATATTTCATAATTATTTAAATATGTACAAGGTGTTTATAACAGAAGATTACAGAAGATTAAATTATGCAAAAACAATGCATAGCGCGCACCTTGATGTAGTCGGATCAGAATTTTGATCACCCTGTATATATTTTGTTCTTACGCCATCAAGTAGAAATCAAAGAGTTAAGATGGACATGTAAGCCGTTTTATCCGATTTTATGTCGTTTGGCCGGAGCAATCACTTAAATTTGAAAAAATGCGATTTTCAATTGTCTATAACTTCAAAACTATTTACTTTAGAATATAAGTGTAATAGGTTTTTAAATCAACTTTTTGGGACGAGTCTAAAAATATAAAAAAATATAATGTGTTCCATTAAAAAAAAATAATACCTTCAGATGTTTCACTTTCCTGGAGCACCCTGTATAATTTAAAATATTTTTAGATTATTGTCTTTTCTGATATAAATCTTACTATGAAAACAGATTTTAAAAAAAGTGTTCAGTTTTTGGTCTATAGACCGAGGCATTACCGGTGGACCACCCTGTATAGAAAAATGGGTAAAATAGGGCAAAATATGGAAAAATAGGAACAAACAGGGAAAAATAAAGAAAAACAACAAAAGCAGGAAAAACTTATAAAAAAACGAGAAAAAATAAAAACAAATATGAAAAATAGGAAAATAAAAAAAAAATTGTGAAAATAGATAATAATATTTGAAAATAGGGAAATTAGTGAAAAATGGGGAAAATAGTGAAAAATTTTTAAAAAGTAGAAAAAAATAGGCCAAAATGGGGAAAGTACGGAAATACAGAAAAATAGGGAAAAATCGGGAAACATACGGGAATAGAGGGAAATAGAGAAAATTAGGAAAAAATAAAATAAAATGGGAAAAAATTAAATACGAAAAAATTGAGAATAATAGAGACAAATACGGATAAATAGATAACAACAGGAAAAATATGAAGAAATAGTAAAAAAAATATAGAAAAATGGGAAAAAATGGTGAAATTGGTTAAAAATAGGGAAACAGTAGGGAAAAAAGAACAAAATAGGGAAACATAATGAAAACAGAAAGAGCTAATGAAAAACAGGAAAAAAATAGAAAGAAGTAGGAAAATAGGAACAATAGAAAAAATAGGGAAAAAGCGAAAAATGGAGAAATAGGGGAAAATATGGAAATAATACAAAAATTAGGAAAAAATAGGAAAAACCGGGAATATATACCTAGGAACAAATAGGGCAAAATAGTGAATAATAGAGAAAAATAGGGAAAAATCGTGAAAACTTTGAAAAAACAGGGCAAAACAGGGAAAAAATAGCGCAATATGTAGAAATTTGGGAAAAATAATGAAAATTACGGCACAATAGGGCAAAAAAAGGAAAAGTTGGGAAAAAGAGGAAAATATAGGGGAAAATAAAATAAGTAAAAAAGGGAAAGTGGGAAATAATAGAGATAAAACAGGTAAAAAATAATGGAAAAAAGGAAAAAATATGAATAAATATAAAAAATAGGGATAAATAGTGAAAAATAGAAAAAGTTGGGGAAAACATGGGAAAATAGGGTTAAATAGAATAGGGCTAAATAGAATAGGGAAAACAGGAAAAAATAAGTACAAATAGGAACAAATAAAGAAATAGGATGAATTAATTGAAAGAAGGAAAAAACGGGGAAAAATACCGAAAAGTAGAGAAAATAGTGGAAAATAGGAAAATTTGCGAAAAATGGGAAAAAACAGTAAAAAATAGAAAAAGATGGAAAAATATAAACGAAATAGGGAAATTAGAGTAAAATAGAGTGAAATCGTAAAATATATGGGAAAATAGTAAAAAATAAGGGGAAATATGGAAAGATAGTAAAAATAAGAAAAAACAGATAATAATAGAGACAATATACGGACATATAGGGAAAACGGGAAGAAATAATGAAAATCATGAAAAATAGGGAAAACAGGAAGAAATATAGAAAAGCAGGGAAAAATAGGGAAAATTAGGGGAAAATAGGGAAAAATAAGAAGAAATGTTGAAAAATAAAAAAAACTAGGGAACATAGGTAAAAATGGGAAAAAAATGGGAAAAAATGGGACAAAATAGGCTAAAACAAGAAAAAATAAGCAAAGGTCGCACGTCCAGGGACTAAAGCATGGGCATTCAGCTAGTAGGATATACATATAAAAAACCTAATTTTTTTAAATATAAAAATGTAAGCGAGAGGTTCATCGATGGCATGCCGAAGATGGTTAGCTGATTCTCAGCCACCCTTCGGCAGGCGGACATTCCCTACTAGTACGCCGCGTCGGTAGCCGTATGCGGGCCGAATGCGTCCATTCGGCAAGCCGCTCCTGGGCTGTTGGCGGCTCGGCTAGTCTGTGTTTGCTAGGAGGGTCTAAAAATTTTAAGGTTAGGTAAAAGTATAAGCTCCAAAACGCTTTGATATACTCTTATAACAAATTTCCAAAACAAAATTGTTTCCCACTTGATTTTTTTTATTTCAAATTTTTCAGACACAAACTTTTTTTTTTTTGTTTAAAATTTTTCAGACTCAAACGTGTTTTTTTTTATTTCAAATTTTTCAGACTCAAACCATTTTTATTCAGGCAACCATCTCATTTATCACTTTGCAATAAAAACATTAATAATAATATTTGTAATTCTTCGTGGGTTAACAGCCAAGAATTATAGTTTGTCTATCTCAAAGTGGATCTTAAGATATTTTGCGTCAAAGTACCACTCAGTTATTTGTAGAATTGAGACTCAAGAAATATGCTATTAAAAATATGCATTCCGACAAAGTACCACTGATGATTCCTATAAGGATGAAACATGTATGGTAATGGTAGGAGTGTATAGTTTCAAAAACTTACTCTCTCTTGTTTTGATTTAATGGGGAGTTCAACAAAAGTATAACCTCACGTTTTTTCTTTATTAACAGTTAGAATTAATCAAATAAAACCCATTGAGTTTAATTATCTACCGTAACTTGAACTAGATTTTTAAATAAATTAATTTAAAAATTATTTGAATATGCCGCCATTACGATCGTGACGTCACTTATGTGCAATGAAGTTGCCGTCAAGCCATTAACTGCAAATGTGTAAAGAAGAGAATACGAATGAAAAACAGATGTTAAATCTGACTTATACAGACAAAGATGGAGAAAACCATTATATGATAATTGGATAAAGATGAAAACTTGGACCTATCCACTGTGAATTCGCATTCAAAATCGAGAGAGATAAATAGATATTAGATTCTGCGACTATTTTAACGAGATCAGATAATAATTTGCTGTTTGGTATATAAGTGCTGGGCACAAGCGTTCCTGATTAAGTGAAAGGTCGCGTCCGCGTCTGCTTATTGCATAGATCACTGTCACTGTTGTAGTTTGTACTCTGTAGAGCTGGGGTTGATGTTGATAATTTTCCGTGTTTATTTGTATTTGTAAACAAAGATAAAAGTAAACACAATTAAAAACATATTGACCAAACGACACTTTATAAACAAACGTCATCTATATTTGAAAGCGTCAATTTTATTTAGGGAAACTGGCCTGCGTTAATATTATGCTGCAGCTATTGCACATAAGTGATGTAGGTGCACTACAAGTTGCATAGATGCAGTAGTTTTTAATTATCAATTTTTTCATGTTTAATTAAAGAAAAAAACAGAAAAAACGATTTTTTCATAAAAAGAAATTCATTTTTTTTTTAAATAATGCAAAAAAAGATGGACTAATATTTTAATTTAAACTCCCCATTGCGTGAGGCTCGCTCTCCATTATGATGACAGATGAGTTCCATCTATTATCGGCACCAAGTTGTACTTGATCAATCAGTTTTACAGATGATTTTATCCTAATAAGTGGCTGTGTCCGATTTGGTGAATATCTATCATTTTTGTACAATATGCTTTTAGTTTGATTCTTAAGAGCTTTTTATACTTATTAATTCGTATTAAAACATTTATTATTACATTTAAATACATATTTTGATCAAATTTATTTAACCAAGGCTTCACTTTTATTTTCACTTGTTTTACTTGCACTAGACGTGTTTAGTCACAGGAATTATAACTTTCAACACAGCATTGTTAAACGAATATCTTGTACAAATTATCTTCTTTAAATTTACCTATTATTGGTGCATTCAGCATGCTTGTATTTATTTATTTTAAGTACCTGTTTGATTGGTTAACTAAAAATGGTGTGATACATTTTAGAGGCCGTGTTTGGGTTAAAATTCGTAAGATGAATAATTTTAGATATAATATTTGTCTCCGCGTACAAGGGAGAATAATCTTTCTAAAGATTTTACAATAACTTATTAAGATTCATATTCTTGTTTATTGTAGTTATCAAAAATATGATTTGAATATAAATTAAAAATATTATAATGATTTTAATATGAAATTTTAAGAGAAATTTATCCAATATTTATAAGTCACTCAAAGTATTGTTAAATCAAGTAAACCGTAGAATAGAGAGACTTCAACAACACATAACACACAATCAGGCCGATGAACGCTTGCGGCTGTTAAAAATCCTGTCTGGTGCATCCCCTTAGGCCGGGACTCCAGGCAGCGTCAATATGGCAGAACAGAGCGGTTTTATTGGCAATTGACCATGACAAGCACAAGCACAGGCACCGCAGCGGTCGCGTATATACCGATTTATTATGAGATATAAAAATGGCGACTGAATCGTTTCAGGCGAGCCTTTTTAAAATGAAAGAATGTTTTCTTCATTGTTAGCGTGCTTGATGGTCTTCTTTTGTTACGAGTGTAAGCCTCGGGCATGACGCACGAAGATATCTCATTGCCTCTGTCGATATGGGTACGATTTTCTATAATGAATCGTAGATTTTACATTTATTATATTGGACTTGTATGAACTATCTCACCTTTAATTTTTGATTGATATATCTTTCTTATACTTGTTATATACAATTTGATTTTAGCCCCACCGTTGCGCGACAAATATTTATTTTTATGTTCATTATTTATTTATGATTTAAAGAAAATTCTTATGTTATTTTTGTGAATAAATCTTAGTAAAGCTAATATCTGTGTTGATGCCTCCTCCTCCTCATCCTCCTCTGTCGTTTCTACTTCTTTGCTATATTATATAGCCCCTGGTTACGTTGGAATGAAATTTGCTGGGGGCACTTTTTGGAATCGAAGCTGCTTAGACTTGAGACTGGATGTGTAACCAGAGGGGATGGCCTACACGATGCCCTATATACCATTTTATTTTACAGCTTTTAGCCTAAGGCCCACTCATTGTTCTAGAAATATAAGGGGGATATTAAAAAATATGAACGTTTCGGTTAATATAGCGTTTGCTTGCTGTGTTTGTTGTCTTCAAAAAAAAAATATTTATAAAAAACATTTGTATATATATCAATATTTTAGCGAATTTTTTAAAAATTATCTATTTTTATTTTGGAGACCATATTTTGTTATTTAAGAACATATACCTAGATTAACCAGTTGCAACAATTCTGCTTTTATGTATAATTTTCGTTTTTGTGTTTACGTACTTTCATATTTTAGTTTTCTGATTTGTTTAATAATTTTATTTTTATGTTTATGTTCTATATACTTTATGTCTCTTAATTTGTTAATGGGAAACTGTAAATTAGAATAAATAAATAAATAAACAAATGAATAAATTACACAGCCAGAAAAACGAATTAATTAATCTCAAAGTCGACATGAAAATACTTGAAGGACCACGTAATTTTTATAGAACTGCAAAACTTGTTTTTAAACAAAGATACAACTGATTTTAATTCTGAGCAACTTTTACATACTCATTTATTTTTAATAAAACAATTATTTTTAAACATATTACAAATGTTGATCAATCCTTAAGTTAAAGCCCAGCTGATCAACTTTTGCAAGAACTTGCAATTGCAACTTTATCGGTTTGGTGCGAATTCTATTGCTTGAAAGTTGCAATTCTAGGGAGAAATCTAGTTACTTTTGGTTTACCAACTCACCAAATGTCACTTCACTTGTCTCGGTGCTCTTTCCTGTCCCTCAGGCTCTAGAAGCAAGGTAGCAGCAGCTATAATTATGGAAAGTGATGCACTGATTACTTTCTTCTTATTTATTTTGCTTAGTTTTAATATTTTCATTTTTAAACAGATCGACAAAATATTCAGGATAAATAAAAAATATTTTTTGGGGTTAGAAAATTGCTATTGAACCGCCGTATCGATCCTTGGTTGGCAGCCATGTTGCAATGGCATAATGTCAAACAACATGCAAGATTTAACATCGGCAATACTTTGACCTTGCAAGAACTTGCTGCAATTTCTTGCAGATTGCATTGCTCCATGTCATGCAATGGCAAGAGACTTGCATAATGTCAAACAACATGCAAGATTCAACATCGGCAATACTTTGACCTTGCAAGAACTTGCTGCAATTTCTTGCAGATTGCATTGCTCCATGTCATGCAATGGCAAGAGACTTGCATAATGTCAAACAACATGCAATATTCAACATCGGCAATACTTTGACCTTGGAAGAACTTGCTGCAATTTCTTACAGATTGCATTGCTCCATGTCATGCAATGGCAAGAGACTTGCATAATGTCAAACAACATGCAAGATTCAACATCGGCAATACTTTGACCTTGCAAGAACTTGCTGCAATTTCTTGCAGATTGCATTGCTCCATGTCATGCAATGGCAAGAGACTTGCATAATGTCAAACAACATGCAAGATTCAACATCGGCAATACTTTGACCTTGCAAGAACTTGCTGCAATTTCTTGCAGATTGCATTGCTCCATGTCATGCAATGGCAAGAGACTTGCATAATGTCAAACAACATGCAAGATTCAACATCGGCAATACTTTGACCTTGCAAGAACTTGCTGCAATTTCTTGCAGATTGCATTGCTCCATGTCATGCAATGGCAAGAGACTTGCATAATGTCAAACAACATGCAAGATTCAACATCGGCAATACTTTGACCTTGCAAGAACTTGCTGCAATTTCTTGCAGATTGCATTGCTCCATGTCATGCAATGGCAAGAGACTTGCATAATGTCAAACAACATGCAAGATTCAACATCGGCAATACTTTGACCTTGCAAGAACTTGCTGCAATTTCTTGCAGATTGCATTGCTCCATGTCATGCAATGGCAAGAGACTTGCATAATGTCAAACAACATGCAAGTTTCAACATCGGCAATACTTTGACCTTGCAAGAACTTGCTGCAATTTCTTGCAGATTGCATTGCTCCATGTCATGCTATGGCAAGAGACTTGCATAATGTCAAACAACATACAAGATTCAACATCGGCAATACTTTGACCTTGCAAGAACTTGCTGCAATTTCTTGCAGATTGCATTGCTCCATGTCATGCAATGGCAAGAGACTTGCATAATGTCAAACAACATGCAAGATTCAACATCGGCAATACTTTGACCTTGCAAGAACTTGCTGCAATTTCTTGCAGATTGCATTGCTCCATGTCATGCAATGGCAAGAGACTAGCATAATGTCAAACAACATGCAAGATTCAACATCAGCAATACTTTTACCTTGCAAGAACTTGCTGCAAATTCTTGCAGATTGCATTGCTCCATGTCATGCGAGCTTTAGGGATTATTGCAGCAGATTTAATGTTCAACTAGAACAACGAGCGAAAGTTGATAATTGATCACAAAGCGACACTTTAAAATAATTTCATGTCAATTTTTTTAAATCGGATCCATTATTGGATAAAGTGAGTTATATGGAAATTAAAGAAAATTATACCAGGTGATAGTTTGTTACATTTAAGTGATACGACAAAAAAGTCTTTGTCACTAGGTTACGCCTTCTTGCAGCCAAAGGGAATACAATACAACTAAGAAATTCCGTAAGTTCTGTAGCGAAGTTAAAAATACTTCTGAAAGAACAAGAATTCAAAAAATTCTATCCAAAATCGGGTTGAACCGACGGGAACCATCGTAAAACCCAATGGAAATTTTAAGGAAAATGGAGAAAAAAAACCTTGGGTTTACTTCTTCAAACCCATTTTCCAAAATGTGCTGTAGTTACTACTGAAAACACAAACCTGATTGCGCTCCATAACGAAGCAAAAAAGGAAGACTGAGAGGTAACTCAGAAAGTGGTAATTCCTGGTAGAATAAAATGGGCTATTAACTCGTTTGACAGCTACAAATCACCAGGACCAGACGGCATAATACCAGCACTGCTGCAAGAGGGAATTGACCTTATTACAACAATCCTCTGCAGCCTGTGCAGAGCCAGTTTGGCAACGGGCTATATCCCAGAATCCTGGAGGGAAGTGAAAGCGATCTTTATACCTAAGCCCAGCAGAGATCTATCTCAGGCCAAGTCATGTAGACCGATTACTTTTTCATCAATTATGATAAAAGTGACAGAAAAACTGGTTGAAAAGTACATCAGTTAAACCTCCTTAAAAGAGAGGCCCACTCCACCAGCATACTTATCAAACTGGAAAATCCTGTGAATCAGCTCTACACTAACTGGTGTCAAAAGTAGAAGGAGCCTTTGATCATACCTCCTTCAGCTCTAGAGTAAGAGCAGCTAGGCAATATACGATAAATAACAACATCTGTAGATAGATCATTTCCATGCTAAACCTTAGGAACATACAGGGCCGCCGAGAGCCGTGACGAGTCCTGGTATACACTCAAAAAATTGCCGATAACGGTGTAAAAAGATTTACAGTGAAACTCTTTGAATAAAATTTTTTTTTGAAATACTTTTTCTGTTACAGACTAACAAAACAAAACTATTAAAATCTACAAAACACGTTTGTAGCTGCTAAAAACACGAACTACTATAACTAGACTACTACTTGTATTAAATGACGTACAAGTAACGTAAATTGATTGGAGAATTGTTCAAAATGATCTAAAATGGTCTAAAATTGTCCAAAATTTAAAAATTGTCAAAATTATTAATAAAACGGTATATAGTTACCTAAAATGGATCAGAGAATTGTTCAAAATAATTTAAAATTGTCCAAAATCTTATAAAAATTATCTAAAACGGTATTAAGTTACTTAAATTGTTCAGATAATTGTTCAAAATTATCTATAATGGTCTAAAATTATCCAAAATGGTCTAAAAATTATCTAAAATAGTAATAAAACGGCCTAAAGTTGCCTAAATTGATCAAAGAATAGTTCAAAATAATCTAAAATAGTCTAAAGTTGTCCAAAAACAGACTAAAATAATAATAAAACGGTCTAAAATTACTTAAAGAATTATTGAAAATTACCTAAATTGTGGAAAAAAGTCTAAAATTGTCCCTAAATGGTCTAAAATGGTTAGTCTAAAGTTACCTAAATTGATCAAAGAATTGTTCAAAATAGTCTAAAAGTACCTAAAATTGTCCAAAATAATCTAAAATGACCTAAAATTGTACAAAATGGTCTAAAATTCCCCAAAAATGAACCAAAGTCACCTAAATTAATTAGAGAATTTTTTAAAATAATCTAAAATTATCCAAAATGGTCTAGAATTGTCAAAAACAAATAGAATAAGTTTTCGAAACTATACATTCCGACCAGTACCATACATGTTTCATCCTTATAGGAATCTTCAGTGGCACTTTGTCGGAATGCATAGTTTCAAAAATTTATTCTATATACCCCAACTATTTTTATGTAAGTCCACAATGATAGATAGTCACGCCATCTATCGTATTGGTTGATGGGTACCAAGTACAACTTGGATTGCCGTCAGATGGAGGAACCGATCAACCATAATAATGCCTAGGGGGGAGCGGGCACCTCGCAATAAAATCAAAAACAAATAGAATAAGTGCCACTTAAGATTCCTATAAGGATGAAACATGTATGGTAATGGTCGGAATGTATAGTTTCGAAAACTTATTCTATTTGTTTTTGATTTTATTGCGAGGTGATCGCTCCCCCCTAGGCATTATTATGGTTGATGGGTTCCTCCATCTGACGGCAATCCAAGTTGTACTTGGAGACGCGTTTACAGAATTGTATTCTGCTAAACGCACTGGCCGGTTTTTACCCATCAACCAATACGATAGATGTCGTGACTATCTATCATTGTGGCCTGTCTAGAATTGTCTTAAAGTGGATTAAAATAATAATAAAACGGTCTAAAGTTACATAAATTGATCAGAAAATTGTTTAATATAATCTAAAACGGTCTAAAATTGTCCAAATGGTCTCAAATTGTCCAAACACGCTCTAAAATATTAGTAAAATGGTCCAAAGTTACCTTAATTGGTCAGAGAATTGTTCAAAATAAATGGCCTAAAATTGTCCAATTATCCAGTGGTATGCATTTGGAAGAATAAGTCACCGTTCTCCTCATATTTGTTACGCCACTGACATTTGAAGCTATTTTAATTTTTATTTGTATTGCTCAATGATTTTCACGTAAAATCCGCACAAATTGAACTGTGTGAGATTGGGTGGTAATTTTGGCTCAATAAATATAAAGGCGCCTATCAATATTTGGCACGACAGCGCTGAAAAGTACTTGGCGCGTCCCTGCTAAGTGTCACTAATAATGTAACTTTAAGTAGGTATCAGGACACAAATGTATTGAGGGTAAGGAAAAAGCAGAAAAGTATAGAAACACCGGCCTAAAACAGGTGATTGGTATAACCAAATGTTCGGTAAGAACTAGTGGATGCATAAACAAGAACTAACATAATGGCAGACACCGAAGCTTAAACACAGTAAGCTAATGGTAAAGTAACCTTTACAAAAACTCACTGAAGAAATCCTGAACCTTAGCAGGAAACAAATCAGGCTAATAACCGGTTTTATAACTGGACATTGTAGCCTGAGAAAAACCTCCACGTAATGGGGATCTTCCAATGGGATCCTATATGCCGATTGTGTGACAAGGAGTATGAAATATTCACCTAGGTAATAATCGAATGTAATAGCTCTTCGCTGGTGGAGATATAGATAGATAGAGCCAGAAGAGCCTTCCTCCTATCTCACCAGATATGATATACTGAAAAGGCTGTTAAACCTTAACAAGGTCACTTCACAGATTAACAGATAGATAGTACAATACAATAAGCCAATGGCTGATGGAATTGGGGCACTCAACCCGGTCTATTCATTTGCACCTAAACCACCCTACCCTGCGCAAGGAGTTATAATTTGGGTAAATTTTTTATTGCCAAAAATACGTTTAATCAGAAAGAAAAAAAGTTAGTAGGGCGGGTAACAATTTATGTTCGCACTGTATAATCAATCTTGTGAGTAGTTATTCTATACCGGTTTAGATAAGGGATTGTGTGAGCGGTGGCCCGTAACCAGAGACGTAACAGGGCGCATCCCTAACAACACAAGTACATCCCCTGTAGATCCCATGGACGTCCTTCATTTGCTACTGGGACATCCCTGTTATATCCTTCATTGGGACATAGTACGTACTAGGGACGTCCCAGGGACATCTACTTTCCGACAAAAAGGACATATATGGGATGTCCTTCTGGTACGTCCCAGGGATGTACCAAGTTCCAACAAAGGACATCAAAGGGACACTCTAGGGATGTTCCAGGGACTTCATTGGGATATATGAGGACATCCTCGAATGTTCTGTTTTTTTTTAATATTAATTTATTATTAAATATTTCTTGGAAAATGTGGAAAAAAACTAAATCCAAAGATGTGCAATACAAAACAAATTTACTGCAAATATGAAATCACTTGTTTTAGTCTACTTTTCCTTTCAAGCCTTGAGAATACCTTCCTTATACTATCCATTGTGTTAATATGTACCTAATATATTGATAAATATACCATATATAAACGTCGCATAAAGAAAATATTCAGAATTGAATAACCCGCATAGTATCATTGGAACAATCAAGTCTTTGATTCAAAAGAGGAAAGAGTACATTCATTGGATGTCCCAATCATGTCCTTGTACCGCGGTACATAAAAAGGACATACCTAGGATATCCCTGTATTGTTAGGGATGGGTGCTTTTATCATGGGTTAAAGTCAAGGTTAAAAAAGGTTACGGTGTGACGACAGGGACGTGGGTGTAGTCGAGTATCGTGGGCGCTTATCCATGCATATTTCTCTATACAAGCGGTGTAGAACTTGATGCTGTATTAGTAATTGAGTAAAATGGGTGTTCAAAATGTAGTACTAAAACATAAGTTAAGAAGTTTTCGAGATAGCACAAGAAAGTTATGGTATGTCGAGAAGCAACGATGTCTCGCTGGCCAACCCTACGACTTATTGCAATTTTACTAAGATGCAATGGAGTGAGACAGAGTCATTGAAGAAGAAGAAAAAGAAGAAGAAGATGACTACTTTGAAGACCTGTATGGGTCCTATGAAGAACTGCACGGCCCAGTTGACTACTCCGATAGTTACAACGCCGATCGACTGTATGGAGGACCCCCCTATGAAGAACTCGACGACGAATACAGCGATGATGAAGATAATGATGATGATGATAACTATATGTGCCCTATGAAGAGCTCGACGATGGACCAGTTGACAGAGACGACGATGATGACGACCAATCGACCAATTACAACTACCATGACACCGACATAGGTCCTACGAAGAACTCGACGGACCAGCTGACGGCAGCGATGATTCACAGTAGTTTAATGTGTTTAGAAACAATTCCTCCAAGTCCATGGCCACCATCAACGAGGTCAGCAGTAATATCAATGGAGGAATGTGACGAATGTGGTAATATTTTTTGTTATTGTTTTGTAAATAAATAACAGAAAAATAAATTGTTTATATTTTATTCACTACAGTATGAAAATTTTAATAGTTTAGTTTTTATATTGTTTAAGTATATAATTAAATAATTAATTCTATTGTAATTCAAACTGATAAATTTAATTTTTTAAAATTGAAGTTTTAATTAAAGTTTCTGAATCTGTGATTCCTTGATGTTTTGGAAAATACACTTTTCATCTAAATTATTATTAATATTGATTTGGGTTATTAAATTAAGTTTGTCAAGGTTAATATTTTCTCTTATAGAAATATTTTTATTATAATATAATACTCGATATATATTTTTTTATTATTTTACTCTGAAATGGCAGTTATATCATTTTTTTATAATTTTGCACAGCAATTAATTTTAATATTTATATCGTTTCCCCACTTTTTTTATAATAAATTCCCCACCCCACGCCCAACACTATACCGAGTTTCACCATCCAACGCAAAAAAGTCATATAATCTCGAGTCCTGAAGCCCCAGGCCGATGAGAACCGACCTAGCGAGAGCAAAGGCCCCATAGCTGTAGGAAACAGGGTCTATAAATAATTTTCCCACCCTCAAACTAATTATATTACTATTTATTTCGTCTTTTATTAGAAAATTAAAATTTAAAATATTAAATATATTTAGTTGTTTAATGTTCCGTTATGATTTTTATTTTTATAAATTGTTACAAATATTGTATATAAAACTTTTACTTTAACGATAAAAGAATCAAGTAAATCATTAATAAATATTAGGAGCAATAGAGGTTCCAAATTTGATCTTTGAGGTACTCCACTTCTAAAAATATAAATATGTAAATAAAACCCAATGTAATATCTTAAAATTGTTAAATAAATATTACAAGATCCCAATCTAGAAAGTTTATAATGATAAATATTTTAATCAAGACATCATTATAAATACACCGGAAGAATTTGTCTCTTTATATACAAGCCTAAGCTAAGAAAAAATTTTTCCCAACTTGTTTATTTCTTTTTACTCTGGACTAATTTGTATTACAGGCAAAATAATCTCTGTACTTTTGAATAAAAAAATTTACCCGCCACCACTGTTTGATCCAAAGAGCCGGAGTGAGAGAGACTAAATAATTTTAACATTATACAAACAGCGTGGCCGCCCGCGGCAGTGGGCGAGCTGCCCTAGGGCCCATTGGGCGCGCTGTAAAATATGCTGCCCCCGGGGCGTCCTTGTGTGTTGCGTCGGTTTTGATTGCCGCCGGCTAACTTCACGAATTCCACGCTGTCTGTCTCTTTTCTTCTCTTTTCCGTTCCCGGCCACGGCATGGGTAACCGCCGGCGGCGATTCGGGCACCGGAGAGTGCGATGGGGTGACGTAGGGAGGTCTATAAAGATGGAATCCAAAAACACCAAAAATAAACATATTTTATTTAATTGTTCTTATTTACTATTATTATTATATAAAATTAACAATATTAAAGCCGGTCCTAGAAAAACAAAAATAATAATAAAATTAACTTTGAAATGTTAAAAGACGTTATGTTTGTTGTATAATTAGATGTATGTACCTAAAAACTTTTGACTGCCCTTTCTTGAACAAAAAATCGTAGTCCAGAAAAATAATTATATTGATTAGCAAAGAAAAAAAGCCGGACCCTTTTTGAGCGAAATGCGCGAACGAAAAAGTGTGAGATTTTGCACAGTTAAAGTTTTTATACAGGAGCAGTGCAGAAAGCTAAAATTAATATGGGTTACAAATAAATTAGTTAATATAATATGACTTTCATTATTTATGTCAAAACATTAGACTATTTTTTATTATGGGTTCGATTCCCCTAACTCTGTCACTGTTTTTTTATTTTATTTTGTAAAAAATTTTATAGGCCTCTGGGGCAATTTTTGGATAGGTAAAAAATGGGAAAAAATTTTGAAAATGGGGAGAGTAGCAAAAATGAGAAAAATAGGGAAACAATAAAAAAGAGGAAAAAAACTGAAAAATATAGTAAAAACAGAAATACGAAACCACAGGATGAAAAGAGGAAGAAAAGGGAAACAATATGAAATGGAAAAATAGGGAAATAATAGGAAACAATAGAACAAATAGAGAAAATGGAAAAAAGGGTAGAAATATAAAAAAGCAGAAAAGAAAATAGAAAATAATATGGGAAAATATGAAAATTTAGAAAAAAATAAAAAAAGGGAACCGTAAAAAATAGGGAGACTGAGAAAAATAGGAAAAATTGGAAAAAATAAGCAAAATTGAAAAAATTAATCAAAATAAAGTAAAATAAAAAAAAAACATAGAACAATTAGAAAACTAAAGAAAAATCGAAAAAACGGAAAAATAGTAAAACCAGAAAAGTAAGAAAAATATAAAAAACCAGGCAATAATAGTAAAAAAATAGGAAACAATAGGAAAATGGGAAAAATAGGAAAGAAACTGGAATAAATAAAAAAATTAAAGAAAAATAGGCAAAAGTAGAAAAAAATAGGAAATAATAGGAGAAAATAGGGAAAAATAGGATAATTAGAAAAACGAAAAAAATTGGGAAAAATTAAAAAAAAACGGAGAAAATAGAGAAAAAAGTTAAAAATACAAAAATATGGGCAAAAATAAAATGGGAAAAAATAGAAAATACCATGAAAATATAATCAAAAATAGAAAAATGGAAAAAAATAGAAAAAACAGAGAAAAAATCTGAAAAAATAGGAAAAAATGGAAAAAAATGGGAAAAAATAGGGAAAACAGAAAAAATGAACAAAACAAATAAAATGGCAAAAATATGAATTCTGGGAAAGAATTGAAAAAAAAACATGAAAAAACAGTAAAAAATAAGAACAAAATAAGAATAACAGAAAAAAAATAGAAAAGAATAATTGGGAAAAAAATAGTAAAATAGGTAAATATAGGTAAAAATAGGAAATGGAAAAAAAACAATAAAGAATAGTAAAAATAAGAAAAAAACAGGAAACAATAGCAAAAAATAGAAAAAAACAGGAAAAATATTAAAAAATAGATAAAATTAGAGAAATATATGGAATGTACTAGAAAATAAATAAAATTAGAGAAAAATATGAAAAAATAGTAAAAAATAAACAAAAAAAGAGAAAAATAGGAGAAAATAAATAAAATTAGACAAAAACATGAAAAAATATTAAAAAATAAATAAAAACAGAGAAAAAATATAAGTGGTAAAAAATAAATAAAAATAGAGAAAATTATGAAAATATAGTAAAAAATAAACTAAAATAGAGAAAATATGAAAAAATAGGAAAAAATAAATAAAATTAGAGAGAAACTTGAAAAAGTAGATAAAACAGTAAAAAACAAATAGAAAGGGAGAAAATCATGAAAAAATAATAAAAAATAAATAAAAACACAGATAAGTATAAAAAAATGGAATAAATAAATAAAAATAGAGAAAAATATGAAAAAATAGTTAAAATTAGAGAAAAATATGAAAAAAATAGTATTAAATAATTAAAAATGGATAAATTTCAAAAAATTAAATTTTAAGAAGCATTGATCCACGAAAATTTAAAAAAAATATTCTTATAAAATTTGAAGAAAAAATAAAAACAAATAAGGTTTTTACTACAACACTGTAACGGAAGTAAGTCATGGTAAATTTTTTAATAAAAAATCAATTTGTATCGAAATTTTGAAAAAAATCAAATTTAAAAAAAATGTCAGTATAGAGAATTTTTTTTAATAATCAACTTTAAAAATCAAAGCTGGAGTAGAAAAAATCCAAATCAAAAAATTATTGGCAAATCGATTATTATATTTGAAATCGATTTGTGCCAAAATTTTAAAATTTCCCAAAATATTAGACGAATTATCTTTATAATTCAGTGGCAGGGTTGAAAAAATTAAATTGAAAAAAAAGAACTCAATTTGTATCAAAATTTTGAAATTTTCAAAAATATCAGTTAAGCGTTACCCTTTGAGCCACAAAAATATGTCTACTGATGAAGTGTCACTTTTTGAATAACCTACAAAAATTCGTCTGGTGAAACAGGGTAACGTGTAAGTAAGTCGAATAAAAATTTTTGACAAATTATATTTATAAACTCAGTGGTAGGGTTGAAAAAATTAAATAAAAAAAATAGATCTCAATTTGTGCCAAAATTTTGAAATTTCCTAAAATATCAGTTTAAGCGTTACCCTTTGAGCCACAAAAATATGTCTACTGTTGAAGTGTCACTTTTTGAATAACCTACAAAAATTCGTCTAGTGAAACAGGGTAACGTAAGTAAGACGAACAAAAATTTTTGACTAATTATCTTCATAAACTCAGTGGTGGAGTAGAAAAAATCTAAATTAAAATAATGAAGCTCAAAATTATATTTCTCTTTTATATTCAATTTTAATTTATGCTGAAATTTTGAGATAAAATCTAATTATTCATAATATTAGTTTTTTACTTTCCCGGACCCATCAAAGGGAAAGTAAGGTGAACGAGCAAAAAAAAAAATTGAGATATCGATGGAAATATCCATTTTGAGGTCCCCCAAGAAGATTGAAACCATTTCCAGCGTATGGTCTGTCTGTGTGTCTGTGTATCTGTGTGTCTGTGTGTAATCTTCCACGATAACTGCCGAACCGTTTGACCAATCAAGCTGAAATTTGGTATGGAGGGTCCGTGTATGCCTATAATGCGACCATTAGATTTTGGTCTAAATTGGTACAGCAGAAGGTCCTCAAGACCGATATTGATTAAATACACATGTAACAATTTTTTACTTTTTTTAAATTTTAAGGACAAACAATACACTTTAGTGCAAAATATTGTGATATAAAGTTTTAGAGAACAAAATTCCCTATAACTTTTGTTTTAAACTTTTTTCATAATTTTCAATAGTTGCGCCACTAGAGGGCGCGTAAAAGATGTGCATGTATGTTTTCTCTATTTTTTTTTTGATTTTGAGGACAAACAATACATTTTAGTGCAAAATTTTATGATAGAAAGTTTTAGAGCATAAAATTCCCTACATATTTTGTCTCATGATTTTTCCAGAATTTCCAATAGTTGCGCCACTAGAGGGCGCGTAAAAAATGTACATGTAGGTTTTTTCTAGTTTTTCTTGATTTTGAGGACAAACAATGCATTTTAGTGCTAAATTTTCTTTCTTTAACTTTTGTCTCTAACTTTTTATTGAATTCCTCATAGTTTCGCCGCTAGATGGCGAGAAAAATACACATTT
Organism: Neocrepidodera transversa; assembly: GCA_963243735.1. Taxonomy (NCBI): domain Eukaryota; kingdom Metazoa; phylum Arthropoda; class Insecta; order Coleoptera; family Chrysomelidae; genus Neocrepidodera; species Neocrepidodera transversa. The sequence continues at coordinate 7,600,658 of OY725349.1, read as the reverse complement.
AGGATTTTCCATTTTTTTTAAATTGGAGGTAAATTATACTCTTTAGTGCAAAATGTTTCAGTGCAAAGTTTTAAAGCATAAAATTCCATACTATTATTTTATGAAAATTTTTCCCGAATTCGCAATAGTTTTCACACATGATTTTAAGAGTTCATAATTGTAACAGTATAATATACAATGTGCGCATGCGCAACTTATGTCATTATCAACATTGAAATATCAATCACAATCGGCTCGCTATTTTTAATGTGTTCCACAAATTAATGTAATGCTCAGTATTTTGTAATTAAAATAATCCTATTCTCTACGGTCGAGCCGGGAAAGTTCTGGGGTGACACAGCCGATTTTTTTTAGGAAAATGGCGGATGATAAAAAAATATGGAAATTATCAATAATGTGTAAATAAATCTATATTTCGTAAATAGAAAATTTTTGGTACATCACAAATTTCTTTAATCTTTCCCACTAATTTATTTTATCAATTACAAATAAGCAAATACCTAAACGTCAATATTTCTTTTAAAAAAAATCCATAATGGATTACCATAGCGTCGTGAGATTCAAACTCGTGCGAAATTTTAACATCCCAAGTGTTTATCTCACAAATTAACAGACCAGAAAGCAAACTAAGCAAATTAAAGATACGTTTAGGCAACAATCAATCACAGTTATTGAAGCGACGTATTTTCGCATTTGCGCTTCTCATGCAAAATGAGAATAATTTTTCTCTTCTCTAGCAATGAGCAAATTAGATTCCTGTACCGTTTTAATGGGTTGAAATATGCATTAGGGAAATAGAAATTGGTACCTACCGTTATTAATCATATGGAAAAGTTTTCCGTATATAAGAATGTCATTTTTTTTTAAACAAATCAAGATCGATAAAAAATCTTTTAATCTCTTATTTTTTCATTATACATGAGTTTATTGAATAATAATAATGTCCATAATTCACTAGTGAATATTGATTATTCGCTGGTTTAAATAAAGGTTTATAGTAGTTTTGGACAAAATTATTTAATAGTCGTGGATAAAATATAGCATCCTACTCGCATATAAAGGCGAGGGTGGCGTTTACGTCACGAGCGAAAGTGAGTGATGGAAACGCCACCCTCGTGAATAATAGCCATCATTATATGCTCGATGAGTAATATACTATTACGCACTAGTGCGTAAAGTAGATTGCTTAATTTTTACTTAATACCAACATATTTTTTGATAGTAGAAAAATATTGTATGTAACTAGTGTGGAAAGTACCATAAGAGAATTATAGAAGAATATGAACCCATTAAGACTAAGATATTGGACTCAGAAAAAACTTCCAATACAACTTGGAAATATTTAAAAAAAAATAAACCAGAAGATAACCAAAAATAAATATTAATATTTCAAATGTAGTCCAAGTTTACAAGAAATAAAACACAAAGTCAGGTACCACAATAGTTTGAATTATCAGTCAAGGCGACCATCATCAGGCCATTATTAGCTACTTCTTTCTATTTTTCATAATTTTTCTATACTTTTCCCCATTTTTTCCATTTTTTTCTATTTTCCTTATTTTTCTATTATTCCCTATTTGTCTCTATTTTTCCTATATTTTCCCATATTTCTCTATTCTTGCCTCTTTTCTCTATTTTTCGCTATTTCTCCTTATTTGTATCTATTTTTCACTCTTCTTCATATTTTTCCATACTTTACCCTACAATTCACTATTTTTCTTTAATTTCCCTATATTTCCCAATTTCTCCCTATTTTTTCTCGTATTTCCCCATATTTCCCTATTTTTGCCTATATTCTCTACTTCTCCTATTTTTTCCACTGTTTCCTTATTTTTTCCTATTTATACAGGGTGTTGCTAAATTCGACCGACAACGCTCTAGAGCAAATTCATTGTGCCAAATTATGACCATTGAGGTAGGGAACTTATGTCCGTAAATGCACTCTTTTAAAAATACAGGGTGTTAAAGTTTCAAAAATAAAATAGTTTATTGTCAATAAATTTTAGGAGGATTCTCAGGTACTTATTTTAACGTGAATAAATAATTTCCAGGTTTTTCCATGGGCGTGCGGTAGGGGTCAAGGACCCTTTTTCCACCCCTGAATTTCCCGCCACTACCTAAAATGATGCAGTTTTTTAATTTTTAAATTTTATCAACTTTCCTTAATAAAAAAGTAATAACATTTTACTATGCAAAAATTAACCGTTTTCGTCATTTTCTTTATGAACGTTCATTTAGTTATTTAGTAAAAATGCAAAACAAATTTATTTCTAATTAATTATACCTAAGGTGCAGTTTCTTTTTATTTTTTCTTAATAACTAAATGAACGTTCATAAAAAAAATGACGTTTTTCTCGAAAACGGTTAATTTCAGCATAGTAAAATGTTATAATTTTTTTATTAAGGAAAGTTGATGGAATTTAAAAATTAAAAAACTTCATTATTTTAGGCAGTGGCGGGAAATTCATGGGCGGAAAAAGGGTCCATGTCCTCTGGAAAAATCTCTAAACTATCTATTAACGTTAAAATAAGTAGTTTACCAACCTGATCAGGCCCTTATATTTTCATTACAATCGATCCCACCGTTTAAATTTTTTTAATAATAAACTATTTTATTTTTTAAACTTTAACACCCTGTATTTTTAAAAGAGTGCATTTACGGACATAAGTTCCCTACCTCAATGGTCATAATTTGGCACAAGGAATTTGCCCTAGAGCGTTGTCGGTCGAATTTAGCGACACCCTGTATGTATATTTCTCTATTTTTCCCTATTTTTCACTATTAGTTCTTTATTTTTCCGCAAGCCGCGTTAAGGAACTCAATTCCAAAAACCATAATGGGGACAAAATTCACATTCATGAAAAAATATCACTTTACACACTTGTTGCATAATAACAATTTTTTGTTTTCCATTTTTAACATACCTAATGGATCTTCCAGTTATAAAAGTTTAATAAAGCACCTAATGACAATATAAATATAATTATAATATAAATAAAAAAACGGTTTTTACCATGAGCTTTAACCACAATTTAAAAGTATTTTAAAATTTTTTAATAATAATAATAATAATAATAATAATAATGTGTTTATTTCAAGAGGATACTCCAATAACAGAAATTATTCACAAATATTAAAAAATACAATTATAAATAATAAGATAAAGAAATAATAATAATCCCCCTATATTTTACTACCTTACGGATCAACCCTAGAAACAAAAAGCTTCTGCAGTGAAGGGACGGCTATTATTATTATTATTATTTACCGTAACATAACAAAATATAAAAAATAATAATAAAATAAAGAAATATATTTAAGGTCAATGTTTTTGGCTGTACTATATATATATATATACATCCACATCCCATTCGAACCCATATCAGCGCATTTTTTCAACTCGACTGTTTGTTATTTACCGGGAACGTATCGGCCCGAGGCGCTCTTCGAAATTATGGGGCGCAGGGCTCGAACCGAAAGGTCGACCGGATCACCCTCGGGGGGACTCCAATAGCGACCCTGGAGCACCCCAGGCGATACTACGTCTTCTTGTAACCCTATATAATACAAGAGAGAGATAGATAGATAGATAGAGAATGACTGTCAAGGCTTATCTCGGGTTATATCAGGACTGGAATAGCGCTAAGCGGAAAATATGTAAATAAAGATTAATGAGGGATTATTTTAGAGATAAAATTGAAGTTTATTTTATAAAATTAAATTATTTAATAATAATCCAATATATAACATACGTTTTTGTTGAGTTTTAATAACTGTTTCCCTTGAAGGCAATTCCATCAATTTCTGAAATAATAATCACACGAAACTGATTCTCCGATTCACTTCAGGCCATCCAGATACATATTTTTCATATCCAACTCTAATTATACCTCTCGGATATACACAAAAACATTTTTAATTTGGACAAGTATTATATTGTTTCATCGGGGAGGTAAGGAATTTTAACCGAAATCGTTTTATAACAAAATTAATATAAATATATATCTTTGTAATAAAACTCATAATTAGGTATATATTTAATAATTTATTATTACTAGCAAATTAAATTTTATTGGAAAATAATGTTTAATTTTTCTTAATTTTTTTAGTAAACTGTTTGCTAAAGTACCTTCTTAATAAACTATAAACTTTTAATAAACTCCATAAAAATGAAATTGTACAAATTATCAAAAACGCTATTACATCTATCATAAAGTATTGAAAAAATGACATATCTGCAGCTGGACTACGCAAATGTCTAGCGCCTTTATGCCTAATGACATATTCTATCCACCATATTGCTTTATCCACTCCTAGTAAAGGTTGGTCTGTCAAAATATCCCTAGATTTTTTAATTTCTTGCCTAAATCTGTAAATAAAGTAACATTATAGATATTTAGTTAGTTTGGTTTGATTTGAAGTAGAAGGACAACACGGATTCTGCATCATTGACAGGTGGTTTATCTGTAAAAGTGGCATAACATATGATTTTTTAAATCATATAAGTTATCCATATCTCAAATGTGGTCAAATGTTAATCATAAATGAAAACCCAAAATCATGTCCACAATAACATTTATTAAAATTTTTTTTCTTAAAGGCAACTAGTTTCGGTTAAATAACCATCTTCAGGCCAAGAGATTAACAGGAATTAAATGTTAAATAAAAATTAGCATATTATAACAGGGTGTGCTGCTACTAAGTAAAGGATGAAGGTAGGATAATAATGAGGAAAGAAAGGGGGGGTACATGAAAAAGTAAAAATTAAACCGTCGAACTGAGTAGGAACCAAGTTAGAATTATAACGGGCCTTCTCACTGGTCACAGTCCTATATAAAATAGAGCTGTAGAACGGAGAATTTTTCTGCAGATAATGTGAAAAAAGGACAGAGACGACTAAACACATATTGACAGAATACCAGGCTTTAGACCGCAAAAGACAAACTACATCCAGACAGCCCGAAGAATAAAATATTCAACCGTTGATGAACCTGTACAGACTATTGCAGGTAACTAGAGATACGGTTAAGTGGGTACTATAGAACAAAATGGTTATACAGAAAAAGCCCAAGAGGCTGGGAAAAAAAGGCCAGCATGCGGAAAAGAAACCTAGTGGAAAATCCTCGTTGTCCACTTTTCTGAACTACGTCCAGGGAAACTTTTATACAGTTAATCCCAAGAACATACTAAAGATAATAACCACTAATCAGAACCTTGAAAAAGGAATAAGGAAAGAGAGAACTGTAGAAATGGAATCAGATTAAATTTTATATGTTTATCTGGTGGATTGGCATCCATCACATAGCAACTCGTTTTAAGTTTTACTATTGTTCAAATAATATTTTGCGACAATGTCACATTATTTGATGTCATTTTAATAGTTACACAAATCTTACCTATAACTGATCCTGGTAACTATCAAAATAGACAGAATTTCGAACCACCAAAATCCTGAATTATATTCGAAATATTTTTGGAATCACACCAAGGAGCTTACTTGAATCACGTCGAAGAAAGAACCCCGCACAAACCTAATGGGAATTGGCTCCCGGTCAAATTGGCTGAAATTTAGATATATTGTTTCGGCATCCTGAACAAAAGTCTGAATGGGCACAAAGCTCAATTTGGTTTTTCGAAAGCACCACGAATTCACCATTATTTACTACTTGGTAATCTCTTCGAAAGTTTAGTATTTGCTGCGTTAACAAAAATTCCCCTCTTATGTTTTCGAGGTCACTGCATTCAAATCCAATGCCAATATAATAATATTGACAGCTGTCAACTAGCTGTCAAACAACAAGCAATAATCAAAATGTAAAATTTGTGAGGTTGCCGAGTTCAAAACTGATGTCAAAAAGATGATATTGACAGTTGACAGCTGTCAATTAACCTAAAACTGAAGGTAAAAAAACGATATTTTAAAAATAAGTGAAGCATGTTTGCTGCCACCTAAATGTTGCTCTATCTTGACACATTATCATGCACAGTCAAATATTTAATTAACTATAGTACTCAACTGTCAATATCGTCTTTTTGGTATCAGATTCGAATTAGGCAACCTAAAAGCCATATGCTTACATCTAAATTTTATCAATTTACAGTGTTATATCATGATTGACAGCTATTTGACAGCGGTCAACGGTCAATATCGATTTTTCAATATCAGTTTTGAACTCGGAAACCTCAAAAACATACATTTACATGTGGATTTTATCAATTTTGATAATTGCTTGTTGTTTGACAATTATCTGACAGCTATAAACTGTCAACATCGATTTTTTAACATCAGTTTTGAACTCAGCAACCTCAAAAACATACATTTAGATATGGATTTTATCAATTATGATGATCACATGTTGTTTGACAGTTAGTTGACAGATGTCAACTGTCAATATCGTCTTTTTATTATCAGTTTTGAATTCAGCAACCTCAAACACATTTATTTACATATAGATTTTACGAATTTTGCTTTTCCCTTGTTGTTTGACATCTAGTTGACAGCTGTCAACTGTCAATATTTTTATATTGGCATTGGATTTGGATGCAATGACCTCGAAAACATAAGAGAGGACTTTTTGTTAATGCAGCAAATACTAAACTTTTAAGTAGTAAATAATGGTGAATCCGTGGAGCTTTGGAGCTCCGTAGGATCCAAAATAAGCAATATTGAGCTTTGTGCCAATTAAGACTTTTGTTCTGGATGCCGAAACGAACAACATATCCAAATTTCAGCCAATTTTACCGGGAGCCAATTCCTATAAGGTTTGTGCAGGGCTCTTTATCGGGGAAAATTTATTTGATCACATCGGGGAAAATTTGCTTGATCACTTCGAGGTCACCAATTGTAGAAATGGAATCAGATTAAATTTTATATGTTTTTAGTAGTACATATAAACTAGTAAATAACGCAATTTTCTTATTATATTTTTCGTTGTTCTTGGTTACTAATCTCTTCTTTTGTTTTTCTTTTTTTATGTCCATATGTTAACCATCACCTAGGATAAATTACTCCGTAGACGATCAAAATACAGTCAGACATCTAATAACGCAAAATATTATTTGAACAAAAGTAAAACTTAACGAAATGCTATATGATGGATGCCAAACGACCACAAGATTATGCTTCTGGGCTAACCTAACCTGCAAAACCTACGTACACTATCCTTCAATAGCAACTAAATGCTACAGAAATCCATTTGAACCAAAATTCATGATAACGCAGGTTCCAATCAAGTGGTTCATAATTCCACGTATTCATCGATGCATTTTCCAAATTAATAGAAAGACCATAGTAAGTCAAGCATACTCAGTTCTTCAGAAGAAGGAAAAACACTTTTTTTGATGCTATTACTTTGATATTGCAGTGACATATGTGGTTTTTGGCTTTTACACAATGGGGATCTTCTAAGGGGACCCTATATTTAGATTGTGTGACGAGGATATTGAAACAGCCATCCACGTGATATTCAAATGTGAGAATCTGCGCTGGTGGACATACGGGACAGCTATTGCCAGAAAACTCTACTTCGGATCTCACCAGACGTGACGTAGTAAAGAGGCTCTTAAACTTTAAGAAGGTCACTAATATCTTCACAGACTAACAGAATTTTATAAATTGATCAAAGAAGAAGAAAACCATCAACCAGACTCTTTACATTATCTAAGCATTGCCCATAGTTATTTTTGAACAATAGTCATAGTACTAGGAAATTTGAAAATAAATCATATTATAAAAAATAAGAGGAAAGTCCCAAGAACATCACAATCTTGTTGGTTCTTTTCAAAACTTTTGGAGACTAGAGAAATTAGGTTTAAAATAGATTAATTAAGAAAAACAATACTTCAATCCAGTGTTCCGTGACGATATCTAAAAACTTAGTAGGTGGATAATTTTATTTGTACAACTTCATTGGTCAGGCTAAATTAAAGAAACAAAAATTCATCTCTAACATAAATAGCGATTGTTCTTACTTTTTGTTCGTTGCTACTTCCAAAATAGCATTTTTTAAATCATCTCTCTTAAATGTTCTATGGTCGATTTCTAGTCCCATTCCTAGATCCACAATTCTTTTAATATTAGATGGTTGATCTGTGATGAAAGGAATTCCTACCATTGGTACTTCGTAAGTGATAGCTTCTTCTATTGATTGAAAACCACCTTGAGTAACGAAGACTTTAACATTTGGATGACCTACAATAAAGAAAAAAATACATATAATTTTGCTTAAAGAAAAAGATTCAAATTTATTTTTTAATATTGCTTAATAATAAAAAATATATATCCATATACATACGTAAAATATCTTGCTGTGGAAGCCATTTTCTTGTCATAACATTTTTAGGTTGACCAGGCAAATAATCGCTTTCCCATTTCCATAAAACCTTATACGGTAAATCTGATAATGCTCCTAAAATTTCTTTTATCGTTTTTTCTGCTAAAGCTGAACTTTCTATATTTGATCCCAAACTGAAGTAAACAACGCCCTGTGGAGAGGAATCCAAGTATTCTTGAATATCCTGTAAATTGTAAGATCATCAAAACAACAAATATTACATTCAATAGATATTTGACAAAGTTAAGAAACCTTGACATTTGTAAAGGTACAAACAGTCCCGTCATTGCAGAAATTGTCTTAACACCCATATTCAAGAACGATCCTATGCGTTCGCACAGTATGATAGAACCCACAGCGGACTAAATTTTATTTCATAAACGTCACTTGAGTGTTGACCGACACTATGCAACTATTTAATTACACCCTTGGCCAAAGTTATTCATGAGCTACTTTTACGAACCCATAGTGTGAGTGTAATGTCAAGGACTCTGTAAAATTAAAATAGATTCGTAACATCCTAAAAATTAAAGAAATAGAAAAGAGACAACCAAAAATATACAGCATATACCAATATTGCTATATATTGAAGATAGAAGAAAAGTAGTTCCATATAGGTAATTATAAAGGAAGGAAGATTTTGTATCTAGAGTCCATAAAGAATTTCTACCTACCACAAAAATAAAAAAAAAAATTGATAGATTATTAACTCACCTTGGGAAGCGGTTTTTCTTTTGTAATATGCATTTGATTAATCTCAATTATATTCGGAACATTCGGTCTTACAGTCTGCATTATTGGATTTACGTTTACTAAAATTAAACTCATGTTATTCTCCAAATCACCCAGATATGGCATATCATTTCCGAAATATTTCCTAGCTATTTGATCAGACTTGGGAAGCAGATAATAATAATAATAAATCCTGTACCAAATGTTGTATAATAAACTATTCAATTTATCAAAAAATGTAATTTCTCCAGCAAAGTTCATCATCATATCTGGGGATATTACGGGATGAGTTGGGTTGCCTAAAGCATCGTGGCTATGTAGGAATAGACTTAGCGTAGATATACCTGAAACAAAATAATTATTTATTAACCACAAATCTGTACTATTTGTTTAATATAAGTTGAGCTATGAGTCATAGGTACGCAGTAGCTTTTTACCCCATTCAGATTATTCAAGCTGTTCGCTTCGTAAGAATTTAGTGCGGTGTTGTCAACGTGATAAAAATATTGGGTTCACAAGCTCCCCTCTACGCAAAGTCACTGCGCATATTGCGGTTCAACTTATTTAGCTTGTATAAAATTTTTTAAAAAATGTAGAAAGCTTTTTCATGCTCGTTGGTTTACAGTAGGAAAATGCTTTAAGGTTAAGACTATGTGCGAATATTAAAGATATAAGTCACTTAAAATGTTTGTTTTATACAGTCAAAATTGTAGAACACCTAGCAGTTTAACTCTAATCTAAATATTTTAATCGAAGTTTTAATGTTTAGCCCACCCACTTGAGTGCGCATCTGTAGCGTGACGTCGTAGTACCGCTTAATAGGATTAGTTAATTAGGAATTATTTTCGTTAGTGAACCGTTCATGTTTTTCTGCTTGTAAAACAAATTAGATTAGTTTTAAAGTCGTAGCCAGTGATTTTGATCAAGGAAACAACAGAGACATATTTAAGAGAAGATAATGATAAAGTAGATGGGAGGATCATACTTTTACTGTTTGACCAACTAAATGGAATTCGCAAAAATATGTTGAGAAAGAACCTTTATTTTTTATGATAACGATTGTAGTGAACCATTTTTTAAATAATTAGTATAATCTTAATTTTGTGTATCTTAAAATATTATTATAATTTAAAAGGTTTTACTTTCCAATTATGATATATATTTTTTAAGATACATGAAATTAAGATTATGCTTATACATAAACAAATTTTGCTATGACTACGTTAAGTTTTAAATTAACAGCCTAGTCAACCGCTATGGTTAGTACTAAAAAAAATGACACTTTGGATAAGCGCAAGTGGTGTCTGGTTATAGACTATTAAAAATAAAATATAAGAAATATTGACGGTTTTTACAAAATTAAAATAAACAAGGATAACATTTCTATGGCAGACCGAAAACATACATTACGAATGGTCCTGGCACATTTCAACATGTCAAAATTTAGACTAAAGAATTTTTACAATTTGAATGTTACTACAGAAATATTATGAGACTTTGTAAAACTAGTTTGTGAAAATAAAAATACTACAATGCTTTAATTATACGATACATAGCTTATGAGTAATTGTACAAAGATATGATAGGGTACATATAGCATCAGAAAGAGAAGTTGTATCCAACATAAACTCTAAATGTTTACATTAGGACTCATTATGAAATTCTGAAAGCGGCCTTGACAGATTTAATTTATATAATATATTCGCATTTTATCATTTTTTAAAGTACATATCAACGAACTGTAATAAAAATTCGTTATCGTTGAAAGTTGGATAATTAAGTAAAAAAAAATGATGAATAAAAATTAACAAAATCCCAGTAGAATATATCTACTAGGACGACCCGAATGAGTTATGTGACCGCTTAAAACTTTTGGTAGTATCTTAACGAGCTGGCAACACCGTTTCTCACACGTAGAAATGAAAAGTGACAACTAGTTTTGGTGAACTATCGCCATCATCAGGCCTACAAATACTGCCGTCAAAACAATCTAATTATTATAGTAAAGTTATAAACTTACCGAAGTATTCATGGGACGAAATTTAATTATGTAATTAGAATTTGTTCCATTATGGCAAAATTGCGTTAATTCAAGGTCATTCGTCATCGCTCGCCGGCTCTTCTGAGAGTGCAGAAGGGTATGAAATACGTTGGATCTGGTTTTCTGCTCTGTCAGATACGTCTGATTGTATTGTAGTGATTCATTCCAATTATGTATCTCGATTTATAATCTGAAACAGTTGAAGACCAAACTAGATGGAGCTGAAGTACCTGAAGACGTATTTGAAAGACCTGAAGACCAGATCCAACGTACTCAGACCATTCTGCCCTCTCAGCAGAGAAGGTGAGCGATGAAGAATGACCTTAACGATTTATTATGTGATTTAACATGGGGAACTGGTGCAGCTCCTTTAGTAAGGTAGTCTTCCAAAACTAAGGGAGTAAAGTGAGCAATGAATTTGGAAAATTTAAATCCAAGTGGAGGATTTCAAGTATCCATTAGTTTGGATAGAGATGGATGTAAATATGTCAATGAAAAGTGACTTTAAGGAAACAACCACGTGTCGGGCCGGTAAAATGAATAGGTAAAATATTAATAGGAACCGGTATGCGACCCTAAAAAAAATTTAAATGATGTTTTATTACTAGTCAATTAAGAAAGTACTGTTCTGTTTTTTTAATCTACTCTCACATGGCTACAATTTTAATATGTTGTCATTTACACGTTTTTAAGTGTAAAAAAAAATTGACAATCTATTTTGAGGGTTGTAAGTATGTGCCAGACGTTAGCAAAGTTGTCATCTGGATAGTAATTCATAACCTGCTCCCACAAGGCTAAAATTTTGAGGGTATGTTCTTTCAATTGTATAAAGAGTATATGTAAGTAGCCAGAATATTCCAGCGGTTGCAAGACTATTAAAATTGTAGCCTTGTGGGAGCAGATTAAAAGAAAAAAAAAATTACATTTTCAAAAGTAACCGCAAGATGCTTGCCAGAACGGTATTTTCTTAATTGACTGTTAATAAAACATTATTTAATAGTAGATTACATACCGTGGCGGGAAATTCATCATTACTATCGAGGGCATACATAGATCACCGAGGCGCTCGCGCCGAGGTGATCTATTGCCCGAGACAGGAATGATAATTTCCTACAAGGCTTGTATACGATTTTATTCACAATCATTTTATTTCAATCCACAATTTGAAAAGAATATATAGTTATTATTATTAAAAGTATGTGACATGTGTATTAAAATACTCACGTCAAGTTTTCTTTGAAATCAAAATACTTTGGCATTTAGATATTACATGACATTTTATTTTTGTACTATCAATTTAAAAATTACAGTCACAAAACATTACGATTAACATTAAAACAAATAAAATAGGTTACATTATTGTTGTAACTAATAATATCTATCCGGATCACGGGCGGGAAGTGACAGATATCACTTCCCACCCGTGAACAGGAAGTAAAGTTTGTAATAGCTGATTTCCCGACCTTTAAAAAGTGTGTAATTGAGCTATTACATATTCGATTGTGAATAATTTTTTTTAAGCTTTGTGGGAAACGGGTTAGTCGGATAGTTCGCTAGCTCTTAGACTATAATAGTCTGTACCATATATGTCATTGCCCAAATTTAGAACAATAAACGAGAAACTGACAGTATGTTTGTATCGAAATAACTTCGTAAAAAATAAAAATATGCAACCATGAAAAGATGAAGTGAAACATATAAATATTTTGACGTGACTACTAAAATGTTTTGACATTGATAATTAAACCATAAATACATCTAGTGATTAAAATAGTCCCTATGAAAGAAGAAAACCTGAAGGGTGATGCAAACAATATGAAAACTATTTTTTACTAAACTAAGAAATTTACAGATAATTATAAAAAGTTCTCTTGGTGAGAAAAATTGGAAACTTACCTATAACTGGAACTTGATATTTATAAGCGAATACATTTATCATATTGAAATTATGAGTATTTTGAACAATAATCAAATCAAAATTAATATCTTTATTGTTTAATAGATTCCTTACTGGTTCATATTCAAACATACCACTAACATAATCTAATCCCGCAGAATATAAATTATTTAAAGTAGTCACATGAAAATTATTAAAATTGAAAACTTTTTCATAAACATATTTTTTTTTGATTTCATACGTGTAAGATATATCAATTTCTGTTAAATTTACTAAATTATTATCATTTAGGATATTTGGTGATATCACAGTAACAGTATGACCCCTTAAAGACAGCTCTTTCCATAACGGTTGAAAAATCACCTGGTGACTAACAGAAGGTCCAAAAAAGACGCATAAGATATTAGCACACTCTGTTGAACTCACAAAGAGAACGAAAAAGACTACCAACTTCATGATAAATGTACTACTAAATAATTTCAAACTAGCTAAAAACTTTATTATATATTAGTGAATAAAATTAAGATTATACTTTACATAATTTAGAATTATCATAGAAAGTTAGAGAAAGTTTCAAAACAAATTAATTTTTATCATTTTTACGGCTTTAAAACTAAAAAATTCTAATAAAGCTATTACTAATTGATACTTAATATTGGATCAAGATTTCAGGACACAAGCGTTTGCGGTCCCGATACATTTGCAACCCTTCCTTAATTTTTCGAATAAGGATAAAATTAAATTGAGACAGTTGCAACCCTGCCTCTATAAATAGGATACCTACTATTTAAGAATCGATAGAAGTTTGGAATAATTTACTATGGCAGTCGACGTGTTAACATCGACTAATTATCGAAGGACCAACCTGAATACAGCGTCTTAGGATTTATTGGGCAATGTGAATAAAATATGAGTTTTTACGTGAGGTATTAAGTTTTAGCATCAGCATTAGGACAATGTGAATAAAATATAAGTTTTTACGTGAAGTATTAGCATCAGCATTATCTTTTAGCTTTAGCTATAAGTACCAACATTTGCTGAAAACAATGTGAATAATCATTAGGTCATACTTAGAAGTTTATAGGTTTGTTCCAACCTCGATTTCTGTACTGTATATAAACTAATTTTCAACTCGACACCAAACTGTTTACTGCGCAACTCTAGTTAATGTATTATTTAATAATTGAAATTGGTTGGAACGGATCTTGTACTAAAATCTGACTGTAATACTCCTTATTTGGGAAATATTATTAATAACTCTCGATAAACGAAAATGTTTAAAAAATTCTTCATCCGAGTAACGGAGTACAATTACTTTTAAAATGGATATTGAATTAATTTCAGAATCGTTACTAATTATTTCACACGGTAAAGATATTAGAATATATGATGCTACAGCAGAATAAAAATAAGTTTGAACCTTTATATTGATTTATTGAAAAATTATTATTTATTACAGCTGTCATTCAAAACTTTAACAAAAATCAGTCAACTTGATATAAACAAAATAAATAACATTGAGGTCAATGTTTAGACAAACTCCAACACTCACCCTTAAACATGACCTCGTAGTCCCAATTCTTTAGTGCAAAATTCGTGTTTAAATCTTGGTAAAGATTTAGTAAAAATATCAGCCACCATTTCAGAAGTAGGTTTATATTTCACTTCAACCAATCCAGCAGCTTCTATATCTCGAATGAAGTGGAATTTTATGTCTATATGTTTGGATCTGGAATGGAAAACTGGATTTTTTATTAATCTTAAACTGCTCTGATTATCATTATAAATAGTCACTTTGACTGTATTTTCACAACTAATTTCTGACAAAAATTTTTTAAGAAACACGGCTTCTTTGGCAGATTCGGTTATACTCATATACTCAGCCTCCATGGTTGATAATGCTACAGTGGGTTGTTTCTTAGACTGCCAGCTTATAGCTCCGCCAGAAAGAATAAAAACATATCCGGAATAGGATTTTCTGTCTATGATATTTCCACCCCAATCAGCGTCACAGAATCCATGTACTTGAATACTATTATTTTGATATGTTAACTTCAAATCTGCCGTTCCTTTAAGATATCTACATACTCTTTTTGCTGCTTTCCAATGAGTTTCCGAAAAGCATGTATTAAATTGACTTAGAAAATGTACAGCATAAGTAATGTCAGGACGTGTTGCTTGAGATAAATACATTAACTTTCCAATTAATGACCTATATGGAATATTTTTTTTATCCTCTTCATTAAAGTTTTCTTCTTTTTCTAATTTTAAATTTATTTCTAATGG
Source organism: Neocrepidodera transversa (assembly GCA_963243735.1). Classification (NCBI taxonomy): domain Eukaryota; kingdom Metazoa; phylum Arthropoda; class Insecta; order Coleoptera; family Chrysomelidae; genus Neocrepidodera; species Neocrepidodera transversa. The sequence continues at coordinate 7,585,368 of OY725349.1, read as the reverse complement.
CGTCTTAGTCGGATTACAATCAGTCATTCCAAAATCTTTCAAGATTTCAAAAATATACTTCTTTTGACATAAGGTAATTACATTTTCTTGTTGTTTATAGTCAAATTCAATTCCTAAGCAATAATGTATAACTCCTAGATCCTTAATTTCAAAAAAAAATTTCAACTGTTCTTTCATTTCTGCCAACCATTTTTCATTCTGACAAGCCAAAATCAGGTCGTCAACGTAAACAGTGATAATTAATATGTCTTCTTCTTTTTTGTTATAATACACACATGGATCTGAAGTACAAGGCCGCATACCAGATGAAATAAGTTTTTCGTGAAGTTTAATATACCACTGTCGTCCTGACTGTCGCAATCCATATAAGGCCTTTTTTAAAGCACACAAACGTTTACCTTCTTTAATATCTTTCATCATCTTTTGAGCTTCTTTAGAAATATTTTTGTCCTTATCTTCAAAAAATTTCTTTCAAAATATCTTCAAAAAATTCTGGTAACTCCATAATAATGTCTTCCTCTAAATCCCCATTAAGAAATGCAGTCTCTACATCTAGCTGATGAATTTTCATACCAGTTTTTATAGCATATGCAATTACTGTTCTTAATGAATTGATTCTTACTACAGGCGCAAAAGTTTCCTCAAAATCAATTCCGGGGCATTGTGAATATCCTTTAGCGACTAGCCGAGCTTTTCGTCTTTCAATAGTACCATCTGTTTTAAATTTATTCACCAATACTAGTCGGCAACCTACTGGTTTTCTGTTATCAGATGACTGTTCTATCATTATCCACGTCTTATTTTTTATTAAAGAAATATACTCTTTCTTTATTGCTTCTAACCATTCTTCTGAATTCTCTTCTAGTAAAGCTTCTTCACAGGAAACTTCAACATTATTACATTGTAAATTCTTGTCCTCTTTGGTTGAAACAGTATAGCAGGTGGTGTGAGGTAAGATTTCTTAAAAGAAAAAGTGAAGCTTTATCTGCTTTTAAAGAATACAAACATATGGTTGAAAATCAAAAAAATAGTCGTATCAAGTTTTTACAGACAGATAATGGAGGTGAACTGTGTAGCAATGAATTTGACGAGTATTTAAAAGAATGTGGAATAAAACGCAGACTAACAGTCCCTCATACTCCACAGCAAAATGGGATAGCTGAAAGACGTAATAGAGTACTTGTAGACATGGCTCGTTGTATGTTACTAGAATCAAATCTTACAATGAAATTTTGGGCTGAGGCAATTGCGACTGCATGTTACCTTAGAAATCATTGTCCTTCAAAAAGTCTTATTGATAATGAAATTCCTTATGTTATTTGGACTAATAAGATACCTAATATAGAAAATCTTAAAGTGTTTGGAAGCGAAGGATACATTTTGAAAAAGGAGCATAAAACAAAATTTGAAGCAAGGGCAGAAAAATGTATATTTTTTTGATATTCTGATGAATCTAAAGGCTATAGAGTATGGGTAGTCGACAAAGCCAAAGTGCAGATAACAAGAGATTTAAAATTGTTAAAAGAACATTTTAAGATAACCGAGAAGACAGTAACCGAGAAGACAGAAATTCCAAATCTGTTAACAAAAGAAGTTGAAATAGAAATTATAAAAAAAAAAATTGGAGAAAATAAAAATTCTGAACATGAAGTTTTAGAAGATGATTTTAATACTGATAATGAAAATATAAATATAGATAATAACGAAGAAAATCAAGAGAAGATAGAAAAGAAAGAGAAAGTGACAAGAAGTCCAGGAAGACCAAAAATATTAAGAACAGGAAATACAGGCAGACCACGAAAAATATATAATACTGTTTCAACCAAAGAGGACAAGAATTTACAATGTAATAATGTTGAAGTTTCCTGTGAAGAAGCTTTACTAGAAGAGAATTCAGAAGAATGGTTAGAGCAATAAAGAAAGAGTATATTTCTTTAATAAAAAATAAGACGTGGATAATGATAGAACAGTCATCTGATAACAGAAAACCAGTAGGTTGCCGACTAGTATTGGTGAATAAATTTAAAACAGATGGTACTATTGAAAGACGAAAAGCTCGGCTAGTCGCTAAAGGATATTCACAATGCCCCGGAATTGATTTTGAGGAAACTTTTGCGCCTGTAGTAAGAATCAATTCATTAAGAACAGTAATTGCATATGCTATAAAAACTGGTATGAAAATTCATCAGCTAGATGTAGAGACTGCATTTCTTAATGGGGATTTAGAGGAAGACATTATTATGGAGTTACCAGAATTTTTTGAAGATATTTTGAAAGAAATTTTTTGAAGATAAGGACAAAAATATTTCTAAAGAAGCTCAAAAGATGATGAAAGATATTAAAGAAGGTAAACGTTTGTGTGCTTTAAAAAAGGCCTTATATGGATTGCGACAGTCAGGACGACAGTGGTATATTAAACTTCACGAAAAACTTATTTATATATTCACGAACATCTTCATTACTTTTCATTTTACGTTGTGTTAGTTGCTTCAGGAGAGTAGCTTTTCTTGCAGGACCTTGTGATTGATATATGGAATGCAACTTAGTCCACATTTCATGAGACGTTTTACAATCTTTAACTTGCTTTAATTCGGTTGGATGAATAGATAGGATAAGATCAGACCTTGCTTTTCGATCTGTAATATCCCAAACGTCTCCTGCATCTCCAATAGAACGCTTCTTACTTCCATTAACATATTCCCAAAAATCATTTTTTATTAAGATTGCTTCTACTTGTAACTTCCAAGTATCAAAATTTTCTTTTCCTAGAGGTTCAATTCTGACTGTTGTGAGACTAGTCATTTTATTAATTCACTCTTCAAAAAACTGGGCCCATAACCTATTAGAATATATGATGCTACAGCAGAATAAAAATAAGTTTGAACCTTTATATTGATTTATTGAAAAATTATTATTTATTACAGCTGTCATTCAAAACTTTAACAAAAATCAGTCAACTTGATATAAACAAAATAAATAACATTGAGGTCAATGTTTAGACAAACTCCAACAAAAGAAAAATCACTATTGCTTTCAAAATCACTAATTTTTAATAAAATAAACAAAACAACCAAAAAATAACCTCAACAAACTGCCTTCCTTCCCCAAGATCAAAACAAATACAATAATTTTGACAATCTGCGCATGTCAGTCCAATCTGTTCTTCTGTGTACGGATTTGATCGTTCACCGGTCGTACAATTTTAGGTTGGAATAAAAAAGTAAACGGTACAAGAACTATCAATTAGTAGGTTGGAACAGTGTGTAAATATAGCGCATGCGTCTGATCGTAATATTGCAGTTTTCCCGTTGGTTGGAACAAACCTTATGCTATAAAATATCAGTTTAAGGTAAACAAGTTTTGGTACAGGATGTGTCACGCCCAGACTTGTTGATTCTTGAGTTATTTCATCGCATATTTACTAATATGTGATTAAGATTTTGAAAATGAGTTCTGATAGCGAATATAGTTGAATCTGAAGTACAAGAAAAAGGAAATAAGAAAATAATTCGAAAAGAAATTGTAGGAGAGTATGTGCAAAACCCAGTATTCAACAAAATACCTGTATAAAAATGTATAAAAATTTGTGAAAAGAAAAATACCAGAATCGAACATAACGAAAAATATATTATACCGTTAAGAAAATGCCAACAAATTCTTTGCAAGAATTATACAATGCCCACATCAGTTCATGAGTTTAATTTTTTAAATTATTATCGATTTCACTAGGAGAGTATAATTTCTTGCGATTAAGAAATATGGATATAATAATTAGCATGCGAAGGACCAAATCCCTTTTGTTTGATAAGAAGGATTAAACTTATTCTTTATTATATTAAATTATACGAAACTGTTACTTCTAGAAAACTTTTTCCTAGTTCGTTTATTTTTTACAACAACGTTTAAACAATTAGAGATACGTTATAGGTAACCCGAACACATTTACTTATTAAAGCCGGCACTGGTATTCATTACGAAATGCACTATTTATTTAATAACGCACTGATACTTTTTCAATACATGTAGTTAATAACTAAAACTTAGAAAACATACATTGTCCTCTTACAAGAGGGTGTAAACTTTATTACATTTTTGTGTGACCGTTCTTCAAGAGAGCTTATGAAACAATGATGTGTTTGGCGCGGTATTTTAGTTACCAGAATCAACGATCGCGGACGACCGTTGAGTAAGATATACGTTAGGCCGTATCTCATTGGTTAGCTAAAGCCACCAGAATCATATAGTACTATCGAGCAAATTATTGAGTTTTTATTTTTCAAGTATGATGAGTGTGACAAAGATTTTAGAAATTTAGATATGCAGGCTAGGACTTGTAGAAAATCTTATAATATTTGTTTTATTTGCTACAATTTTTAATAGGATGATGGGAATACAAATTGAATTTATAAATAAGATGTATATAAAATTCTGGTTAAATTATGTGGCAGAAAATTTGGAAACTTACCTACAACTGGAACTTTATATCTATAAGCGAATCCATGTACCATATGCATATGATGTGTATGTTGAACAATAACCAAATCAAAATTAATACCTGTATTATTTAATAGATTTCTTACTGGTTCATATTCAAGCATACCAATAATATGATCCGATCCCGCAGAATTTAAATTATTTAAAGTAGTGACACGAAAATTATTAAAGTTGAAATCTTTTTCATACACATATTTTTTCTTGATTTCATACATGAATGATATATCAATTTCTGTTAAATTTACTAAATTTTTGTCGTTTAGGATATTTGGTGATATCACAGTAACATTATGACCTCTTAAAGACAGCTCTTTCCATAACGGTTGAAAAATCACCTGGTGACTGATAGAAGGTCCAAAAAAAACGCATAAAATATTAACACATTCTGTTGAACTCACAAAAAGCACGAAAAATAATACCAACTTCATGACAAATGTACTACTAATACTTTCAAATTAGCTAAAAATATTATTATATATGTGTGAATGAAATTAAGATTACACTTTTATATTATTCGTTTTTTTCTGTAATTAACATAGAAAATTAGAGCAATTGTAAAAATTAATATTTTTTTATCATTATTACCGCTAATAAACAAAAAAATTCAACAATACTAATTAATATATTGTAATGAAATAGTCTGTATGAGTTTTTTTATATAGCTTAATTGTTATTTAATTGTTAAATAATGGTTTGATAGCATCAATAATTTTATGAGTTTTCAATGTTATAAACATAGTTTTATTGTTGATATAAAATTTGATATTTTAAAGAATATATTGAGAGTAAAAATATTCAAAATCAACAATTGTTGAGTATACAGAATCTTATTCTTATTATTATTATTATATCATTATTATGATGTGAATGATTATTATTTGAATAATAATTTAACAGAAAAAGATTAAATTTAGGAAAGTATATTAAAAGATATTTTTGCTGTATAACTAATAAGTAAATGACAAGATAGTCAAAAGTGATAGAAAAAGAATTATTTTTACGAATCAAGTAACGAACAAATTATTTTTGGGGAAGACAGGACAGTTGAATAAAAAATAATAAAGTCAAAAAATTTAAAAAATTATACATATAGGTTATGGAAAAATTAAGTAAAATTATACACTAGTAAAATTCAAAATATTATTCAACTAAAAATCAAACAAATAATACAATTTGAGAGCCAAATAGGAAGACAACTAATAGGAAAGGACCAATAATAACAAAAAAACCTAAGGAGGAGTATAGAGGTGTAGAAGTTGAGAAGGAGAGACCAGGAATTCAGTTTAAGAAGAGGTATTGAGAAGAAGTGACTGGTCAAGGTAGAGAGATAAAAGTGGTACAGAAGATTGGAGTAGAAGTGGAATAGAAGGACTTTTACAAAATTAGTTTTCTTTATTTTTTTTTGTGTAATGTTTATTATTTTTTTAAAGTTACAGAACCCACCCAAAATTTGAGATCTTAAATCATAACAATACATGTACTAATTTCTAGATTATTTCATAAAACAATGAATGGAACATTTTCTTTTGCTTCTTTTCCATTTCCCTTTTTTTTCAGTTTTCATTTTTTTCCGTTGAGTATAATTAAATAATTTAAAAATGAACTGCCGTTCTTTAGTACAATATCGCCATATTTTTTTTTAAATGCATAAATAGACGCATAAAAATACAAGGTATAAGAAATGCAATATTTATAGCTAGAGAGGTTTTATTAGCTCTCCCGAACATTGAGTGACCAATCTGCCAATGATCTCAGGAAGATTAAAGCAGGGTCGGGCGATCAAAAATGAAAAATTTAATAAAAAAAAATTGAAGAACTTAAAATATTTAAGATCCCGCCTTCCTCAATCTGCAATCACGGAAAAGCGCGGGAGTACCACGTTGCCAAGTCTAATCATTGAAGTTACGTTCATTTGACTTCTCTTTTCATTTGGTAAACGTCTTTAGTCGTATTTGTGTGAAGTTCTGTGTTAAAATTATTTTTTTTATTTGCTAAAGTATCAAAGTTATTTAAAATTAATATAGAATTTTATAAAGCAAATTCTACTAATCTTCCGCGAATAGATGTAGACATGGTGAATGCGTTTTATATAAACAATTTATAATATTTTAGTTCTGAGATGAAAAACGTAAAAACAAGACAGACTTACCTAATCAATAATTATAAGGTTCACAAATAAATTTTTAAAATATAAATGTTCTTTCCCAAAAGTTAAAGTTATATCAAACTTGAATTTATTGCTTTTATTATAGAGAAAAAGACCTGACAAATGCACCAATTTTACAAATCGCGTGGGTTGTAAGAGCCCGGGGAAGCTTCAGTACGTTTTAGACTTCTAAACCCTAAAGGACAAGTCTTATAATACGGGTCTGTCTGTCTGTCCGTTTGTCCGCATTTATAACTCAAATACGAACAGAGATTGAAACGGTCAACGATAATAAACTCAACATACCTTGAATAGCTCCCAAATGGATTTTCAGAGTTTTATGACTTCCGGTTTCAAAACCGGTTTTATAAACCAGAACCGGTTTCAAAAATATCATTTCGACGTGCAATTTAACGCTACATCGATATTTGAAAACAAATTTGAGATATCTTTTATGGTCCATGAGATAATGCGTATTTAGAAGTCGTCACGTGCCTGCTAACGCTCAGGCGCTTTTGACTTTTTTTATCTATGCACGTTTTTACAATTTTTGCCTATATTTATCTATCCTCTTATGTTTCCCTGGTTTTGCTGTTTTTTCCTGTTTGTCTCTATTTTTCCTGCTTTACTCAATTTGTGCCGGTTTCTACTGTTTTTCTCTATTTTTTCAATTTTTCTCATTTTTTTCTTATTTTTGTCCTTATTTTCTCCTATTTTTTTTTACTGTTTTAGTCATAACTGTCTATTTTCCTATATTTTTTCTATTTTTAATATTTTTTCTTGTTTTTAAAATGTTATTCTTTTCCGACGACCGTGGTGTACTGACTTGATTCCTTTACCAATATAGTGAGGCCCATTGTGACTTACGGTTCTATAATATGGTGGCACACAGCGAACAGCACGAACGCAGCTAGGCAGCTGGGCAAGCTACAGAGAGTAGCATGTCTTCTGACGGCTATGGAAGTTATGCTGCACCTAGTAGTGGAAAAAGAAGCACTGGCAGCAGCCTACAAGCTGGGTCTAAACGGAATGGGATGGGAACTTTTAAGAAAAGGATACCATTCCAATATTGGACAAATATTGAGATAAAATCTAGTGCTAACCATGCCATTGGACAGAATGTTTCTCAGCCACAATTTTGTGAAACCTTTTGAGGTAAACATACCTGAGAGGGATATAAAAAGTGAGGTCAGGGATAAGAAAAGTCAATTAATCAGGTTTACAGACGGGTCAAAAATAGAAAATATCATATGAACTCAGGGAGAACATGTATTCTAAACATGGGATCTAAGGCAGAACATAATAAGATATCTCTTAAATTGGTATGGAAGAAAATGTAAAAGGCTAGCTGAAAAATCTCTAATTGGACCACAACTTACACATGATATTTCCTTTCAACATGTGAAAGGTATATTGGAGAAACAATTGAAGTACAAACACAGGGAATACTGGATGAAACTTCCGGAACTAAGACAGTCCAAAGCACTCAAAGCAGGTGCACCCAAGAATAGAGATAGACTGCTGTTATGCCTAAATGGACAGGAGCTTAAAAATGCACTAGGTGTCCTGTCAGGATATTATGGGCTAAGAAAACAACTAAACCTCATAGGTGTATCGTAAAATTCCCCATGCAATAAATGTAGAAAGAGAACGAAACTCCTCTTCATATAGTATGCCATTGCAGGGGCCTAAATAGCGAAAGGGAATGGCACTTTGGGGTACATTATCCTGAACCCGAAAGCTAGCATAAAAACCATTCCGGACTTCAGTGTTCATAGGTTATTGTAAACAAAAATTTTTGGGAGTCGATTGTCGCTATGGACCGAGCGCCTACAGACATAAAGACTGCACGACACATCTGACTGATCCTTATTAAGTCAAAAATTAATGAAATTAACGGTAATCTATTTGGATTTTAAGTTGTTTAAAATCAAAACTTAAAGGCTAATAGTATAAAATAAAGTTAAAGGACAAAAACAAAAGAGCTGGAAAAAATTTGCTGAAAAATTAGAAGAAAATAGCAAAACCAATCAAAAATTATTTTACAAAAAAATCAAAAATCTTAAATGGCGAAAAGCAACAGACACTGCAGCAGTAAAAATGAATGAGGAGAAATACTAACAGATGATAGCGAAGTAATGCAAAGATGGAAAGAATATTTTCAAAATTTACTGGAAATAACTTAAAATAAAGAAAATGTCGAAAAAATAGAATATCTAGATGAAAACTAGGACCCTGATGAAACTTTTACAATAAGCGATCTATTAGAAGCAATAAAATCGCTAAAAAATTTTAAAGCCCTTGGTCATGATAAAAATGATAAAAAACATTGAACAAAGGGAAACAAAATTATTGCTGAAAGTATACAATAGAGCTTGGAAATAAAATAAAATACCAGAAGATTGACAATGAGAAATAATATTACCCATACACAAAACAAGAGATATAAGAGAATGTAATAATTACAGGGGCATAACATTGGTAAGAATAGCCTTGAATATATATGAGAAAATGCTAAAACCAGTATTAGGCTACCATAAAAGCCTAAATTCCCTGGCAGAACACAACAAGATAACTCTGGGCATGAGGGCATAGAAGAAAATGGAGAGATAGATGGCTGGTAAAGGAGCAGAAAACCCTTTAATTGGATCGCAACACACATGAGGTATTTCCTATCAATATGTAAAGGGAATACGAAATTAATACAGTCCAAAGCACTTATAGAATATCCACCTAAGAGAAGAGACAATCTGCTGTTATGCCTAAAAAGATGGGAGCCCAAAACTGCACTAGATGTCCTGATAGGATCAGAAGACACCTGAACATCATAGGAGTATTGGAAGATTGCCTATATAGGAGAAGTGAGGAAGAGAACAAAACTCCTCTTCATCTATTATGCTATTGCCGGGACCTAACCAGGGAAAGGGAATGACACTTTGGGGTACAGTATCCTAAACTCGAAGAGATAGCGAAAGCTAACATCAGAACTATTCTTGACTTTGTCAAGAGTACTGGTCTGATGTAAAAACTCTCGGGGCACAATAATCCTAGAGCCTCTATGCAGGTGGGATTTTTCACGAACGATTCAGCTAGAATAGAATAGAACATCCATGAAAAAGTTAGTAAATAAATATCGATCGACTCTTAAGCACACCATTACTTGTATACAAGGCATCATTACAGTTATCTAACGGTTTTCCGTTATAAAAATTGTTTCACTAATTTATTTTAGAAAAATAGATTAGATGTACAGAAGTACACGTTAATTTTAATGGTAACAACATAAATATCACATTCTTCTAATTTTTAATATTTGAATTTAGATACTTCAGAATCAAACAAGTACAAAAATATGAGATTTACAACTAATTTTTTTTTCAAGTTTCCTCGCTATTGGCCCAATCACACGACGGCTCTATTAATTCGTAAGCAGACATTTAATTGTATAAATTATTACCAAGTTCGCTTGGTAAGAAAATTTGGAAACTTACCTACCACTGGAACTTGATATCTATAAGCGAATCCATGTATCATATGCATAAAATGTGTATGTTGAACAATAACCAAATCAAAATTAATATCTTTACTGTTTATTAGATTCCTTACTGGTTCATATTCCAGGATACCATACATTAAATCCAATCCAATAGCATCTAAATTATTTGAAGTAGTCACACGAAAATTATTAAAGTTCAACTCTTTTTCATACAAATATTTTTTCTTGATTTTATATATGAAAGATATATCAATTTCTGTTAAATTTGCTAAATTATTATCGTTTAGGATATTGGGTGATATCACAGTAATATTATGACCTCTTAAGAGGAGGATTTACCTTGCGACAAAATAGTATGTGCAAGGGTTTCGCTTTACTCGTCCTACGCGTTTGTTTTTTATTTTTAGTAAAAGAAAAAAATATATTTGTATTGGAGAAGATCTAATCTGTGCTCCTCTGCAGCTACATTTTGAAAATTTGGCTTCATTTTTTTTCAAAACAAATCCAAAAATTGTTCATTTTAGACATTTTTCTAAATTTTTTTTACAAAAAACGAAGTAAAATATTCAAAAAGTGGCTGCAGAGGAGCACAGATTAGATCTTCTCCAATACACCTATATTTTTTTCATTCATTAAAAATAAAAAACAAACGTATAGGACGAGTAAAGCGAAACCCTTGCAACTGAAGATTTTGCTCCAAGGAAGTGGCGCCACCGTTAGAATTTAGGGAACACAGCTTGTAAATTGAAATAAAATAAATTCTCTTGTTAGCAGAGTTTTACGAGGGTAAACAGTATGAAATAAATTTAAACTTAATTATAGAGTTTATAATTTTTCGGACAATATTTTTCTTTTAATTAATCAAAATAATTTTATTATTTGGATGACAATTTTTGTTTTTATGAACTACAATTTTCAACATGAAAATTACAATAAAACTAATTTCACTCATCATTTTTAAAATTTTACAGGAGTTTAACAACATATAATAAGTATTTAATTAATTTATTTAGTAAGTTAAAATTGAGATTTAATTTACAAATGTATTGGTACTTTTACACATCGCACGGTAATAAGTAGTAAAAAATAATAAGATATATTCTAGCTACCCAACATTGGCATATCGGCATCATTTGACGGTTTAATTACCAACAATCGGTATGTTTTGAATGCAAAGAACTTTGTCAGCAAAAATCAGTGGTGGTGGGGGTGTGATATTTTGTCGGTACTTACTTTGGGGATAAAAGTTTAAGTTAGACTATTTTTGACACATTTTGTTATTAGTTTGATCTTTCTTAGAGATAAGTGTGGTGATTTTAGTGTTCTGATTATTTCGATTCTTCAACTATTAATTATTGTTCTCGTGAAGTGAAGGGGCTATTATTAATATCAATTAGGATATTTAAAAATGCCCCGTAAAAGACTAAAAACTCGTTTATTCACATCGTCAAAGCGATTATCAAAACGAAATAGGATTTGCTGGATAAAAAAAGTAAGTGTAAAAATATTTATTAAATCAACGGATTTAATTACAAAAAAAATTAGTGGTCGTGTGAGATGAGGCCATTCCGAGATGCGGTCAGTGGGAGATGCGGTAACTTTTTTTTCATACCTGCACGGACTAGAAGATGCGTTCACATCAACCGCAGACAATAAAAATCAGATTAAAAATAATAAAGAGGGGGTGATCCCACCCAACTTTCCGAACACTCCTAGTAGAGTAATTATTTAATCAATTATTTTAGTTTTTAGGTACATTAATAAAGTTAGTTTAAAAAAAATTAAAAAAATCAAATTTTTTATCAATAATTACCCTTATCTTTGAGTTTTTTAACTATTTAAAAATTAAAATAAAAACTAGCGGCGAAATTCGAAAAAGTAAAAACAAAATTTGTAGGAAATTTTATGTTCTACAACTTTGATAACAAGTAATTTTTCATAAAAATGCATTTTAAAATAAATTCAAACTACCCCCTAATTCGCTTCGTGCATTTTAAACAGACCCCAATTTCTATTCGAAGCTTATGTTTCATTTTTAAATTCCTTTCACATTTTAATTGTTTATAAACAAAAACGGAAATACCTATAATACCATTATATGTATAACTGAAGATTTTATGATCCCATTATTTGTTACTATGCAGAAATATGAATTTTCACAAGAAAATTTTACTTTCACGTTATGTAACACTTTTTTGTTACTAAAATGTGACGGACATTAATTGTACAAATGAGGAGAAATTGATAATACGTTTTTTGGGTCTTCTTTTAGCCCCGGTGTTCGATATGTAAAGCAAATTGGTTCGTATCAATAAAAATTATAAGTTAGCAACAAAATGTTTATTCTGAGTGACTTTTGCAAATAAATATAAGGCGCTTCATTTTTTCACAGAAAAATTATCACTTATTAATTCCATTAAGTTAATAGGAACTAACAAAATTATCGCGATAGTCTCCCGTTGCTATAAGCAACGTAAACAAAAAGGAGCCTTCTAATTGGTTGAAAATAAATTTATGAAATTCTCAGTGTAATGTTGACATGATTCGGTGAAATTGTTTCATATGACACAAAATGACAAAATTTGATTAGTTGTTAGAACTGCCAAAAAATTTTCATAAAAATTAACTGATTAATTTTTGTTTTTTGTAATTATGGACAATAATAGTGAAAATATTATAAGACTTAATACCTGCTTGATGAACTGGAGATAACCAAAGAAAAAGAATTAACAATTATTAAACGGAATTTTTTAAAATTTCATCAATATTAAAGAAAATACTAATTCACTAAATATTTTTAATAACTTTAAAAATATTTTAAATGAGACACAAATACAAAATTAGATAACATTATTATAAGTAACTACATAAAACTATTATATTCGGAACTCAATTTTACATAGTGCAATAAATGTATTTCATTATTATCTAATTGCCTAATTTTTTATTAAATAATTTGCCCGTTTTGGGTTTTAGAATTCGAGATTTTTTGTTTACAAATATTCTGAATTTGTATATATGTCTCGCATTGATAATTTTCAAAACAGAAAGTACGTACGTAATACAATTTTAAATAAAATAATCCTATTTTCTGAAAAACACATTTTGACCCAAAGATAAATGTAATATCGAGCCCTCCGGACGACCCAATTATTCATTAGGTAAACAATCATTACTACCTTTATTTTATTAGGGGTTTACCGGATCAAACGATGTGTACCCTAATAGAGGATCCGAAAGAGTAAAAACTACTATGTGTTTGAATTATTTCCTAATTTAAAAATAATATTTGTAGAAGTTATAGCCAAACAAGTAATTAATTATGGCTCAAAATCTTGTAAAAATTATCATTCATAATTAATTTATTGTATAAATTTATTTTTATAAATAAATATTTTATTTATTTAATTTACTTATTTATATTAAAGCCAAAACTATCGTAAAAATGTAACTATTGTGATAAATCCAGTCGATACAATTCCACCAACTTTTATAGCTACCCTGGTAGAGACCGAGAAACGTGGTCAAAAGGGATAAGACACGCCCCCTATCATAAAATATGCTTTCTTCCCACCACACCGTTGCCCCTCAGGTGTATCTGTTCGTCAAGTAAATCATGCTCTTAAAGACAGCTCTTTCCATATCGGTTGAAAAATCACCTGATGGCTGACAGAAGGACCAAAAAAAACGCCTAAGATATTAACACACTCTGTTGAACTCACAAAAATGACAAAAAAAACTACCAACTTCATGATAAATGCACTATTAATAATTTCAAACTAGTGACAAACTTTATTATATATGCGTGAATAAAATTAAGATTGCACTTTTACATTTTCTAATTTTTCTATAATTATCATAGAAATTTAGAGCAATATTTTTTATCAATTTTACCGCGAATAATCTAAATAATTGAACAGTGCTAAATACAGCTATACATTATTAATTTGAAGATTATTTCATAGAACATTTTCTTTTGCTAATTTTCATCCCTTTCCTCCTGTTTCCACTTTTGATTTTTAATCGCTTTCCCCAATTAGCTTATCATTCTCATGAATTTTTTTCGTGTTCCTTATAGTATAAACATTCACAACAATTTTCTCTCATGCCCAGAAAATGTATAAAGGAATTTGTAAAAATTTGTGAAAAGAAAAATACCTTTAGGAAAATGCCAACAAACTCATTACAATGTGTAAGGGCTTTATTTTGAACAACTTAATAATATAAATTAAATTAAATTCTAGTAACGCTTAAACTGTGGTGCACCGTTTCGAGACTTCGGCCCATCGAGTATCAGAATATCTAATACGATCCTGGACAATTCTCATATACATGTATGGAAAAAGTATACATTATCTGTCAGTAGATAGAACGTTCTTTAACTTTAACGGTTCTGTAACTAATGACAATGACGTTTAGATTGTGACAATTGTATAAGAAATCCACTTGTAAAGTTTTATTCTAAACGTCATTGCCTTTACTTATTGAGTCTTTAAAGTTAAAGGACGTTCTATCTACTGACAGTTAGTGACATAAAATAAGTTCTAAAAATTTGAACTGGAAAACAGTTTTCTTATGCAAAACACCTAATTTGGTCTGATCCTGCTCAAATTTATTGTAATTGTTCAATAAAGAAAACTAACTAAAAGTAAAAACGGGAACTCGATCTAATTTTACGTTCGAGAGTTATAGTGTTACATCTAGATAGACAGAGAGACGTCTGGACAGGATTTTTTGAATTTTCGGACTCTGGGAGCTCAGAAACGTTAAAATAAGTAATAAAATGTGGAATTTTTATTATTTCTATAATAATAATAATAACAATAATAATAATGTTTATTCGCTTAAATGTTACAAAAGAAAAAGAAATAAGTGCATAATACAATACGTAAGTCCTAATACAATATTAAATACACCTAATCAATGGATATTTTCATATTTATTGTATATTCTATTTTTTATTATTTTTGTATTTTTTCTTTTTTTATATATATTTTCGCGTTTATTTTTTTGTTTAGAAGATTATGAAAGAATTCGAGATTTTTGGAGTGAATAGAATTTTTTATATTATTTTTATATCATGTATATTTTTTTCTGCAAACAAAAATTGTGATTGTTATAAAAAGAAAAACGAAAAAAAAAGCCATTTTAGTTTTTGATGATAACTTAAAAACTATTCAAGATAGCGAAAATTGCAGAAAAGATCCTTAAAGAGGACGAAATTTTCAAAAAAAAACTTCTGACTCCTGAATCTCTAGCTCTAATATTTATAACTTTAATTTGTTGCTGAAAATAGGGTTTCGGGATGACTATAGTGACTATAGTGACTAACGCATCTAAAATAATTTTTTTAAAGTACTAAATATTGATTTAAAAATTTGAAAAAATTACGGTGTCATTTCAACACTTGAAGAAAGAAAGTCCTGTAGGAAAAAAAAAATTAAATGCATTTTTCAAAAAGCTAGTTTATTGTTAATTAACTATTTTTTTCATACCTCTGTCTTCATTGATAGTTGGATAATTGTTTAAATAATCACCCTAAAAAATTTTTCGCCCCTTTGAGTATTTTCTATGAGTGTACTCAATATGATGACGCTGTGAAATTATTTAAAATTTGTTTATATTGTTTATAACGAGTTTTCTAAGTTAACAAAAAATGAAAAATCGTAAAATTTTTGTTAATTTTGTTTTACTCATATTTTATGGTATAGCTGTTTTTATATTTGAAATAAGGATTAAATTATTGTAGGTAAGATTTTTTTAACGCTATTTATTTATAAATTGTTTATAAACAAATGGTTTACTTTAATATGTTTGAAATTTTTTTTTACCATTCTATTGTTTATAGGGCAAATGATGATTTTTAAAAAATAATTTTTTCTTAAAAAAAATTTCTTATTGTTTATAATCGATTTTTTTATATTTGCATTATTTAGATAATTAGTTAAGAAATAATTTTGTCTTCAAAAATCATTATTGATGGCTCATAATACAATTAAAATTTTTTTTTTCATTAATAATTTCATGGTCTATTTAGTAAACAATTTGTTATAAACAATGTTTGACTGTCACAATAATTTTTTTTCTAATATTACTAAAAAAAATCGGCTGTGTCGCCCCAAAACTTTCCCGACGAGTTTCCAAGAATGCTTTTCCAGGTATTTAATGTTAGTTTAAAATTTTGACATTTTTTTTAATTTTTGACAGGTGATAGTTGGAGAAATAATTTTGACGGATCTGAATAGAGTTTTTTAAGGGCTTTCAAATGACATAATGCAAGCCAAATTTCGTGACATATTGCATCTGTCATTTTTTGATAGTGACACTTTAGTTTGACAGGTGTAGTACAAAGACTATTAGGTTCTTCCGACGGGTAACCCAAACTCATACACCAAATTTTAGCTCAATCGGATTAAACGTGTGGCCTCTATCGTGGAAGAATACACTCAGACAGACAGACAGAGACAGACAGAAATGGTCTTAATCATCTCCGGTGGCCTCAAAATGGATATTTCCATCTTTATCTCGAAAAATTTTTTCAGCTTGTTCACAATACTTTCCCTTCTCGTAGGTGGGTCGGGAAGGTAAAATCGAACATATGCAAAGAAATGTACAAAAAATACATGAAAAGTAAAAAATTAGCTAAAAATTAAAAAAAAAATAAAAAAGTTAAAAAAGTGTTAAAAGAAATTGTAAAAATGTTAAAAAAAATGACAAAAAAATCTGAAAAAAAGTTAAAAAATCACAAAAAAAATGCAAAAAACGAACAAAAAAAATACAAACATCTGCAAATAAATACACAAAAATACATGAAAAGCAATAATTGATCCAAAAAATGGTAAAAATTCTTAAAAAAAAAAATAATAGATCATTAAAAAGATGTAAAAAATGCAAAAAAAAAACTTAAAAAAGTCAAAAAAGTAAAATAATGTTAAAAAATGCTAAAAATGCAAAATATGCAAAAAAATTAAAAAAAATGCTGAAAAAATTAAGATAATACTAAAAAACGTTAAAAATGCAAAAAATTTAAAAAATGCAAAAAAATCATATGCAAAGAAATGCACAAAAATACATGAAAAGCAAAAATGAGCTAAAAAATGATGAAAACTAAAAAAAGCAAAAAAAAGTTTAAATAGTATTAAAAGAAATTGTAAAAAATGTTAAAAATACCTGAAAAAGTATTCATGGATACTCGTCGGGAAGGTTTTGGGGCGACACAACCGATTTTTTTTATTTTTGGCAGGTGACAGTTGGAGAAATAATTTTGACTGTTCTGAATAAACATTTATAAGCACTTTCAAATTACATATTGCAAGTCAAATTCCGTGACATTTTGCATCTGTCATTTTTTTGTAGTGACACTTCCGTTTGACACATGTCATACAAAAAATAAAGGGTTCTTCCGACGGGTAACCCAAACTCATATACCAAATTTCAGCTCAATCGGATTAAACGTGTGGCCTCTATCGTGGAAAAATACACACAGACAGACAGACAGACAGACGACTTCCATCTGGAAATTGTCTTAATCATCTCAGGTGACCTCAAAATGGATATTTTAATCTTTATCTCGAAAATTTTTTTTAGCTCGTTCACAATACTTTCCCTTCTCTGAGGTGGGTCGGGAAAGTAATTACAAAAACAACCATATTCAACAATGGGCGAAAAAAAAAAATTTGTATTTTTTTTGAAAATCCAATTAAATACAGAATTTTTTTTTATCATCTTTATTTCATAAGGTTGTTTTTATATTTTTTAGTAGTGTTAGAAAAAAATTATTGTGACACTTAAATATTGTTTATAACAAATTATGAACTAAATAAACAATGAAATTATTAATGAAAAAAATATTTTTAATTGTATTATGAACCATCAATAATGATTTTTCAAAACAACATTATTTCTTAACTAATTATTTAAATAATGCAAATTTGAAAAAAAATGATTACAAAAAATAAGAAAATTTTTTCAAGAAAAAAAAAAAAATTTTTAAATCATCATTGACCCCTAACAAAAGAATGGTGAAAAAAATTTTCAAAAATATTAAAGTAAACTATTTGTTTATAAACAATTTATAATTAAATCGCGTTAAAAAATCTTACCCACAATAGTTTAATCCTTATTTCTAATATAAAAACAGCTATACCAAAATACATGAGAAAAAAAAATTTAACAAGAATTTTACGATTATTCGTTTTTTGTTAGCTTAGAAAACTCGTTATAAACAATATAAACAAATTTTTAAATAATTTTATAGCGTCATCTTATTGCGTACAATCATAGAAAATACTCCAAGAGGCGAAAAATTATTAGGGTGATTATTTATTTTTTTCCAACGGGACTTTTTTTCTTCAAGTGTTGAAATAACACCTTAATTTTTTCAAATTTTTAAATCAATATTTAGTGCTTTAAAAAAATTAGTAGTCACCCTATTTTCAGTAACAAATTAAAGTTATAAATATTAGAGCTAGAGATTCAGGAGTCAGAAGTTTTTTTTTTGGAAACTTCCTCCTCTTTAAGGATCTTTTTTGCAATTCCCGCTATCTTGTATAATTTTTAAGTTATCATCAAAAACTAATATGACTTTTTTTGGTTTTTTGTTAATAACAATTACAATTTTTATTTGCAGGAAAATATCGACATGACGCATTTCTCAGAATTGTAATCCGGGTCGAATTAGCCATCGCTCATATTTTTCCTACCCTTCTAACTATTTTTCGCTGAAAACTCACTTCTCGACTACACTAATTAAGAATTTTTGGTTCCAAGTAGTTACAATTCCGCTGACCAACAAATTTTATACATTTGGGTAATAATACAGTGGAGTCTTTATTTCTAGTGTTATAAAGGTGTGTCATAGACATTGTTTCAATTTAATTTTTTTATGTTTAAGAGAATTTGTAAACAGTACAATTGTCTTATATTAAAAATATTAATGTCTTTGTATAATTTGTCAATATAATATTGATTTTCCTTTCCTAGAAATATTTTAAGAATTTTTCTTTGCAATATATTACTATTTTCCAGATAGGAATCACCAACTCCACCCCTGAAACGATATTATTTTTTTGATCTTAATTTTTTTATTTAATAAATTGATTTAAGCTCAATTATTTAATTTTATGGTTCATTCCACGAATAGGATTTGAAATTGATTTTTTTTGATGTTTTTTTGTAGAAATAATTGACAAGAAAACTACAATATATTTCAAGATCCTTCTTTTTCTTTTCTTTAAGGATGTAAGGAAATAAAGATCGTGTTATAAGAAAATTTGTTTATTAAAAAAAAAATTATTTTGACCAAATTAAAATATGTTTTTATTTTAAGAGACACTTATCTTATATTCTTCTTTTCGATCTTTTTCTTGGTTTCTTCCAATTTTCTTCTCCAAAGAAATAGCAGGTAGCTTCAAGAAATATTAGTAACCGGTAGCTCCAAGAGATATTATAGTAGGTAGCTCCAAGAAATATTTATAGCAGGTAGCTCCAAGAAATAACTATAGCAGGTAGCTCCGAGAAATATTAATAACAGGTAGCTTTGAGAGCCAAGAACCAAGATGGTAGGTAACTAAGAGAACCAAGAACCCCAGTTTAACACAAGGGGAAGATAAAAAAAATTCAATGTAAGATATGACGGTATACGATAAAGTTTTTAAGTCAACAATAGCGAAAAAAGGAAGAAAATGTTGGGACAGGATCTTTATACTTACGATTTAAGAGAGAGGTGGAAATCTACGGTAGAAATGGCAATTGATGATAACAGAACCAGAAATAAATTAAATTTGAATTTAAAAATGTACGAGGTGAGCTGAAAAATGAATTATAGAGTGACGTAAGAAAAAAATAACGTAACACACCCCATCAGAAAGAAGTGGCCGAACTAAACTATAGTATACTATTTTAAGATGTTATATATCTAAAACTTCTTTAAGGCGTTTAAAGCGCGAAAGTAACCCTCTTAATTTTTTTGTTAAATTATTTTATGAACCGTAATATTCCAAAGATCTTCTTTCAAAAAATTAAATTATCTAAACTAATTAAACTCACAATTATTTTATACTAAGATCATAAGGTTATTTATGTTTTTATGCTTTTCTGTAATATCATTTACTTCAAATTTTGTGGCAGTAATTTTTTTTTTAATTCAACAACTAAATCTTCTAATCTTTAGCTTTTACAGCAATCAAAGGAGAAAAAACTCGAAATCGATACCACATGAATTTAATATAAAAAAATGAGGGGGTAATCCCACCCAACTTTCCGAACAGTCCTAGTAAAGTAATTGTTTAATGGATTATTTTAGTTTTACTGCATCAAAATACATTAATAAAATTAGTTTAATATATTTAATATTTTTAAAGTTATTCAATTTGTTTTTAAATTTCAAAAAAAAATTATGAATTCCATTTTTTGAATAAAATTTTGAAAAAAAACACAATTATAGAGTTTTTTACGGCAAATTTAATGGTATTTTTTTTAAAATTTTTAATATTAATATTAACCTTAAAAAAAATAAAACCTATTTTTGAATAATTTTAAAGTCAATAAATAATTAATATTTCGTTCAATTTTATTCAAAATGGGAAACAGACCTTTTTTTAAGGTTTTCTGGATCAAAATTCATTATTAAAGTTAGTTAAGAAAACTAAAAAAAAAATCAAATTTTTTGTCAAAAATTGATAGATATCCATTGAATTGTTTAAACTTTTTTCATTTTTTGCTATAACTTTTACAAATACTATGTTAAAATTATGAAATAATTTACACACATAGCACTTTTGGATCCTTTTCGTATATACTATTTACTTTTTTCATTTATTTTATACTTATTGATAAAACGAAATTACAAAAAATTTTAAAAAAATTCTTAATTTTGGCTATAATAATTACAATTCTAAATTTTAAGAAACTAAAATACATTTAAAATTTAGAGTTTTATATTATCTTTCGAATGGTGAAAATCACATTTCAATAACTTTAATATTTTAGAAGTTATTCAATTTAGTTTAAAATCATAATATAATCTTAAATTTCTTAGCCAATTTTTTAAAAATTCCAAAATTTTTGTAATAAAATTTTGAAAAAAAATATAATTATAAAATTAATTATTACAAGTTTAAAGATATTTTTTTTAAATTTTTAGTATAAAAATTTAACCAAAAAATAATAATTTAATAAAGATAAAAATTAAAATAAAAACTAGCGGTGAAACTCTGCGCAACTTGAAAAGATAATTAAGACAAAATTTATAGAAAATTTTATGCTCTACAATTTTGATACCATGTAATTTTTCACAAAAATCCATAATTTTGTCTCAAAATCTAAAAAAGTCACAAAAATGTCTATATAAATTTTTTTCACGCCCTCTAGCGGCGAAACTATGAGGAATTCAAAAAACGGTATTGACAAAATGTGTAGAAAATTTTATGTTCTATAACTTTCATATCTTGCAATTTTTCATAAAAATGCATTATTTTGGTTATTTAAGAAAAATATGAAAAATAAATACTTTTTGATAAATCTGGCAACAATGGCAAAAGTTTTTAAAAAATTTTATCATTCGAAATTAAACTATAACGTATAAAAAATATATGTGTAAAACTTTATTGCCATCTAGTTTAGTAATGACGTCATCACTTATAGTAACTGTCACTTTCGGTTGTCCGATTAACTCCAAAATCTATACAGGTTGTCTCCTTGCTACCCTAAATATGTATATAAAATTTCATTTAAATCGGTTCCGCCATTTAGACGCTATCGTGTTCACACACACAGACAGACATCATGCTAAAAATGGTATAAATGGATTCAGGTGACCTCAAAACGTAAAGATTTGTTAAAATCTGGGTATGGTCAAAATATCATGATCGCAATACTTTCCTTCTATACAACTCTTAGGCCATCTTCAGGCGCTACAAATTACAATAAGTATACATTGAGGGAAATAATAAAATTATAAAACTTACAATGTTCGAACAATGTAAAAAATTGATTAACAAATGAGTACAAAACTTTGTTAATCAATTTTCTACATTGTTCGAACATTGTAAGTTTTATAATTTTTTTATTTCCCTAATTGTAATTTGTAGCGCCTGAAGATGGCCTAAGAGCCACGACGTATTTTTTAATTTTTCAAGTTTTATTGAAATTGCCAAATAATTTTTTTTTCTCCTATACCACATTTGGGAATGGATAATCTAGTTTATTTCTACAACAATGTTTATATTCTTTTTTCTGTAAATTCTTGATAAAATTCCTTACACGAAAAGTCTTCTTTACCACTTTTAATAAATACAACTTTAACTGAAGAAATTTACTAGATTTTGGTGGGAAGTGTTTGTACAAAAAAAAGTTCCCTTCACTATGATTTAATAGAGGGAAGGACAACTTTACACAAATCGTACCTAAAGTTTTACTACCAATTCTACAATACTTGTAACAAGTTCGCTTGGTGAGAAAATGTGTAAACTTACCTACCACTGGAACTTGATATCTATAAGCGAATCCATGTACCATATGCATAAAATGTGTATGTTGAACAATAACCAAATCAAAATTAATATCTTTATTGTTTAATAGATTTCTTACTGGTTTATAGTCCAACATACCATACATGAAATCCAATCCAATAGCATCTAAATTATTCAAAGTATTCATACGAAAATTATTAAAATTGAAATCTTTTTCTAACGCATATTTTTTCTTGATTTCATACATGAAACGTATATCAATTTCTGTTAAATTGACTAAATTTTTGTCGTTTAGAATATTTGGTGATATCACAGTAACATTATGACCTCTTAAAGACAGTTCTTTCCATAACGGTTGAAAAATCACCTGGTGACTGACGGAAGTTCCAAAAAAAACACATAAAATATTAACACATTCTGTTGAACTCTCAAAAATGAGAAAAAAAACCAACAACTTCATGTTAAACGCACTTTTAATGATTTCAAACCTAATATATTTTTATAAATGAAATTTAGATAACATTATAATATAAACAAATACTTACGATTATCGTAGAAAAATTATCTTAAACACAAAATTTTTTTTTATCAATTTTAAGGCAGATAAATAACGTTCTTATTACTTTTCCATATAATTAATTTATAATTCACTCAAATCACGTTTTAAAAAATGATTTTATAACTGAAAATTTAATTACAAAATTGATTATTAAATAACAAATAATAATCGTTCAATGTCTTTTTTATTTTAATTTTGTCTACTATTTTCATGTTCCACACTTATCCTCTTCCCTTTATTCCCCACACGTAACCCCTCCCGTACCTTTAGTTAATTATTATTATATAAATTTACAACATGTTGTCAACCAATTTATGGTAATAGTTTGTTTTTTATTATTGTACCCCTCATTATCGAAACATATTTCTTTTAGGCCTGAAGATGGCTTTTAATCCGAAACTAGTCGCCGTACATGACTTTTATTTCATAATTAGTTAGGTCAATGTTTCAAATAAATTTCTACTTCCTACAAATTTCACTCGCTAATGACCAATAGAAATTTTATACTCCCTGGGAGAATAAAAGTCCCACATATTTAGATCGAAATATTTCAAGAATAGGTTTATTTTAGATTTCAGGAAGCCACGCCTATTTCTATTTTAATTTCTACTCCCTGATTTTCAAGATTAGGTGCACTGGTAAAAAAGCAATCTCGAGATATTTTTTTCTTTTTTTTTCCGATTTAGGTAGTCCAAAAAAAACCCATTTTTCAACGATTTTCAAAGTACTATAAGATAAGCCAACAATGTAGACAATAGAAATGTGGTATCAAAAAAGATACAATGGAACAAACCAAAGTAGAAACAACAGGAGAAAACTAGCAAGAGAAATATTACACACCAGGCATCCATAATGCCCGCGCGGGCATTATATGTACAAAATACGCAATAATATTTTTGTTGTTCTTTTTTATATGTAGCGAGAAAGTAAAAAGAACAGTACACAATAAACTTTTCCTCCAATAATTACCCAAGGATCTGCAAAAATACCCCAAAATGGAAAATACCCCACAAATCGTCATCACTGTTAATAAAAATACCGAAAAATGGGATATTTCCCATAAATCAGCATCATTATTAATTACTGATTGACTGAGCTACTAATTTTTTGTTCTTGTTTATATGTAGCGAGAAAGTAAAAAAACAGTACATAGCTGTATAATAAACTTGTCCTGCAATAATTCTCCAATGATGTGCAAAAATGGGAAATCACTGTTATTTACAAAATACCCAAAAATAGGAAATTTCCCTTTAATCGGCATCACTGTTTGATTACTGAGTGTTTTCTAAATTTTGCATTTTTTTTAAATAAAAAATTACTCCTTTTTTTGTCAATTTTGCTTTGCCCAAAAAATTAACTTTTTTTCTAAATTTTGCAATTTTTTCAAAAATTATCCTTTTTTTTAATTACCTTTTTTCTCAATTTCGCACTTCTTTAAATAAAAAATTTCCCCGTTTTTTCTAAATTTTGCACTTTTTTAAAAAAATTAACCCCTTTTCCAAAAAGTATCTCTTTTTCTCATACTTGCACTTTTTTATAAAAAAATACGCTTTTTCTTCCTCAATTTTGTTCTCTTTTCAATAAAATTACCCTTTTTTCTAAATGTTGCACTTTTTTAAAAAAAGTAAAAATTAACCCCTTTTTCAAAAAATTATCTTTTTTTCTCATATTTACACTTCTTTTAATAAAAAATTACCCATTTTCTTCCTCAATTTTGCTCTTTTTTAAAAAAATTTAGATTTTGCAAAAATTTAACCCTTTTTCAGTAAATTATCAGTTTTTCTCAATTTCACACTTCCTTAAAATAAAAGATGTCCCTTTATTCCTCAATTATGCTCTTTTTTAAAAAACTACCATTTTTCTAAACTTTGCAATATTTTACAAAAATTAACCTTTTTTTTTAATAACTTTTTTCTCAATTTCGCACTTCTTTTAATAAAAGATTACCCTGTTTTTTGTAAATTTTTGCAATTTTATACAAAAATTAAACTTTTTTTTTTCAAAAGATTATCTCTTTTTCTCATACTTGCATGTTTTTTATAAAAAAATACCCTTTTTCTTCCTCAATTTTGTTCTCTTTTCAATAAAATTACCCTTTTTTCTAAATGTTGCACTTTTTTCAAAATTTTGCCCTTTTTTAAAAAAAGTAAAAATTAACCCCTTTTTCAAAAAATTATCTCTTTTTCTCATATTTGACCTTTTTTTAATAAAAAATTTTCGCTTTTCTTCCTCAATTTTGTTTTTTTTTTAAATACCCTTTTCTTATAAATTTTCCACTTTTTTGAAAAAAATTACCCTTTTTCCAAAAAAATATCTTTTTCTCATATTTGCACTTTTAATAAAAAATTACCCATTTTCTTCCTTAATTTTGCTCTTTTTTTAAAAAATTACGCTTTTTTTCCAAGTTTTTCAAAAATTTAACCCTTTTTAAAAAATTATCAGTTTTTCTCAATTTCGCACTTCTTTAAAAAAAAAGATATCCTTTTTTCCCTAAATTTTGCTCTTTTTTAAAAAACTACCATTTTTCTAAATTTTGCAAAAATTTTAATTTTTTTGTTTCAGTACCTTTTTTCTCAATTTTGCACTTCTTTTAATAAAAAATTACCCCTCTTTTTCTAAATTTTGCATTTTTTCATCACTGTTTGATTACTGAGTTTTTTCTCAGTTTTGCATTTTTTTAATAAAAATTACCTCTTTTTTTGTCAATTTTACTTTGTAAAAAAATTACCCTTTGTTCTAGTTTTTACACTTTTTCCAAAAAAATTAACCATTTGTTCAAAATTGAAATTAATATCAAGTAGGGGAAGAAATGAGGGGGAGAAAAAAGATTGAACCAAATAAATCAGTACAAAAATAGGAGAAAAAAAGAGGGGAGAAAATGGAACAATAAGGATTTTAACATAAAAAAATAGAAGAAAAAAGGGCACAGAAAGGAAAAAAAAAGGTTGAACAAAGAAATGATTAAAAAACGAAGGGGAGAAAAAAGGAGGGGGAAAGTGAAAAAATTTAAAACACAAAACTTTATAAAAAAGTTGGAATTAAAAAAATGAAGGAAAATTGAATAATTGAAATTAATAACAAATTAATACTTAGCGAAGAAATGAGGAGTGAAAAAAAAAGATTGAACCAAAGAAATTTGTAAAAAAAAGAGAGGAGAAAGTGAGAAAAAAATGGTTTTTAACATAAAAAAAATAGAAGAAAAAACGAGGGAGGAAGTAAAAAAAAGGTTGGTGGATAATGGGGGAAAGAAAATTCGAAACAAAAATATTGGTAAAAAAGTACGGAAAAAAGGGAGAGAAAAGTGAAAAAAGTATAGAAGATTTTTTAATAAAAGCCCCATTTACGGAAAAAACATAATTTTTGCTCTGATTTTAGTTTTTTGAAAAACCTGCTATCATAAATATTTAAATTTCATTTGTTCAAAAATCTACCTGTTTTTCTCAATTTTTAACTTTTTTTCATAAAAAATTACTCCTTTTTTTGTCAACTTTGCTTTTTCCAAAAAATTACCCTCATACTTGCACTTTTTTATAAAAAATTACCCCTTTTATTCCTCAACTTTGTTTTTTTTTAAACTACCCTTCTTTTCTAAATTTTGCACTATTTTCAAAAAAAATAACCATTTTTTAAACTTATGCACTTTTTTAAAAAAAAACTAACCATTTTTTCAAAAAATTATCTCTATAGGAAAAAAAGAAATAGGAAAAATTGAAATTAATAACAAGTAGGGGAAGAAATGAGGGGAAATAAGGATTTCAACATAAAAAAAAAATAGAAGAAAAAAGGGCACAGAAAGGAAAAAAAAGGTCGAACAAAGAAATGATTAAAAAAAGAAGAGGAGGAAAAGGGGGGGAAGTAAAAAAATTAAAACACAAAACTTTATAAAAAAGTTGGAATTAAAAAATAAAGGAAAATTGAATAATTGAAAAAAAAAAATTGTAAAAAAAAGAGAGGAGAAGGTGAGGAAAAAGTGGTTTTTAACATAAAAAAAATAGAAGAAAAAACGAGGGAGGAAGTAAAAAAAGGTTGGTGGATAATGGGGGAAAGAAAAATGTTGGTAAAAAAGTACGGAAAAAGGGGGGAGAAAAATGAATAAAAGTATAGAAGATTTTTTTTAATAAAAGCCCCATTGACGTAAAAAAATTATTTTTGCTCCGATTTTAGTTTTTTGAAAAACCTGCTATCATAAATATTTAAATTTGATTCGTTTATTCGTTTAGGCGCACAACAACAAAGTAGGATTTATCTCTAAAAAGCTAAAAATGAAGTCATTGAACGTTGAAGTGATCAAACCAGTAGCGGAACTCGAACGTTTTTTAGTACAATTTTACGCGCACGAGCTCCACCACTGGTTTTATCGCTTCAACGTTCGATAACTAATTTTTATTATTTATAAAATTATTTATAAATATTGCACAAAAAAACATTTATTTGTTAAAAACAATTGTATCAACTCTTGATAATGCTAACATAGTTAGCGAAACGAGTGTTTAAAAAGTGTAGTTTTTTGGTGACGATATTATTCAACAAAATGATCATTATAGTGATAATTATTATATAAATACTTACCAATGACTGGAACTTGATATTTATAAGCCAATCCATGTACAATATTCATATGATGTGAATGTTGAATAAAAACCAAATCAAAATTAACATTTTTGTCATTAAATAATTTATGCACCGGTTCATGTCTAAATACACTATCAATAATTGGAACTCCCATATTATGTATCGTATTCAAATTACTTATAAGAAGATTATGAAAATTTAAGTCCTTTTGAAAGACATATTTGTTTTTTAAATCATATGTAAAAGATATATCAATTTCTGTTAAATTTACTAAACTACTGTCGTTTAGAATATTTGGTGATATAACAGTAACATTATGACCTCTGAGAGATAACTCTTTCCATAACGGTTGAAAAATCACCTGATGGCTAAAGGAAGGCCCATAGAATAGGCATAAAATTTTAGCACACTCTGTATATTTTACCAAAAGAACGTAAATTAATAATAACTTCATGATAAAAAGAACTTTTAAGTACTGATATAACCAAACTAAACCAATATTATTCTTGCAATTAAATGTACGTAAAATTAAGATTACAACTGATAAATAAATAATTTTAATTTATATATAACAATAATTTATTTTTCACGTCACAATTAAAAAAAAATTTAAAATAACGTTAAGTACAATCTATATTTAGTTAGTTGGATACCGATTTTTAGGGTAATAACTTTTCCCTTCTGTATTAAATACAATTTTTTATAATTTTGGAAATGGCTGCTACCCCTTTTGACCCCTTTAGACCCCTCGTAAGTAAATGAGACTAGTCTCATTTTGTTTCTACTATATTTAGTTAGTTGGATACCGATTTTTAGGGTGATAACTTTTTCCCTTCTGTATTAAATACAATTTTTTATAATTTTGGAAATGGCTGCTATACCTTTTGACCCCTTTAGACCCCTCGTAAGTAAATGAGACTAGTCTCATTTTGTTTCTACTATATGTAGTTAGTTGGATACCGATTTTTAGGGTGATAACTTTTTCCCTTCTGTATTAAATACAATTTTTTATAATTTTGGAAATGGCTGCTACCCCTTTTGACCCCTTTAGACCCCTCGTACGTAAATGAGACTAGTCTCATTTTGTTTCTACTATATTTAGTTAGTTGGATACCGATTTTTAGGGTGATAACTTTTTCCCTTCTGTATTAAATACAATTTTTTATAATTTTGGAAATGGCTGCTACCCCTTTTGACCCCTTTAGACCCCTCGTAAGTAAATGAGACTGGTCTCATTTTGTTTCTACTATATGTAGTTAGTTAGATACCGATTTTTAGGGTGATAACTTTTTCCCTTCTGTATTAAATACAATTTTTTATAATTTTGGAAATGGCTGCTACCCCTTTTGACCCCTTTAGACCCCTCGTAAGTAAATGAGACTAGTCTCATTTTGTTTCTACTATATTTAGTTAGTTGGATACCGATTTTTAGGGTGATAACTTTTTCCCTTCTGTATTAAATACAATTTTTTATAATTTTGGAAATGGCTGCTATACCTTTTGACCCCTTTAGACCCCTCGTAAGTAAATGAGACTAGTCTCATTTTGTTTCTACTATATGTAGTTAGTTGGATACCGATTTTTAGGGTGATAACTTTTTCCCTTCTGTATTAAATACAATTTTTTATAATTTTGGAAATGGCTGCTATACCTTTTGACCCCTTTAGACCCCTCGTACGTAAATGAGACTAGTCTCATTTTGTTTCTACTATATTTAGTTAGTTGGATACCGATTTTTAGGGTGATAACTTTTTCCCTTCTGTATTAAATACAATTTTTTATAATTTTGGAAATGGCTGCTACCCCTTTTGACCCCTTTAGACCCCTCGTAAGTAAATGAGACTGGTCTCATTTTGTTTCTACTATATGTAGTTAGTTAGATACCGATTTTTAGGGTGATAACTTTTTCCCTTCTGTATTAAATACAATTTTTTATAATTTTGGAAATGGCTGCTATACCTTTTGACCCCTTTAGACCCTTCGTACGTAAATGAGACTAGTCTCATTTTGTTTCTACTATATGTAGTTAGTTAGATACCGATTTTTAGGGTGATAACTTTTTCCCTTCTGTATTAAATACAATTTTTTATAATTTTGGAAATGGCTGCTATACCTTTTGACCCCTTTAGACCCCTCGTAAGTAAATGAGACTAGTCTCATTTTGTTTCTACTATATTTAGTTAGTTGGATGCCGATTTTTAGGGTGATAACTTTTTCCCTTCTGTATTAAATACCGTTTTTTAATATTTTGACCCACATTTACTGCGTAAATGAATAAAACCAGTTTAATTTTGTTTGTCTTAATACATTGTGTATAATAAAATATCTCATTTTCTAAAACAGTTCTGTGTTATTACAATAATAGTAGAATACATAAATCTCATTTTTCTGCTTAAGTAAGTTTATAAGGTTAATTACTTTTTAATTTATAATCTCTTGATTTATAAAATTTAAACGCACCCATATAATTTTTATTTGAATCCGCTACTGATCGTTCGGGCGACTTCGGTAAATCGGCCGCAAGCTTTTGGCTGATAAGTTCACACTCGTTCGCAAATAAGGGAGAGGGGGGGTATTACTTAGCGTGATATGTGACAAAGGGGTGGGGGGGGCTACAGAACTGTGACGTTCGCAGTTCATCAATTTTATTTAAATTTTTTTCTTGGTAATTCATAAATTTTTATCAATACGATAGAAAATGTATGGATAGTCTGCTTATGTTGTGACAATAAGGACAATGTTTTTTTTAATAATTTTTTCAAGAAATATTGGGGACAACTTCAAAAATTAATAGTCATGTCGTAAATGCCTAATATATAAGTCCAAAAGAAGATGATAGCGACAAAGTGCAAGTCTTAATCGATGATTCATATAATAAACATGTTCGTATGTCTCAATACTTCAAATTATAAAATACACTAATAAAAACGGTTGTGGTCAAATAAGAAGTAGTTGAAGATATTTACTTCCAAACGGATTTTTGCCTCCAACAATTAAAATGTAGATACTGATGATGATATGTACATTGACCTACTTGTTTGTTATACCGTACATCTTTAGCCTAAAATCACAGATTTCCTCCAACTTCCTTATGATTGGTTCTGTCCATCGGTCCACAATAAACTATAAAGAATGTGGTCTATATCACACCTCAAACAAAACTTTACTGCAACATTTGAAAAATTTACACACAAAACGAAAAGAAAAAGATGAGATGGTCGCCGTATACAATCAACTCGTATCGCAGCTCCTCGAGCTCAAGAGCTCCTATTCATATTAGGGGATGAAAGCGCTGATACAGAAGATGCAGAATAGATAGATGAAGATGAAGTGAGTGGAAACTTTACGAGTGAATAATCAATACCGTTATAGATATTTTTAATCATTTAAAGAGTCCTTGGAATTTTGATTGATAGAAAGAAAATTTATCTTTTTGTTCTATTTATTACTTTATTTTTGAAATAAAAAATATTTTGTATTATTCATCTGTATGCTATTTTTAATCACAAGAAATCGTTTATGGGGGGGGCTGGCTTTTCTGACACAATATTTGTTAGGGGGTCGCTGGGAGTGTGACTTAGCGTGATACTGGGGGAGGGACGGGTCCAATAAGGTAAAATTCTCCGTGACATATTTTATGAACGACCCCTAACTAGATTAAACATATTGTTCTACATAGACGAATACATCCCGTATCAAAATACGTTCATGGCTATCCTTATTTAAAATTATTTAAAATAATGTTAATATATTTTTTTGCCATGTTTCACCCACTTATTCAGCAAACAAATGTTATTCTAATCAAAAGTTTGATACATAAGGTGGTATTGCCTACACCAAGAAAAATAGGTCAAGTAAATGGGCGCACTCGAATAGCACAAAAAATAAGAAGGGTCAATTTTATTTACCCGAATTGCACGACTTTCGATTCTCGGCACTTAATCCCTCACCCGAACTGCACAAGTTTATATTTTAATATTTACAGTTCTTTATTTCTTAAATAATTAAATTTAAATACTACAAGTCAGTTTAATTTAAAAAAATATTTTATTTAAGCTAGATATTTAGTAATATCAAAAAATAAATACCATTACTTAATTCATTCATTAAATTTATGTGATACGCAATTAACATTTTTCTACTTATTCTACCTAACCTATAGTCCTATATTTTATTTCCGATAAATTTTTGCTTCTGCAAGACTTCTTTTCTGACATCTCTTTTTTGGTTTAAATTTACAGAATTCACTTTTATATATGTATCTTTTTGCATGTTTTTTATAATATCCAAAAATACATAAATATTCGGATGCAGAGAAAAACAATAATTTTTTATCTCTTTAGTTGTTTAAAATTCCAAAACAATTAAAAATATGGAAGTAGTGCAATTCCAGTCAGGGATTAAATACAAAATATTTACCCAGAAATTTTTTAAAGTAATTCAGGTAGGGGATTAGTAGGCTAATGAGCTTTTGGTGCAATTCGTGCAATTCGGGTGCACCGAAGTAAATTAGTTTAATTAACAAATCCTCTGAAAAATATCTACTGTAAGCTAGCAGTTCAATTCGAGCAATTAATTTTTTTTCTGAAAATATTTTAATTATAATAAGTATAACAGGTAGCTGACATCAGCAAAGTATATTAACTACAATTAGTAGGTTTAATTAATATCAACGGCAATTTTGTATTTCGCTAAAAATCGGCTGTAATCGTCTCAACATCGTGCGCATATTTGGTTATGTGTATAGTGACTGGTGACAAATTTTTATTAGTTTTGTGTTACAAAAGCCTGGTTTAAGAATGGAATTTGAAGTACTTCTCATAGAATAGGGGCTCGGAGAATTCCTAGACCGCTTTAGAGGTAAATTTTATAAATTAATCATATTACAATAGTCTCTAATTATTTTTGTCTTGGATAATCAGAATTTTTATTTTAAATTCATAGATTCAAATAGAATACATCCTTATTTTGCGTTTTGTGTTTTGTTCAGACAAATTGGATCATTAGGACTTTAACATTTAAGTTATCTATTGATATGTAAATCTAAATATAAAAATGTCAGGTCATTTGAGATGTAATATCTAGGTTGACTTATTATTTGGAACTTAGAGAAAAAATTAATCAAGTAAGATACAAAGAAAAAATGTTGTCAATTTTTGATAATTTAATTTTTGTCATATGTCAGAAAATTAAAAAAAAAGGGAGGGAAATATGAAGGAATTTGTAATGTTATATAAAATAAACTATATGAAGGTAAATCATTTTATTATAAAAAAAATATATACAAGAAAGAGACATAAAATAAAGAACTATAAGAAGATGATGGAATTTAGATTAAATTAAATGGAGAGATAGAAACACATGGAAAATTGGAAAATACATACACAAATATACTAGGAAGTAATACAGGGCTAGTAACAGAAAGAAGAAAGAAACAGGTTAAAAGAAAACACATTAGTGAAAGAGAAGAACCGAAGCGAGTAGAAAACGAACATTAAAAATTTAAATAAATTGTAATTTATAAGTTTTAAAATTTATTTAAGTGTCAAACCAACCCTGACTGAGATTAGTAGATTGAACATATGAAAAATCGGGTGGCCCATATCACTATATTCTATCCAAGACAAAAATAAGTAGAGAACATCGTATGATTAATTTGTAAAAATTACCACTAAAGCGGTCCAGGAATTTCCCTAGTCCCATTCTATAAGAAGTACTTCAAATCCATTTATAAGTCACGCTTTTGTAACACAAAACTAATAAAACTTGTTACCAGTCACTATACAACTTGTTTAATTACTATTAATAATTTGTTTAAAAATATTTAATACTCCCAATAATTTGGATTTCTAAGATGATTAATTATTACAATTAGAGCCCTTTT
This sequence comes from Neocrepidodera transversa, assembly GCA_963243735.1. Taxonomy (NCBI): domain Eukaryota; kingdom Metazoa; phylum Arthropoda; class Insecta; order Coleoptera; family Chrysomelidae; genus Neocrepidodera; species Neocrepidodera transversa. The sequence continues at coordinate 7,551,747 of OY725349.1, read as the reverse complement.
TATTGTCATAACTAAACATTTGTTGAGTCCTAATACGTATAGCCCGTCTAATATTTTTTTTGACAATCCCCAGCTGAGTTGGCGAAAAAAAACTCACTAAATTTGCACAAATTCTATCAATAATCTGTCAAAAATGGTAGTGTCTATTGATACTAATTTAAGAATAAAAGATATAGATATTCTAAATTTTTAACAGTTTTCCTACCTTTTTTTTGATTAATAAATATTTAATAATATATTAGAACATGTTAAATTATATTTCCTATTATGCATATATTATTCAAATAATTCACTACTTTTTAAACTTGGTAATGGACGAGTAGACACATCCAAACAGATTGGCCACACTATATGTTTTAACATAAAATTACTAGTCAGCCTGACGTCTGTCATTTTAAGAAAAAAAATATTGGACAGAGTATATTAAAGATTTTTTCCTCAGTGTACTTGTTTCTATTCATGGCTAACGGGTAAGCAGATATAAACAGATAAGTTCATATAAGGTGATTACGCCAATCTGTTTACCAATCGAAATAGGTACATATAAAAATAAAAATAATTTAATTACAAACACGATGATATAGTATTGTCTGCAATAAACCGTTTGAAGTTACTTGCCTATTATTTATACAGTAAGCACCATAAGTGTTACATCTAACTTGTTACTTTAAAATCGCCGAGACACGTCGACCTTTAATTTCTTTGGTGTACATTTTTGTATACATAGTTTACCCCTTTCGAAAAATTTAAATAGCAAGTGGTGGTCGGTGATAGCTCATTTGAAAGGGGGTTTTATTCTCTATTTAACCGTGCAAAGTAATTGAAATTTGTTCCATTAATTCTCCAGTAATTATTGTATCAGAATAACGAAAATTAACGTAGCGCACTCATATCCTTAGAATTAAAATTCGGCCCTGCATGATGTTTTGGTTCAGACATGAAGTGAGATTTATTTGCCATTATGATTGTATGTTAACTGCACATTTTTGTTAATGTTTTTGCATTGTTTTCAGTATAAATGGTAAAAATAATAAGTTCGCTTGGTGAGAAAATTTGTAAACTTACCTACCACTGGAACTTGATATCTATAAGCGAATCCATGTACCATATGCATAAAATGTGTGTGTTGAACAATAACCAAATCAAATTTAACATCTTTATTGTTTAATAGATTCCTTACTGGTTTATAATCCAGTATACCATACATTAAATCCAATGTCATAGCATCTAAATTATTCAAAGTATTCACAACAAAATTATTAAAGTAGAGAACTTTTTCTAACGCATATTTTTTCTTGATTTGATACATGAAAGATATATCAATTTCTGTTAAATTTACTAAATTATTGTCGTTTAGGATATTTGGTGATATCACAGTAACATTATGACCTCTTAAAGACAGCTCTTTCCATATCGGTTGAAAAATCACCTGGTGACTGATAGAAGGTCCAAAAAAAACGCATAAAATATTAACACAATCTGTTGAACTCACAAAAAGGATAAAAAAAACTACCAACTTCATGATAAATGTACTACTAATAATTTTAAATAATTTCAATATAAAGATATCAATAAAGATAACACTATAAGATAAACAAATATTTCTATGAGCATCATAGAAAATTAATACAATCTTAAAAGCAAATTTTTTTATCAGTTTCAAGGCAAATAAAAGGTAAAAAACCAACCGCAAGATATTTTTTTCTGATTTTAGGTCATCTAAATCCAAAAAATACATTTTCTGAAAAAACGTGTGTGCAACCTTTTTCAAAAAAGTACTAAAAGACAAACCAACAATGTAGAGAACAGAAATAAGTATTAAATATGTAAATTATTTTTTAATTACGTTAAATTTTAATTTTTTACTTGAAAAACAGATGGAAAAATAAAAATTTAGCACCATCAACCTTTAGTTATTCTCATTAAAAATTTGCTTCTGGAAATAGTTTTTTAATAAAATCAATTATAAAGACCAACTTTTAATAATAAGAATATATATTACGGTAGAGCCTCCTTATGGAAAATATACCATACATATCTAATTTTTAATTATTGTTATTTCACTTACTTTTTGAGAACGGCAAATGACTCGATTTATATGATCGCGAATTTCTTTTTATTGATCTCCATAAACGGGTTTTTTCACTTTTACGTTTATTTTACATTGTTCAAGACATAACTTCTTTAATAACAAAAATACAGAACTATATCTTATGCCACAAAGCGGCAGATACGATATTCACCTCTACTACCCCCCTTTAAAATCTGAAAGTTATTTTTACTTAATCCTATGTACATTTTGCGCCTCGGCCCTAACTGCCAGGTAACTGGGAAATCCCATAATTAGTGATTGTTTAGCATTTGATTGAAAAATAAGTTACAAGACATGATTCGATTTTTTTAAATACATTTTGTATGTCCCTCGTAAAGTAAAAGTAAAATATTTTTATTTTCACTCATAAAACTCGATTTGGTTAATATACCGTGAGGGAGCCACTTCCTAAAAATCGAGACTCATTCTAGTAAATGTAAGGGTTTCGTAGTACCTAATTTTTTTTTCCTATTTTTAATAAAAAAAAATAAAAAAAATGTTTATGTGTAGATAAAGGTTAAATCTATGCTTCTACTCTCCCAAATTTGAAAAATTTTATCTGCTTTTTTTGAAAAAATAAATGCAAACTTGTTGAACATTTTTAGGTTTTAATGATTTTCACGATTTTTTTTTCAGAAAAAACTAAAACATATTTTCAAAATTTTCGAGAGTAGAAGCCTAGATTTAACCTGTATCTCTTTATCTATATTTTTTTTGATTTCTTAAAAATTAAAATTAAAAAAAAAATCGGGGGACTACGAAACTACTGTTTACACTACTTATGGCTTTCTGTTCGTAAAGTAAATCACGCTCTTAAGGAAATAAAACACAAAATCAGGTACCACTAATTTAATAACAAAAAGTACTAGCAGGCAACTAGTTTCGCTCACTGACAATCATCATCAGGCTTAAAGATGCAAACGTTCACAATTAGTCATGTAAACCATTTAATTAATAATCAAACTTACCAATATTAAGTATAAACGAGGAAAATAATTGATCACAAAATGTGAAACAACCCATTATAGGTAGAAACTAAGTAAATTAAATTAAACATGATAGTACTTGAAAAGTAATAAATTTTTTTTTAATATAATCGAAAAAAATTTAAATAATACACTTTGCGCCCTGGTGTGATTAACCGCACCTAAGAAAAGGATCTACATGGGGGCTCGAAACAGACGTTTGTATCTTTATGCCTGATGATGGTCAGTGACCGAAACAAGTTGCTCGCTAGTACTTTTTGTTATTAAGTTTGTAGTACTGTACTTTGTGCTTTATTTCCTTAAAACTTTGGACCACATTTGAAGTTGAAGTGACCGAACCAGAACCAGTAGCGGAGCTCAAGCGTTTCTTTAAAATTTTATACGGCACTGGTTTGAAAACTTCAACGTTCGATGACTTATTTTTATCATTTATAAAACATTTTGTGTTGAAACAAAATAAAAATATACAACATACGAATTTTTCTTGCTCAAAAATATTTATTAAAAATGATCATTATAGTGATAATTATTATATAAATACTTACCAATAACTGGAACTTGATATTTATAAGCCAATCCATGTACAATATCCATATGATGTGTATGTTGAATAAAAACCAAATCAAAATTAACATTTTCATCATTAAATAATTTAAGTCCCAATTCATGTCTAAACACACTACCAATAATTTCAACTTCCATATCATGAATCTTATTCAAAGTATTTATAAGAAAATTATTAAAATTTAAATCCTTTTGAAAGACATATTTTTTTTTTAAATCATATGTAAAAGATACATCAATTTCTGTTAAATTTACTAGATTAGTATCGTTTAGAATATTTGGTGATATGACAGTAACATTATGACCTCTCAGAGACAGCTCTTTCCATAACGGTTGAAAGATCACCTGGTGACTAACGGAGGGCCAATAAAATATGCATAAAATTTTAGCACACTCTGTATATTTTACCAAAAAAACGTAACTTGATAATAACTTCATGGTAAAAAAAAATTTAAGTACTGGTGAAACAAGACTCGGACAATATTATTATTTCAGTCAAATGCGCATGAAATTAAGATTACAATTGATATAAATAATTTAAAACAATATATCACAATAATCTGTTTTTCACGTCTGAATTATGAAAAATTTTAAAACAAAGATAAGTACAAGGTAAAATATTTAAAGTAATAAAGAATAGGATGAAAGAGTGGGAAAAATTGAGCTACAAAAGCAAAAAAAATTAAGGATAATAGTGATCATAGGAGACCAGATAAAGCGAGAATTTCAAAAATCTCGTTAATTGAGAAAAAATAAGTCTCGGTCTCGTCTCGTAACCGATTGTCTTGTCTCGTCAAATCTAGTTATTGCTAGAACTTATTTCTAAGATAGTACAAAACGAGGTTAATAAATATCTTTTTATACCGCGGGGAGTAAAACTAGTAAAGTGTCACTTTTACTCCCTTGGGACTAAAATTTTTTAGTCCCGCAAATAAAAAACAATTGAAACCAGCTATCTTGTTTATTCTAATTTAATTCAGAACTGTCAAATACTTCCACAAAGGAGTATAGGAAACAATTTTTGGTAGTAGTCTTCAATTTTCTTTTCTCCAACACCATTTTACGAGATCGTCGTAAGCTTTATTATATATTTTTTACGATTTTATTCTAAAATATCTTAAATGTGACAAGTCGCAATCTTCTGACATTATTGATTTGAATGCTGATCGAAATTGGTCTGAGTTCGAGCCTCATCGGGAACCCCGATTTTTTTATAACTTTTTTAAGAGCCGGTATTTTATAAAAAAAATTCATAATTTAATATCAAACATGATTACCTAATCAGAAGTAGGAAACTTAAAAATAATAGAATTAATTGTTACGTTTAAATATTTACAAAATTAACAGGTAAATAATTATTTTTAAATTATCCTTTTTTTTCACATTTTTGTATTTTTTTTCTAAAATTAACCTTTTTTCTCATTTTTATTACTTTTTCGATTTAAATTTTCTCTCTTTTTCAAAAACTTCCTCTCGTTTCTCTCAAGTTTTGTCACTTTTTTTTCTCAAATTTCCTATCTTTTCTCTCAAATTTGTCACTTTTTTACTGAAATTACTCCATTCTCTCTCATTTCTGTCACTTTTTTTATTTAAATTTTCCCTCCAAAATTTCCTCTCGTTTTTCCTAGGTTTTTTAACTTTTTTGCCTCAAATTTTGTCACTTTTGTCCTGAAATTTTCTCTCTCGAACATTACCACTTTTTTTATAAAATTACCTCGTTTTTCTTATTTTTGTCGAATTTTCCTTCTTTTCTCTTAAAAATTCTTACTTTTTTCCAGATATACACGTTTTTTAAAAAACTACCCATTTTTTCTAAAATTATCCCTTTTTTCTGATTTTCGTCACTTTTTGGCCTTAAATTTTCGCTCTTCCTATAAAATTTCCCTTTGTTTCTCTCAACTTTTGTCACTTTTTTTGCTTCAAATTTCGTTTCTTTTTTCCCCAAAATTACTTTTTCTCTCATTAGAAGTACCTCTTTTTTTCATTTTTGTCGAATTTCCCTTCTTTTCTCTCAAATTTTATTACTTTTATGAGTAAATTACACGTTTTTTAAAAAATTACCTGTGTTTTCGAAAATTACCCTTTTTTCTCATTTTGTTCACATTTTTACCAAAATTTACTCTTGTTTCTCTCAAATTTTTCAATATTTAATCTGAAATTTCCTCTTTTTCCCTAAAATTACCTCTTTTCTCTCATTAAAAATACCCCTTTTTAAATTAAACCATTCTTTTTCATTTTTGTCAAATTTCCCTTCTTTTGTCTCAAATTTTATCACTTTTTTCTGAAATTACCCATTTTTTTAGATTACCTCTTTTTACCTATTTTGTCTCAAATTCTTTCTTCAAAATTTCCCCTCGTTTCTCTCCAATTTTGTATTCCCCTCAAGAGGATACCTTATACAGGGTGTTTCATAGTTAAACCGACATACGTTAACTGCAAATAGAGGGCACTTCGGTGATTCCAAAAAACTATAATTTGATGGGTCTAACCCACCTCATAAGTGAGTTACAGGGTGTTTTGTCAAAATTGCTTATTTCTTCTAACCCTCATTTCTTCGGAACCACCCTGTATATTTATTTCATATTTAGCAAGCTTGTTTGAGTCTATTAGTATTATCCTCTTCTTTATTCCTTTATATATTTTACCTTGTACTTATCTTTGTTTTAAAATTTTTCATAATTCAGACGTGAAAAACAGATTATTGTGATATATTGTTTTAAATTATTTATATCAATTGTAATCTTAATTTCATGCGCATTTAACTGGAATAATAATATTGTCCGAGTCTTGTTTCACCAGTACTTAATTTTTTTTTTACCATGAAGTTATTATTAAGTTACGTTTTTTTGGTAAAATATGCAGAGTGTGCTAAAATTTTATGCATATTTTATTGGCCTTCCGTTAGTCACCGGGTGATCTTTCAACCGTTATGGAAAGAGCTGTCTCTGAAAGGTCATAATGTTACTGTCATATCACCAAATATTCTAAACGATACTAATCTAGTAAATTTAACAGAAATTGATGTATCTTTTACATATGATTTATATATAAGTCAGTCGCAGATGGGTTGGATTGAATTTTATTAATACGTCGTTATGTGATATTACTGTTGTCACAATATCATTACTGACGCTGCCCGGAACAAGTGGAATTCAGACTTAAGAATCCATCAACGCATTTTGGCGCTTACAAGTTTACCTAACCTAGAAATTTTTAAACCCTCTGAGAGGCGTGGTTTCAACAGTGGACGTATTCAGCCCATGAGCAAAAGCTGATTTTACGCTAGGACATTATTAATTCATTATTTACTGCAAGTACTTTTTTATTTTACTTAAAAAAATCTAAAATACTTATAATAAAATTTAGGCTGTTAGAATATACATTTAACCAAATATTTTTTTTTATTTTTAATAAGTCATGAAGCTGAATTAGATGATTAAGTTTAGGGATAAATATAGTTTAGTTATGATTCTAAACTTAGTTTTTGTTTTAGTTTAAAAGTAATATGTTGACTAAAAATTTTAACTAAAATAAAATAGTCTTTTTGATCAAAAAACTAACTGTTTTTTAAAGTAAGGTTTCTAATAAAATATTATAATAATAGAATAACAAATTAATTGTTTATATAAATACTAACAATTTTTTTTCAATAAGTTTTCTTTTTCCTGTTTTTCTTTTCTCTAATTAAGTCTTACTGAGCGTTTAATACATGGCGGCGTGGGATTTTCGAATTGTGGGGTGTGCGAACATACCTGTCATACAATCGGTCAGTAAATTTATGTGAGCTTTATTTTTATATTTTAGTAAAGCAGGAAAATATAAATGATTTATTAGTGGTAATAGATATAAAGTGTTAAAATTATAAAAATAATTTAATAAGTGTTATATTTCAGTTATTTTTTCGCATAGAACTTTTGTATGTTTACAGAGATATTTAGTTTTAGAAAAATCCTGTGCACTCATAAGTTTTTTAACATTTTTGCAGTAATCCTATCGTTCTTCCTCAAATTACATTATTATTATTATTATTTATGGATCATCACAGGTATATTAAGAGGATTAAAATTCAAATTTCGGCAAAGTAACAATTATAATTGCTCTCCAATAAAATCTTCAGTTATAGATAATACAATTCTATTATAGGGATTTCCATTTTTGCTTATAAATAATCACATTTGGAGATAATAAATGAGCTTTGTTTAAAACGCGTTACGCGAATTACGGAGTACTTTGAATTTAATTTAAAAAAAAAATGAGAAGGGGTTTCCACCCAAATTTTTGATATTTTGTGTAGAATATAAACAATCAAAATCAAACCGTAAAAATAAAAAATGATCTTCTAAATATTAGGGTACTTTTCACTCTTAAGATTTAATAATTTTAATTACGCCTTTTTGTTTTTTTCTAAGCGAATACGAGGCTTTAATTTTTATTTAAAAAAATTATAAATTTGTTATAACACTATTTTTTTAGAGCACCCTGTATATTTTAAATAGTTTTAAAATGTAGTCCTTATTGTATTACATAATACCATTTTTAATATATAAAATTTCTGCTGGATTCGATAAATGTTTGTTGGCCAATAATGATTTTACTATTGATTTTTTTCCTTTCTGGCGCGAAACTGGAAAAAAATTAAAAATTCTTGCACGATTATATAAAAGTCGTAATTTGTTTTTTTGCATTTTAAACACATTGTTCCGTACAAATATATTTTTTATACCATCTAAAGTCGAGTTTCAAGGAAGAAAATTTGCACCTGATAAAGGTAAAATTTTTTTAATTTGTAAACCAACTTTTTTGATTAAAAATTAGATATTTTTATTTAAATTTGTATAAAATGGAAAAATATTTTACTTTGAAAAAATTACACCTTATTTAAATTACAGAATTACAGAAAACAACTTTTTCACTATAAGTCTCATAGTAAAAAAATATATAAATTAAAAAAGAAAGAAAAACAGTTTTTAACGTTTTTCTCAATACTTTTGAACTTTTTGTGAAAGATGAACAATACAAGATTTTTTTTAATTACCTACATCTTTTATACTAAACTTTTTGTCATAGATTGCGTATTTCAATCATAAATCTGCAAGAAAATCAATATCCAATCCTTAAAACGTATATTTACCTACCCCCAACCCCTTCCGAAACTTTTACTGAGTTGTATTAATTTTTCTTAATTTACTTATAACTTACACTACATTTTCCGACCATTCTACATATTATTAAGAATTTTTTTGGTTTTAAAGTGATTGGCCCTGATCTAAAATCTACAGAATAGATCAAAACTCCCTAAGTATGTCTATATCGAAATCACAAGTACACCCTAATAATAACATTATACCTGAGTTACTCTCTGTTATGATGAATTCTCGTTATTTGCAAATTTTATTAAATATTTGTAGAAGAAGTAGGCAACCCATTCTACAAAGTTGCACTCCAGGCAAAATTTACGAAAGGTACGAAAGGATACTTAAAATTTTGGTTAAAAACTAACTAATTATTTTAAACTTAATGTCAAATGAATGATTAAGGACCACACTAAATCCGTATTAAAATATTTTTTTTGTCAATTTTGTAGTTTCCGCTGTACAGTTTTTTAAAAAACACGCAAAGTTCTAATCGATTTTTTAAAAAGTAGGAACCAAAGTTTAAAATTGCATTACGATAGAGCTGTAGGCTTGGCATTTTTCTTCATGTCTGTTTTTATTTTATACTAGTAGCTTATACCGTTCTCAAAAAAACAAGTTATTTCAAAACCCTTGCAAACCGACAAAATAGCGAAAAAGGTGCGCTGCGATATTTTTTAATATAAAATTCTTATTGTTCAATGAATTTAATATTTTCTTTTTTCGTTTTTCATATAATACATACTTCTACAATTTGCATTACAAATATTTAGCAAAAATTAAAGTAAATTTGTTTAAATTTAGGGTTCTCCCATTTTTTTTTAATTCTTGATATATATTGGAAACTAATTAAAAAAATTAAATTTTTTTCAATAAAACTTCATGTGATACCAATTATCTACAAAAGGCTTGAACTTTTTTTTTTATTAGACTAATAGTAAACTCACAATGCTTAAAACGCCGGCCCATGGTCACATGCAAAATAATTTTTTTTCTGGCTCATATTGAGTTTTTTGGGTAAAAGTGTTTATTACTTACCGATGAGTGGTACTTGATATTTGTAAGCCAATCCATGTACAATATCCATTAAATATGAATGTTTAACAATAACCAAATCAAAATCAACCTTTTCGTCATTAAATAATTCATATACCGGTTCATGTCTTAATACACCATCAATCATTGTAATTCCGATATCATGAATCGTATTTAAATTACTTATTAGAAAATTATTAAAATTTAAATCTTTTTGATAGGCATATTTTTTTTTTAAATCATATATAAAAGATACATCAATTTCTGTTAAATTTACTAAACTACTGTCGTTTAGAATATTTGGTGATATGACAGTAACATTATGACCTCTTAGAGACAATTCTTTCCATATTGGTTGAAAGATCACTTGATGACTGACGGAAGGGCTGTAGAATAGACATAAAATTTTAGCACACTCTGTAGATTTCACCAAAAAAATATAAACTAATAACAACTTCATTATGAAACCGAACTGGATAAACTAAAGAATATTACTAATTTATTTTAAAGTATATGACATTAAGTTATCGGTGAATATATATGCAATTAATGGATATATAATAACAGATTGTTTCTTTACGTATTACCCATATAAATGGTATTAATAGTAAAATTACGCACTGTATAATAACAATAAAGTTCTTTGTAAATATTTATTTAAATACAAAATCAAACTATCAGTAATTCACAATTGAATAAAAATACATTTGACGCAAAAGTCTCCTTTCATTCTAACAATGAAAATTAAAATTCTAAAACTTTGGTACTAACCAATCTTCTAATTAATAATCTTATAATTCTACAGCTGGATTGGTCCCCAAAATAAAACATCACAATACAAGTGATTAGAATTAGCAACAATTGTTTGAGACACGGAGGGAGCTTTTTAAATGGGAACAATTACAAAAAACTTTCAATACTACATTGAAAATTCAGATGAAGAAGAATGAAAGAACTTTTTTTCATGAATGAATTTTGCACCTAAGTCGTGGGTTAAGTTTGTTCAAGACCAGTTTAAAAATAATGGACTATTGGTAGTCATACTATGAACGATTCTTAGACAACAATGAAAAATTGTTCAAAATATCACTCGAACTACCTGTATGGTCACATAAATCGAATTACAAAAATACTAATACTTTAATCCTATGCCGGACACGAACTGCAAAGGTAAATTTTAATCTTATACTCGAATTGCACAAAGTCGTAATATCCATATTTTCTATGTATATATTATTTATTTATTTTTGTTATGGGATTTAAAATGCATGTTTGTCTTTAAATTTTTAGTTTTCATATCGTTTAACCCCTGTAACATAATAAACTATCGTCGTTATTAAAATGTGCTAACTATTGATAGAAAGAGAAAGCGATATTCTATATTTACGACTTTTTCAAAATTTTAGATAAAAAATTGTGGCCGTGAAAATAGGGCGAGACCATAACTCCAAGGATTTTTTAATTTTCCCTCCTTTGGTCTCTCCCTTTTCTCAAGGTCACAATTCTTGCTAAAAAAAATTAAAAAAATTCTTATTTCTATTATTTTTTTATTTCTCTTTCAATGGTATAAATTTCATTTTAATATATTATTTATTTGTTTTTGTTATGAGATATGAAATACCTTTTTTTCTTTAAATTTTTAGTTTTCAAATCGTTTAACCCCTGTAACATAAAAACTTTCAACGTTATTAAAACTTACCGAGTGCTGATAGAACAAGGAAAGCATTTTCTATATTTAAGAATTTTTTCAAAATTTTAGATAAAAAATTGTGGTTGTAAGAATAGGGAGAGACCACAACTGTAACGATTTTTTAGTTTCCCCTCTTTTAGTTTCTCTCTTTACTCAAGGTCACAATTTTTGCTGAAAAATTTTGAAAAAATTCTCATTTATACTATTTTTTATTCTCTTTTTAGTGGTATTAATTTCATTTTAATATATTATTTATTTATTTTTGTAATGGGATATAAAATGCATTTTTGTCTTTAAATTTTTAGTTTTCATATCGTTTAACCCCTGTAACAAAATCAACTATCGTCGTAATTAAAATGTGATAACTGTTGATAGAAAGAGAAAGCAATATTCTATATTTACGAATTTTTTCAAAATTTTAGATAAAAAATTGTGGCCGTGAAAATAGGGCGAGAGCATAACTCAAGGATTTTTTAATTTTCCCTCCTTTGGTCTCTCCCTTTTCTCAAGGTCACAATTCTTGCTAAAAACTTTTGAAAAAATTCTTATTTATATTACTTTTTATTCCCCTTTTAATGGTATAAATTTCATTTTAATATATTATTTATTTATTTTTGTTATGAGATATAAAATGTAGTTTTGTTTTTAAATTTTTTGTTTTCATATCTTTTAACCCCTGTAACATAAAAACTATCAAGGTTATTAAAACTTGCCGACTGTTGATAGAAAGAGAAAACCATATTCTATATTTACGAATTTTTTCAAAATTTCAGATAAAAAATTGTGGTTGTGAGAATAGGGAGAGACGACAACTATAACGATTTTTTAGTTCCCTATCTTTTGGTTTCTCCCTTTTCTCAAGGTCACAAGTTTTGCTGAAAAATTTTGAAAAAATTCTCATTTATAGTATTTTTTATTCCCTTTTCAGTGGTATCAATTTTAATTTAATATGTTTTTTATTTACTTTTGTTATGGGATAAAAAAGGCATTTTTGTCGTTTAACCCCTGTATCATAAAAATTATCGACGTTATTAAAACGTATTGACTATTGGTAGAAAGAGACAACAATATTCTATATTTCAGAAAAATTTTAAAATTTTTGTTTAAAATTTGTGGAAAGTCAAGGTACTTCTATAAATATAGGCTGATGAAAAATATGATATCAACGCCTAATCGAGCTCAAAAGTATTGAATATCTAATAATGGGTATTTCCATTTCTTGCTGTAATAAATCACGACATCTGCTTCCCATGCTTAAAATTAGGTTTCTGACTTCGTATTTGTCAATTTGATACTACACAACCACAATTGGTAGTAACAGCTTATTTAGATTTTCTGGAGGTACTTACAAAGCGACAATATCTCGTCTTATATTTTCTACAAGTGCTCGATAAGGTTTAAGTCAGTCCAAACGATTGTAATTTCGACTTCCTGGTGATAATTTAGTACAACCTCAACGACGTAGGGCCGTGCGTTGTTGTGCATCATTTAAAAAAAAATCCCTCTATACATGCGACTAATAGTATAACATGGGACTTTAAAATTCCTGTGATGATTAGATGCCCTACCTGAACTATCACTAACTCCATACGCGGCTCTAAGTTGATACCTCCCTATACCATAACAGACCAAAACATCCAGCTTTGAGCTGTTCCTACAATATTACATTGAGCATATATCTAGATGAAGATTCCAGGACCCCCAGAAATTACTTATTTGCTCAGAAACCAAATGTAAGGGATTAAGTAGTGTAAGTATGAACTTTCAGTGTATGCATTCTTGGTAGCTTGAGCCGACGGCCAATTAAGAGGTAACCGGTGATATAAGTAAGTGCAAGTAGTATTCACATTTCTTATAATTTTAGTGCTGATTTTTTACGTATGGTTAAAGAAGATAGTTAAAAAGGAATAATCAATACTGCCAGACACTTTCCGTCGGCGGTAACTTTTACCAGACGCTCTAAAGCTCCCCAAAAAATAATGGAACTTTACTTATAATCTTAGTCTTGATTTTTATATATGATAGACCAATCGGATAGACCAAACTCCCTCCAGTCACATATAAAGTGTCGCTATGAGTATGAGCGCGACTAGCGCGAGTCCATTATTCATTCGCTTGAATGTGTATGTCTGGGGAGATGTTTGGTCGATGCAATTGGTCTGGCTGCTTACAAAAAGTAGTGAAATAGTTCCCTGAATCTCACAAGAGTCTAGATATCCAGCGTCTACTTCGTCACCCGAGCTTCGGCATGCGCACGGTCCAACTGCCTAACAGTTGAAAATTTGATTATTCATCAATGTGATACGATGTGGTCGAATGTTAACGGGTGTGCGTTACATATAGAAGATCCGATTTAGATTCCTGAGGGTATCTTTTTTTCATCATACACTCAAAGTACATTTAATCCCATATATTTGGTTTCTGACAAAATAAGTAACGTCTGGGAGTCCTGGGATCTTGGACTAATCCGGGATGACGATACTTCCTCATACGACAGTCATCAATAAATAAGCAAAATAGTCATTTTAGAAAATATCGTCTGGATTTCGCTAGGAAATTTTTCAGAGTGCAGTGTAATACGGACTTTTAAATAGACTCTTGCTTACTTCATACACACATATCTGCAACAGAATAAAGCGGCAAAATTCCAACCATTTTCCAATGAAACATTGAGTATTTTAAATACGGGGCTCATCGACCCAGGATAATGACGACGATGACTAAATCATTGGTAAAGAGGAAACTTGATGATTTAAATTTTTGAATTTTCGTGTTTAAAACATCCTGAAATCGGTTTAGTATAAAAAAAACGTATAAATATTAATTTTTTTATTGTGTCAAAACATCATGGATTATGACCTATTAAAATTTCCTAAAATACATAAAACGACCAAATGTTTTATTAAACAATACATCTTCATATGCGGCACATAAAGTTTGTTTAACCATCCTCTGCCGTTACGTCATACATTGTCCAGCTGGTTCTCTCAATCATGAACTAGATGAGACGGAATTATGACATCATTAACGTATTTCTTAACTTATGTTATTTATTACTTTTGACAGTTCATTTAATTTTTCATTGTCAAAATGCCTTTCCGGTATAATGAGAAAGAGCAAAGTTTAATTTTGAAGTTGATTAATTACTTTTTAAGAGAAAGCGATGCTGGAATACCGCTTTTAAATGCAGTCTACAACGTTTGGGTTCACCCCAAAAATATAATTGTATAATACATTTTTAATATATATTATATAATTCGCCATTTAATCACGATTTGATCATCCGTAATTTTTTTAATCTAGTCAAAAATCATGCTCAGGGACGCTAAACATCCCTAAGCTAGAAATTTGAAACAAATCAGTTAAAAAAACGGAGGTTTCAAGTTAAAAAAAGTACTAAAATTATATAAGAAGGTATACGCAAAGCATAACGCAAAATTCACTTTTTCATACAAATACACCTTAACATGCGTCATTGAAAACAATCTCACAATATATCTCATTAGTTATATTTAAATTTTGAAGTTAAGTGTAAAATAACATTCAAATAATATATGACAAACGTAAAATAGCAGAGTACGTTACCGATTATGACGTAACGACAGAGGATAGTTAAACAAACTCTACGTGATACGAATGGAAGGGGGTGTTGCTTGTGGATTTTTTGTCTCGTAGTGACACAATAATTTTGTGGAATTTTAACTAAATTGTGCCGTGCATTCCAAAACAAACATCTTTGTCTGGAAACAACTTGATCATCCTTCATACAGTGCCGATCTAGCTCCTAGTGACTATCACTTGATGGAATTCAAAACCTAGTTTTACCATATAACAAGTAGTTTAATATTGGTGGTAATTAATAAAAAAAGTACACTAGTATATTTTTTATTTCAAAACGATAAGGCAAAAGAAACATTAATTATTCTTTAAAACCTACTAACGTTTTTTTTTTATAATAAAATAATAGTGCCTCTAATTTTGTTAAATAAAAAAGCTTGTACTTCCACCAAAATAACTCGGCGAGGAAAATCACCAAAGCGATACTATTTCCTATAAGCAAAATCAAAAATAAACCATTTAAATGACCCATATTCAAGGATAAAATTTCTTCGGTTTTAGGCTTAGGTCTACGTTGAACGCTGCGGATTTCAGAAAAACCAAATTGTTGTATCAATAAAAGGCATCTACTGAATTGATAGTAAAATGGAGAATTTTTTTGTAAAGCATAAACATTAACACCAGGCATTAACGATTCATCAACTGCAGTATATAAAGGATGACCGTTTTGATCTAAATGATATGAACAAAAATATCCTGCAGCGTCTTTACGTACAACATAACCCATGTTAGATATATTTTTATATGTTAATAAATATTCTGGTTGTATGACTGGAACAAATTGATTTCGTAAAATATTTGGCAAATATGTATTATTAATGTAATACTCAGCTATATAGATACTTAAGTTACTTTGACTCAATTCTAATAGAGTTTTGATTCGTTTTATTGGACGAGATGTAACCAATAAGCTTATTAAAGTAGGACCGAAGTTGCTAGAAATAACTATAAAACAAAAAATCCACAACACTAACAGAGCTTTAAATTTTCCTTTGATATTTTTAAAATCGGGTGCTGATGATATTAAAAGTACAGCCCATATAGTCATACAATACTGTATAAAATCAATTTTGTTGTTGTTGTTAAAAAAATAGAAGATTGCGATTAAACATATTGATACTATGATGCTTAAAAAAACTAATAACGGATCAAACACTTGAAGGAAATGTTGGTACTGTGGTACCTTTTTCGGTAGTGGTACTAATACAACTTTGTGGTCTATGCCGAATGGGTACGAAGATGTTGAATTTTTGAAGTAATATGTCTGCAAAAAAGAAAAAAAAAAGAAATATATTGTAATGAAATATGTTATACCCTGTATAGTATAGAATTAATTTGTTATAAAATATAAGTATTTGGAAGTAAAATTAACAGTTTTCCTTATTTGTAGCATAAAAAAAAGAAAAATGTGAATTAAAAAGAAATATAAAACTAATTTTAATAATATAAATAGGGGCTTAAGGTGAGTACGGCACCGAGCGTGCTGCTGGTGATAAATCTAATCAAGCAAGAAACTAGTAAAAGGTATAATTTTCAAAACTACAGTCCGTTTGCTTTACGTCGATCATTTGATATTCATACGGTATTGTGAGATTGTTAATTGTAAAGTATTTTTGAAGTGCGATTTTATTGTCTGGTAAAATATTTTCTAACATTGAATGGTTCTACAGGTGAAAACTCTAATCAAGCAAGAAATTTATGATACTGTTTCATGTCTTAATGAACAACTCCGGCCTAAAGACAATCACCTTTTTTTATTAGATTCCTTTCGCGACTTGATTTAAGGTTGTTTGATCACTACCCATCTGACTAACTTCTGTCCAAAATATATACAATTTTTACTTTTACTAATAACCATCCTGTTTATCATTCGATTTTAATCGCTCCTTCTTACTATTCATATTTTCGTTGTTTATTTTGGTTACCATAACCTTCCCCCTATGTCAACTAGGACTAGATCCTCTTCTTCTTATTCTCCTCTTTCTTTTCTTCTTTTATTGCTCTTCTTTCTCCTTCTAACTTTCTATCAAATTTTCTTCTACTTCTATGTTGTCCTCGAGTTACTGAGGTTGAGACTTGGTTCTCCGTATCCTGGGCTCAATCTTATAATACTCATACTTTAATTTGTATAATTATTAATTTGATTGTTAATGAATACCCTTCAGGCAAAGAATACCTATCGATAAAGAAGCGAAGGCTACGGTATTTGCATGAACCGAAATTTGTACGCGCATGTGCGAGTTATATTAGTTATACGTCAATGTCAAGTCTATCTAAAGGTGCTATATTTTTGAATAAAGTGCGAATTGTTTGTTCATTTGCTTTATTTTATATTATTTTATTGTAAATATTACTTTGTTTTCTAAACATATATATATATATATATATATATATATATATATATATAAAATGATTTTAAATGAATTTTTGTCAGTTCCCGAACGGATAGATCAAGAGCGGGGTAAAACGAGTGAAAAGAGTAACGAAGCCGAACTCAGCTGTTATATTAGTTATCCGTCACCTGTCACAAAAATTTTTGCCCTTCCAACATCAAAGAAATTTCACCGGCCTTCGCTTCTTGGTATATATGTATTCTTTGCTTCAGGTTTTTTGTTTTTTGAAGTTGGCTTCCCCCATTCACATCATGGCTTTTTTAATTTTTTAATTTGTTTGTCAATTGTCACTTGTCACTGTACCGTTCTACAGTTGACATTTAACTAATGTTCGGGTCACTCGCACTACATTTTGTTATATCACTGTTTTTACTACTTACTGTCCTTAATTGGGTCAGGGTAGTACAACTTCCTTTCATTTTAAACTCCTTTGCCTTTGTGGGTTCGCTCCCCCACTTATGGCCTGGTTTGGGTCAGGATTTACCTGATCCTTCTCCCATTGTACTTGGTACTACCATATTCCAAGATGAGACACATCTTGTGTCCCAAAAAATTATTTTAATTTCCAAAAATTTTTTACTTTTTTAACCTTATTAATAATGTATATTCAGTACCCCGCAACTTTATTAATTACAATTTTTTAATGTTGCGAAGCCAAATAATAGTATATTCTTCAACAAGCATAGAATGAAGGCTATTATTCACGAGAATTAAAATTCCGACACGAGCGGCAGCGAGTGTTGGAATAATTCGATTGGTTGGTTATTTCGGAAGCAATGTGATTTGTGTTGATATTAATGTAAATTTTAGAAATCAAAGATGTGATTGGCTAATTTACCGTGAATTCTTAAATTTATTCTTCAACTAGTGGAAGAATGTATATTGTAGGCCTGACGATGGCGGAAGCCCGAAACTAGTTGCCAACTTCACATTTTAACTAATTTAACAAATATATTTCTATGGTACTGACTTTGTGTGTTACTTTACTCAAGAAATTTATATCGGAAATGATTTCCCAATCGAAATTTTACTACAAAGTCTTTAATGAGTATCAAATATTATACCCACTGATAATTTATCATACAACCTCGAATTCAATGTTTTATTATGCAGTATTACGCATGTGATATTTGAGAAAATGAAAATGAAAAGAAATAGGAAAAGGAACGGGAAAAGGAGAACCCACCTCTCATCCCCGACTATCAGTAGTCGGTCTCCTATAATATAAATTATGAATGCGGATAAATTAGGATATCTTCCAAAGAGCTAACCAAAAATTTGTCGCTTTAAATATATTTTGTTGCTCTTTCTAACACAATTTTAAATATTATGGATCATTTAATAACCGATAAATAACGATATAATCTAATTCCGTTAGGCACTACACGAATAGATTTTTTATACCGAAATATAAAAGGATCGATCGTCATTCAGTGTTCATAGGTTTTTGTTAACAAAAACTTTTTGGCGTCGAATGTCGCTATGGACCGAGCGCCTACAGACATAAAGACTGCACAACACATCTGACTGATCCTTATTAAGTTAAAAGTTAATAAAATTAACGGTAATTGCCAAATTTTAATTTTTCGAACGATAACGGTTCCATAATATTTGATTGTAAGTTGTTTAGAATTCTTGAAATGTGTACAAATATTTAAACTATGTTGGCCAGGACAGATAAAAGAGCGCAGATAGAAGAGGAGTTATCCACCTCGTCAATAGCTCTTTTTGTGCAAGCCATAATCCCTTGCCATGATGACGATAGTGTGGTATAGTATTAAAGTTTCAACCCTTGCTTCATCCCCCTTCAGGTAACAGTCGTACTTTCAATTTTTTTAAATAAAAATATAAAAATCTCATTTAATGGTTATTTACGTGTCAAACTATTTTACATGGTGAACAAATATCAGAAAGAAATAGGAAAGGTTTTAGACTATTGGTAACCATTTAACAACTATGGTGATTATTTTTAAACATACCTCAAATAGTCTAACCATAATAACGTCAACTTGATTAGTGTATAAGTATCTGGAAGTACCATTTTTTAGATAATAATTTGGAGTAGTTAGTACTTGAACAGAAGCATTTAATTCTTTTGCGATATAGTTCAGGTTATCTATATCTGGTCCTGACCATTTATCTTCCATCCATACGGTATACGGTAATCTTTCAAATACGCCAGCTCTTAAAGGAGATCCGTTCAGGTTTTTTACCTAAAATAAATATTTTGTAGCGTTTTGTAAAATGTATCCCAATTTCTATATTTTATGGTTACAATGGTCAAAAAAAAATTTTACTTGTATATAAAAAAGTTATTTCTTAAAAACATTTACCTTATCTATAAACAATAGCTGGCAAAATTTTCCGAATTTTTTAATCTTCCTGATTTTAACTTTTCCAAAAGGATAATAAGTATACACTTCTATGTCCTTATATACAAACACTACTAAAAATTTAGCCAAATTTTTAGACCAAATATACGGAAGTACTTCGTTCAAAAAATCCTTATTATCAACTTTTTCAGTAATAATAAAATATAGATCTATTCTAGACTGATATAAAGGATTACCAGCGATGTTATCAACAGTTTTATACAGACCTTCTAAAGAATTACTAAAAAAATACATAATACTCATTTTAAATACACTATTATATTTTTTATTAACTTTATTATACTGCAACACTGCACAAGTATTTTTGGAAATAAACCAATCCACAACATGTTTCACATTAAGCGATACGTTTTCAAAAATACACGTTGGCAAAACTTCAGTTTTACATTTAGAAAGTTTGTTAAAAAACTTTAATAATTTTTCTTCTACTAAAGTATTTTTATCTAAAATTATTGGGTTTGACCTAATTATGGTTATTAATGAAATTATTAATAACCACTTAAAGAGCATATTTAGTTATTGAGGATTTTCGTTACAAATAGGTAAATGATTATTAGTTTGTAATATGTAAAGTGGTGTATGTATAGATCAATACAACAATATTTAATTTGTTTTCTAAACTACTTTAGTTATTAAACAATAATATTGTATTAAATGGAATGAAAAATAATGTTTGAAATAAACATCAACTAATAACACAAAAGCTTCAATTGACATTTTTAAGAGTTTTCGAAGAAAAAACTCTTATAAAACGGTTTTGTCTAACCATAACAAACGAAAAGCAAATGAAAATAAACGAAAACAAACGAAAATAAATGAAAATAAAACGAAAACAAACGAAAACAAATTAAAACAAAAGAAAACAAACGAAAACAAACGAAAGCAAAGAAAATAAACGAAAACAAACAAAAGCATATGAAAACAAACGAAAACAAATGAAAACAAACGAAAACAAAAGAAAACAAACGAAATCAAAAAAATTAACGAAAACAAATGAAAATTAACGAAAACAAATAAAAACAAACGAAAACAAAAGAAATCAAAAAAATAAACGAAAACAAATGAAAATAAACGAAAACAAATGAAAACTAATGGAAACAAACGAAAATAAACGAAAACAAATGAAAACTAATGGAAACAAACGAAAACAAACGAAAAAAAATAAAAACTAATGGAAACAAACGAAAACAAACGAAAAAAAATAAAAACTAATGGAAACAAACGAAAATAAACGAAAACAAATGAAAACTAATGGAAACAAACGAAAACAAACGAAAACAAATAAAAACTAATGGAAACAAACGAAAATAAACGAAAACAAATGAAAACTAATGGAAACAAACGAAAACTAATGGAAACAAACGAAAACTAATGGAAACAAACGAAAATAAATGAAAATAAAACGAAAACAAATTAAAACAAAAGAAAACAAACGAAAACAAACGAAAGCAAAGAAAATAAACGAAAACAAACAAAAGCATATGAAAACAAACGAAAACAAATAAAAACAAACGAAAACAAAAGAAAACAAACGAAATCAAAAAAATTAACGAAAACAAATGAAAATTAACGAAAACAAATAAAAACAAACGAAAACAAAAGAAAACAAACGAAATCAAAAAAATAAACGAAAACAAATGAAAATAAACCAAAACAAATGAAAACTAATGGAAACAAACGAAAATAAACGAAAACAAATGGAAACAAACGAAAACAAACGAAAACAAATGAAAACTAATGGAAACAAACGAAAATAAACGAAAACAAATGAAAGCAAATAGTGTTTTATCAATTTATTTATTTCTTCTCATACGATTTTTTATCGATTAGTTCAAATGTATCAAGTGCTCAAAACCGATCTAAAAATAGTTTTTTGCCAATTTAAGTCCTAAAATTTAACAAAACGTCTGTTTTTTTATCAAATAGTTCAAATGTATAAAGTTATAAAATAATAAGTACTTGGAATGTATTATTGTAGTAATAATTTCTTAAAATAATAGCAAAAAAAAATGCGTTTATTTTTAAAAATAATAGTTTTATTAACCGGTTTGTTAAATGCAGCTTACAACTAAATAATTGTTATTTAATATCTATATTAAAACTAACTTTAACCATTAACTATGACCAATTTTTAAATCACAAACTAACGAAAAATGATCAGAAGGATAAGCCATACTTGGTACTCTATTTTCCCCAATTTCCTCACTAGTAGGTAACTCCAAAACAGCTTCTAACTCTAATTTATTTTTATTATAAAAAATATAATCTATGGTATGGCAAACTTCCCCTTCACCTCTAATCTTCCAAGTAGTATAAATCGGTTCCCGGTCTGCTGATCTTAAATTAAAGTTACTATCACAGTCTGCGTAAGCACTACCAAGTCCTAATTGGTTATCTAAAATGGTACCATAGATGGGTTCTATAGGTTCTGCGTTGAAATCACCGGCTATAATTAATGGTAATTCTTGATAATTCGATTGGACGAAGTTGAGGAGATCTTTTCCTTGTTCGTTACGAAGTGTTGATAAAAGAGCACCATTTTTGGCTTTGAGGTGGGTGGTGGTGACGCAAATCTCTTGTCCGGTTTCTTTAATTTTTAGAATTGTCAGTAAAGCTACCTGTAATAAAGAAAAATTTAATTATGAACAATTTATGAGCGCACTCGAACGGCAAAAATTTTAATCCCTAGAACTTTAGTAGGTACTCGAATTTAAATACTGAATTAATCCAATACACGAACTGAAAAAACATATTAGTAGGGTCAGGTAATCCCAGGGAAAAACTGCAGCAACTCAATAATATTTCCGAAAAGTAAATAAATACATCAAAATGCTGGCTCGTTATAGTTGTGGTCTCTGCCTATTATCACAACCACAATTTTTTTTTCTAAAATCTGGAAAAAATTTTTAAATATGGAATATGGTTGATAGTTTTTATGTTACAGAGGTTAAACGATATGAAAACTAAAAATTTAAAGACAAAAATACATTTTATATCTGATAACAAAATAAATAATATATTAAAATAAAATTTGAACCATTGAAAGGGGAATAAAAAATAATATAAATAAGAATTTTTTTAAAACTTTTTGGCAAGAATTGTGACCTTGAAAAAAGGGAGAGACCAAAGGAGGGAAAATTTAAATATCCTTGGAGTTATGGTCTCGCCCTATTTCCAGGGCCACAATTTTTTATCTAAAATTTTGAAAAAATTCGTAAATATAGAATATTGCTTTCTCTTTCTATTAACAGTAAGAACATTGTAATAATGACGATAGTTTATTATGTTACAAGGATTAATAGATATAAAAACTAAAAATTTAAAGACAAAAATGCATTTTATATCCCATAACAAAAATAAATAAATAATATATTAAAATGAAATTAATACCACTGAAAAGGGAATAAAAAATACTTTAAATGAGAATTTTTCCAAAATTTTTCAGCAAAAATTGTAACCTTCAGAAAGGGGAGAAAACAGAAGAGGGGAAATTAAAAAACCGTTATAGTTGTGGTCTCTCCCTATTCTCACAACCACAAATTTTTTATCTCAAATTTTGAAAAAATTCTTAAATATATAATATGGTTTTCTCTTTCTATCAACAGTCGGCAAGTTTTAATAACATTAATAGTTTTTATGTTACAGGGGTTAAACGATATGAAAACTAAAAATTTAAAGACAAAAATACATTTTATATCTCATAACAAAAATAAATAAATAATATATTAAAATAAAATTTATACTATTCAAATGGGAATAAAAAGTAATATAATTAAGAATTTTTTTTAAATTTTTTAGCAAGAATTGTGACCTTGAGAAAAGGGAGAGACCAAAGGAGGGAAAATTAAAAAATCCTTGGAGTTATGGTCTCGCCCTATTTCTACGGCCACAATTTTTTATCTAAAATTTTGAAAAAAATTGTAAATATAGAATATTGCTTTCTCTTTCTATCAACAGTCGGCAAGGTTTAATAACATTGATAGTTATTATGTTACAGGGGTTAAACGATATGAAAACTAAAAATTTAAAGACAAAAATGCATTTTATATCCCATAACAAAAATAAATAAATAATATATTAAAATTAAATTAATACCACTAAAAAGGGAATAAAAAATAATATAAATAAGAATTTTTTTAAAATATTTCAGCAAAAATTGTAACCTTGAGAAAAGGGAGAAACCAGAAGAGGGGTAATTAAAAAATCGTTATAGTTGTGGTCTCTCCCTATTCTCACAACCACAATTTTTTATTTAAAATTTTGAAAAAATTCTTAAATATAGAATATGGTTTTATCTTTTTATCAACAGTCGGCAAGTTTTAATAACATTGATAGTTATTATGTTACAGGGGTTAAACGATATGAAAACTAAAAATTTAAAGACAAAAATACATTTTATATTTCATAACAAAAATAAATAAATAATATATTAAAATGAAATTAATACCACTGAAAAGGGAGTAAAAAATACTATAAATCAGAATTTTTTCAAAATTTTTCAGCAATAATTGTAACCTTGAGAAAAGGAAGAGACCAGAAGAGGGTAAATTAGAAAATCGTTATAGTTGTGGTCTCTCCCTATTCTCACAACCACAATTTTTTATATAAAATTTTGAAAAAATTCCTAAATATAGAATATTGCTTTCTCTTTCTATCAACAGTCGGCAATGTTTAATAACATTGATAGTTATTATGTTACAGGGGTTAAACGATATGAAAACTAAAAATTTAAAGACAAAATTGCATTTTATATCCCATAACAAAAATAAATAAATAATATATTAAAATTAAATTAATACCACTAAAAAGGGAATAAAAAATACTATAAATCAGAATTTTTTCAAAATTCTTCAGCAATAATTGTAACCTTGAGAAAAGGAAGAGACCAGAAGAGGGTAAATTAGAAAATCGTTATAGTTGTGGTCTCTCCCTATTCTCACAACCACAATTTTTTATCTAAAATTTTGAAAAAATTCCTAAATACAGAATATGGTTTTCTCTTTCTATCGACACTCAGCAAGTTTTAATAACGTTGATAGTTTTTATGTCACAGGGGTTAAACGATTTGAAAAGTAAAAATTTAAAGAAAAAAATGCGTTTTATATCTCATAACAAAAATAAATAAATAAATAATATATTATAATGAAATTTATCCAATTGAAAGGGGAATAAAAAATAATACAAATAAGAATTTTTTCAAAATTTTTTAGCAAGAATTGTGACCTTGAGAAAAGGGAGAGACCAAAGGAGGGAAAATTAAAAAATCCGTGGAGTTATGGTCTCGCCCTATTTTTACGGCCACAATTTTTGATCTAAAATTTTGAAAAATTTCGTAAATATAGAACATTGTTTTCTCTTTCTATAAGCAGTAAGCAAATTTTAATAATGTTGATAGTTTTTATGTTACAGGGATTAAACGATATGAAAACTAAAAATTTAAAGACAAAAATGCATTTTAAATCCCATAACAAAAATAAATAAATAATATATTCCTAGAAAATATCGATATAACGACTTTGTGCAGTTCGAGTATAAGATTAAAATTTACCTTTGCAGTTCGAATCCGGCATTAGCCGATCATCATTAAGCAATAGGATTAAAATATTAATATTTTTTGCAATTCGTGTGCATCGCAATTTATTTTTAATATTTTGTTTTTTTTACCTGATTACTTTGCACTTTCCAAATTTCCAAAATTTTAGTCTCTACCTTCGTCAAATCGAACTTATCTTTGCGGTAAAATATGGCACATCCATCCGGACCGTTATTTCCGTCAATATATATACAGGGTGAATCAGGTTTGGGGAAAAATAATCCGGTGTAACCTTGAGTTTCGAGAATGTGACTTAAGAAGTTGAAATGATCTACTTCCTAAAAAAAATATTAATTTAGTTCGATTTTTTCAAAAAATATCATTATTTTTTTATATATGTATAAAAGTAAATAATATTTTTGTTACCTGTAAGCAAATAATATCTGGACAATATTCCACCAGTTCTTCTATAATAAGATACCGTCTATGATTCCATTCTAAAGCCTCATCAGGACATTTTGAAAAATTATCATGCATTTGTCCAAGCGCTTGTGATAGAATATTCCATTGTAATACTCTTATGTTATTTGGTCCAGAAGTGAATGCACTGCAAGCTAAAATAATAATTTTTTAAAAAATAATAAATATGATTTGGGTATCAAAATTTGATAAAACTATAACAGTTATGGAAAATGGAAACAAGTTCTAAAATTTTATCAGTTTATCTGACCTAACAAAGCATTAAGTTTAGACCAACTTCAACCAAATTATATTTACTGGAACAAGCCGAATGAATTAGTAGATTTACGGCACTTGATTATTGGTCTCTTTCTCTGTTAAATAAAGAAGGAATATCACCTACAACTTCACATATTATACTAGGTATTTCCCAGTTGTATAATATCTGACGACGATGAATACAAATAATGCCAATAGCCCAAGAGCTGGTGACGCACGTATCATGAAGTGTTTGATGCACCTTGAAATTTTCTGTAATAGTATCTACTGGATAGATGGCCAGACCTACCTGGGGACACCAGGTACTGCGCATAAGAGGAAGGTGTAAAAAAATATGGCCCAAAAAAAGTGTTTGATTCAGAGGCCAACAAAAACTAATTTGAAAGTTAAGGTAATTTAAAGCACAGAAATAAATAAGGCAGACACTTTTGATGGGATTAACATTGAAAAAAATCACCCCAAAGTTGTTTTTTTTAACATACGAAATGAAGTGTTTTATTCACGCTGAAATTTTAACAGCGTCTTAATTACATATAGTAAAAAATAATTACAAAAAGCCAGACACCTTTTCCGGGGTTTACTTATTGGCCAACAACCTTTTTCCCAAAAATATTTGAATTGCACAACCCTTTTTAATAAATCACAACTTTTTCAGATTTAACGGTAAAGCTTTAAAATTACCCATGTACAAAGACAATAAAATGAAAATTTTTTTACACTTAGTTTGAAATTTTTATTTTGTACAGAATGGTTTAAGGAAAATGTGCTTGAATTCTAATAAATTGGGTGTAAAAATTGTTTTTTTAGTATGTCCCGGTTAATGTTATGTAATCCTACCTTCAAGTAAAATTTCCGCGTAGAACAGAGAGCGCCAAAAATAATAAATTCGTTTGCGGACGAGAACTCGCCTAATATAACCATTGTATAAAGAGTAATATTACTTTTTATACAATGATATAGCAACTAAAAATATGCGGTTTTTTTATGATATTTAAAATATTTATCAGAGAAATTTATCTAGAGAAAAGAGTTGATGGTCATCACTTTTACTAAAAATAATTAGCCACAGAATCGATTGGTGTAAACGGCAGCTTCCTATCTTTAATATTAACGGAGAGTCCGTCCAAAAATGATTTCAGGCAAGATAATATGTGGTATTTTCTCCTCTTAAGCCATCAAATAAGATCTACAATAATATCGCATTCATATGAGGCTACTGGCTTACGAAAACGCCAAGACGTAACTGCTGATTTGGCGGGCCATCGTATAAAAAATATACTGAACAAATAAAAAAATTTATCAATGAATTTTCCAAGTTCATACACCCATTTAATGCAGGCCTAATTGAAAAACAATTGTTCAATATTTCTAATGGAAGAGCAGCTTCACTTGACGTAGAGCAGTTCCTATTGAATGCTGACACGAAAGGTAATGAATTAAGCAAAAAATTTATTGACAAATTTTCTGTATCTGAGGCAAAATTTAAGAAACCGATTTAATATTTAATTAAGTTTATGTATAACATATATTTTTTATAATAATAAGAATTTAATAAAATTTGTTATCAATACTAATCATGAGCTTTTTAATGTTAACTCTAAGAAGTTTTTTTTTAATATCCGAGAAACTATAAATTCATTTTTTTCATTATAAATTTCCTTATTATGACAATATTCTACTATCTAGAGAAATTTAGAAATAAGTTATGAATGAAAGTAAACATATTTTTTTTATTCTACTCCATTTATTCTACTTTTTGTTCACTGTCAAATGATAAAGTTAAAGGGCATGAAATTCAGTATCCATTGATGAATACTTATACAGGGTGTTTGTTCCATTTGAAAAACCCATGTAAAATTTATTTTAAACCACCCTGTACAAAATAAAAATTTCAAACTGAGAGTAAAAAAATCTTCCTTCTATTGTCTTTCTACATGGGTAATTTTAAAGATTTACCGTTAAATATGAAAAAGTTGTGATTTATTAAAAAGGCAAACATTTTTGGAAAAAAGGTTGTTGGAAAATAATTATACCCCGGAAAAAGTGTCTCGCTTTTTGTAATTATTTTTTACTATATGTAATTAAGATGCTGAATAAAACACTTCATTTCGTGTGTTTAAAAAAACAACTTTGGTGTGATTTTTTTCAATGTTAACCCCCTCAAAAGTGTCTGCCTTATTTATTTCTGTGCTTTAAATTACCTTAACTTTTAATTATTGTTTGTTGGCATCTGAATAAAACACTTTTTTTGGGCCATATTTTTTTACACCTTCCTCTTATGCGTAGTACCTGATGTCCCCAGGTGGGTCTGGCCAACATACATCTACTTGCTCATCTATTAAGTAGATACTATTACAGAAAATTTCAAGGTGCATCAAACACTTCATGAAACGTGCGTCACCAGCTCTCCGGCTACAAAGTTGCAAAAACAACAACAAATATTACTGACTCAACTTACTAAACAATATCGATTGGAACAACATTCTGATGTTCCAATACAAATCGTAAAATGTTTGTATGTTACCTAGAATGATTCGAAAATTATTACACCATGAAAGACATCATGGATTAAATTAAAATTGCGTAGCTTTTGTGTGTTTCTATTGGATAAACTCACTACAATAACTTTCCTATGAACCTAAAATCCAGTGATTTTATCTTACGAGGATGACCAAAGTTTACTACTGATTCTCATAATGGGCGCAATTTCATATAAAGTTGCTATAAAGCTTAGAGAAACTATAGTAAGTTGATCATAACGGCTCTTGCCATCATTTTTGGTGTCACCCACTTCTATATGTACTTATTTGGTACTAATCACTAACAATGAACCATTATCCAGAATATTGCACCCTTGTAGGGCTTTGCCATAAATGACTTCATCACGCCTTCTCCATTACACTTTTCTGTTTGGATTCAAATTCAAGAGGGAAACCAAAATGTAGGTTGTGTATCATAAATTCTAGTGAACCAACTCAGTGTTTCATCAGATGAATTTATTGGTGATGAAGTGAATCAAGTTTGACATCAATTTGTATCCAATAAGATCACTTCGAGTACAAAAGAACGGAAACTGAAAAATATCCAGACTTGAAACACATTCTCGATAATCTGCTCTCATCTGTTAATAATACAGAACTCACATTAGTTAATAAAATAATTTTTCGAAAAAATTGTGTTGTCATTCCAGCTTCTCTACGCGTTAGAGTCATCTAGATTCATTTTGGAATAACTAAAATGAAACAGCTCGCACTCAGTTATGTTTATTGGCCAAAAATTGATCGTGATATGATTAAAGGGTATCAGATATGTGTGCTTTAACAAAATCAAATGGATTTTCCTGAAAAGAATTCAGAGCGGATTCACATCGATTATGCAAGTCCGTTTGAAGATTGTTAGTTCCTGATGTGTAGATGCCAGATCCAAATGGACTGAAGTGGCAATCTTAAGGGTCTATCATTTCCCTTCTAGAAAATATTGTTATCCATATCAAACAATGCGTCAATATTCCAAAGCGTATAATTTTATACTTACTACACTTCAAACAGAATTTTTCAAATTGCTCTAAACTATCCTGCTACTAACGGTCCCGTAGAAAGGAATATCCAAACTCTGAAAAATCAGCTAAAGCCTATTTCCATTGATAACAAGTTCATCCAGTATAAGGTACAGGACATTCTCTTCTGCTATAGGGCTACTCCAAAAATCACCCGCAGAAATATATCTTAATAGAATCCGTTTGGATGCAACTTTATGTTCTAAGACTCCTAGATCATTCTATAAGCTGGAGAGAGTTCAAATCCGACTATTGATTAACAACAAGAACGTTTGGCAATTCAGAGTAATAAGCAAATTCTTGGTCGACCCCACTTGTTGGTATCATTGAATTCCGGTTAACGTCAAGGTGTCATCTCCGGGAGGGAAAGTAAGTTTAATTGAGTACTTATAAAAGACAGAAGAGGAATTTTATTACTAATACTCCTTACCTCTGGATACAGCATTCAATTTTCTAACTTTTACTCCACAATCCAACTCTGAAGAGGATTTAGATTTCCTAAAGGCTCTCTTCACCATCGGATGAATTTTGGGTTGTCTTTGACAATGGTTGATTAAATCTGTTCTGGTTATATTTTTTGGAAGATCAACGTCATGGTCGAGGACATCGGCATTTAGGCTTTTTGGGGCTGATGTAAAACTTCCCATTCTATAACAAAAAATTTATAAATGTAATTGCCTAATCTTAATTTAAAATATTGTGAAACAGTACTACGAAAATTCTGCTTTGTCATTGCGACTTAAGTTCAATTAGTTTGGTTAATTTTGCTATTGTTAATACCAACTAGTATAAATAAATGATAAAGTGCAACCAATAAAATAATCCTAAAGTATCAAAAAGTATTGTGTTAAAAACGTGCCAAAACAGGAAAACTTTTAATTTCAAAGTTTCCTACCCTGTACAACGTTGTCAGATCGGCTTAATAAAAGTCACGAAAAATAATTGACACTCAGCTTTTAGAATTATTGAAGAAGAAATTGAAGCTTTTCTAATAGACTATTTTTAAACGAAGACGTGAATATCATCTTCCATTTAATAATGTGATATAAGTACTGAATTTTGATCTCAAATTTAATTAACAAGTTATGAAATTAGCTCCTAGATAACTCGAACCAGAAGAGAAGACTGAAGAGGACAAAACCTCACGAGTGAGTAAGCAGAGCTCTGTTTTATTAGTGCATAAGCAAAAAAGTGCCATAGTGACAAGAAAAATAACTAAAAAGACATCAAAGGGTGACTCTAATATTTTAAGTAGTTTATATGTTAGGATAAAAAAGTTACTTATTAGCATTATGGGAAAAAATATCTTAAAATATGTAAGATAAAAATTTTGGTTAAAACTAATCAATATGTTGTTTTGCTACTTTTTAATCAGATTTACAACTACGTTTTAGTTATTTTTTAAACAGGTAAAAGTATTTTTATATAATGTCCTTGATTTGTTATCAATTACAACGAAAAAGACGCAATTTTAAGAATAATAAATAATTTATGAAAAAAATCCCGAGATTATTATCTAACTTGTTTACAACTTTGATTTTCGTTGGAATATTTCCCAAGAATAAGGTCATAGGGCTGTAAATAAACACAATAAATGTTAAAAAAAATTTTCCAAAGATTGACGTACATTTTGCAGTAAAATAAACAGAGTGTTTTACACAACAATAGTTCAAAATTTCCTCTTATTTACAACTATTCTCGAAAATATATATAAAATACTTATAGCAAAAACCTTCACAAAACAGTGGTTAAATATAATAATTTTATAGATTATTTAAATACGAAAATCATTAAATTAGTAAAATAATTTTTACACAAATTAAAGATGTTTAACTTGAAATTTCTACAGAGGAACAGTAACAATTAAAAACAGACTTAAAATATCTCAAAACTCGTTTAAAAAATTAAAATATCTACTTTCACTATAAAATCGTGACTTTAAACTTGAACTTAATATCTCAAATTTTAGTATAGACATTTAAAGTTTAAATATTTAACATTAAACTTGAAATATATACATTTTTAATTACAAATGATGAAAAACTTAAATTTTTAACTGTAAACTAGAAAAATTCGATTTTTAACTTGAAATATTATCTTAAATCAAAGAAATATTGAGTTTAAATCTGCAAAAATTGGCTTTAAACTTAAAATCTCCACTTAAAGCATACATTTTTGGAGTTTTGGTTTAAAAAGTTAAAATATTTGTAAAAATCTCGAACTAAAAACATCTATTTAAATTTAATTCTAGAGTTTTTTGGCTTTAAACTGGAAAAATTAGAGTTTAAACCTGAAAACTCATTTATAAACATAGAAACGTAGAGTTTAAATTTAAAAAAAAATACACTAAACTTACAATTTAGACTTTAAACTTAAAATCTCGTCTTTAAACTCAAAATCTCGTCATTAAACTTAAAATCTGGTCCTTAAACTTAAAATCTCGTTTTTAACTTAAAATCTCGTCCTTAAACTTAAAATCTCGTCGTTAAACTTAAAATCTCGTCATTAAACTTAAAATCTCGTCTTAAACTTAAAATCTCGTTTTTTAACTTAAAATTTCGTCCTTAAACATAAAATCTCGTTTTTTAACTTAAAATCTCGTATTTAACTCAAAAAAATCAACGTTAAGCTTGAAATATTATCTTAAACATTGAGTCAAGTTTAAATTTGAAAAACTTGACATTAATTTTGAAACATTTTCTTTAAACTTAAAACTTTTACACTTTAAACTTAAAATCCCGTCTTTAAACCAAAATACTCGACATTAAACTTAAAATTTCATATTCAACCTTAAAAACTCAAGTAAAAATGTGAAAAACTTGACAATAATTTTGAAATATTTACTTTAAAATTAAAATTTAGATTTGAGATTCAAAAACTTGTACTTTAAACTCAAAAGCTTCTACTTTAAACTTGAAATATTGACTTTAATTTTAAAATTTAGACTTTAAACTTAAAATCTCGTCTCTAAACTCAAAAAGTTCAACTTTAAACTTGAAATATCAACTTGAAACATTGAGCTAAGTTAAAATTTGAAAAACTTGACATTTATTTTTTAAACATTTTCTTTAAACTTAAAACTTTTACACTTTAAACTTAAAATCCCGTCTTTAAAAAAAAAATTCGACTTTAAATTTTAAATTTCGTCTTCAAACTTAAAAACTCAAATTAAAGTTTGACTTTAACTTTGAAATTCAGACTTTAAACTTAAAATATCGTCTCTAAATTCAAAAACTTTTACTTTAAACTCAAAAACTTCTACTTTAAACTCAAAAACTTCTACTTTAAACTTGATATATTGACTTTAACTTTAAAATTTAGACTTTAAACGTAAAATCTCGTCTCTAAACTCAAAAAGTTCAACTTTAAACTTGAAATATCAACTTGAAACATTGAGCTAAGTTAAAATTTGAAAAACTTGACATTTATTTTTTAAACATTTTCTTTAAACTTAAAACTTTTACACTTTAAACTTAAAATCCCGTCTTTAAAAAAAAAATTCGACTTTAAATTTTAAATTTCGTCTTCAAACTTAAAAACTCAAATTAAAGTTTGACTTTAACTTTGAAATTCAGACTTTAAACTTAAAATATCGTCTCTAAATTCAAAAACTTTTACTTTAAACTTGAAATATCAGCTTTAAATATTAAGTAAAGTTTAAATTTGAAAAACTTAACATTAATTTTAAAATATTTTCTTAAAACTTAAAATCTTTACGCTTTAAACTTAAAATCCCGTCTTTAAACTTTAAATTTCATTTTCAAACATAAAAACTCAAGTTAATATTTGAAAAACTTGACAATAATTTAGAAATATTTACTTTAATCTAAAAATTTTGATTTTAAACTCAAAAACTTCTACTTTAAACTCAAAAACTTCTACTTTAAACTCAAAAACTTCTACTTTAAACTTGATATATTGACTTTAACTTTAAAATTTAGACTTTAAACGTAAAATCTCGTCTCTAAACTCAAAAACTTCGACTTTAAATTTGAAATATCATCTTTAAACATTAAGTCAAGTTTAAATTTGAATAACTTAACATTAATTTTGAAATATTTTCTTTAAACTTAAAACTTTTACTCTTTAAACTTAAAATCTCGTCATTAAACTAAAAAATTCGACTTTCAACTTTAAATTTCATCATCAAACTTAAAAACTCAAGTTAAAATTTAAAAAACTTGACAATAATTTTGAAATATTTACTTTAAACTTAAAATTCAGATTTTGAAAACAAAAACTTCTACTTGAAACTCAAAAACTTCTGCTTTAAACTTGAAATATTGACTTTGAATTAAGTTGAAACTTAAAAAACTAGAGATTAATTTTGAAATATTTACTTCAAAATTAAAATTTAGACTTTAATCAAAAACTAGATTTTATAATATAGAAATATTTACTTGGACTTCAAACTATAAATTAAATTTAAAATCTGGACTTCAAACTTATAATCGTGACTTTAAACTTGAAAACGCCGATTGAAGTTTAAAATCTATACTTTAAAATTAAAATTTTGACTTTAAACTAAAAAACTCGACTTTAAACTTGAAATATAATATACAAACATAGAAAGTCAAGTTTTTTAACAAACTTGACATTAATTTTGAAACATTTACTTTAAATTTAAAATTTAGACTAGAAACTTAAAAACTGGTTTTTAAACCAAAAAAACTTTGACTTTAATCTTAAAATATCATTAATCAAAAACTAGATTTTATAATATAGTATATTTACTTGGAACTAAAAATCTCGATTTTAAACTTTGATTTAAATTTAAAATCTAGACTTTAAACTTAGAATTGTGACTTTAAACTTGAAAACTTCGATTTAAGTTTAAAAGCTATACTTTAAAATTAAAATTTCGACTTTAAACTTAAAAATCTCGATAGATTTGTCGAATTTAAATTGGGAAAACCTAATAAACTTAAAATATTAACTAAACTTAAAAATTGACTTTAAACTTGAAATATCGACTTTAATTTTAAAATATTGTCTTTAAACATATAAATATTTGAAACACTTTGACTTTAAGTTAAAATCTATTAAAGTTAAGCACATTAATTTAAATATAAATAGAAAATGACTAATAATACAAGGTCTTACTTTAATTTGACTTTTATAATCCATTTTTTAACAGCTTCTACGTATTTTTCGTCACTGTCGTATTCGGATTTTTTAAACGGCAACACCGTTTTACACAATTGTTCACAAGCAATCATACTTTATTTAATAGTATTAACTAAATTATTATAACAGAATATACTGCATACATTAAGTTCTCTGGTCAATTTAAAATTAATATAAATATAATGCGACAATTTATACTGCCAAATATTCAACATAACAAAAGGATTTCGCAATTTGACTATTTTTAGAATGATATTGATGTAACAATTTGTTACTAAGAGGATGAAATATTCGAAGCAAATGCCGAAACCAGATAATCACTATTATGCATATAATTGGGGTTCATACATATTATGACTTATTATTTATATCTATAATTAAAGCAATTAATAAATATACAAGGATGAATTGTAAAGTTCTTGTAATTAATTTTGGTCACAACTACGAAATTTTGACAGATGATGGTTAAGTTAGAAAAATATGCAGTAATTGGAAGAAAATTTGTAGATGTTAGAACCAGCAGGAGCTAAAACTCCATGCAATTCTGCTGTGGTACCACCATATGACAGAAAAATTGGTCACGGTGGTGAACACAACTCTCGGTTTGATCCCCCTACTATCCTTCTACAGGCCTGTTCAAACTTTCGCCACTTAGATAGGCAACCAACATTGAGAGTAATTTTGGCCTATTGGCAACATTGTAAAAAACCACATTCAACAAAGAATAATTTCAATTAATCCATTCAATCCTTTAAGAATAATTATTACAGTCCACCCCATCAAGAACAAATAAATTCAGTTCATCAAGACATCAACAAGGCCCTTAGCGTTTTTGCTATATGACTGCAGAAGACTGATTCCAAAATATTAAACTTCCTTTGCTTTCATTCCTTAAAGGTTCGTTTTCCTTATTGGGGCTTTTGCCGGGTTTGTGGACAATCCCTTTTTCAACGATTTTGAATACCTTCTGTATCAATTACCGTTACTACGATGCTTATATCATCTGCAAATGCTTGAGTATATATTTTCTCTCTCCAGCTCTCTCCAAGATGCACACTCCTTCGTGAGGGCATTTCTTGCTGAGATTTAAATTATTGAGAGAGAACTATTAATGGTTTAATGCCTAAACATGAATTCAACCCATTAACACAGTGCCCTATGAATAATTTCCAGTATTGTATAATAGACTTGGTCGAAGGGCCCTTATATGTCTAGGAATGCTTGTTTAGGGCTCCGTTTAACAGGTGAAATCCACTAACACGTTTGGAGTCTTTTTCAACTCTCCGGTGCACTGATTTCAGTAGGAAGCTGATTCGTAGGTTTCTTGTCCGGGATTTTGATACAAAGACTAATATTTAAGGAAGAAAAAATGCTTCACTGCTTATTATGTTTATTCATCTATGAACAATATTCTGCGTTGGTTTACACTTTTAGCTACCTATAATTGACACTATTGCACTTAATTTGGCAACGCAGGACAAGGACACGACTTAACCGTCAAGCGGAAGAATATGGAATGGGATTTTTACAATTTAAGGTTTTTAAAAAGGGACTAACTCCGCGGTATTTTTCCTAGCCGTTACAGGGTAGTGGAGGCAACAAACTAACAACGAGACAGGGACGGACTTACTTTCAACAATGCTATTTATTTGCTTTTCCTCATTTGTAAGCAAACTGGTATCGAAGTATTGGGTTATTTCGTAATGGTAGGCCACACCAATATTTGGCTCAGCTTGGCCCCCGCCTCATTGGATTGGAGACAGAGGAATACTGGCTGTCTATGCAATGAGCAAGGCTGGCCAAGATAATTCATTAGCAAATATTGATTTATACAGTCGTTACAATAGAATTTCAATTTTATGTGCAATATTTGTTTGTCCAATTGAGAAGATACTGTAGCTAATGCCATGTTAACCAATAATATAAACCTTATATATATTTAGCTCTGCAGGTCTAAGAGGCCCATGGCTTGGTTTGTAATTTCTTTCCATTTCTTCCTATTTTTACATTTATTCTTCCAGTTTTGTACCCCTAGGCTTTCCAAATCCAATTCCACTTCTCTCTTCCATCTTTCCTTTGGTCTTCCTCTTCTCTTTTTTCCTCCTATACTTCTACTGATGATCATTTTTGGGATTCTATTTGGCGCCATCCTTTCTAAGTGCCCTAGCCATCTTAGTCTTTGTGCTCTCACAAATCCTGTTATGCTTGGTTCCTTATACAAGTCCCTAAGCTCTTGGTTTGTTCTTCTTTCCCATATTTCATTGATTCGTTTCCCTCCAAAAATTTTCCTTAATACCTTTCTTTCCCAGACCTCCAAGGTATTTATATCTGCTTTTCTCAAAATCCATGTTTCGCAGGCAAAGGTAACTATGGGCCTTATTACAGTTTTGTACAGTTAAGTTTTTTGTTTAGTCTTTTGTCGAACCATCTATTTAGTCCGTTTTGAAACGTTTCTAAAACGTATTTTTTCGATGTCTATATGACGTTAGAAGTTGTGACATTTGCACTAGAGAAAAACGTCTTATAAACGTTCTCGGGTACTTTAACGAACATTTTTAAAATGTCCCAGTGGTCGTTCGTGTACGTTTTTAAGACGTTTTTTAAACGTCTCTGTGCTATTAGGGTTATGCAATGATTCAATGGGAATAAATAAGACGAAACATTAACTCTATTCTATTCTACCAGTCTGAGGGTAACGTGTTGATGAGAGCGATAAACTCTCAGATCTCAGACTGTCCGTGTATTTCCCCGAACACCGACGTAAATCCGATGCGCTACAATAAATTACGAATGTATTTAAAAAGGCGTTTTTGTTCCTTCCTATTCCTCGCATATCGTTTATTGTGCTTCTTGTCTGTTGCATGAAATTCCCTATGTCCCGTAAAGTTTTGGCCAAATCTGTATACTACAATTACTACCCGCTTGGATTAAAAATGTGACGCCGGTCCTGACTAAATTTACAAGGTCACTCTATAATTTTAGAAAATAAACTAGAATTTTGTGATTTCTATGCGGAAATATATCGAATGAAATTATGGTATTTTCATATTGTTGGAATTAATTTAAATATTTAACCACAAAAGTTATTTTTAATTCTTTATACGATGACAAATTTTTTGAGAAATTGATAATAATTATATTAAATTTAACTAAAACATTACCTGATCTATTTATATTAAGGCACGCCACAATTTTATTACACTTAAACGTATTCTGAATATTTTATTCTATTCAAGTTAAAGGACAACATATTATAATGTCGATATTCAAGTTCCGCTTATTTTACTTCCTTACCTTGGCAAAATATTCAAGCGACTGAACCTTCTCACGGCTCTGATCACATTCCTGGTCGTCATTTTTGAAAAAAACGATTAGGTATTCCACAAAGCACTGTTTTAAGATCTTCAAAAACACTGATAAGTCCTTACTTTACAATTTTTACAAAGTTGATAATTTCGGTTTCTGGTACTGGTACTTCTGTGGTTCATTACAGAAGACTGTTTGGATTAAAAATAAGAAAAATTATTATTTTTTTGATGCTAACTAAATGATTGTGAACGATTTGAAAAGTTGATTTACACTGAATTGCGTTTGTATTTTGTTGTTGTCACCTTGCCGAGAATTTTTTTTGATGGTTTATTTTTAGATTCTGAACGTGTTTCATTTGTTTTGCTCGTGTTTGTTAGATAATTGTGTTTTTAGTAAAAGCGGTATCATTCATTATTTTTATCTATTTCCTGGTTTAAAAAATAATTTTTAAAAAGTTATAGTATAATCAGACATATAAGAAACAGATATATACTATAGAATCTCCCCCGAATGTTCAGCCCCTGTCCAGATTTTTCACAACTAGATTTTTGGTCTCGAATTTATAGCACATTTGTCCCATTTAGTTTCGAAAAACATTATTTAGGTCTAATATGACTACCACAAAATTTCAAAATAATCCTCATACTCAGGATTTGAACTAAGCCTTGCACCCAGTATTAGCGAATCCTAAGAAAAGATTACTAAGTATATATACTACTAGACAGCCATAATGCCCGCGCGGACATTAAGTACAAAATACGCAATAATATTTTTTATGCCATACTAGTTCAATATTATGTTTTTATTGCTTAGTTACCAACTACATAAAGTGCACTTTACAGCCCACAAAGTGTATTTTATAGTCCGCAAAGTGCACTTTATGGCCCGCGATTTTTTAAAATATTCATATTGTGTACGCAATATTGAACTAGTATGACAAAAGTTAGTATGCACCGCGGGTATAAACAGATGATTATGCTCTCGGGCGACTTACAAACCCTCGGGCCAGAGACCCTCGGGTTGGTAAGATCGTCGCCCTCAGGGCATAAAGATCTATTTATACCCTTGGTACATAAATAACTATTTTGTTCTTCTTTATATGTAGCGAGAAAGTAAAAAGAAGGGTACACAGCTGTATAATAAACTTATCCTAAAATAATTACCCAAGGATGTGCAAAAATACCCAAAAATAGGAAATTCACAACAAATCAACATCACTTTTGATTTCAAAATATCCAAAAATAGGAAATTCCCCACAAATCGGCAACACTGTTTGATTAGAGTAGATAATCTAGACCACTCCGATCATCACTATGGGGAATTCAACGTGTTAGAGAGAGAGAGGTATAGGAAATTCAGCGTGTCAGAAAGAGAGGGCGCGACGTTTATTAACGTCAGTATTTTGAAGCGTTAGAAAACGTTCGAAATGTCACATTTTACAACGTTTTCAACGATTTTTTTCGATTAAAAAAACAACGTGAAATACGTTCGAAACGTCACATTTTAGGACGTTTTCAACGTTTTTTAACGCTTAGAATTTTTATTCGAAAAAATACGTCAAATACGATGCCAAATTTCGTCAATTTTATATGTAACGAGAAAGTAAAAAGAAGAGTACACAGCTGTATAATAAACTTATCCTCCAATAATTACCGAAGGATGTGCAAAAATACCCAAAAATGGGAAATTCCCAACAAATCAGCATCACTTTTGATTTCAAAATACCCAAAAATAGGAAATTCCCCGCAAATCCGCAACACTTTTTGATTACAGTAGATAGTCTAGACCAATCCTATCATCACTATAGGGAATTCAACGTGTTAGACAGAGAGATATAGGAAATTCAGCGTGTCAGAAAGAGAGGGCGCGACGTTTATTAACGTTCTGTATTTTGAAGCGTTAAAAACGTTCCAAATGTCACATTTTACAACGTTTTCAACGCTTTTTTTTATTAAAAAA
Source organism: Neocrepidodera transversa (assembly GCA_963243735.1). Lineage (NCBI taxonomy): Eukaryota > Metazoa > Arthropoda > Insecta > Coleoptera > Chrysomelidae > Neocrepidodera > Neocrepidodera transversa. Next base: position 7,511,622 of record OY725349.1, on the reverse strand, counting down.
GCAACGTGAATTACGTTCTAAACGTCACGTTTTACGTTTTCAACCTTTTTATAGGAATATGACATCTTTAAGTGTTCGCTGGTATCTAACTGTAATTGTTGGAGGGTATTTCTCTATCGTCGACTGCCGTAGAAATTTAAGCCCTGTTGCCATATTTCTTACTCTAGACAGTACAAAGATTTACAATTTGTAGCTAAATTAGGGGTTAATCACAAATTTAACCAATATTTAATTAGAAGTTCTCCAGATGTATGAACCATTGACTTTTGGGAATTATTTTATCTGACTCAAATTTAAAACTAACAACAAATATATTTTTTAATAATCGATATATAACTTGCTATTGTTTTTCAGTAGCCACAGTCACAACATTTTTATAAGTTATGTTACTGATTAAAATTAATTATGATAAACTATTATAAATATCGAAACGATTGTTTACTAATACGCCCATAAAATGTAACTATTTATAATTGATTAAACATTTATTTTTTTGTTACCTCTACAAATTATGACGTGTTAGAAGGCGTACTAATTATGTTTTGTTTATAAACAAGCGTTTAGAACGTACGTTGACGATAATTAAGTGGAATTCGACCTCAATTTTTGATTATCTTTAACAAGGTAACTACTACACTAAATTTTTATTTACACAATTATTCTAGTGCTCCAAAAGAAATTTTGATCCGAATCACATTAATAGTTTTCAAGGATCAACAAGCAAAAATAGAAGATTTAATGAATAATAAATTTTAGTAATTTAGTCGTTTAAACATAAAAAACTTGACGCATTAAAAGATGATTTAGTTAATTGTTGCTCCATCATAATGTAAATTGTCGAAAACGTTTCCATACATAATATTTCTATAAATTAACTAAATTTGTATATACGTAGTAGTTGAGGTGGAGAAAGATCGATAGCACTATCGATAAAGATCGATAGTTTGGACTATCGAAAATTATCGATAGTTTTTAGAACTATCGATTAATATCTTAGTTCTAATTTTCAAATCGAGAAATAAACAAATATCGATTTCATTTCTTCGGTCCTAATACCCCAATATGTAAAAAACAAAAAATATATATCCTATTTCAATCGAATACTCTCAAGTGACATCTAGCGAGAGCCAACATATTTTACAAGATTTAATTATAGGATTCTGTTTACTACGTTCTAGGGATGTGCGATTCTTTCCAAACGATCAATTTTCTGAATCGATTCAGATCGTTTGGTATTTAATCGATGCATTTAAAGATCGAATCAAAATAATCGATTTTCTTAAAAATCGATCTTATACTTTAATATTTATTCACACAATTTAATTTTAGTTAACGAAACAAAAATACTTGAAACTTGGTAGTTTTTTATTCCTTTTGTCTGTCTTTTAAGGGAAACATTTATTTATTTTCAATTTAATATATTTATGAAGTGAAATAAATGGCTGGAAATGCAAGAATATAATTTGGGAACTTTGTTAAGCGATTTTGTAATAAAAGAATCGGTACACTGATTAATCGCTTGTGAATAGATCGATTTAAAAGATCGAAAATCGCAGGTAAAAAGATTGATCTTGTGAATAATCGATTTAGATCGAACATCCCAATTCAGTTCAGAGATATTATAAACAGATTGCACTAAAGACTAGGGAGGGAATCATCTAAAAGAATCGATACACTGATTAATCGCTTGTGAAAAGATCGATTTAAAAGATCGAGAATCGCAGGTAAAAAGATCGATCTTGTGAATAATCGATTTAGATCGAACATCCCAGTTCAGTTCAGAGATATTATAAACAGATTTCACTAGAGACTAGGGAGGGAATCACCTAAAAGAATCGATACACTGATTAATCGCTTATGAAAAGATCGATTTAAAAAATCGAGAATCGCAGGTAAAAAGATCGATCTTGTGAATAATCGATTTAGATCGAACATCCCAGTTCAGTTCAGAGATATTATAAACAGATTGCACTATAGAGACTAGGGAGGGAATCACCTAAAAGAATCGATACACTGATTAATCGCTTGTGAAAAGATCGATTTAAAAGATCGAGAATCGCTGGTAAAAAGATCGATCTTGTGAATAATCGATTTAGATCGAACATCCCAGTGCAGTTCAAAGATATTATAAACAGATTGCACTAGAGACTAGGGAGGGAATCACCTAAAAGAATCGATACACTGATTAATCGCTTGTGAAAAGATCGATTTAAAAGATCGAGAATCGCAGGTAAAAAGATCGATCTTGTGAATAATCGATTTAGATCGAACATCCCAGTTCAGTTCAGAGATATTATAAATAGATTGCACTAGAGACTAGGGAGGGAATCATCTAAAAGAATCGATACACTGATTAATCGCTTGTGAAAATATCGATTTAAACGATCGAGAATCGCAGGTAAAAATATCGATCTTGTGAATAATCGATTTAGATCGAACATCCCAATTCAGTTTAGAGATATTATAAACAGATTGCACTAGAGACTAGGGAGGGAATCACCTAAAAGAATCGATACACTGATTAATCGCTTAAGAAAAGATCGATTTAAAAGATCGAGAATCGCAGGTAAAAAGATCGATCTTGTGAATAATCGATTTAGATCGAACATCCCAGTTCAGTTCAGAGATATTATAAACAGATTGCACTAGAGACTAGGGAGGGAATCACCTAAAAGAATCGATACACTGATTAATCGCTTGTGAAAAGATCGATTTAAAAGATCGAGAACAGTATGAACACGGGGAAATACAGAAAATGAAAATATAAATCTATAAATACTGTATGTAGAGATGTTCGATACTCTAAAAAGTATCGATATTCAGTACCGATACGTATCGAAATGTTCAATATCGATACGATATAATAGCGTTACCTAAAGTATCGATTAAAAATATCGAATAATTTGGACCATTCAATTCGATAATTTCAATACAAAATTTGAAACCAATTATGACTTTGAAAAAAATAATTGATTATTGTAGGAAGGAACTATTTTTTTTTTTGCCTATAAAATAGGTAAGAATTTATAGGACAACTAGAGGTACACAATGAATTTTAAAAGTATCTAATTTTTTTTTAACTATAAACATTACATTTTTCAATACGATATTAACTATTTGCGTATCGATACCCTGTATCGAGCTAAAAGTATCGATACAAAATATCGAGTATCGCTCAAAGTATCGATACACAAGAATTTTTTTAAGGATTTTGGAGGATTTTTTTAAGGATATTTTTAAACATTTTAAGGGTTTTTTAAAGCCTTTTAAGGATTTGGAAAAGATTTTGTAAAGTAATTGTAAGGATTTTTTAAGGATTCATTATAATTTTTTAGGGATTGTGAAGCATTCAGTTAAGAATTTTTTAGGGATTTTAAAGGACTTGAAGGATTTTTTAAGACTTGTTTTTCAAAATTATAAAGGATTATGTAAAGGACTTTTTTTAAAGATTTTTAAGAGTGATTTTAGGTGTTTTTTTAAAGATTTAACACTAAGTTTGTAAAAATATTGTTAGGTAATTGTAGGATTTTATCAAGATTTTGTAAGGATTTTTTAAAGGAATTTTTAGGTTTTTAGGTATTTTTTACAGCTTTTTACATAGTTTGAAGTTGTTTTTTAAGAATTTTTCAACGATTTTTCGTTTATTTAATTAATTTTTTAAGACTTTGTAGGTATTTCCTAAGGACATTTTAAGGATTTTTAAGAAATTTTAAGAATTTTTTATGGATTTTTATGGAATTTTTAAGACTTTTTTTATCGAACATATCTACTGTGCGTATGAGTTTTAGTAGAAAGAGAAAGTGTATGGAGTAATTTTTTTAACAAAAAACTCTAAAAAAAGGGAAAGATAGCCAAAAAAAGAGAGACAGTAAGTGGCTGTGTTCGGTTGGTATCTATCAACCTACGATAGATATCGTCACTATATATAATTTTAATGAGAGATAAGAACTAAAGCAAAAAATGTCAATATGCTGATATTTTTATATAAGAATCAGTTAATTTTTACTTAATATTGTTTGTTATAAATTTTGTATAAAGTTAATAGTAAATTTTATTATTTTATGAAGAAATCGATAATTATCGATAGTCGTGAATTGTGAATATCGATAAGTATCGATAGTGGAGACTATCGACATTTCTCCATCTCTACGTAATAGTAGTCACAAATATAAACCAAATAAATAATTAGATTTAGAAGTATGTCATCTCAAAATTATATTGTTTAACCTTTTTATATATTTACTTAAACTAGACGTCACATCTTACAAAATAATAAGATAATTTTTAATTATTATCTTTATATCAAACAATATTTAAATTTATTTACCTTACTAAGATCATAAGCAATTGTTTAGGTGGTACAAAATCCCCTGAATCTTCATCGTAAAATCCAAATTTCGGCTGAGATTTTTTCTTCACCATTTTCCTTCTCGTATTAGGAGTATATAAATTAATTTTAGACATAGATTCTGCCAATTCCATCTTTTCGCGAAAATTTTTCAAATCTATACCAGAATCTTCCATCGTAAAATTCACTTTAATATTGTTCATTAAAAATATTCACTAGAAAGCACAAAAATATTTGGTTGTCCACTGTAAGTATTATAAATTATTCATTAGAATCCAAAATTGTTCACAGAAAATTCAGAAATATTGTTTTTGTTCACAAAAAAATATTCGTTTTCTTAGTAATGTTCACAAAATACTATTCCTTCAAATAAATGTTGTATTATTCACACAATTTGAATAATAATTCACATAAAAATTTTTTGTTGTTAAAATATTTTTCACAAAATATTCACTAAATTTGAGGTAATTTTAACATAAAACGTTCATTTTTAGAATCATCAGAAATATGATATATTTAAGATATTTAAATAGAAAATATATAACCGTAAGAATAAGATTGTTCACAAAAAATATTATTTATCTTAATAATGTTCACAGATTATTTATTCAATTTTATTTGATTTCATTCTTCTCCAAAATCTTTAATTTATTAAAATCTCCAAAAAAATAGTCTTGTTGCGAATTGAAAAAATATTATTTTTATACGATCACAAATGTATTTATTCAAAAATACGATTATTAAAAAAAATTTAACAGTTTTTCAGTGTTTCTAATAATGTTCACAGAATATTTATTCCACAAAAATACTATTTTTAAAGATAAAATATTGAGTTGTTCACTTTTTATTATTCACACAATTATTGTTCATAAATTGATCGAATGTCAAAAAAATTAGTTTGTTACCAAAATATTATTTATACAAAAACGAACTTTGTTTAATAAATGTTCACTGAGGTATTGTTCATAATTAATAATAATTGTTCACGAATATATCTAAAAATATTTAATTGCTTAATATTTGTTAAAATTGAAATGTATAATTTACAAAATTAATTCTATTTCTCTCTTATTATTGTTCACGAATATCTTTATTAATGATAAATGTCGGTCTCTCAATAAATATTGATAGGAAAATGGTATCAATTTTTCTAAATAAATGTTCACTAGACTTATTATATTCTAAGTAAATTATCTTGTTCACAATAAAGTGGTAAATATAGATATTTTTTAAATATATCTTTCTTAATGAAAGGTAATTAGCAAAAATGGCCTTTAATATTGTTCACAGAAGAAATATTCGTTAAATATTATCAGTGTTTTTGAATAATTGTTCACTGGAAATATTGAAAATTTACACTATTAGCTCAAAAATAAATATCCTCACTTGATTATCTTAATTAAATAAGTACACAATTTGGTAGTATAATTAATAAGGGTATTATTCGAAAAACGAATAAAATTTAAAGGTTCACAATGTATTTATTCGTACTTATATTTAGCCAGAATCATTATTATTCACTAAACAATTTTATTTTCACAAGAACTATTTTCACTAAAAACTTTATCCATCTGTAGATTCACAAGTTGAAATAAAAATATTTTTCATTTTTAGATAGACCGTTTTTTTGTTATGTTAATGTCTTAATTTTCGCGTGTGGGTTTTACTGTTCGCGATTTGCGATAAGTCTTAAAACTTTTAATACCAGTCTTGTTTACAAAAAAAAACAAAACAAAACGGTTTGGAAATATACCAAGTCAACCGAAATACGGAAAGCTAACCGAGTCAGTCTCAAATGCTTTTTATCTTGAATTACTTTGCTTTAAATTCAATGCAACCCCGGCATGTTTACCTGTTACAGGACCGGATTGTAAATTAAATAAATTAAAAATTAATACAAAAGTTGATAAATACAAATAATTATTTATTGAACTAAACATACTTTTATTTTTATTCATTAAAATGCAGATAAAAGTATTTTTTTTAATGGTTAAGAGGCGCCAATATCATGTGTTATCTTACCTGAAATGGTTTTTGGACTGGCGCTCCAGTAATATTAAAGATAGGACTTTTTTAAATTATTTTTAATAAAAGTGATAAATATTTTAAATATCATGAATCTCGGATCTCGGCCAAAAACGAGTAATTTTTTTTCAGTCGCTTTGCCTTGTTCTTCGCAGAAAAAATTGTATTAGAGATTATTATTATTTAAAATTAACAGAAAAATACTAAACAAAAAATTTTTACACCTAATTTATTAGAATACAATAATACAGTAATTCTCTAACAACCACGTAAGTCACATTGTGTGCGGGCACAGAAGATAAAGATAAAGATCTTCTGTGGTGGGGGCTTCTTATGGTATTTACATTTTCTAACAGGTTGTATTAATTTTTAATCTTTATTTCATTTTTTTCACTTTTATCTATTATTATCATGTTTTATCACACATTTATCTTTAGTTTTTTTTGTTTCTGTTTTATCAACATTTAATCCTGTCCTATTCATTTTTATCTACACATTTTATTGAACTTTATCCAATTTTATTTGTATTTTTCAGATTTTATCATGTTTTATTAGTTTTCATTTTTTTTTTGATTAGGTTTGATTCTAGTTTATTAATTTTTATTAAATTTTGCTCGGTTTTATCGTGTTTTATTACAGTCTAACGCTCTTTGCATCGCCACACGGTCTTTTGGCGCCTTAGTCCAAGTAACTGATTACCTTGGGTGCCACCTTTATAGCATAAATTCTACTTGCACCTGGCAGCATCAGTGAATAATTAACAATCCAGGGGTCGTTATGATATGGCCAGAAGGACGAGCTTTATTTGCCCTAATGGGTTTATCACATGGATATTCGCTGTTGGGATCACAAATAACAATCATAAAATACAAAATAACTGTCTTTATTTAAAACTAAATCCGGTGAGGAAGGAAAAGGTGTGCAACACTGTTCTTTGTAGGACGGTACAGTCGTGGTGGTCGGATTGGCGGTTCCGAAGGTCTTTTTCGGATTTTATCATGATTTATGATTTTTTTATTAAATTCCAAAGGTTATCCATATCTCAAGTTTAAGGTTTAAGGTAATAAAGCACAAAATTTAGTTGTAAAAAATAGTACTAGCAGGCAACTAGTTTCGGTCACTAACCATCATCAAGCCAATATTAAGTAGTAACAAGGGAAGAAAAATTAATCACATAAGTGAAGTACCCATTAAGGATAGATTGGTACTCGAAAAGAAATAAAAAGTAATATAAGTTGAAATTATTTATGGAAAATTAATAATAAAAGTTAAAATAATAATAATAATAATAAATGTCTTTATTTACACTCCTTACAATGTGTCTTTTAAGGGCCAGATTTAGCCTATGGCTACTCTTACATCTAATCCTTTGACATAAATTTAAGATTAAGACAAACATTTATAGGAACATTTACATATGATTATAATATAAAAGAATTACTGGCTTTCCAAAAGTTTTAGTTTTAATTGTTTTTTAAACACCCTTGAAGACTGAATATTCTTTGATTCTATTGGTAGAGCATTGGACAGATTTACCGCATTAAAAGTGAAGCTTCGTGAGAAGAGTGCCGTACGATGAATAGATAACGTTAACGTCTTTGTGTTTCTTATATTCGTGTTGTGAAGCATTGTTCTATATATTAGTTTATTGCTGATCTAAGGGGGAGAATCATTATTGACTATTTTATGTACTAAGGTCAGCAACAGGTATTTAAATAGATTAGATATATTTATCCATAGCGATCTGACAAAATGTAAGGAGATATGATCAAATTTACGCAAATTATTAACAAATCTACAACATGAATTTTGCATTATTTGCAGATGTCTTCGATTTTCAGCGGTTAGACAAGGATAGTAAACTGGAATGGCATATACTAATTTAGAAATAACTAGACTTTCACACAAATTTGCACGGACAAATTTATTATGCAGAATATGCTTATTTAAGTACAGTAATCTTAAAGCCCCATAACTTAATTTTAATAAATGGTTAAGATGTTTATTAAATCTTAAGTTTTCATCAAATATCAATCCCAAATTTTTTGATTGTTCTACATTAGGTATTGTTCCAAAAGTTGCCTAGACGGATCATTATTGAAAAATAAAATATACTTTGATTTAGAGGCATTTATAAACAAATTATGGTTTTCAGCATACACGCTAATCTGGTTTAAATCATCATTAATAGGTTCATTTGCAAGATTATAGTTTTCAGCATCAAACTCATGAAATGTTTGCGTATCGCCAGCAAAAAATTGAGCTACACCATTATGAATATGGTCTTGTAAGTTGGACGTATATAATAAAAATAGTAACGCACCAAGTACTGAACCTTGAGATACTCCTGATTTAATAGTAGATGATGTTGAAAATTGATTATCTATTACAACTCCTGCTTTTCTACGATCCAGACTACGAATAATATTATCAGTCAAATTAGCTAGCGCAGTTGTTGTACTGTAACCTTTTCGAAAGCCAGACTGTTGCAAAGGAATTATATTATTATCAATAAGAAATTTGTTAATATGTATGTAAGCAGCACGCTGTAATATTTTGGACATTATAGGAAGAATACTGATAGGTCTTAAGTCATTATTAGATGGAGGGTTATCAATTTTTGGTAAAGGCCTAACAAGTGCTGTTTTCCAGTTAAACGAAAAATAGCCTACATCTAAGCAATGATTAATTACGTGCAACAAATAAATATCCATTGTTGGTAAGCACATCTCCAGCATTCTTAAGTTAATGCCATCCAAACCTGCAGCATTAGATTTTATATTTCTGATAATATCATATAAGGTTTCTATACTAATTAAACTAAAGTTAAAATTGATTGCTTGCTTGGTCTTTTTTCCTTTTCCTAAAGGTAGGTTGTCCCCCTACAGGTGCTGTCCCTATGTACGAGTAATCACGGTTACCCCCTAAGGGGAAATCTACTTTTATTTTAATTTTTATTATTAATTTTCCGTAAATAATTTCAATTTATATTACTTTTATCTAATCTACCCTTAATGGGTACTTCACTTATGTGATTATTATTCTTCCCTTATTAATACTTAATATTGACCTGATGATGGTCAGTGACCGAAACTAGTTGCCTGCTAGTACTATTTTTGTCAATTAAATTTTGTGGCACCTGACTCTGTGCTTTATTACCTGTGATTTTTTTATAGATTTTATAAATTTTTATTGAATTTTGCTGCTTTCCTTGAATCGTATGTAGGCTTATTTATCTTTTTCGCATTTTATCTGGTTTTATCAAATTTTATTCTTATTTGATAAATTTTTATCAAGTTTTCATAATTTTTATTGAATATTGATAAAATAGTATCACTTTTTATTCAACTTTTATCCTATTTTATTGAATATTTTTGTCATTGATTCTTTATTGTTTTTATCTTATTTTTCCTGGTTTTATCACTTGTTTATTAAATCCAGTTTTTTCGTTTTACCGGATTTTATTGTATGTTATCAATATTTTTTATTTTTTATCCAATTTTGTCATGTTTGATTAAGTTTTATCAATTTTTAATAATCAGAATAAAACGCAAGGTCGTACCACAAATTTATAATGGTTAAATTATTTATTAAACGGCGACATGTTTCAGCCTCATATGGCCATCATCAGGCAGGTTTGTGTTAACAGTAATCACTGATCACATATTGTGAAATTGTAGAATAAAAAAATTATAAAATTAAATTACAGGAGTATGTATTTTGGCTCCATATATCAGCCAAAAACTTTCAAAAATATTCAAAAGGGACTTTTTGGTAAGCATTTTAAAAAAATTGGGATATTGAACTTCAACGCCCTGTATATCGAAAACTAGTCATAGGATGGAATTGGACCCATGAAGACTTTTGATCAGGACCTCAAATACTACAACATATTAAAAATTCAGACAATTTGACGGTGCTCCCGTGTCCATAAGAAAAGTGCGTGGTCCTTTCTATTAAATTTTATTAACTGTTAAGATTTACTATATTTTATATAGTTTTTTTGCTCTTTGATTAAAATTTATTAAATTGTATCTAAATGTTTATCAATTTTTCTCATCTCATCAGATTTTTTCGAATTTCATTGGTATTTTATATTAAATTAGTAATTTTATTTCATAGAATTTGACAAATATCATATCATTTGCTTTTTTCGAATTTTATATATTTTATCAAATTGTAACAGATTACATCAGGTTTTATCAGCTTATATCGTATTTTTTGCATTTTATAAAATTCTATTCTATTTTTATTTTTTGCATTTCTGGAATGTTGATTTTATTTTATTTTATCCAATTTCGTTTCATTTTATCGAATTTTATAATTTTATCGCGTTTTATTTACGTTTATTATTTGCTGTATTAGAATTTTATCGATTTTATCAGTTTTTTTTCAATTTTATCAAATTTCATCGAGTTTTATCTCATTTTATCGAAGTTCTGTCGTTTTATCAAATTTTATAGCATTTTTCGAGTTGTTTTCGATTTTATCTAATTTTCAAACTTCTTTTTATCAAATTTTATCTTATATTTATTTATTTTTTTAATAGGATTTATCAATTTTTATATTCTTGAAAAGAACAGAAAAATGGAACAGAAATATAACCAAATTGAAATATTCAAAAATAAGAATAATATTTATATTTATCCATAATCAACTTAATTTCAAGTAGATTTATTCAATACATGTTTATCAGTATTTAAATTTTTATTACAATTAATATTTCCTGATAATATTTTTGTTTACAAACAATTCCTATAATAAACCAATTTTAATTGTAAATAATTTATTTTTATTGATGTCGATAACACCTAAATAATTCAAGTAGATATTGGCAGTTAAAAATAAAGATTTTTTTCAAGATTTAATCAAATTTATCCAATAACAATAATTTACTAGAAAATGAACAAATAATTAAGGTATTAAAACTCCATATTTAATATAATTCTTGTAAAAAAGCTAGCTAGATTGAATGAAAAAAGGGGGCGGCGACTAGTTTCGGCAATATACCATCATCAGGCCAAACTAATTATAAATGAAACGAAGAATGAGTTACAAAGCTAAATTAAATTTAGTGCGCACAGGTACATATAGGAAACAAAGTGGATTAAGTGGTACTATAATAAAACCCAGATTTAGAATGCAGTGTAGGCAGCATAGCCCAATGCGAAACGAACAAAACCCAGAATCGTCTAAGCCCCTTGATACGGTCCTGGTGTGCTCAACCTTTCGTTTTCTAACGTATCCGTCTACCTGACATCGGCCAGATAGCACACGACATCCATTGGACGTCCATATTCTGTCCAAACAATGTCCTGGATGTCCATGGATTTTAAATGGACGACCACTGGACGTCCTCTTTTCGTTACCCATTGTATACACAGATTCAGGTAGTCCAGTGAAAGTCCAAAAACTGTCCCAAATGAGGTAATGTTCTAGCATTGATAAGTACCTATATTATTAAGGTAGAATTATGTTCGTCTTATAATAAATAATTATAATTATATTATCAAACTACAATTGTATTAAAATACCTTGTCTTCATTACCTTGTTGACCAGATATAAAGTAAAAGGCCACGAAAGATTTGTTTTTGGGAAAGAAAAAGTTCTACAACTTCGAAGTTATTAGTTATTTTAGGTTGGGTTGTTGGGTTGTTGCTGGTAATAAAGCTAAGTATCATTTTTAATACTAAGATTATAGACAGGCAAATCGTTTGTTTTCTAATAATCTCGTGGAAAATCCTATTTAGCCCATTTGCCAATTCGGCGTTTGTTAAAAGATTTATTACTCTTTGTTGTTCAATTTGATTTAAGGCAAATCGTTTTCTAAAATTCTTTTCCAGTTGCTGCTGACAGCCACAACGGCTCTGATAAGAAAACTACGGAAATTGCAATTAAAAAATGGATGAGAAGATCAGCGGAGATAAACACATAAAAAAAATCGTAAAGATGTACCATAATATGTTATTATAATTATTAATAACAGTAAATGTATTTCTACTTTAGCGGCAATTTTATTTTAATACTTATTAGTGTCGGTCCATCAGATGTCCATAAATTGTCCAACAGCAATATAAAAAGTATCCATGTATGGACCTTTCAAGGAGTCCAAATGGACGTCTAGGAGTGAGACATTTGTATAGTCCACTGGACGTCCATTGGATGTCCATTTGTAGAATTCTGGATGTCCATTGGACAGTCGGTATGTCCATGAATGAACTTCCAATGGACATCCAATGGATTATCTGGGTATATTAAATGTGGTGCTGGATTTAGAGAAAAAATTGTGTATGGCTCTCAATGATGTCTCAGATTCAAAAACAATCAACATCCATTGATTTATGACACCATTAAAGTAGTCCGGTCCAAAGCTCTTGACTCGTCTTATTAATTCCTTACAATTGAAATTGGGATTTTTATATTTAAAAACAAAACATAAATTGCTATTCTATTCTGTTGAATAAATGGTAAAGGGCTGAATATTGATCCTTGAAGTATATTTAAACATATATCTATTACTCAAATTTTTTATATTATTCTATCCTACTTTTAACTCTTCTTCTTTTTTATTTATTGATATTTTCTAAAGATATTACTTTTTTCACTTCTACCAAATAAATTTAGACGCAAATATACTTAAAATATGTGATGATAAAATACATTATTTTATTGAATTAAATCTAGTAAGCATATTTGATATTTTATCTAATAATTTTAGTGTTTCGTAATTAAATGTTATCTTGGTTATTTTTTTTTAAACCAATTTTGCTTTTGAGCTATTTTTTGATCAAATCAGCATAACATAACGCGATAAAATATTTTTTATAAAAATATTTACTTTTTTGTGGTTTATTAAAATAATTATCTAATTATTTCAACGTTTCGACGATTAATTAATTTTTTTTAGTAAATATAAAATTATTTTTAAAAAAAGTTGTAATTTTATGAAGGTAATTTTTATAAATTGTAAAGCAGCGTCGGATTCAGAGAGGGCAAGGGCAAGGGGACAATTCCCTTCCCTCGAACCTACAATTTTGTTTATTAAGGGCAAAAATCAATTCACTATAACCTGATGTTTATCATTCTGAATTTTGTTAAAAAGTGAAATATTCAAAATTTCTAAATTTTCCCCTGACCCTCTTTTTCCTTGGGGGTATTCCATATCACCAAACCCCATGTTTGCATATCTAGGAAGGATCCGCCACTGTTTCAAAGCGATTTTATAGAAATTTTTAGCTACTTTAACTATTTTAAAAGATATTTATAAGCTTTGTAATTATTTTTTTAACAGTATTTTGTAGATATAGTTATTTATGCAACAAGTGTGTAAAAGTGATACTTTTCACACTGTATAAAAGAACCAAAACTTAATATAAATTAGCCACCTTAATGTTTATAAAAGTACAAATATCAATAAAATAATCTATCATGATTGATCAATAAAAAAAATTTAAAAACTCAGTTTTTAAAAACATAATTTAACAATTTGACATAGAAAAATAGTAAAAAATTCAAATAATTCCATTCCCAAATAGTAAAATTTTCATCAAAAAAGAGGGAAAAAAGGTAGGAAAGGGAAAAATGAAGGAGAAATTGGAAATCAAATTTAAAACAAGGAAGATAGCAAAAAAGGGAGGAGAAGTGAAAGGGTATTGAAACAAAAAGAAGTAAAAAAGTAGAATAAAAAAGAGTGGGGTAAATTATTTTGTTTTCCTGATTTTTTATCAGCGATTTAATTTTCTACGGTTAAATACAATATATATATTTTTGAGAACTTATTAAAAACCGGAAAATTAGCGACACAAATATGAAACTGTAACGAATTACTAAGTCCGGCTCTGTCCAGTTCTCTTTAAAGAGCTCGCTGCCGAATATACGAGATTCAGGTGGAAATTTCGATTTTCTGACCGCCAAAAGTACTAGAATGAACAGGAATGGCACAATCTGATTAAACCAAATATAATTAATTAAATCAATCAAGTTCTTGATTTCTTTCAAAACATTTTTTTTTAGTTTGATTAAATTCCCTATTTAAAACATAAATTTCTACTTTCAGGGAGAAGATATCAAGGAAGTTTTTATAAACTGGTTGCTAAGGGGAAACTAGGGGCGTTGTTGGAAAAAGATGGTACGGTCCTTTTCAGGGTTCTTGAGCTTTAGTCACACATTCACACGAAATAAGTAGGCACAGGTATAATATCAGTGGCGGGTTGCTCAGTAGGTACTGTTGTACCCGCAGTCTTTCTTTTGCGTACGCCATTATGCGACTAGATACTCATTACACGTTCTGTTATCGTAGTACTTTCCTTAGTTACTGTTTTTTCAGGCATTTTCTTTACATTGTTTTCAGGTAGGTACATTAAATTTTTGATAAGACACTTTAATGACATATAATGACATTTAATAAGTATATAATGAAAAATTCAAGGAATCTGCTATACTGGTAATCAAATACGAATCAAGAACCAACATACGTACCGGTACTTGTGAGATAAGATATAAGTACCTATATTGACTTATTAATAACAAACTTTTGCGAATACAAGTCATATATGAATGTTAGTGATGGTATAATGAAAAAACTTTTTATATTATTTTAGTGAATGCTTTCTTAGTTATTTTTAAATTGATTTCATTAATTTCAAATTGATTTATTAATTTTTTAACTATATTCTGCAATTATTTTAGCGATTTTTAAGTAATTTTTTGTTACTTGAATTCAGTTCTGCAATCCCATAAAATTTTGAGTCAGTCTCTGTACTGTATTTAGTATAGACTCATTAAAAGTCATTTTCACTTATGCTTTTATAATTATTGGTGTTAGATACTAAGGTAGTAGGATGTAGATTATTTTTTTATTACTCACATTGGGAAGTTGTTTTACCTACTGGACTGACCTCAAGTTCATGTTGTCGAACAGTTCGATTGATTAGAAAGAAATGGTCAACTAATTATACTTATGAGTTCCGGTTTTAAATCCTTAACATTCTTTAAATTTAAAAAAATATAATTTTCTAAATAAAAAAACACTTTTATCGCTAAATCTGTGATAGCTATTTTCTTTATTGTGCCCACGAGCCAATTAAATATTTAATATCGATTAAATTTGTTTTTTTAATTTATTTATAAGTTTGAATTTACGACTTAATAAAAAAGGTAGTAAAAGTTAATATAGTGAAAATGAGTTAAAAAAATTATGTTTAAGTTTCAATTAAGGAATCAGAATTAAATTTTATTACAAAAATAATAAATCATTATTCAGATTGTGTATCGATAATAATAAATAAGTGTCGTTGTAGCTAATATTAAATAAATTAAATTTGTCATATAATTATTCATATTATATAATGAATTTTAAAAAAATACCTAGAGAATAAAAAATATTGATCAGCAAAAATAAAAATGATCTTTAGCGACCATATTATTATTTTTAAATATTAGAAATATAAAACAAATTTTATTGAAAACAACATTTGTTTCTTTAAACATTTTTATTTTGATAAACTTTGATCATCTCAAATCGAATTTCAAAATTTAATATGAGTCAACACAATATCTGAGGGAGTAAATTTTGGAACACAATATAAAAAATTAAGCTACAGAAAGTTTAAAATGTGCCTATATTATAGTGCCACAAACGTCCAAAAGATGTTGTCTAAAAAATTGTTTTTAAATTATGATCCAAATGTGGTATAAATTCCCCAAATGTTTAAAGGTGCCCAGAATATCGTTAGAACTTTCAAAATGTGACTAAAATATCCAGAACACACTGTAAAATATGGTAATCATGTCTAAAAGTGCTAAAAACATGTCTGAAATATGCCAGAAATGTTCAATTATGCTAGAAATGTTCAAAGTGTGGTTTAAATTGTCAAAATAGTAGTATAAATTTCAAATACTAAAAAAACCTGTCTAATAGGTGCTGAACACGTTTAAAATATGTCATAAATGTTCAATTATTCTAGGAATGTTCAGATTGTGGTATAATTTGTCCAAAAAGTAGTATAAATATCGAATTCTAAAAAATATTCTAAAGAAATCTAAATTTTGTCCAGAAATGTTCAATTTTTGTATGAATGTTCAGAATATGATATAATATGTCTAAAATGTTCAATTATATTAGGAATGTTCAGAATGTGGTATAAAGTGTCCAAAAAGTATAAATGTTCTAAAGGAGAACTAATACCCCAAATGTGGTCAGAAATGGTCAAGAGGCAAACAAATTGTGACTATAAATGTCCAAAATGTTGCTGAAATGTTCTGAAAATACTGGAAAACATGGCAAAAAAGATTCTTAATATGTCAAAAAATATGCCAGTAATGTTCAATTATATTAGGAATGTTCAGAATGTGGTATAAATTGTCCAAAAAGTATAAATTTCCTAAAGGAGGCCAAATATCCAAAATGTGGTCAGAAATGATCAAGAGGCAAACAAAATGTGACTATAAATGTCCAAAATGTTGCTGAAATATTCTGAAAATACTAGAAGACATGGCAAAAAAGATCGTTAACATATCTAAAATATGCCAGTAATGTTCAATTATGTTAGGAATGTTCAGAATGTGATATAAATTGTCCAAAAATTGTGAATATCCCAAAGGAGACCAAATACCCAAAATGTGGTCAAAAATGATCAAGAGGCAAACAAAATGGGACTATAAATGTCCAAAATGTGGCTGAAATATCCTGAAAATACTATAAAACATGGAAAAAAAGATCCTTAATATGTCTAAAATATGCCAGTAATGTTCAATTATGTTAGGAATGTTCAGAATGTGATATAAATTATCCAAAAAGAATAAATGTTCTGAAGGAGAACAAATACCCCAAATGTGGTCTCAAATGATCAAGAGGCAAACAAAATGTGACTATAAATATCCAAAATATTCTGAAAATACTAGAAGACATGGCAAAAAATATGTCTAAAATATGCCAGTAATGTTCAATTATATTAGGAATGTTCAGAATACCCAAAATGTGATTAGAAATGACCAAGAGACAAACAAAATGTGGCTATAAATGTGGATGAAATGTCCTAGAATATAGTCTAAATGTTCAATTATGTTATAAATATCCAGTAAGTGATATAAATGTTGTGAAGATATCCAAAAGATTCTATAAATTTCCAAAAGGTTCTAGAAATTTGAAAAAAGATGTCTAGAAAAGTTGACAAATGTTTAAAACCTTGGGAAATATTGACTGTTAAAAATATGTATAAAAAAACAAAAAGGTTTGTTAACAGAGTAACACAAATGTCAGCAAACTGACACAAAGGTCAACAAAGCGCCGGAACCTCAAAAAAGCGCCAGAAACGTCAAAAAAGTAGGAAAAATGTAAAATAAATGTCAAAAACTTTAACAAATTGTCAAAAACATAAAAAATGGCCAAAACGTAAAAAAATGTAGAAAATTAAAAAAAACTGTCCTAAATGTTGAAAAAATACGCTATAAGTGTCAATAAAAGAGCCAAAAAAAATCCAAAAATGTCATAATTGAGAAAAAAATGACAAAAATGTTAGGAAACTTCAAAACACGTCAATAAAGGGCTACAAAAGTCAGTAAAAAAGGCAAAAATATCAAATGACAATAAAGTTCCAAAAAGTTTAAAATATACCAAAAGCATAAAAAAATGCCAAAAATGTTAAAGAAATCGGTGAGAAATATTAAGAAGACACTTGAAAGTAAGTGCAAAAAATAATAAAAAATCTGGTACAGTTGACTAGTTTGTAGTCAGTTTTGTTCTGAATTCAGAAAATATCGCTCCGAGAAATTCAGACACATGTGCAGTAGGACAAATAAAGCACGAATTTTATACTGCACATGCGTCTGACTTTCTTGGACAAATATTATTCAAAACCAGAACAGACCTACTCATAATTTAAATAGTATTAATAGTAAAAATTAATGCATTTTTAATATTTTTTATTAATTTTCTGACCCAATTTCCGATATAAACGAGGCCATTTTTTTCATTTATCTAAACCTTTTAAATGAGTTATCACACACTTCGATCAGTTCTGAAGATATTGTGGGTGGGAGTAAATTTACAAAATTGGTGCTTTTACTATGGGATCTATGGTTTATACTTTTTTGAGTACTTTATTCAAACATATATGTTCAGATTTGAGATACTACTGAGGGACCCTGTTTTATAGTGCATTGAAATCTAAAATAAACCCAGCAAGCTATCAGTATCTAAGGAGCTCAGCTACGGACAGACGGAAAACAAGGGTTGTAGATTTGACTTAGATCACTTTGGCGAGCTAAGGTGACCAGATATCGATTAATGAAAACAGAGTTCCAAAATTCAAAACCGTTCTCCAATTATCGCTGGGACAGAAGGACAATTAGACAGACAGACGGACATATGGATAGGCAGGCGGTTATAGTTGACTTAAGCGGGCTACTCACACGCCTGCCACAGGGGCAATCTAGGGTGTAAAAGTGGGGTTGATCCTTAATTGCCTCCTTGATTGTGACGTGTGTAGGCAAGCAGGGGCAATTTCCTAGATTGCCTCCTTTGCAGGGCGGCAGGTACGTCGGACCTTCCTAGCTTCCTAGATCAGCTCCAACCGCCCTGCCACAACTCGCGTGTGTAGCGTGATTGGCCGATTGGGGCAATTTCGACTCTATTTGTAAATAGTTTTAACATCATCAACTTCCAATTCTTGCATAACGTTCATGTGACACAATTCTTTTCGTTTCTGTAACCAATTCTTCATCCAGTACTTCCTTTTTCTTTTTTTCTGCGGTAGCACCACGGAAGCAGCCAAGGCAATGCCGATCTTTTGATTTGTTTAGAGTGTTGGCACCATCTTCACGACTCAAGTGATAGTCTGTTCTGCGGTACGTTCACTGTCGCACTGAACGGCGGGTACGTGTGTAGAGACGCCTCATAGATTACCCCAACCAGCCTGCACCCTAGATTGCCCCTGCGGCAGGCCCGCTTTAGATCACTGAAAATTGTAGGTGGGTGAGCTATGGTAACCAGCTATCGATTGCAGAAAACAGAGTTCCAAGATTCAAAACCGTTCTTCAGTTATCGCTGTGACTAAACTAGCTATAGCACTTCCTCACCATTCCCCATATTATATCCCATAAGAAATCGCTGAGGTTAAAAATAGCAAAAATTGACCAAATCAAGGTCATTCGTTACTTTGGGTCTCTCAGATGCGACAAGTCTGACAGCTTCACCAGAGGGCGCTGCCAGAGTAGAGGGGGCCTGACAGACCTCAAGTACTATGCAAACGGTCTTCAGGTCCCTCACATGCGTCAGGTCTGACAGCACCGTCTGGTGAAGATGTCAGACTTGACGCATCTGAGGGACCTGAAGTAACGAATGACCTTGATTTAGCCAGTTTTTGGTATTTTTAACCTTCTTATGGGATTTAACATGGGGAATGGTGAGGAAGTCCTATAGCTCCTTTACTACTGTGACATTGTAAAAGCCATGTACCATCGCTTTGCTTGGCTACTTAATAGTTTTTTGAAATTTTCTGACGCAACTTTTAGTATGAAAGAGGCCATTTTCTAATTTTTTTAACGGAATAAAAGTTTCTTCATTTATTAAAACCCTTTAAATGAGCTGTCAAACACCTCGATCAGTTTAGAAGTTTTCGAGATTTTACGGTTTGGAGAAAATTCACAAAAGTGGGTGTGGCACCTTTATGGGATCTATGGCGAAATGATTACTTTAACTTATACTTTAGTTAAGTGCTTTAGCTAACCATATGGTAAGATTTGAAATGCTAATGAGGAACCCCGTTTTACGCCACAGAGTAAAAATGGAAATAACAGTAGCAAAAATAGCTACAAAAGTGTCAGAACTCTCACAAGAAATATCAAGAAAGTACAAGATATAATACAAAAAAATCAGAACACCTATGGACAAATTCAGCATAATGAGTACCTTCCCTAAAAATATTTACAATTATAATTACAAGTTTCATTGCATAACTTAAAGAAAAAGCAATAAATTAGCTTCAGATGCTCAAAAATAACAGCTGGAGAACTACGTTAGCTAATATTCAACACCATAAGCAAAAACCGTTGAAAGGATGAACATACTTGACGAAAAACTATAAGAGAACTTTAGAAAATGGTACAGCGATTCGACGAAATTTTAAACCCATCACAAACCGATAGTGTCAAAAATTTAACCAAAAATTACAGAATATAAAATTAAAAATGACGGACATTGTCCCCATACTAAAAGACAATAAAAAGAGTGAAAACGTGAAAAGCTACAGTTACATCTCATTACTGAATAGTCCAAAACTGGTATTGAGTATAACTTCAAGTAATTTTTGTTATTTTGTACTAAACCAAAGATGTCACATTTTAAATAAAATCAGTGGAATATTTATTTGAAGATGGCACAGTATTAGCAAGTAAAATTTTCCCAATATTATAAATTTTTTAACAGAAAAGAAAATGTAATAAAATGAAATAATAAATTAAATTAGCCTTTATAACACTAATTAACTTACCTTAAACTCCTTATACAATATTTATTCAGTAATGTAGGTTGCATAGAAAAAAAAATTTCGCGTATTGCAATCAAATTTATAAATTCCGGACAAGGTGACAACAACAATAAAATAAAATATTGACTAGAAATTTGTTTTATAATAATTAACTATCAAATATAGATACATTAATTGTATAACGAAACTAACAGGGTGTTTAGTTTGATTATATAAAATCAAAATAAAAAATAATTTTTTAAATGAACTAAATTATATAATGAATGCATTAAATATGATTAAAATTAATATATGTTACTTACCAACATCACACTAAGAAATAAATAATGACACTTATTTTTATGTTAAAAACACAATAAATCACGTTGAACATCGGTGAAAAATTTAATCAACAATCACAGTTATTATTTCTAAAAACCTCATTCCGTTAAGGAAAATATCTATCTTGCCAGTGACCGCTAATAGAGATAATCACACGGTTTTTTTAACAAATGTATAAAATTGTTATCATTGCTCTTTTATTAGGGTTATACTAACTGCACTTAGTTTCTTTTTAACAAAATTTATTTTTATCTTCTTTAATTATATAACATTTAATATAGTTCAAAGCAATTTGATAATTATTATCAAAATTTATATAAACAAATGAAAATTAAAAATTGAGAATGAACAAAAAAATTATTTTGATCAACTTAATGCGTTCAGTGGGTATTTCAGTCTCAATTGAACTCAACTGCACTGATCTTTGCCTGTGTGGGGGGTTCACCTGTACAGATCTCAGTTCAATTTTTGTCAAGGAAATGTATGGAAATGTATTAAAATGTATTAAAATGTATGAAATGTCAAGGAAATCTATGTAAATGTATTAAAATGTATGAGAAGGTATTAGAATGTATGAGAAGGTATTAGAATGTATGAGAATATATGAGAATGTAATTTGGTTATTCCTGGAAAAATGTCAGGGAATAAGCCAAACGAAGTGATAATGGATTTTAGAAATCTATATGAATTCTTAAAATCACATTTAATAATAAATATTTAATATATCGTTATTATGTTCTTTATAAACGACAAATCTTTTTATTCAAGTCACAGCTTGCATAGCTGCGTCACTGCAATTGGACAAAAATGCTTCACTTATCTGGGACCAAAATTATATAATGACATTCTTTCTGGTTTCAAAACAATCAACTCTTATAACATGTTCAAAAAAAAATTACTTACTGGATTTTAGGAATATCAGTTATTTAACTAAAATAATTTCTAAATTCAAATATAGTTTGGTATAGTCTAAAGATTTTCTAAAAGTCTGTAAATATTCTTGAATTTATATTCTTATTACAATATTTTACTTCTAATTCTAAGTTATATTTTACACAGTATGTTTATAACGATATTATGTTTATTTTAACTAAAAAATAAATGGAGTGAAGAAGGCGCATACCTTATCTGAAGTAGACATACACATGTACTGATAATGGCAAAGTCTTTGAATGTCGAGAAAATAGGCTTGGACATGGAAACAGAGATAAGAATAAATAAAAGACAGCAATGAGGCGAGATTGGTAAGAATGAAGGAAAGTACAAAAATAGTGTGAGCACAAGAAGTAAGATCAAAGAAACCGTGGATAATACTGTTACGAGGTATTTTGGATAACTCAAAAAAAGGTCTAAAAAACCTGAAATATTAATGCTTAAATTTACTCTGACGTGTAGCTTCCAATATACCTCAATAACGTAGGGTTAACAGAAATCAAAACCAAATAGTTGAACAATAAACTTAACAAATTTATTAAATTAACCAACATATAAAAATACCAAATTTTTAAAAAAATAATTGTACAAAATTATACTTACTCTAATTGACACATTGGACTGCTGAGGACAATCGTTTTTCAGGAGAGGCACTGTTGTTTTTTAATGTACTCTTAATTGAGTCCCGAATATGATTATGCCAAAAATATCTCAACGGCTTTCAAGCTAACCATCAAAAAATCCCCTTCTCCCTGACTCAGCGAAATTAAGGTTCTTTGTTCACCTTGCAACGACTAAAGTTTATCTAAATAAAAAGTTTTTTCAAACAAACGTTGTTTTAAAATTTTGAAATTTGTTCTGCATTATAAAGCGTATTGGAGATTGTAAATAAATTAAATTTAAATAATGTCAAATCTTAATTATCGCTTACCTAAGCCGTGGATGGAAAATTATCGTAACAATACAAAGTATGATATATAAAACGGAGAAAACACGAAATTTTAAACGCTTAAATAATGAAGAAGTCAAAATAAATTATAGAAAATTGAACACTAAATTAAGAAAAGAAACCGATAGAGCAAAAGAGGATTGGTTCAAAAGCGGAGTGTAAAGAAATAGAAAAACTGGTTAAAGCTGAAAGGCATGACCTATTTTACAACAAAATGAAAGAACTGAATATGTACAAAGAAAAGAAAAAAGTAGATTGCAATTAAATAATCTAAAATAAACTTGTTTTAAAAAAAGAAAAACACATGCGGGAAAGATGGAAGGAATATATAATAAAAATCTTAATAAAGCAAAGGTTAGACCCAGGGATCAAAAAGTAGATTGCAAACAAAGAGTCTAAAATGGAGTAGGTTCGAAAGAATAATTGCACGTTCTGGAAAGATGAAATACCAATGGAAATACCAATGGAGTGAGAATGGGGAGTGGCCTAAGGACTTTGAAAACTGAAATAGTATGGAGAATAGATGACGATCAGTCTAAGTGACCATGCAGCTATCTGATAGTAAGCTGCAAGTACAAAATATTCATGATAGTAATAAACAGGCGGATGATACAGTGAGAATAATGATTGGCATGAGGACTTTTTGAGAACTGAAATGTCAAAGAAGAAAGGAGCGAAGAAGTGTGGAAAATACAGGACGATCAAATCTAAGTGTCCATGCAGCTAAAATCTTACCGATAGTAATAAACAGGCGGATGATAAGAGTGATTTAGGAGAGCGTTGCTGAAGAGCAGTTTGTACAAGCATTGGTACAAGGGAAGCACTTGGTGTGGTAAGATTTATAGTAGAGCGGTATACGGAAAGGGACAGAAAAGTTTATTTTTGCTTTGTAGAGCTGTATAAAGCGTTTGACTGTGCATTGTAGGAGATATACAATAGTGAGTCGACTGGAGATAAAGTAGATTATTTAACACGTTGTACATGAACCAGATAGTGGCTTTACGAATTGGTACCAGCAAGACAGACTGGTTCAAGATTGGAAAACGTGGGAAGATGTTGTTTATAACACTTTTTAACATTTATATGATGCAGGAGTGTTGAATAAAAAGATAAAGAATTGAGTATAGGAGAAAGTAAGATCGCGAGTGTACTGTGACCTTCCACCCCCTGGTCTGTTTATCTCATGAAAAAAGGCGAGTACAAAGTAACAAACCGATGGCCATTTCGGTAAGAAACTTCTGTACTCAAATTTATCATAAAATATACCTGATAGTCTAGTATTGTAGTAGGACCCACGTTGTGTTTAATAATCGTAGTAATAATGATAGCATTATTATTAATAATTGTAATAACCACAAAAATTCTTTTAAAGTTTGCTGCCAAGTGAACATAAATCAAAACACAAAAATCTCAATAAAATATTTATTCATTAAGAAAATTTACTAAAGAATAGGGAAATCTGGACAACTGGACAACCGGAAAACCTAACCACCATAGTAATGAATATTTTAATTATAAATTAACCAATTGTGTTAACAATACATAAATTGTAAATAGCCTTTGTGGAGCTTATAAAAACTCCATCCAACGAATACCTACCCCCGGGACATTTACCAACGAATATGTACAAAAGAGTTCTTAATAACTTTAAGTAAATGCCGTAAATTTTATCAGACTTGTGTACTGTCTCTCTCAGCATTATTGTTGTTTGGATATCAGTGATATCGTCTTTTGTATGGACAATCCTACTGAGTTACGACCGGATCAATACCAGCAATGCAACCCTTGTGTTCAGACTGAACACTCGTTGGACGATAATTTAGAAAAAAATAATGCGATTGACACAGTACGCTTCTGCGTAACACTGACAATATATTTTAGTCGATACATATTTAACCTTTGGCTCAGGGACTATAAAAAGTTGGCAAATTAAAATATGAAATACTTATATTCTGATTAATTGTTGAGAATTCAAAGAAATCCAAACGTAGAGAAGAAATTGTCGTTTACGATGAGAGATGTGAAATTGGATAGACGCCGAAATATTTTGCGTCGGGACGAATATAGTAGCGACGCTGAATGGACTCCGAATATTGTAACTTCTGGTAATGGCGTTCGTAGTTTAATTTGTGCGAATGGACTGGGTTTTGACGAAGTAAAACAAAACAGTTTGTCTAAACTATTGGCGTCGGCGTCTTGACGCTAGATACAACATTTCGGTGACAATGTTGCTAGTTTTAAATTTGATTTTTGACTAATCTCATCTCCCGCTTTCACCCATGTTTTTATTCCGAATTTGACTAAACATTCCTCGTCATAATGTTCTGTGGTACCGTGTACTTTTTGTTTTTCTGTAAACACTGATATCTAATGTATCTTGGGAAAAATGAAAATGAAGACAAAATAATGGGTTTTGGCTATCTATCTAAAATTTCTTAAAATAATAATTCAATGAAACGAAACAAAATACTATTAAATTTCTGAAAAAATAATCATATGATATACCGGGGGTTGGTTGGTCACAGTACGATTTGCAGGAGACTTGGTGATTTTTGCAAAACACGGAGAAGAACTTGACTGAGTGCTGAAACTTCTGAACGAAATGGAAAATGTATATGACCTTAAAATATACTTCAAAAAAATCAAAAGTAATAAAGTGTTAAGAGAAATATCTAGAAACTAAAATGACACAGGATTAAAATGAGGGATGAAAAATAAAAACAAGGATTGGTATAGCGAAGCAAGCTTTTGAGGCAAAGAGAATTTTAATAAATAATAAATTAGACATGACATTATACAAAAGATTAATAAACTGCTGTGTATGGAACGTTTTCTTGTATGAATATTTTGAAATGTGGATTTGGACAAGGATGCTTTATATCAAATGGATAGACAAGAAAAAGGTAAATGATAGACAGATTAAGACATTTTATGGCAGTTATGGAAAGATTCAAGAGTCAGCACAAGAACGAGAACATTAGAGGAAACTCAATGCTATAGTTTTCTTAGTTTATGAAAAAAATGTGTCCAATTATGTACTGTTTATGTGCCTTTTGTGTACCGAAAAATCTAATTTTGTGCTCGACCCCAAAAACCGTTTCCAGCTTCTCCTTAAATGTGGACAGAATTCATGATTGTAAATAATTCAATATTGTTTTATGATAATTGTATATAAATACAAGTAAAATTACTAATAAATATAAGATGAAAGAAAAATGAGGCAAAATTCAATTTAAGTTGTATTGTTCATGCAACTTATAAATGCAACCAATCAATTCAATTTTTCGCTGTTTGGAACAAGACCCCGTACATGAACCTGCTTAAGCTGGGACTAAATGTAATTCGTCAATTTCATCAATTTTTTAAACATTATTGCGGTCTAGCACAAAATTTGATTTTTCGGTACACAAAAAGCACATAAAAGGACAATGTTTTTTTTTAAATCGGGATATTTCACCTATTTTATGATCATATTGTGTTAAAAAATATTAATAATAAGTTTAAATCGGTTTCTTCAGTACAGTTGATATTTAATTCTTCTCGCTATCAGCGAGCTCTTTGATCCAGCGTTGGAGGGAGGTCAAATTTTGTTTAAGTTTGAAGATTTCTGGAACGATCTGATAATGTGTCAGAGTTGAATTTTTGGTGATAACCGTCGTAATCAAAATATATTGGTCGAAGTTCAAAAAAATCGTGAAAAATATTAAATTAAAAAGTGATGATTAATTCGTCAGCTGGTTTTCTGGTTTCACAATTACTATGTTTGTGTCTGTAGTATGAGTAAATAGTTTATTTATTGTATTTTATCTGGTTATTGGAAACAATAGCAATCACTTATGCGTAACCTTTTCTAGAAGTTTATTTAAATAATACATTATAGTAGATATAAGAATGTATTCTTATTATTGTTGTAAAAATTGCCGCGTTTTTTACACGTATATCATCAGTAATTTTCTTCTTTTTTCTATCGCTTTCATTTAAATCATCGATCGCACTTAGGTATTTGATTAAAAACAGGTAAAAAAATTTATTTATCAAGGATCTGTCTTTGTATCAGCGTAGTTTAATTCCTATATAAATGTTTTCTTTTCAACAACGGTTGACCATAAAATATTTGTTTCTATCAGGAATATATCTAGGATGATTTAGACCAGCTCTTTTTCAGTCTTAAATCAGCCTCTACAACTTCTGGCATTTATTTAAACAATATAATTACTGTTATAAAAAATATATCAAGCTCTACATTTTAATGAACTCCAGAAGCCAAAGGCTTATGTGGGGAAGTGAAGGCCATTACTATTTGCCGTGACCCTCCCGGAAAACCTCACCACCATCATCGGTACAGTGATACAGGGGGATTGAAAATCTAGGCACGAACCCACGTTGGCGGTAGCATCTAAACAACCATAAATGATTATAACCAATAGCCAACGATCTGTGCCACCAAGACTGATTAAACTGATTCCAAGAAAAATGTTAATCAAAACCGATTTGATTTTCGATCCCTTATATACGATAAGGAAGTATATGCTATTGAATACATGACAACGAGAAAACAACTCTATCTGTCTAAATAGTTTTTAAGACGGTTTGTGGGTCGTTAGATGAACTGCGTCACCGAATTATTAAAGTGTGTTCAGAAATAACACCTCAAACATTGTATAATGATAGAGAATAGATAACTTACCGTTTTTAGTTGAGTTAAAATACGTCCTCAATGTTTAATGATTCGTTATCTTAATTTTTGTACTATGTCATTTGTTAATAAAATACTTGTTGAGCAGAAGACGAAAGAAAGCTGACCTTATATTTATATTCAAATTAATTAATGGCCTTTTTATGCCCTGATGAACTTTTTGAGATGATACACTTACATGTGCTCAAGAAAATCCTCAGAAATAATGATCTGTTTCACTTTGCTTCCACCATATAAACTATGGACTACACTCCCCTATTGATTGTTCGTTTAGAAAATTATATATATTTTTTAATTATTTTCTTTTTTAATGTGCTGATTTAATACTTAATTATACTCCACTTATATCTGTATAATCCATAACTTAGTCTGGTGCTTGTGCTTATTTTCACGTGCTTGTGTTTAATCTTTTTTTTAATTGTAATTGTGTATATGTACATTTACCATATTTGCTGTACCGCAAACAAAAAATGTGTTAATTGTCATATTTATTGATTGTAAAATTATAAAAAGGAGTGATCCCGTGTAATAATAATAAATAAATAAATAAATAACGAAGTTAAGGAGCGGCCACTGACTTTTGGTCCTCACTGTACAACAAGTAAAATTTAAGTAACAAAATTTTGGGAAAAAATAAAACAACCTTTTTAAATATTTATAAAAATTCATTTTATTACATACAATATATTCTGAGCATTATTAAACCACATAACATAAATATACATATTTGCAAGATACTCAAATATAAACAAAAATTAATCTCACGTCATTAGAAAAAAAACCGTTATTTTCGGGGGGGGAAGACACTTGTTTATCGAATCGATTAAAAGAATAATAAATAGAATGAATTACATCAGTAAATTAAAAAAAAATATTCATCGAATCGATCAAAAAAATAATAAATATATATTAGTTTAATCTTAAAAAATAATTACAGCAGGTTACACAAACTCTTTTAATAAGTAAATGTAAAAAATGATAAAATAATACTTATTTTTAAAAAATGTTTGTGTAACCGGGATAATAAAATTAATTTTATACAAGTGAGGGATTGCAACTTAAAAATTAGTTAAAAAGGACTGAATTAGGATCTTCATTGTCCATTTGTTTGATGTGACGCAGAACGTCCTTTTTGGTTATTACTCCTAGCAAACGTCTGAAATTAAATACCTTTGTTAGAATCTAATTTAGAGTCGTAAAAAATTAAATAAAGTCTTATTTATATCGAAATTAGCGGATTATTTGAGTTAATGAGATTTAAAAGCTTGTACGAGGAATGAAATTCTGCGGGAAATTTATATGAATGCCTGTAGGAAATAAAATTAACGTCTCTGGAGCTTTACACAGATTAATTTAAACAAAATAGTATCAAAATAAACCCACGTTACTACTTACTGGTCTTTCGATTCGAGTAAAAACAAAATACAGTAATGTCGGTTTATTTTAACACTAACTAATTTAAATAGGACAGCATACTGGCAATTTGACAAATTTTACTTAAAATAACATTTATTTGGTGTAAATGTACTCAAAAAGTAGGATTAACTTTGTATTTATGGTTATTTTGTTGGACACAAACAAAGAAAAGTTTTATAATGTGGGTTAGTTAACATTATAAATATCGAGCCATACATATTAAACAAGTGAAAAACGGCAATATTTTTGCCGTAATTTCGAATTTTCGAAAATTTAAAGTTGGGAAAATAAATTTCTATACTACCAGACCTGGGAGTAATGAAACTAAAACGTTACTTATTAGTAACGCGGTACTAAATACAGATCTGGCAAAAAATATACGGGACATAGGGAATTTGTAATGAGAAGAAAAAGAATGTATTTATGCAACGATTCAATGGGGAAAAATAAGACGAAACACTGACCCTATTTCCACCACTCTTAGGGTAACGTGTGGATGAGAGCGATGTGCTCACGGCTGGCTTCACTTTAAATTATCTTTATTTAGTAATTGATAAACAGCGGAAGAGGGTATTTGTAGAAACGTCTAGCGCCTGAAATTCCACTTTGCTTTTGATTCCTGCACGTTCCTGGTTCGAATCCCGAGGAAATATTTTTTTTTATTGCACAGGTTACATTTAGACAGTCAAGACTTCTTTTAATAAAATTAATGCGGTCAACTTAAAATCATAAGCAAAGTGGAATTGCAGGCTCTAGACGCTTGTGGTATTTGTGTCAGATTCTCAATAGCTACATTTTTACGTCTTTATGGTTAGTTTTAAAATAAGAAAATATTTAGTTAGGGCCAAATATTTTCTAATTCTTAGAATTATTGGATATGCTTACATTTTCAGCCATATTGGCTTTGAAAATAAAATAGGTTCGTATTCTTAAAAATAAAAATAATTCTGGATAAATAAAATAATAAACAATCGAAAAATTCTCATAATAAAAGTAGATTCCAAAAAATAATAAAAATATTATAAAAAATGGCAACTTAAAATGAATTAAGGGTTCAAATAAACTTCCTTTATACCAATAAACAATAGTAAAGTGATAATCAGAAGAAGCTGAATTCGATCTGACACGATAAACTCTCGGACCGTCTCTGTATTTCCCCAAACATAGATCCGATGCGATACGATAAATTACGAATGGGTTTAAAAAGGCGTATACCAAAATATTTTGTGCTTATTCCTCGCATATCGTATATTGGGCTTCTTGTCTGTTGCATGAAATACCCTATGTTCAAAGTTTTGGCCAAATCTGTATAACGCGTTACTAATAATTTCGTTAATTTTTAAAGTGGGAGAAAAAAAACGGTAATTGCGTTACTTTGTAAAAAGTAATGCTAAAAGGTACGTTACTTTAAAACCAAGATTTTTCTTTCTTGTAGCTGCTGTTAGTGCCGTTTAATGTGAAATAATGTTTTTTTTTTTACCCCGTCCATTTCGCGCGCCACTCTGTTTTGGATACAGTTTTAAAAAATCGATCTCAACCATAAAACTTTTATTTGAAATTTTTTTTTGTATGTTAAACTAGCCCTCTATCATTTATTTTTCAAATCTAAATTTTGAAAAATTTCGCCCTTTTTTCGGGTCAGATATTTTTTCTTTCCGAATTAAATGAAATTTGAGTTATAGATAGAGAAAAATAATTCGAATCAAATAAAGGATACTATTGGTTTCTTTTTACTTTGTCGGATTATGTCGAAGTTACTTTCTGCTCTTGCATTTTTTTAACTCAATTTCCTCTCAAATTAAAAGAGTTAGAGAAGAATGGCTTATTTTTTGGAATCTATGCCCCTTAAACTACCCCTCTACCATTTATTTTTCAAATTTGAAAAATTTCGAATATTTTTGAAGGCTACATATAATCTTGCCATTTTTTCGGGTCAGATATTTTTTCTCTCCGAATTAAGTTTGAATTATAGATAGAGAAAGATAATTCGAATCGAATAAAGGGCACTGTGGGTTTTTTTTACAATAATAATGGTGATAAATGATAAAATGGATAATAAAAGGACAAGAAGACATGGGACAAGAAGAAGGCATTACTTTTGAAGTAAATAAGTAACAATAACGCGTTACTTTTATAAAGTAACAAATAAATCGTTACTTTTGTAAAACAGTTGGTAACTTTTATCTAACGTGTTACTTTTGAAGTAACTAAGTTACAATAACGCGTTACTTATGGAAAATCGTTACTTTTGTATAAAAAGTAACGGTAACTTTTATCTAACGCGTTACTTTTCAGCAAAAGTAACGGTAAAGTAACGCGTTACTTCTTTTTAGGTCTGTATACTATAGTATATATGGTATAAGTAGAGGGAAAGTAAAAAGAGGTCAAAGATCAATATCATTTGTGGGGTTTTTAACGATTGCCGTTGTCAGTTTGTTTCTATGTGTCACAGTTCTCCAGTTGAATCAGGCTAACAGACGGACGGGCGGAAAAAATCGTTTTATAAGTTTTTTTCTTTAAAAACTCTTAAAAGTACAAGTGCAACATATTCTAATTAAAATTTGTTGAACGAACCAGTGCTAAAATCAACTAAATTATAACTGATCTTTTGAAGGAAAATAGAGTAATGTAGGTTTATTATAACATGAATTTATTTGAATGACAATTTGACAAATTTCTATAACAATACCAATTGCTGACTATAAATAGTGTGACCTACGTTTAAAAAAAGCACAAGAATAAATTATTTTTATTAAAATTTGAGAAATAATATTATATAGTCTATTTTAAACAAAAATTAGGAAAAAAAATTAATCATATGTTAAATGTTTAACTTACCCATTATGCGTGACGAGCGTTTGCCTAAGACCTAATTTCCTAAACATATCTACAACAGTCTCCATGGGTGTCTGGTCGGTTATGGTAATCGGAGCCATATCTAAGATTTTTTTCAATTTCAACGGTGGAGGACCTAAAGTTTGCGGCGTATTCCCCGTCGTGAAAACTACCATAGATTGACCGCATATACCATCGACCAACCTTTTGGCATTAGCTAAAAGAAACGAATTTTATTTTCCTACATTATTAACAAGTTCGTTTAAAATTTTGACATATTTTAATCATTAATAACAAGTGTTATTTTGATTAAATTTCGTCCATTTTAAAACAACCAATATCAAAAAAAACATACGTTTCTACTGTAATAACGATTTGACAAATTTTATCTTATAGTCAAAGCCAAACAAAGTTTCGCGCACGTCATCACCGTTTGATGACATTTATATTTACAGTATTGCCAGATTGATCAAGAAATATTTAATAATATTTCTTATTCAACCACAAATAAATACTTATTGCTGGTTGCATAAGTAACGACATTTTTAACTGTTCTCACATTTTTTTATTAAGTAAATAAATAAACAAGTAAATAATTAAATGATTTATTAAAAGATAGCCATAAAAGACAATTGTAAAATGTACATTAGCCGTTATTACTTACTTTTTTGGTACATATTGCTACCATGTGTCGAATAGTAAATTATTATAATTCGCTGATAGACTTCTTTTTTACATAATAACTTGTACTATAATGACCAGTGATTAAGTTAATCTGCGGTTCTTATTTTAGCGTAAGTGCACAATGTTTATTTATATGTATTTATCCATGTAATTGGCCTGTTTGGATATAAATAAAAAACGGCAACACAGCACCACCTCTGACAGTGACTATGTTTACGTACACTTACTTTCTAGCCTGTTGATTAAAATTTTATCACAAAATTTTACATCTAAACCCAGCAAAAATCTTGTGCACAGACATTATTTAATCTCAAAAGTCTTATATTAATTGCATTACCTTTAGAGTTGTAGTTTTACAAATTTTATTATACAATTTGCGACGGAAATATAGCTACATAAGACATGGAAATGCATCATTAATGACGTGCGCGCAACTTTGGCTCTAACTATGTGCGAATATTTTTCTTACCTATTGCTAAATTTAAATCTCTTCTAACTACGAAGCCTACAAGGTATTGGGATTCTCTAGATACCACAACTGGATAACCGTTATGTTCTGTATCCTTTAATAAATTCTCTACGTCATCCACCGTCATGGAATCTTGAGTGAGGACACTTAATGTTTCGTTCCTTCTAAAATAAAATTCAAATTTTATAATATGTTTATGATGGAATTGTTACTAACGTTTAGTTAAAAGAATAGGAATATAAAGTTTGTTTTTATGTCATTGCCTTCACTTACTGAATCTTTAGCGTTACTGAACGTTCTATCTTCTGACAGTAAGTCTATCATAATAATAATAAGTCGACAGAATCTAAATAACACTTTCATTGTTTGACAACGTCATCTGTCGAATAAGACCAACATGTAGCGGATATTAAAAATTAAAGAAATTGTATATAAGCAACGTTTTTCTATACAATAAGTCGATTGGAAACTAAACATTGTAAAAAAGTATGTAAAAATGGACATTTTTGTGTTTCATTCCACCATTCATACCTTAACCTAAAAAAATTATTTTTGCTACACAAAACTTATGATTCTTTTAAATACTGATTATCAAAATATATCATACTAATTAAATTGTTGAAAAATATTTTTCACCATTAGATATGCAAACAATTACTGCTCCTTTATAAACATTTTTTTAAATTCCAATTCTTGTCAAAATTGACGACCAATATTTTTATCTCCCTGTCTTGATTTTTTAATTTTTAATACCTACCGGATGTATACCATTCAATTTAAAATACATGTTAGTACATCTCCCTCTATATATACGTTTGTAAAATTACTGGGTACTAAAATTATAATTGATATTAGAATAGATAAATCAAATTGTGTGCCAATACTTTCGTTTCGTCCCTTTTATTATTCTTTAAAGTAGGGACAAGTCCGAATTTGCTAAAAATTGGTTGTTTGTACAGTTGCATAAATAGGATAACAACTTGTTTTGTTAAGTAAAGAGTGTTACGTTTTTTTTTTTCAAATATTTGAAATGTGGAAATTTAGTTAAATAAAGAACGTATTACAAATAATAATCTAACCCTTATTTTTCCTTTCTAATTCTATTAAATCTAAAGGAGTAAAATGTCCAGAAATTTTATATTCATTACTTTTGCAGTAACGCGTTACTCTTTAGTAATCCGTTAATGTTTTTAGTAACGCGTTACTTTTTTTAGTATAGTAGAATTCATCGCTTTACGAGAATAAAAAAATGACATAAAAACATCAAAGAAAGTCGGCAATAGAACAAATTCTAATACAT
Source organism: Neocrepidodera transversa (assembly GCA_963243735.1). Lineage (NCBI taxonomy): Eukaryota > Metazoa > Arthropoda > Insecta > Coleoptera > Chrysomelidae > Neocrepidodera > Neocrepidodera transversa. The sequence continues at coordinate 7,477,159 of OY725349.1, read as the reverse complement.
CTGGACACATGTGACCACTTTAATTTCGAGAACAAATACACTATTCCTATATATCAAAATAAAATATTTTGGCGATTGGGATCACCGTGCAGAGACAATAAAAAAATGTAATATACAGATAAACAAATTAACTCGAAAAAGTAATAGGGATAAATGGGACAAAATTTCTTTATTTATGTCAACTTTCTTTTTCTTTAGTATCAATTACGTTTTAATTTTTAAAACTCATTTTAGATTTAAATAGGAGTTGGCCATTCGACCTGGTCCACTACTTCTTTTTCTGATCTGTTGTGGGACTCCGCATCAGCACTCGTTATGCCATATCTTTCTTATTAAAATTGTCTCCCAAATTTTTATTTATAATTAAAAACATGATGAAATTTTGTCAATTTTTTCTGTTATAAAATTTGCAACCATCCGGTCAAATTTGGGAAACACATTATAACGCCTAATTATTTTTTTTCATTTGCCCCCAAATTAACTCAATTGGGTTAAACGCACAAAAATAGGGTGGAAGTCGTAATACCTCGCGACCCCTTCTCGAGACCATTTCATCAATAATGTATCTTTTTTTAAATAATTTTGTGCCTGATACTTCAATATTGCTTACATCGGCCCTATGTATTTTTTTTTGAAAACAGGCTTGATAATTTTTGCACAGTGATCCCAATCGCCAAAATACTATTTTATTTTGATGTATAGGGGCAGTGTATTTGTTCTCGAAAACAAAGTGGCCACATGTGTCCAGATGTATTAGAATTTGTTCTATTGCCGACTTTCTTTGATGTTTTTTTATAGTATAACACTGCTTTTTTTGTAAAGCTTTATTTTTTTTAGTAACGCTTTACTTTTTTCAGTAACGAAGTAACAATAACGCGTTACTTTTAGAAAGTAACGAATAAAGAAGTAACGGTAACGTTTATCAAACGCGTTACGTTCCAGCAAAAGTAACGGTAAAGTAACGTATTACTTTTTTTTCAGTAACAGTTGCTGGTTGCTGCATCCGCCACACTCGGAAAGTAAATTTACAGGACTCACTTGATCGCCCTGTAAAATACCACTTTCCGAGTTTGACACGTGGCATTTGAAATATTTTACATTTTAAGCACAAAAGTCGAACACAAAAAATTATTTTTTAGAAAATAAAGCCATTAAAAATTATGAAGATCGACTAAAAACCTGTTAAAATGAGGTAATAGATATTCGATAGAAGAATCCTACGAAAAGCATCCTACCTTCCCTGGCATTTCCCCTCTAACCAGATATATGCACACACTAATATATCCAATATTATTTCCGGAGTTCAAAAAACTACAAAGAGGATACATTAGGAGAAGATTGGACAACACCAACACTCTCGCCCAAGAAAGTCTAAGGATCAAAGGAACAGACGATCATTCCATAAAAGGCCCCTCAGAAAATGTATCCAGCCCAACCTTATGATCCTTAGAGAATCAAGAGAAGATATAGATCTACCGGACAATCTCCTCGATCTATTGGATGAGGCGCCACTCAGCATCAGATGAGCTCAACCTACCACTAACGCCCACTGTATCCCTGTAAATGAGAAACTCTCTCCTAAAAGAAGGTACAAGGAAACGCCACAAACACAGGACAAATTACCGATGAGGGTTTAGTAGGTATGCCCCTGACTCTACTTGCAGAGCGATCAGGGGAAAATCCGGTACTACCTCACGCATTGAACCCAGCGTGAGATGTCTTTAAAAGGTTCCCGCCTCCACAACTCAGGACAATGGTTGTAATACAAAAAAAAACAGCATTTGGAGTATAAATTGACATGTGACGTAAAAACATTAATATTTGACGTAAGAAAATTAACGACAGAAAAAAATTTACATTTGATGTAATAAAATTGACACTTTAGACAAGAAATTAACATTTGACGTCAAAAAGTTAACATTTAAGGTAAGAAAGTTGATGTTTGACGTAAGAAAGTTGAAATTTAACCTAAGAAACTTGACATTAGACATAATAAAATTGACATTTGACTTAATAAAATTGCCATTTTGCGTAAAAAAGTTAACATTTAACATTTCGCAAATTAAATTTAATATTTTACGTAAAAAAATACCAATCTACCCCCGACTGTAATACTTACTTGGGTTGCATAACATCGGCAGCCAACGACGTATGCTGAAACTCATCTTTCGAGTCCAAAAACGGATATCCGTTTAAAGCGATGTGCGCGTCGTATATACCCTGTCGCCCTAAAGCGTCTCCCACCCATTTGCTAGCCATAGCAGCTGCCATTAGAGGTACGATGTATCTCACTCCTCCCGTGAGCTCGAACATTATGACTACTAGGGAAACAGTCATTCGGGTTACGCCCCCTAGTACCGCTGCCGCTCCCACCATAGCATATAAGCCTGGAGTGATGCAGTCGTCGCCCGTCGAGCATTCACCGCTGAATAGCCAGATTTTTGGATAGTTGTAGGCTAGTTGTTCCATTCCTTTAATTTTTAATAAAAAAAAATTAATAATAACGGAACACAGCAAACCAAAATAAGACTAACAAAAGAATTTCATTTTGTTTTATTATAACAGCCATCAAGCACTCATTATATTGACTTTATTTACTATATTGGTCATAAACAGTGCTAAAATAAACTCATATTACTATTGGTCTCTTGAAAAGAGAAACAAAAGTCCAGTAATATTAATTCATTTCAGTACTAAATTGGACAACTCAACAATGTTAAAATGCTAAAATAAACATATCTTCAATGCTGAGAACGAAATTCCAACAATGTGGACTCATTTTAGAACTATTTCTTCTAAATTTGACTGTATAGCAACAAGTCGACAAATTATAATCAAAATGATACTTATTGAATATAAATATCATTATTAATCTACTTCAGGCTTCAAAGAAGTAAGTTATTGAGATCTTCCTGTTAGTCTGTTAGTGTGTCTGTCTGTGAGAGCTCTCACGACCTTTTCACTAAACCGATTTCCTTCAAACTTGGTTTGTAAAGGTCATACCTCGGTCGAGTTTAAATTTGAGCTCTGTAGGTTAAAGTGGACCATAGATCATATGCATTTCAAATGGTAAAATTTTTGAAACTACATTCCTTTAGGCGGCTTGCAGTACTTAACTGGATAGGAATAGGAATGAATAACGAAAAGTAAGGAAAAATGGGAAAAATGGGAAAATTGGGTAAAAAGAGGAAAATAGGAAAAATGAGAAAAAGGATGGAAAAATAGGGAAGAGGAAAAATAATGAAAAGCAGGAAAAAAATCGGGAAAATGGAGAAAAATAGGAAAAAATTGGGAGAAACAGGGAAAAAAACAGGGAAAATTGAGAAAAATAAGACAAAGTAGGGAAAAATGGGACAAAAGATGAAAAATTGGTAAAGAGAAAAATAGGGAATAAACATAGAAAAAAATAAAAATAAATGAAATAGGAAAAAATAGGGAAATATAAGAAAACTGAAAAAAAATAATGGAAAAATAGGGAAAAGAGAGATAAATATAGGGAAAAATGAAAAATAGGGAAAATGGGGCAAGAGGAAAAATTAGGAATTAGGAAAAATAGGGAAATATAAAATAAAATATGGAGAAATAATCCAAAACAGAAAAAAATAGGGAAGAAATAAAGAAAAAAAATATGGAGAAATGCAAACTAGAGAAAAATAGGGAAGAATTAAAGAAAAAAATATGTAAGGACAAACAGGGAAAAGAGAGATAAATAGGGAAAAAATGAAAAATAGGGTAGAATGAGGTAAAAGAGGAAACATTGGGAAAAATAGGGTAAAATGGGGCAAAAGAGGAAAAATTCTGAAAAATAGGAAAATAAAAAGTAAAATATGGAAAAATAATGCAAAATGGAGAAAAATAGGGAAGAAATAAAGAAAAAAATATGGAGAAATAATGCAAAATAAAGAAAAATATGCAATAAATGGAGAAAAAAATAAAAATAAATGAAATAGGAAAAAATAGGGAAACAACAATAATGGGGGAAATAGGGAAAATGGAGCAAACGAGGAAAAATAGGAAAATATAAAATAAAATATGGAGAAATAATGCAAAATAGAGAAAAATAGTGAATAACTAGAGAATAAAATACAAAAATAAATGAAATAGGAAAAATAGGGAATCATAAGAAAAATGAGAAAAAATTAGGGCCTACGGAAAAATAGGAAAAAGAAAAAAATTAAAAATAGGGAAAATGGGGCAAAAGAGGAAAAATGGGAAAAATAGAAAAATATAACGTAAAATATGGAAACAATGCAAAATAGGGAAGAAATAGAGAAAAAAAGAAAAATAAAGGAAATTGGAAAAATAGGGTAACATAAGAAAAATGAGAAAAAGTATGGGAAAATGGTGAAAAATAAGGAAAAATAGACAAATTGGGAATAATAATGAAAAACAGAGAAATACAGGAAAAGTAGAAAAAGTAGGGAAAAATAGGAAAATGGGAAAAAATATGGAAAAATATGGAAAAATAAAAAAAAAATGAAAAAAACAAGGTAAGGAACTCATCATTACTGCACAGTACCCTGAAGTGTTTTCCTTCAGAGGTTACACTTTTCGAGTTAACAAGGGCGTAGATAATTTTTTTCCGGCGAGGGGTCCATTTTGCCTGGGGGGGTAGTATTTTTTAAACAAATATGTTTGTAGTAGATAAGACGTCCTTCAGCCCGATAGCGATACAGAACACTTTGGCTTGGCGCGAAACGGTTGACAGATCCACATATGGCAGCGCGCGTCCTGACAGATGTTGACAGGTGGCTTGTCGCATACGGCAGCGCGCCTTTTTTTTCAACATCTGTAAAGACGCGCACCGCCATATGTGGATCTGTCAACCGTTTCGCACCAAGCCTCCACCCCACTCCAAAGTGTTATGTATCGCTATCGGGCTGAAGGACATCTCAACTACTGTTTGTTTCTACATTTCATATATTTTATTTCTTCTTTTTGTGCTACTTTTTGGTATCCTAAGAGGGGGTAATTACCCCCTTTACCCCACCATTAAGAAATTATTTCAATTAGAATGTGTCATATTTTAAAACGAAGCAATGTGAAAATAAATCCACTGTTACTACTGATTCTTTGGAGTCAGATATAACGAATAGCCAGATTTTTGAATAGTTTTAGGTAAATTTTTTCATATCTTGTATTTTTAATGAATATTTTAAGTATTTTAGGATTTTATTTTAGAAAAATATAACGCATAGCCAAATTTTTCACAAATTTGTAGGATTTTTAATCGATTTGTCAAGATTTTTAGTGGATTTAATAGTTTTTTGGAGCATTTGAAAGATGTTTCTTAAGATATTTAGTGAATATGTAATATTTTAGTTGGACTTGTAACATTTTTTTGGAGAATTTATAACTATTTTTAAAATATATTTTGTTTTTTTATCTAAATATGATGTAAAATATTTAATTCTTACCTATGCCGACAATCCGTCCAACTATGGCTCCCAAACACAAAGATGGAATAAACAGCCCACAAGGTACTTTCATACCAAACGTAAAAACGGTCATAATGAGTTTTAATATCAATGCTAAAATAAGAAGCCAAACGGCTCTATGTACACCAGGACCGGCTGCTGCAATTTCTATCGCCGATTTTACGTCAGTAAAATTGCGGTTGTAGTCACTAAAAACGTTTAAAACAAATAAATTAACCACCGAAAGATTTTACATTATAATTTTTTTAACACGTCTAGATTTATTACAATTTGTTGTATTTTTGTTTCTATTTTGTCATATTTGTTTATTTTATTTGTATTTTGTCTCAAGTCCCAAACATTTATAACTAATAAAATATTTTGTATAAAAAACGCTGTAGTCAACGTGTTAATTGGCATTTTAAAAATATATTCTCACCATAAATCGTCGGAATTTGATATACCGCATTGGCTAAACAGCAAATAAATAAGTTGACTAGTATTCATCCTGGTATATGGATTGGGATATGCTATAATGGCGGTGATCACAGTCACAACTAACACTTCCGTTACGGGATATTGTCCTAATTTTGAAGATTTACGATATTTGCACCAATACAAATTCGCTTTTATGAACATTGTCGCTATTACACCCTGAAATAACAAAAGTTGACGTAAGAATTGACTTTTGACGTTTGAAAATTCAGCTAATTGTATTATAAAACAATTTTTTAAAAAATGGTTGACACCTGACGCATGAATTATTGACATTTATTTTATTTGACATCTGACACTTGAAGTATAAATTGACATTTAATATTATACTGAAAATTATAAAAAAATACGTCACAATGTAAAATAATGGTTAAAATTTTAGAAACTATTCGAATTCAAGAATTTTTTTTTCATTTTGATATAATTTGACTTACCCCTATTATGCCGAGTCCGATGAATGGTATCAATTCGAAGAATATCCAAGGCTTATTGTATTCGACGTAAAAAAGGACGGAATGCTCGTTACCGAACGGATTGATAGATCGCAAAACGAAGGCGGCTATCAAAGCGCAAAAGAACGATCTCCACAGCGTTTTCAATGGAAAATAGTAACTCACCTATTTAAGTAAAAAAACCATTTCAAAATATTTATCAAATTTTGTTTTAAGTATCATTTGTTACTTTTTATTGTCGTTTGTCAAATTTATAAACTGTCATATGTCAAAATTGGGTTTTAACTATCTTTGTTAAATTTGATTTGTCATTTGACACACTAATTTTCATCTGTCATGTATCAAATTGTTTTTTTAACTGTCATCTGTCATTTTTTTGTCATAGTTGAGTTGACACTGACAAATTAATTTTATATAACAATTGCCAATCTTTGACTGTTACTTGTTAAATTGTTATTTGCAAAATTATGTTTTAAATGCATTTGTCAAACTGGATTTTAAGTGGAATTTGTCTAATTGTGTCATTTGTCAATCTGTCATTCGTGGTATTGATTAATTGTTAGTTATCAAATTGAAAAATGAATTGTCAGCTTTCATATTTGACAAATTGAGTTGTAACTGTAATTTGTTTGTTACATAGAATTTTAATTGTCATTCATTATCAAATTAACAAATTATCATTAGCTAACTGTCAGTTGTCATTTATCAAATCGAGATTAAAGTAACAATTAAAAAAAAAATGATAAAATTATTTGAAAATTGAAAATTAGAAAAAACAGAAAAAATGGAAAGTATTAGAAAAATTACAAAAAGTTAGAAAAATCAGAAAAATTAGAAAAATTCGAAAAATTTGAAAATTTTGTAAAATTAGAATAAGAAAAATTATAACAATTAAAAAAAATTAATATTAAAAAATTTGAAAAATTGGAAAAAATTAGAAAAATTTCAGCATTTTGTAAAATTAGAATAAGAAAACTAGAAAAATTAGAAAAATCAGAAAAATTTGAAAATTCTGTAAAATTAGAAAAATTAAAAAACTAAATAGAATAACTAGAAAAATTAAAAAAAAAATTGAAAATTTTGTAAAATTAGAATAAGAAAAATTCAAAAACTTTAAAAAAATTAGAAAAACAGAAAAATTAGACAAAGAAAAATTAGAAAAATTAGAAAAAATAGAAAAATTTCAACATTTTGTAAAATTAGAATAAGAAAATTAGAAAAATTAGAATAAGAAAACTAGAAAAATTAGAAAAATTGGAAAAATCAGAAACATTAGAAAAATTTGAAAAACATTAAAATTTTATAAAATTAGAATAAGAAAAATTAGAACTATTAAAAAAATTAAAATTAGAAAAATTGGAATAACAACAACTAGAAAAATTAGAAAAATTGGAAAAATTAAAAAAATTGGAAAAAAAGAAAAATTGGAAAAATTAGAAAAAATTGAAAAATTTGAAAAATTGAAAAATTAGAAAAATTTCAGCATTTTGTAAAATTAGAATAATAAAATTAGAAAAATTGGAAAAATCAAAAAAAATAAACAAAATTAAAAAAATTTGAAAATATTGTAAAATTGGAAGAAAAATTAGAATTAAAAAAATTTAAATTAAAAAAATAGAAAAATTTTAATAAGAAAAACTAGAAAAATTATAAAAATTGAAAAAACTTAAAAAATTGGAAAAATTAGAAAAAATTAGAAAAATTTCAATATTTTGTAAAATTAGAATTAAAAAATTGGAATAAGAAAACTAGAAAAATTAGAAAAATTGGAAGAATCAGAAAAATTAAAAAAAATTGAAAATTTTGTAAAATTAAAAAAATTAGAATTAGAACTAGAAAAATTACAAAAAATTGAAAATTTTGTAAAATTAAAAAAATTAAAAAAAAATAGATAAATAAATTGTAATAAGAAAAACTAGAAAAATTAAAAAAAAAATGGAAAAAACTGAAAAATTAGAAAAAGTTAGAAAATTTAGAAAAATCAGAAATATATTAAAAAAAAATTTGAAAAATTGGAAGTTGAGAAAAACTAGAAATATTAAAAAAAATTAGAATTAGAAAAATTTGAAAAAAAAGGAAAAAATTGAAAAAACTTATAGTAATCATTAACTGTTTATCTACCTCTTCAAGACTGAAAAGAACCCCGCCAATGGGAGCACCGAAAGCCACGGACACCCCAGCAGCGGCTGAAGCCGACAATATTTCCCTCTTTTTAGCCTCGTTTCTACCATATTTAGGAAATAAATACGAAAAAATATTACCTAAAATATTTAAACAATATAATTAAGTAAAAACAAAAATCAAAAATAAACTTACCAATCGCGCACGCTATATGCACCATGGGCCCTTCTTTCCCTAAACTGAGACCTGCCGATACCGAAAGTATCAAACCCACGCACTTTATTATCAATGTCCATTTACCCAAGTAACCCCTTATAATAAATCCACTTAGAATCGTTTTTATCTAAAAAAAATATAATAAATCATTGTACAAATAAACAAATTTTATACAAACGCGTTTTTTACTTCTCATTATGCTAAAAATGTCTTAACTGATTTTAGAAATATCCGGAGCTATTGGTAAATAATATTCGATATTTAGAAAGAGAAAGTTCTTTACACTTTAAGGAGAATTAAATTAAATTGTTTTAGTTTTGTTTTACAGAAAAATTATTATGAAAATTGTACATACCTCTGGAATACCAGATCCACAGGCATAAGGCGCAAACATGCGTACTAAAGACGCTGATAAAGCTGCAAACAGTAGAGCCCATACAATATAAAATAAATAAGAAATTATATAGGCCCAAGCGCCCGTCCTAGACTCTCCTAAAACTTCTGCCCACGTCAACCACTAAAAAAAAAAAAAAAATAGATTGTCACAAAAACACTCAATGTACATTTCTGGTAGAATCATCTGGAGTAGATGATAAACGGTTTATCATAAACTCCTGATGATACTAACATAGCGAAACGTACGTCAAGTAAATTTTTTTTCTTTGAGATGATGATTTTTCTTTACCTGCGAACAGTTACCAGCTTCGAAGCTGGTTTCGTTTGAAGACCAACAACACTGTTCTTGGTTCAACCAAAACGCTTGCGGACATATACCAAACTTCAGATCGCTCATCCAACTGGCACCGATGTCTATAATACCAGCTGCGCCGCCAGTGAATAATCCGACCAATAAAACACATAGCCAACCCGACCAGGCGTCATGCGCTCCTTCTATCAAGTTCCAAAGAGAATCTTGTTTCTTTTTGACAATGTACCTAAAGAAAATTAGATTTTTATATAGATAATAGCTGACAGATGTGATGACAGATAAGGTAACATAAGATACGAGACAAATGACAGTTGACAGATCAGACAGGTTATAGATGATAGATGACAAATGCAATGATAGGTAACAGCTGCGATGATGTCAAATTATGGTGCAGAAGTATTAAAAAAAAAATAAATATAATAAAAATCAACAAAACATCCTTAAAATAATTAAAAAAAACATTCAACAAAGTTTCTTGTGAAAAATAAGATTCCTACGATTGACTTTTAAAGATTTTAAATAAAAATGATTAACAAGAAAATATTTTATTAGGTAGCAGGGACAGAAACAAAAATCAAGCTAGTAGTAGGTAATATCATTAAAAAAGCTGATACAATAAAGCTTGTCATACTTTTTTTTGGTGCTTTTACTTAAATGCTGCTACTGCACTTCTCTATAGGTGACATATGATGGGTGACATATGACGGGTGACATTTAATGGATGACATATGATGGATGACATATGATGGATGACATATGATAGGTAACTAGCGACAAACTTTAAGGAAATAAATATTAGAAGAGGTTAAGGTTTTTACCTATGTCGCATACGGTCTCTAGCGATGTCTCGCTGCCAATCGATCGTATGAAAATCTTCATACTGACCAATGCCTGGTATATCTGCAGTTTCTGAAAAATATTAAATTTCACTGTTTCTTATGTTGCACATGTTTTGAACTTTGTTAAATTCAAAATGTATTGAAACTAAATCAATTAGGAATACATAAAGAAATTTCAACAAATTGTATATTTTTTATCTTTTTTTCTCATTTTGATAACATTTATTGTATTTAGAATGTTTTATGAAGAATAAAATTTTCTTACGTACAGAGTACAATAATAAATTACATATTTTTGATTTTGATAAAATTTATTGTATTTATAAACTTTCATCAAAAATATTTTTTTTCATGTATTAATAATATAGAGTATGTTTTACAGTCTTCCAGTTTAATACAATTTATTGTAGGTAAAAAATTTTCTCACGAATTAATAATACAAAGTGTCAAAAAATGTACTTTATTAATAATAAATTACGTATTTTTGCAATCGCCTTGTATATTTTTTCCATTTTGATAAAATTTATTGTATATAGAAACTTTTATAAAGAATAATTTTTTTCAAGAATTAATAATACAGAATGTGTCGAAAAAATGAACTTTTTTAATAACAAGTAATCACCTAGTACATTTTTGATATTTTTCTACATTTTAATACAATTAATTGTAGGTAAAAACTTTTATCAGAAATAAAATTTTCTCAAGAATTAATAATACAGAGTGTCAAAAAAATGTACTCACTTTATTAATAATAAATTAAGTATTTTTGCAATCACCTTGTATATTTTAGTTTTTTCTTTCCATTTTGATAAAATTTATTGTATATAGAAACTTATATCAAGAATAATTTTTTTCAGGAATTAATAATACAGAGTGTGTCGAAAATAATATGAAATATGAAATTTGATAAAATTGATTGTAGGTATATGGAGAAACTTTTATCAAGAATAATTTTTTTTCAGGAATTAATAATACAGAGTGTTTCGAAAAATGAACTTTTTTAATAATAAGTAATCACCCAGTACATTTTTGATATTTTTTTACATTTTAATACAATTAATTGTAGGTAAAAACTTTTATCAGAAATAAAATTTTCTTACGAATTAATAATACAGAGTGTCAACAAATGTACTTTATTAATAATAAATTACGTATTTTTGCAATTACCTTGTATATTTTAGATATTTTTTTCGAATTTGGTAAAACTAATTGTATATAGAAATTTTTATGAAGAATAATACAGAGTGTGTCGAAAAAAATGAACTTTTTTAGTAACAACCCAGTACATTTTTGATATTTTTTTCCATTTTCCATTTTTTCCAATAAATAATACAGTGTCAAAAAATGTAGTTTCTTAATAATAAATTACGTATTTTTGCAATCATCTTGTATATTTTAGTTATTTTTTTTTTCATTTTGATAAAATTTATTGTATATGGAAACTTTTATCAAGAATTATTTTGTTCAGGAATTAATAATACAAAGTGTGTCGAAAAAAATGAACTTTTTTAGTACATTTTTGATATTTTTTTTTCCATTTTAATACAAATTATTCTAGGTTAAAACTTTTATCAAGAATAAAATTTTCTCTTGAATAAATAATACAGTGTCAAAAAATGTACGTTATTAATAATAAATTACGTATTTTTGCAATCACCTTATATATTTTAGATTTTTTTTCCATTTTGATCAAATTTATTGTATTTAGAAACTTTTATTAAGAATTTTTTTTTCATGCATTAATAATACAGAGTGTGTCGAAAAGATTAACTTTTTTAATAATTAATTACGTATTTTTGATATTTTCTTTCATTGTGATAAAATTTATTGTATTTAGAAACATTTATTAATATTATCAGATAAAACAAATAAGAGAATTAAAAACTCACCATGTGATCCTGAATACGAAACTGAATCTGAAATAAAATAAATAATTACATCGACATCAAAAAAAACATAAGAAATTTATTAATTAAATACCTATTTCGTTACAATATTCCTCATAAGTAAAAATATCCGACTCCATTAATAAACACTCAACAATATTATCATAGATAATGCTTGGAGCTAATTATCAATCAAAACTTGTGACAATATAAAAATCGATTTATAGGACATGATTGTCTTGCGAACTAACGATATAAACTATTTAGAATATAACGATCGATAATACCTTGAAAAAAAAAGTGAATCATATAATTTAAAAATATAAATTATCTTTATCTCTAAATACCGATAAAAATGCATTAAAAATAATATTAACCGAAACGTACACAAATATTCGCTTGTTAAAAACCATACAACGATTATCTAAATACAGAGTGTATTTTTTTAGTTAGTTAAATAGGTTTCAGACTGAATTTATAACAATTTTTCTAATCTTAAATCAGTGAATCATGGATCAATACTAGAGCCCTTGTTATTTTAAACAATTATTTATTTATAAAATAGAAACGAGTAAATAACTACAAAATTGAGCTAATCCTGATGATGAAGACTATTTACTTTCATGCGAAAATTAATTCGAAATCGACCAATAGAATTGAATACAGAAAATCCGGATACATATTTTCCGCCTAGTGTGAATCAGTCTTTATACTATCTTAATGTTTAAACATTTAGAGAAAGATTGGAATACATCATAGAGCCCAACTGTAATAAATACTCCAGTATTTACTGGATGGGGTCCAATAGTATTTATTATCGATAACTATAACATTTATTCGTAATAAAGTTATCTTACAAAGTCTCATGCGCCATCAACAGGCTTAAAGTGACGTAATCACGTCTTGGCAACTTAGGGGGTTATTCTGTAATGCCTAACGATATCGTTAATGAACGATTATCGTTACCTGACGATGTTTCTTATTCTGTAGCTAAAAATTGTCGTTACTGTACGATAAAATGTATCGTTACTGTACGATAAAATGTATCGTTAGTGTACGACGTCAGTGGAGGTGTCTTTATTGACGTTAGAATGTCGTTAGCAAAGAATTGGGGGTATAACCGATAGACAAATGCCAATTCTTCCGTTTTGCTTTTTACATAATTGAAGTGAAATTATCATATATAATACAACGAGTGGCATCTTGACTATCGATAATCCCATAAGTTATTTCACGAAACGTGTTGTCAAATATTAATTTCACGAGTCAATAATATCTCAATAATTTACATTTACAGTACATAAAGCATTTACATCTCGGCAGGGTCCACCAAGTGCATTAAATTTTTCCGTCATTTGGTCCCATGTCCTCTTCAGAATATCTGAATCTGACCCATCAAATGTATTTCCTCTCAATGATTTATTTACTCTAAGTTCACTGAGATATGCCTCGAATTGACTCCTTGTAGTCTTGAAACCTCTCCAATTTTTTGGCGCAGTTGTCATTGTGAATTAATAAAAAAACTCAATTTAAATCACCACTTGAGTGGTGAACACACTGAAAAATAAACCCAAAACCAAACTGAAAAACCTACTTTTTCTATGTGAAAAACCACCGTCTAGTTGTCATTGTCAAACCAAACCAAACACAAATTTAGTTTTTTGGACATAGAACATTAAAATAATGTTGCCAACCTTCGCAATTTCCACTTAATACCAAGTAACCAGATTTCGTTCTAACGACATAGATACTGAATAAGCGTTAGGAATTTATCGTTCAAAATGTCGTTGAGCAATATATCGTTAGCCTAACGACATCGTATGTTAACGACAAGTTACTGAATAGACCCCTTAAGCTGCGTTTTTGCTTCTTCCAGAAGAAGTTAATAGCGTAGTGCAAAGTAAACGCTATTTTCTCTGGTCTGTTATATGCCATTTTTCTGTTACGTTTTTTGTTACACAAGTTCAGATTTATATATGATTATTTCTTAAAATGGCACAACAGAATGCTGTACTTTGAGGTGTCTTAGCACAGACAATTGCCCAACAACATAGAACGAGAAGCTTGCTAAGAAATCGTCTGTTTTAATCAGATGACCTTCCATAATTCGTATTAAAAACTATATTTGTTATATACAAAAGACAACAATAATAATAATCAATATTTTTGACAGATGACACTTCATTCTTATTTCAAACCCAACATTTCCTTGGGAGTCAAAATATGCATCCAAACTAAGATGTCTAAAAACCCTGGTGTATCTACTGATTCGATTTTGTTTTGAACTTTTTCGGAGTACCACCTGTTGCGTTCAATAAAACTTACCAGAATTCTGTAAGATGGCGCTGTTTAGAATTGTTCAAGTCCTCGCTGAGTTTGTTACATTTTGTGTGGACGGTGTAAAGCTGCATATTCGAGCATTCGTCTGTATTCAGTACCAGATTATAAATACACCCTGTGTGATCTGTGATTACAGTTTACTATAGAGCGATATATGTGCCATTTAACATTTTTAATGTGAAACTCTAGTAATCTCTTAAAAATTAGTCAAAATCAAGTAGGTAGAGATCTCCCAGTATGACCCAAAATTGTACAGGTATAAATGGAAACAATAGGGTTTTTCTAGTAATATAATGGCGGGAACATATAACTTACTCTAGTTAAATGACTTATACATTAAACCAACGATCTAGTAGTCATAATTACTAGAAAAACACCTACTTTTTCCAAGTTGAATAAAATCTCTATATACTGTAATAATGATAGACAGCGGTATACAGAGTACATTTTTGAAACTATGCATTCCGACAAAGTACCACTGATGATTCCTATAAGGATGAAACATGTATGGTAATGGTCGGAGTGTACAGTTTCAAAAACTTACTCTCTCTATTTTTAAAATCTCTATAATAGACGTTGCAATGAAAACAACTGCAATAAGCAGCATAATTACAAGATTGCACGTAGATCAAGAGCAACCGAAACGCCAAGAAGACCCAAACTCCAGAAAAGTCCGGAAAATGACAGAGACAAACTTAAAAGAACTAAAGTAATTGCACTATTTCCCAATACAATGGCAAGATATAAATGTCACAGCAAAACTACTAGTTTTTTTTTTTCTGGGACCATTCTTTCTCAACCCCATTCCTGCAGATTCGTGGGATACAGTTTGGCTATTTGCAGCTGTCTTCTGGATCAAGTTTTACATATGTTTAGGTGCTCTCTGGCGGGAAAAAGTACTAGTACACAAAGTAATGTTCTCTCGTCTCTTTGTCTACTGCACCTAATCAGTTAATCTTGTTCCCTGTACAGTTTGGCTGTTTGCAGTAGTCTTCTGGATCCAGTTTAGGTTTTTCATATATTTTTTGGCATCTGTGATCTAGTTCCTCACAGTTGCACAGTCTGTGGTCTCTTTATTTTGTTTAGGTGCTCTCTGGCGGGAAGAACTACTAGTACACAAAGTAATGTTCTCCCGTCTCTTTGTCTACTGCACCTAATTAGTCTATCTTGTCCCCTGTACACTTTGGCTATTTGCAATAGTCTTCTGAATCCAGTTTAGGTTTTTCATATATTTTTTGGCTTCTGTGATCTAGTGTCTCACAGTTGCACAATATGTGGACTCTTTATTTTGTTTAGGTGATCTCTAGCGAGAAAAGCTACTAGTACGCAAAGTAATTTTCTTCCGTCTCTTTGTCTACTACACCTAATCAGTGAATCTTGTTCATCAAACTAGAACTATTTTTCCTCAAAAAAGTGGGTGCGGCATGAAGTTAGCACCCCAAATTTTTTTTTTTTTTTAATTTCCGATAACTCCCAGAACTCTTTACAAATCCTACAGAGAAATCTATTTATTGCTGAGATATATATTCACCTAGAACTCTTTTTTCTCACAAATGGGGAAGTTGGCACCACAAAATTTGTTTTTTTAAAAATTTCACAAAAAAATTGCGGAACTCTATCTGCACCTCTCGAGAACTCTAGAACTTTTCGAGACGAGTCTAGAACTCCGAAAAAATCAAAGGATTCCGGAAATTTTTGTGCCAACTTCCGGACAATACCCAAAATGAGTAACAAACTTTTTCTATTTGATGTTTTTTATTTTCATAATATTTATTTCCATTTCTGATAACTGTCTTTTTAAAAAACCTTTATTTAAGTTGAACTAAATTCCATTAAAATAAATATAACTCCGTATATTAATTTTTGGGTGTGCGAAATTCCTAACCGATTTAGATGAAAATTTGCAGACACATTTAAGTAGATGATTTTGCTTTCAATCAGACAAAAGAATCTGCTATGAATAATGTCGTTATCTCTTAACAAGATTTTATACAAACTTTTTCTATTTATTATAATATATTTTAGTATAATTAAAATTATCTAAACTTTTGCCATTGTTGCCAAATTCACGTGCTTTGTTTTATTACTTGTTTGTTTTAATACAGTATGTTTTTAAAATATAAAAAAAAATTTATTTTCTAAATCATTTTAATTTTATGAAAAATTTAATTCGACGTTTCGTATTCGGAGGACCAGTCTCACTTTTAATTTTTCAAATACAAGCTTGGGTTTTAAATCATTTTTTTTTAATAATATTACCATCTTTAATTTCATTATAATTACATTTGATTAAAAAACATTTGCCACCATTGCCAGATTTACTAAAAAGTAAAAAAAATAACTAATTTTTAAATGAATTATTTAACTCAAAACAGTTCAGAATTCTGATCATTTTATGGGATTCAAATATGTCGTCGTGAACTGGAAAATTTAATCATTTTGTAAATAACCGAAATAATTTGACCCTCTTCATTTTATTCGCAAGGTCGATTCTTTATCGCAGCTAATGTGTTAAAACCGGTTATTTTTTTAAAGATTAACAAATACAGAAAAATTATTAAAAGTGGGTTATTTGTACTTACAATGTGACATTCCATCTTCGTCAGTATCTCCCAACCTGGTGGTACGATGTAGGTCTCCGCCTCCTGTAGGTCCAGATGTCTGTATGTCGATCATATCTTCATCTGGCGAGGCCACGAAGGTTGCTCTGTTATTACCGTTCAAGTTCTGTCGACACACAAAAATCACTACATTGTTTATAACATTAGAATCGGGATTTCCCAAACATTTTCAATTTGACTTCAAGTTTAAATGTTAAATACTTTTGGATTAATGAGAACGGTAAAAATACGGAAAGTCATGCGCGGGGGAATTAATCGATATATACGGGATATCGGTCACATAGGATAAGGATAAGAGAAGGTTAAATTTAAAGGAAGGGTAGCGAAAATTGTTACCGACAAAATCTTTAAAGTTATTCTGTGGTTTTATAAAAGAAAAGAGTACTTATTCTGATATATAATATGAATTGATAAGTAAAGGTCAATGTAAGTAGAGGATATTTTGTGGTGAGCGCGGTTTGGTTCAATATTTTAAAGTGAATTTAAAATTTTTATTCAAAATAAATATAGATTTTAATATATAATTAACACTGCTGTCCAAGTACTCGAATTCTTTTACTCCTATTGTGTGTTACATTCGAGTTGAAACTCCATAGAGCGAGCAGGGCAGGAGTAGTGCAGGGATCGAGTTACATAGAGCTAATCGGTGTGCTAAAAAAATGCACGAAATAAATGATATTGCTAGAGCTGGGGCAATCCAGAACTACCTACTGAAAAACAATTATTAGTAACATATTGTGGTACTTATCAAATATTGAAAGTTACAGGTTTGTTATAATTAAAAATTAAATTTAATTTTCCCGTTATATCTGATTTCGGATAATGTAATATATCCGTGTATGCGGACATAAAATGATCTTGAATATTTTCTAACGATCCAAATTTCACACTTGTCTTCCTCCATATCCGTATTATATCCACAAAAAAAAACAAAAATTTATAGCCTATGATTTAAAAAAATACTTAAAGTGTGAAAATCGAAAAATATTAATATTTCTCTATTGTTACTTTTTTGAAAATTATGAAAAATTTGTATTTTTTAAAACCACTTTTTTAGGTGTATTTATTCAAACGATTTAAAAAAAAAATATATTAAAATAAAAAATGTTAGTATTAAATATTGTAACCATGCAGATGTAAATTAGAAAATTGAGTTTAAAATATGAATGTGATGTAACTATTCATGATTTAGTTCATTCATAAATCTTAAAGGGGTTTGCATATTTCTGCATGGTTTTAGTCAATTAAGAGGTAGCGACAAACGTCATCATGAAAAAATATTGGTTTAAATGATTTTTAACCTTGAAACTTATTCCGCATATATTTATCTTTATTACTATTTTTTACACTAGTTATTAATGAATTTATTATCATAATATACTCAGGAATTTATTAAATATAACAGAGATATAAAATGCATTTTTCACATACCACATTTAAACAATCATTAAAAAAGTTATTAATATTTATTTGTTCAACTGGCAAAAAAAGATAACATTTATTGGTTACCAAGTATACGTAAAAGAGGCTATTTTTTAACTGTAGAGAAAAATCTTTTTTCATCCTAAAAATAATTTTTTCACTGTTTTAGAAAACAGTTTTACGTTGACGCATCAAGGATTTTATGTTTTATACAATCGTTTATACTTCAGGTTCAGGGTGTACAAAAACGCTCTTCAAAGACAAAAAACTGTAAAATCTAGCATTTTATGTCGATTTGACGTAAATCACCTTATACAAAAATGCTTGATAAGGGAGCTAGAGCTCTTTAAAAATGGCGCTCTAACAACGATTTAATTAAATTCAAAACGAAATCCTGTTAAAACATATTATTCTGTACATTTGTTTACTTGCGACTTGTTTGGGTGGGTCATTCAATATTTTTATTCATAATTTTTTTTGTCTTTTATACTACACTGAAATTAACCGATCCGAATTTTTATATGAAATTTACTACAATAAATCGAAATGCAGTATATTTTATTTGTAAAGTTGGACAAAAAATATTGTTGTATTTCGTGGAAAAATCAGTGTTTCGATTAAATTTTTGACCTTGACCTAAATCTCAGTCATAAATTGACACTCTCATATGCCGTTAATAGAAAAATAACTATTTTCTATTATTCTAGTCCTGCTTGAAAAAAATTAATAATTATGTAAGCTTTGAGTAACAAAACAATTATTCCACATTGTTCGGAACCGTTCCAAATAAAAGAGTTGCTCCACCTCTAGACTGTAGTGACCTGTCCAACATGGCTCGGGGAAGAACCGAGAGTGAAATAAGTACTGTTGCCAATTTGTGAGTAATTCGTCACATTTGTGAGTAATTTTGTGAGTTTGGAAAAATTGATTGTGATCTACATTAATTATTAAAACCTTTCAGTTTTCAAAATCTTATTTTAGACGCGGTTTATTAGTCATTAGGTAAAATTAAGTTTTTGCTTATTAATCTTTTTTTATCTGAAAGATCCCTACAGTTCGGTATCTAATAATTTGTAAAATACAAAACTTGTTTTTTTTTGTAAGAGGGCGAAGGCGCAGAGAAAACGTTTTGGGCTTCGAGAATTTCTGATTTTTTCCAAGGCAACACTTTACCAAGCCAGGCAGCACCAACATTAAATAATAAATACATTATATAATACACGGTACGATTTCCAAAAAAACTGCCGAAAAATTGATATTTTCAAGTTGTCAGTAATTTGTGAGTAATCCTGAACTTTTTTGAGAATAAATTAATTGGCAAAGGCTGGTTGGCAACCCTGGAAATAAGATCTAGAGGGGCAGTGTTGCCAATTGGCGCATAATTATCCGAATTCCGCATAATTTAAGAAGTCCGTGCATAATTTTAGCATCTAAATTAAATCGCATTATTTTCGCACTTTTTCCTAATTTTTGTTTTTTGTTATCTTGTATAGACAATAAAAGGTTTTAAAAGACACAAATTATAGGTATTTACTATGTTTTCTAATTTCATTAAAAGTCACCAAACTGCTTTTTCCTGGTGTACTGTAAAAAACAAGTTAATTAAAAATCGCACATCCCTCAGAACGAAGTAATACCAATAAGTTATATGATGAAGTACTAAATACAAAAAACTGTCAAAAAATTTCGCATTCAAATCAAAATCGCATTATTTTTATTCAAGAGCCGCACAATTTTATCTAAAAAGCAGTTGGCAACAGTGTCGAGGGGAGACTTTGCTGGAATATATGTAGTCGTTAACCTAAATTTTTATGTTAACTTTATTTTAAATATACAATAAAAAATATATAACCATCCTAAGCTTTATTAAGAAGTGTTAACCTCACTACAAAACACTTATTAGTTATTTTATATTATTCTGGAAATTATATTATACTAAAAATCCTAGTTAACAAAATATGTGACTATTTTAAATAAGAATAGAATTTTAAACAAATCAAACTAGTGTTAATTCTGAAAGTATACGTTATGTTTGCATTTTATTTTATTAAGTTCTGTAATAAACAAATAACATATTGAATTAGTGAATTTAAATAAAACTAATTTGACCTACATAAAAATGATGACAAATGATCTTAATTTAACAATAATTATTTATGTATCAAGGGCGTAAAATAAGCGTTTATAGACCACAAGCAGAAGTAAGAGCTAGAGCCGCTATTAACACATACGGTCCATAAAAGCTGTTTATACCCGAAATATATACAAAATTTTATGCACGTCCGTTTTAATGATTGTTTATTAATAAAAATATTTTCTTTTTCGCCTTTTGTGAGCAAGTTATTTTCAAATTTATATATTTACCGATTCTTTAGAGAATATATACCTTCCAGTACTAACTCTAATCAAACGAAGTTAGAGGAAGTTCGTAACAACTCACATCAGAATAAGGGTAGCAAATCCTAAAATTTCAAATTAATTGTGTTATTAATATAAAAGAAACTTATGTTTGTTTTTACATTATAAGTTCTTTAATTAATATTTTGTTAAATGTATTACCAAATATTTCCATAATAATAAATGGTTTGTTTTACTAATTAGACGTGAATTTTTAAAAGAAAAAAGTAGTCAGCGGGCAGTAACGTGACACTTTACGCCCGCTGAACGTGCTTATAATCTGAACTTTATTTCGTAATATTTCGAATATAATTTATAAGGCAACCAAACCAAAATGTGGGTCTAAAATCTCAAAAATACAGTTTGATATAACAGATATTTTGATATACAATTTCTAAAAAGGAAAAATTACCTTCTAAAGCCGGAATGTTGATAATTCAAAACATGTACCTAATGGAAACAGTTTCAAGTACAAAACACCAAAACAAATTTTGTTATTTAGTATTTTTATAATCATTTCACAATATTGAAACATTATACATACTAATAAAAAGTTATCAGTACTTTTTAATCCCTAAATAAACCAAAACTGAATAACTAACCTTTTTATTCATAGACTGATAACTTGGAGACACAGGTGCTATATTTCCACCCCTTTTCAGTGGATGTTTTTCCATAGTCAACCTTCAAACTGAAACAATGATATTCAATATTGAAACCCTTACAATTCTGCTCTGTTTCTAGTTCAATGCTCCAAATGAAAGCATTTTTTTTACTAATTATTATTCATGCTGTTTGATACGTACCATTTTAAAAAAATTCGTCTGTTTGGTTAAACGAACATAAATTATTGTCGATAAAATGCACTAATATAAGGTTTTTGTTTGTTCTATTATTAACTAGTTGAATTTATTAATTTATATGGATGCTTAAAATTGGCGAGTTGTCACTGTCAAAGTTGACATTTGGTTGGACACATGACAAATTATGTTATGATGTGAAGGTAATAACTTTAAAAACATGATTAAATAAAAGAAGAAAATGAACGTGAAGTTAGGTCATTGCACATGAGCGCAGGGAAAAAAATTGTGTAATTAAAAATGAATATTAAACGATAAAATACGTCAGTACCTGAATAGAGTAATTCGAATTCTGTCGGTTGCCTTTGAAAAATTCGTATGAATGATATCGATACAAGTTTACTTTTAATACATTTTTAAACATTCTTTTGCGGAAACGCTAATAAACTTTTAAATAAAATGGTACGTGCATCTCTTTCTAACATCAAATGGTAGTGATAGTCTCTAACATCAACAGAATTGTGGTACTTAGAGAGAAAGAGATAAAACGATGTTTCGGACGATCTCTATCTCTGACCATCTCTATCTGTCTTATAATGGTAATAGTAATCATCTATAATGAACGAGATAACGCTAGTCCGAAACTATATGCCATCTTACTCACTCTTTTCGAATTTTTGAACCAAAAAATTATAACGATTTACGGGTAAAGAACGTTCCAGTAGTATCTGTCAATGGCTTTAATTATACAAAAAAAAATCGTACTGATTTATATAATCTAACTGCGACAGAAATTGGGAAATACATGCCGTTTCGTTATAAAAGTCAGTGGTTTTCGGGGTGACTCTGTTTTAGTCCTAAATATGTTTGCCATATCAAAGAAACGTACTTCGAGTGGACGCTGGCAATTATTTTAATTTTAAATTAAAATTTGATAATCGAATCTTAAATTGTTTAATTCGTAATAGAAATGTATTTCCGTACGCCCATGTATTGGAACCAACTTCAGGTCACATAGTCTTATACCGAGACCATTTTATAAATAAAGAGCAGAAGAAAATTTCTACGCCAGTTGTCATATTCTTGTGGAACGTGTTTTTGACTTATAGAGAGGCATAAAATTCCCGTTTTTCTTATTAAATAAAGTACAAAAATGGCTTTACGTGCCCAATTCGAAAACAACAATGAAATAGGCGTATTTGCTAAATTAACAAACGCTTATTGTCTTGTGGGAATAGGTGGTTCCGAAAATTTTTACAGGTAAATATTTAACATTGCACAACATTAAAAAATTGACCAAATATTTATTATATTTAAAGATTTTAATAACTTAACTTTATAAGAATTGAACATAAATCAATTTGAATAGAGTGTTTCTTATTCCAGTACTTTTGAGGGAGAATTGGGCGAAACAATTCCAGTAGTGCATGCTTCGTTAGCTGGTCTTAGAATAATTGGAAGAATGTGTGTGGGGAACAAAAACGGTTTACTAGTTCCCAGCTCAACACTTGATACAGAACTCCAACACATCAGAAATGCCCTTCCTGATAAAATAAAAGTACAAAGAGTTGAAGAAAGATTGTCGGCTCTTGGAAACGTTATAGCTTGTAATGATTACGTCGCTCTGGTTCATCCTGATTTAGACAGAGTAAGTACATGTAATTTTGCTTATTTTTTTATTATTATATTGTTTTTATATAGGAAACAGAAGAAATAATAGCAGATACCCTAAAAGTAGAAGTTTTTAGACAAACTATAGCCAGTAATGTTTTAGTAGGTTCATACTGCGTTTTAAGTAATCAAGGTGGTTTAGTACATCCGAATACAACTATAGTAGACCAAGATGAATTATCTTCTTTGCTGCAAGTACCACTTGTAGTAAGTTATTCAATTTTAATATTAGTTTCATAAATTATGTTTAATTTACGGTTTTTAGGCTGGTACAGTAAATAGAGGTAGCGAAGTTGTAGGTGCAGGTTTGGTTGTTAACGATTGGTGCGCTTTTGCTGGTATGGACACTACATCCACAGAAATGACAGTTATTGAATCTGTCTTTAGGCTTAATGAAGCAGCACCTTCAAATATCACTTCAAACATGAGAGCGAGTCTTATTGAAAGGTAAACTATATTATAATTTTATTTTATTTTATTTAAATTACTTTTTTTTGTTACAGTATGTCATAAGGAAAAATATAGAAGAGTTGTTGAATAAAATCTATAATTATTAGGTGAATATTTTTATTTTAACAGTAATATTCTTTTTTTTAAATACATTAAATACAATGTTATTTTTATAAATGAATTTATTTTTGCCACGTTTACTACAAAAATAAAATAATTTTTTTAACAGAAAATGTATTTGTTAAATTGTATTTCTATGTTAAAATTTAAATATTTTAGCATGGAGTTAAGTGGAACTTTTATTTCTATTTATTCCGTTCACAGTACTTTTTTAGCTATTTTTATACTTATGGGTGTTATTGAAATTGTAACTGTCCATCTCTGGGCAAAAATTAATAATTCTTTAATCCAAATCAAAGACTTTTCCTACAGAATATGTCTTGTGGACCAGGTCTACATTTTTTTATGAAATCAAATAAAACCAGTTATTTTTTAGTATTTACTTTTAATACAAACTTTCAACAAATCTATGTTTACTACAAAAAATTGATACAAAATTGTCCATTAATCAGTTTTATCATAAACAGGTACAAAATACATAATCAATCGACCTAAAATGGCTATATTGGCGCAAAAAAACGAAACGCTTTGTATCCAAATAAACAAAAAGGTATTTTGCCCTTGGAATTCTAACAGATAAGCTGGTAATAGCCAAACTAATTGAGCAAGATACCAAATTCCTAATAGTACAAAAGCCATTTTCGTGGTTAGTCTAATTTGCCACAAACATAACGGCAAAACTGCCATTACCCACACAAAATATTGTGAAGTTAAAACCCCATTATAAATCACCATAACTATAGTTTGTGTGAGTATTGAAAAATTTAAAGAAAATCTGTTTAAACCGTACCTAACGGAAAAAACCAAAAGTAAAATTAATTGTGGTAAAACCATTAAAGCTTTTTGCCAGTAACCAATATTTTTAACCCAAGCTGTTAGATACTGCAAATAAAAATATAAGGAAAAGTTATGTTTAGGATCTTTTCGCAAAAAGTGATACAAATAAGTCTCGTACAAAAACTTATAACCAAACAGGGAATAAAAAATCCAAGTTAAAACAGATAACGATAAAACACAACCAGTTATTAGCTTTAATTGTTCGAAATTAGGGATTAAATATAAGAGATATTCTTTTTTGAATATGGTTTTTCTTTCAGTGTTATGTTGTACTAAATTAAGACCACCCATAGAGGAACTTTGCATTATAGTATTTTCTATATTTTTAATTTTTTTTAATCCTTCAGTATCTTTAATAGCTTTAAATTCTCTACGGTCTTTAGTTGTGTAAAATGAATATTTACTTAAAAACATGAAATAAGTTAAACTATATATTACAGGATATAACCGAAAATGGATGGAAATACCATGAATTATACCAGAAATGAAAGAATATTTCTTGCACTGTAAAAAATATAGAGTTAACAATACAAAAAACCCAGCTAAACTATCACAATTACCTCTAGTAGCTATAGCTGCAGTCATCGGATTATATAACCATACAATCATAGCTAAATCTGAGCTATAAGTAACATAATTTTTAGAGTTTAACTCTGATTTAGTTAAATTTAGGTGTTGCTTATTAGATTGGCGGAGTTTTTTCTTATTTTTACTATTAAATTTCTTAGGTTCAATTTGTCTGTAAGAGTTATACTCATTAACAGTATTTTTAACTATTAATCGGATCAAAACAGCTACTACGATGTCGACTAAACAGAATAATAATTTTCCGAAACTATGATGTAGTAGTATATTGGGTATTAAGATTATAGCAACAAGAGGACTGTACCGATAAGTATGTCTATTATATGGTGAATTACCTTCTAGTAAATGCCTAGAAGCATCTGTAAATACTTTATAATCGATATCTGTGTACTTAACTTTAGATATTTGATCATGATATATACCGTAACAAATCAATACTAATCTAAATATAATAGATATTAAGAGATGTTTTTTATAATTCAAGTTTATAAATTTTTCCCAGTAAGAAACCATTTTATTAGATTTTTGTTTTCATTAAATTGGCGGCTTTTTGTAAACAACTTTTAAACTCTGTAAATTCTTTTACACAATCATTTAAACTGACACTATCACGTTTTAAAACACATGTTGCATAATGTGTAGCTTCTTTCCCGCACTTGGCTAATAGAAGAGGATATTGTCTATATCTTTGCTTAGCACTTTGTACAGCTTCCATTTTTAATCTTTAGTGAACCTAGACTTGTGATTTTTCATAGTTTCTCGTAACGCATCTCGATCAGTATAAAAGCAGTCATATATCGGCTTGGAAAAGAATATAAGTAAAGCAACTGTAGTAGTGGATATAACAAAAAATTTTGGATATCTGTATATGAAACCTTTATCTTTAGCTCTAACTATAGGATAAAATTCATAGTTGATCCTATTCTGATTAATATTATTTTTATTCATTTTGATATTTTTGTCGAGTCCATACCTTGACAAACGTAACTTAAATCCTTCCACTTTTTACAGCACTCTCTCATTTCTTCGATAACTTTCATACATTTGGATTCCTGGAAATTATTTTCTTTAAAATATTATGTAACGTATTGCAATGTTCTATAAATTTTTCCTACCTCTTAAGCAAGTTTGAATTCTGCAAGCGAATGGTTTACAAGGATCTTTTACTGGCATGAATTATGAATAAAAAAAATATTCCGTCTTAGAGGGTACAGAGGCCGGTGAAAAATAAATCAGCCCTACCACTTTTTGTCAGTTTTATGTCAAAAGTAAAAATGGTTGAAAATTTCTTCTTTTTTCTACTAGCCTAGTTGACAGGTCTATTCGGTTATAGATAAAAATATATAAGAATGAACTCATGTAGGCAAGAAGAAATGTTCAAATGTTTTTTTTGTTTTATATGGAATCAATAACTGTATTATTATTATTATTAGGATTACACAAAAGAATATATCTCCGATCTCAACTATAGTCTGTCCAATTTTTCTTAAAGCGACAGACTTCAGGTTGACTAGTAATTTTGTGTTAAAATATATAGTGTGGCTAATCTGTTTGGATGTGTCTACTGGGCCAGTGCCAAGTTTAAAAAGTAATGGATGAATTAAACATAATGCTCTGTTTTGTTTTTGATATAATCTGCAGTTGGTACAATGTCCTTACATAATATGGAGAGATTTGAAAACACATTCAGGTCATCTACAATGTATTATAAATATGTAGTTATTAAATTAATAAAAGTAACATTATTTGTTACCTCCACAGAATTCCCTTTGGGAAAACGAGAATTAAAAAAATTGTAAGCATTTTTAACAAATATTCTTCTCCATTCTAACTAAAATCTCATTAATCAATTTGAGCTTAAAATGGTATCAATAGACACTACCAGTTTTAAGGGATTATTGACAGAATTTCTACAGATCTAGTGACTTTTTTTTCGCCAACTCAGCTGGGGATTGTCAAAAAGTTAAAAGAAATATTGGATCAGTGTTGAAAATCTGCGGGTAATTACCCGACTTTCGGGTGTTTTCCAGCTTTGTGGATATTCTTGGAGGTATTTAAATTTTGCGGGTAAAATTCGGGTATTTCCTTCCATCTTCATCTCATGTCAATTATTCACTCTTTTGATATATGTTATGGAAGTGAGGCCACTACTAAAAATAGTAATTGGTTTGCATTGAACACACTTGAACAATACATATTTTAATGAAATGCTTTTGTCTTATTTTATATTTAATACACTGAAGAATAACCCAATTTCTAATTTTAGTCTTCACACAAAACATTTTTTTAGTAATTGGCTGCGGCACAGGGGAGAAAACCACACTTCAAATTGTAAGTGGGTAAAATGCGGGTATTTTGGGTCAAAGTCGCGGGTATTTTGGTGATTTGTCATTGGCAACACTGTATTGGATGGACTATATTTGTTCCGGTTTTTAGATCGATCTTGAACCAAAAAATCGAAAATCGAGTCACAAAAGTTCTATTCTCGATATGATCGAGAATCGAGATCGGAAATCCTAATTTTAGTTGACAGATGTCAATGTCAGAGTTAAATGTTTTTTTTTTATAAATATTTATTTAAAGAAAATAATATTTTTATGATTCGTTAAATAGCTTTAGCATTAAAAATAACAATGGATAAGTTAACTTTAATATCAGGAACACTTTTTATGGCGGCTGATATTTTTGCCATTGTTAGTTTAGCAATGCCAGATTGGATAATTACAGATGTTGGAGGTAATATTAATACTATTTTATTATTTACCTGCAGTTTATTAGTTTTCAATATTTTAGTATATCTACCACTAGATTTTATTTTAAATATTTGAGCTTTTTTGTTTTTTTAGACATAAACATACATATATAAATATAAATTTTTTCTAGGCGATACTAGATTAGGATTAATGTGGACTTGTATGACATTATATAATCGACCACAAGTTTGTTTTACTCCTGATCTTCAACCTGAATGGCTGTTAGCTCTTGTATGCATTTTTGTGGGTTGTATTTGTATAACTACAACTATAATTTTATTAGCTTCTTCGCATTGGGATAGAAACGTTGTACCGTATGCCAGATGGGTAGGATTTACAGCCAGTGAGTCAAATTTTAGATCAATTTGAGTTTGTTGTGTTCATTTTTTTAAATATTTTTTAGTGGTCCTCTTTTGCTTAGCTGCAGTTATCTTTCCCATGGGTTTTCATGTTGATGAAATTGGAGGACAACCTTACCAATTACCAGGAAGCCATCAAGTCGGAATCTCTTATATCCTCTTTATTTTATCCTTGTGGATTACAGTAATCTCAGAATTGTTTGCTGGAAAAGTATGTTTGCCACATTTTTAGTATTTGGGGATAATTGGGACTTGGACAGATTTATCAATATTTCTTTTGAGCGTAGTGCTTATATTTGCAATTGATTTTATTATAGCACCTTTTAATTCATTTACATTTATTCGTTGTTTATTGTACTATGCTGTTTTAATTTTTGTTATTGTACGTTATTCAAATAATATAGGGGATGATTAAAAAATTATAATTTAAACTTACTTCCAACATTCTTAAAACAAAACTTTTGTGTTGAATTAATTGTGTTAAGAGACAAATTTGTATATAAATGACATGAATCAAAAACATGTCACATTATATTCCATTTAAATGTTGTAAAACTGTATAAACCAATAACATTTTTGAATTTACCTTTTGAAAAAAAAATACATACCTTAGTTAAAACTTTTGTTTTTGGAGGTAAATTATTTTTTATCGATATAAACATTTTATCTGTGATTTAATTTTGCCCTATCATGATATTAGTATTATAAGCTGAATTAAAATTATAAGTTCAATTTTTTATACTTTTAGTTATATAAAAAATTTTATGTTGTATTTTATTAGTAATATATTGTTCCTTTTTATTTGGTAATTTCAGAAAATTATTAAAAAATGTGCTCTTTGATATCACAATTCTTTCCTTTAATATATGAATTTAGCGGGAAAGTAAATATCTAAAATATTCAGAGTGATTCCAAAAATACGTAAATTATTATTAAAAACGTATTTTTTTCTTGGCATAACCAATTTGTCAGGAAATTGTTATTCTTGAAGTTTCTAAATTCATTTTTTATTGAATTGAAATAAAAATATCAAAAATGATTCAATAAATTATTAACAAAGTTCTTTTTTCTTTGCACACCCTGTATTTTTATAAAATTAATAAATCAGAATACAAATATCAAAAATGTAAATGGAGATTCCATAAATGATTAAAAAAGTACTTTTTTTGCACACCCCGTATTATTAATATATCTAATGTACAGGGTGTTTCCAATAATATGTCCTGAACTTGTCCATGATTTTAGATAATTCATAAATTTTTCCATAACTGTAAATTTTTTTGAGATATTCCAAGTTTTTCATGATTTTGAGAATTTTTTAAATATTTTTTTATACTTTAGGACCTTTTTGTTGATTTTGATTTTTTTTTTAAATATCTGTTTAATTCTAAGTCTTGTATTTAAGTTCCCAAAAAATTGACCCTAGACAATCTTCATATTTCATGTATTTCAACTTAAGTACAGTATATAAAGTTTATATTTTATAAATAGTAAAAAAAAGCAAATACATAAAGTCTACATACTAAACAACAATAACACATAATATACAATTTATGTACAATATACAATTACAGAAGAAAAAAAACAGTTTACACAAGTATGAAATAAAAAATAGAGAAAAAAAAAACCAACGTCCTACTGGAAATATTTATAGAACTTGGGCCCCGTGACGCTACTGCTACTTTGCTGTCCCGGTGCGGCGCCCCCGTTCATCTGAATCTGATCAGTTTTATATGTGAGAGCCTTAAAAACCTCGCTGACGTCACTGTCCATACTCAAATTAGCGAATTCCTCATTGATATGCCGTTGCAGCTCCAGATCGCTCAGTCCGTTCTCGAATGTGGTATTCTCTTTCGTACCGTTGTGATGCTCTGATAGATTCTCAGTCATGTAAACGGGTTTGTTGAAGTTTATTTGGTTAGTGGGACTGTCGTACCAACTGAACGTCGGCGATTCACACGATGAAGGCGTCGAACGTTCGAAGATATTCTTGTCTAATACTTTGGAGCCTTTTTGGTTGGTCGTGTGAAGAAGGTACTTGAATTTCTCAGCGGCTTCGGGTCCGGTCGTTTCTCGAAGATAATTGTACCTAGGTAGAATAAAAAACAGAATATATATGAGGTTAACTTTCATTGTAGTAATTTTATTTCGCGATTTTGATTTTTAAAATTTTCTACGATTTTGACTATATTTTTGTCAAAAGGAACCGTGGTGGAAAGCCCCAAAAAATAGACAATTGTTTAGGTCCGAGACTTGTAAATTCTCCGATGGTTCCAGGTTTTCTATGACATGAAAATGAACAATAATTAGCTAAAAATTTAAATCACATTTCGTTAATTATTGCTACATTCAACACTTTGATAGAGAATTTTATAATACTTTAATTTTCAAAATAATCAAAAACATTGAATTGAAAATTTGTAGTTTTTTTTACTTAAACATTATTTGGCAACTTATAAAAATGATTGGTTTAAAAATTTAATTTTCTTAATTTCTTTTTCGTAATTTAATCTAAGATTCTGTTTTTCTAAATAAGAATTATTTCATGAATTTAAAAGATTTATGCCATTAAAGACTAGGACATACTGGTAAAGAGTCTCTTTCATAATTAGGATTTGGGATTGAATAACCAGATGCTATTTAAATAAATTATCGAAAACAATTGTTCTTAAAAAACTTTATTTTCTCGAAACAAAGTTAAAACATTAAGACTAAAGTTGAGAGTTGTTGCAACGTCTGTTTTATATTTCTTTTATTAAATTGTCTTTTATTTTGACATAATTGCTCATTGAGTCCGACTT
This sequence comes from Neocrepidodera transversa, assembly GCA_963243735.1. NCBI lineage: Eukaryota > Metazoa > Arthropoda > Insecta > Coleoptera > Chrysomelidae > Neocrepidodera > Neocrepidodera transversa. Next base: position 7,445,868 of record OY725349.1, on the reverse strand, counting down.
TAAGGACATCCATTATCTAAATACAGACATGCCTTATTTAATTTAAATAAAATCAAGGAAATTTTATCAAAAGCGCTTTAATTTTGACGTAAATGATATTAGAGAAGTCTGTTTTCCGTTGTTGCATTATTTTACCGAAAAATTTATCTAATATTATGAATTGGGAATTTGAAACTTTTGGTTTTCAACAATTTTGAAGAATATCATCACCACTAACCAAATCTACACTTTTTTATCATCTAATTTTATATTTAATATCATTTTCTTGTTGCATTGAAAAGTAAAGAAAAGATTTATCTACAACGAAAGAGCAAAAAAAAGATTAATTTAAATAGGAAGACGACGTTATCTTATAAAAAGAAATAGTGTCTTAAAATCTATTTAAAATGAAAATTATTTTTAATCTCATCCGTCAGTCGTATTGTAAAAATTAAAATTTTCATAATTAACTAAATGAATTCTATCTCCAATATCATTGTGTAGAATTAATATTTCTATGTCTTCATCATTTTCACTAATTGAAATAGCAATATCCAGTTGTTCTTCCATATTTTAAACATAAACAGTATAAACACTAATAGATAAATTAAAATAAAAAAAACAAAATCACGTCTTCAAAAAATAAATTATTACAATTTCTTCTTAATTGTTACCCAGTACTTTAAAACTTCTAAGGAGATACCAACAAGAAAAATAGAAGAATTTAATTACTTGTCAGAATAAAAGCTGATCTATAAATAAGTTGCAATAAGTGTCTAAATGCAAAATTTTTTTATTAAAATATCTTTTATGTTTTACAGCAATAACTCTTTAATTTCTATTTTGGCTATTTAGTCCAGCCAAATTACAATTGAATACTGCAATTAGTTTTTAAGAATTATTTGAAAATTTAAACATATTATTAACATTTAGTAAAAAAAGATGGTTGCAAAATTCATTTTTTGATTTTTCCAATTTTTGAGAATGTTTCTAAATGGAGACTGCATTTATTTTTTTATTATTTCACAAGAAAGTATAACTCAAAACGAAAATATTGTATCCTGAAAGAAGTCTCTACGACAATTTTCCAAAGGAGAATTTTAATTTCAAAAATATTTTTTTAGGCAGAAAAAATTTGTGGATATTTCAGACACAAAAAGTTTCGTCAAAATAAAATTATTGTTTTTGTGTAAATGAAAAATAAAAAACGATAAAAGCGGTTTTTCGCATTTACTCGGATATTTTGAGGAAATATAAAAAAATCAATCATACAAAAGTTGTAGATCTTTTTATGATCTACAACTTTCCTGTTGTAGACTTTTCTCTCCAACGTCAACTTTGGCCGGAAATCGCAATAATCCAAAATTCCAAGCCTTTTCATCCCCCAAATACATCTGGAAACACCCCTGCTCACGCATTTATTTTTTTACATTTATTATACGCCAAACAGAACAGAGTTCGAAATATTTTATATTATTGACGAAATGAAACCCTACAGTTCTTAATCCATGAAATAAATCGAACTTTAAGTAAGACTATTATTTAATAACTTATTTTATATAATGTTTGCTAATATACAAGAAGATTCAAAAATTAACAAACGTTATTTATTTTCTTGGCATTACAAAATCTTGTCACCAACTACCTAATCTTACATTGGACAAACTAAACTAAAAATACACAGAATGCGATTATGTAATAAAAGGACTAAATGAAAAATATTATTTGTCACGAATATAAACACCATGAGTGAAAAAACTGATAATAGATTTGAATTTATTTTAATATCCGGATCGAAGCATCATATTAAAAAAAATCTACTTACCACCTCTCCTGCAAACTGGGCGGTTGCAGCAACATATCAGCCAACGACATATTCTGAGGAAGCAAATTCACGCAATCGTTTAATACATGTGCCTCAGGAAAATGCACGTTATTCATAAATTGTATCAATTTATTACTCGACGCTTGGATGCTCCCAGCCTGCGCCTTCCCGATTGGACTCTGCACTGTCATACTTTGTCCGGAACTAGTCACTTGTACAGTCTTCGGCACCTGCGATACTACAGCAGGTGGGCGCGGTTGTACGACGATGGAAGGATTAACAATTGGGATTGGTTGAGTGAAACCGTTAGTTAAAGGAGGTGGGAGTAGATTAAATAAAAAGGGACGTGGTTGTTGAGGATATAGGAGTTGGGGGAAGAATCTTAAATCTTGTAAAGGAAAGGGTGAGATCACTGGAGGCGGAATTTGGGAGACTAGACTAGTAGGAGGTGGAGGAGGGGGTACTGGTTCTTTGGGAATGCTAGCTTCGACTTTAGCAGCGTTTGGAAGGATTCCCAATTCTTTATATTTTCTAGGGATGAATTCCGGAGCTAGAGGATTTAATGTGTAGATTTTCTTCAATTCAATCCCATCTAATTGTAACTATAACAGAAAAATATTATCTCTAACTGGATAAAAATAATTATTAGTATATTACCTTTAACTGGGTCCAAGTAATACCAAACAAACTATCATTATCCTTACAAATCTGTATAAATCTCTCCCATACTTTACTGCATCTCCCTAACGAGCATAAAGCTATGGGATCGCCTACTACCGCAACTAAGCTCTGAGCTCGGGTTATGGCGGTGTTGAGTAGTTTAGAATTCGACAAAAAACCATAATCGACTTCCGTTCTGCCGGTATCGGCGCTACAAGTCTTCCTAGTTCTGACAGTTGACAAAATGATAGCGCGAAATTGCTTGCCTTGCACGTTTAATACTCGTTCGACGCAAACGTTATCGACTCTGCGTTTTCTTAATTCAGATCTTATTCGAAATACCTAAAATATGGAGATTTGGTAAAAATATTTGCCGGTTTTTGACAGGTCCTTGAAAAACATTCTTATTGAGCTTAATAATGGATAATAATACAATTTCCTTTGCACATTTTTGATTTGTCAGAAAATTTATAAGTTTCTAAATTTAATTCGAAGGACTATATCGAAAAATTAACAAAATTCAAAGTTTGAACTTACCTGATCAGCATACGGCGTTACCACTCCAATGGACTGATCCGAGTAAGCGCCCCATTCGGCAGGCCAACTACGTTTTAACTCAGACACTCTCTCAACGACTTCATAAACCTCGGAATTATTATAAAACGCAGTCGAATTTTTATCCTGGATATCTTCACCTCTTGTAGTAAAGAAAGTTAGTGGGAAAAATTTGACGTGTTTAGGTTGTTTACTACTAGACACCAATTTCTGATCGTAAAACGACTCAGAAGTAAACTGGATAATACTTTCGTGAGCCCTGTAATTTTCGCAAAGTAAAATCTTACAAGGGAATTGTACAGGATAATGATCATATAATCTTTCCAGTAAAGATATATGTAAGTTTCTTTCTTTGGCGAACGGCGAGAAAATATCCGGTCCTAACTGCATATGATCTCCCGCTAGGACTATTCGAGTGTTTTCGTGAGCTACCGCTAGAGGGGTGACTGTTTCGCATTCTATAGCTTGGGCGGCTTCGTCTAAGAGGATGTGAGTGAAGAATCCTTGAGGTAAACCCATTGCAGATAGATAAACCGATGTAGAGAGTGTTACTACTACAATTTTGTGCTTCATTATGTCATCCAGGGTTGGAATTTCAAAACTTCGGTAATTGCCGTTATTTTTTATCAGACAATACTAAAAAATAAAATTTGGTTTATTCAGACTTAGAAAAGAACATAGAACTAACAAATGGGAAACCCTTCTGGCAGAAATGACCAGTAAAAGACCGCGAAGGGTAGAAAAGAAAGTTGCAAAGATCGTTGACAAATCAGAAGCAACTCAGGTCCAGTCAGAGACTTAACATCCTGTATTTTTGATTTGTTACAAAATTTGATTCATAATAAAAGTTTCTAAATCTAATAAAATATAATATAATGAACGATTTTTTTTTTAAATATACAAGGGTGATTGTATCTTTGATTTGTTACAAAATGTTATTTGTGATAAAAGATTCTAAATATAATAAACTCTAATAAAATGAAAGAAAAAATCCAAAATTGTAAAGGGTGATTGAAAAAATATGTAAATTTCCACTAAAAAAACATCATTGTCCTTTGTCCAACTTGTATTTTTAATTTGTTAGAACATTTTAAAAATTTCTAAATTATACTGAAATTAAAGAAAAATTCCAAAATGTATAAAGTGCTAAAAATATGATGTAAATTATTATTAAAAAAGATTATTTTCCTTTACCCATCCTGTATTTTTGATTTATCAGAAAATTTTATTCTGGATAAAAGCTTCTAAATCTAATAAACTAAATTAGAAAAAAAATATATATACATTTATATTTAAAATTATTGTGCAAAGTTTCATACTATAAAAACGAAATTATTGAACTCAGTAACTCTATAATTTACTTACTTTTTGAACGATAGGATGCACAGTAGAAACCCAACGTTTCGTATAATAAATCCTCAATGGTCTAGCCTCTTCTTCGCCATTCTCCACCCACTGATCTAAATAATCTTTAATATAAAGATCCGCAGCACTATTGGAATGTGTGCACAATAAAATCCTGTTGCTGGCATCCTTAATCAATTCTCTAATCGCTTGAGCCAGGGTAAATGTTTTCCCAGTACCAAAAGGACCTATTACTAGAATAGGTGGAAGTGGAATACATAGAGGAGTAGTTATAGCGTTTATAGCTTCCTTTTGTTTGATGTTAAGACGTGTGTCTAGAGTTCTAGACCATTGTCGCGACGGTGACCATGGAATACTAGGTTCCAAATACGTCTCTGGAAAAATCATCTTAAAATTAGTCATTTTATCTAATGTATAATGCCATTCGCAGTATGGTATCCTATTTAACTGAAACTGTATATCAACTTCGACGTCCGATTCTGGGGTTAAACCTAAATCTGTAACCGTCACAGCGCTTAATCTTAAATATATCGTATTCTTTCCTTTATCTTCTATCCACGCTTCGTATACTGTTCGTCTTCTTTGATTATCCTCGATAGAAAGGCAGAGATAGACGCTGTTACAGTGCATCAGGATCAATCTACCTTCTGAAGTATCTTCCGATAATTCTTTTCCTAAGCTAACGGAAGCGAATAATTCGCCGTTATTGGAATATTTGGCTGTACTGGCCGCCATACTGTTCGGCGATAAGATGTAACTGTGGGCTATTTGGAGTTTTGCCGTTAGGTTGTATTGGGCCACGAGATCATATCTGAGAAAAAAGCGAATTTGAACCAAATTTAAAGGAAATAGTAAAAAAAAATTACGTTTCCTCATTTATGAGATTCACTCAGTCATTGGGTATAAAAAGGAACACTAATTTCAATACATAGGTTAATGAAATTTATAAATTTGTGCAGACTGTAGAGACAAGTCTATCTTTAAAGGTAGCTTTAGATAATAGCGCAAAAACTATGGAAATATTGGTATTTCTGAAATATAAAACATTTAAAGACGCTAGATTCTCATTAAAGATATTTGTATTGTCAAAAGTAGCCAGTTTTACTAACAGTTTTTACAAAAACAATGTTCTTATCTCCAGACAATGGAAAGCAACAGAAATTCAACAAATGAGAGAAAGCTGATATAAGAATAGTACCTAAAAAAATAAAAACAAGAAGACAAAAAACCAGTATTCTGAGACCAAAAAAAGATAATTTATAAATAAAAAACAACTGATAGAAACGAAAATGAAAACAATAGAAAATTGGGAAAGCAATAGAAACTGGGAAACCAAGAGAGAAGATATAAGAAATGAACAGAATGACAATTGACCAAAAAGTGGGTCAAGGACGCGGAACCACTCAAATGCTCGACACCCGTAAAGCTATTAAGGATATTTGAGAAAGAAGAATTAAATATTAAGTTTCCGTTTAAACACATTATAAATAAAAATAGAACTTACCTAGCCATTTCTTCAATAAACAACAACTCGTGCATTCTCTCCCTGTAATTATTCTTCGTAAACCTTTTCTCCGCAACAGTGGCGTGCGAAAGTAGAAAAGTTTCGGCGTGCGGACACGGATACATCGATCGCAATCGTTTCTCCCATTCTTCGTTAGGATTCGCGTTCTCTACGGTAGAATGAAAAGGAACTATGTCGGAATTGTGCATCGTCCAACGTTCCGATATCGAAAGCGTAATTTCCTTACGAATCTCGTTGATTTTTTCTAGATCCGGATCTGGTACTACATCAACACACATGTGTTTTACCAGTACAGGTTCCGCGGAGAAATCGAATACTATAGATTGCCTAGGGAGTAAAAATATTGTTAATTTTTTTTATCCAAAATGCTTTATTATTAAAGAATAAATCAATGATACATTTGTGTTTATTAGATCTGCTGTTTTCTCCTCTTATCTCTAACAGATCGAATAAACCAAAAATAAAAATAAGAAAAACAAAAAACAGTGTATTACCTAAATGTTCCGAAAATACCGGTTGTAAATACCACCTTAATCCTATATTCGACGGCCAGCATGGATTCCTGGTTCAATAACGGCGATATCCATTCCTGGTTATTTTTCAGATCTATCTTGCAATTTTTAATAAAAATACTAGCTACAAAAAAATGATTTCTGTGAGTGTCCTGCAGGAGAGCCACAGCTTTGAGGGGTCGTTTCGTTTTCAACAAATAAGTCCATTCATGCAAGCTATTTTTAGACGAAACCGTTACAGATAATGGACAACTGCAGTGCTCTTCCACCTCTTCTATTTTTCCACACATCAATCCATTCGGATTCGAAGATTGCGCCCATTTTTCTAAGATATCTTCCGTATAGGATTTTCCTATTTACATAAAAAAAACAATTCAACTCAACTCATTTTTCAACGTCCCTTTACTCACCAAAGAGTTCCTTTTCTTTGGCACGCTGCATCCTCATCTCCCTGTATCTAAACCTTTCCCTCCACTCAGCTAATTCTTCCTCGCCGTGCGCGCGAACGCACTGCAAACCGTATCTGCAACATCTAGCCTCGCGCCAATTATCGCAAGGTAAATAGGCGTCGTATGTAACGCCTCTAGGAGGCGGACGCCAACGCCAGTCGCGCCCGTCATCAGACATCACCGTCATTTCGTGCGCCTCGGTTTGACAATGCGCTCGTAGTTCGTTTTTATCGCTGAAAGTAACGTTACAGTAGACGCATGAAACTAGCGGAGGTGGAACCGTCTGAAAATAATAATAATAATAATAATAATAATAATAATAGCAACAAATACTGTTTTTAAGAATAAATATCATTAACGATAGATTTTATAGTATCGTTGCTAATAATAATTTTATGTAAGTGTAAACTAATTTTAATTTAATTTAAAACACTTTTTACATTTTATCTGTTTAGTATTATGATACCAAATGTCGCTTGTTGTGTACATTTTTAGGCAGTTTTTATTGGATTATTTACAATGAAACGTAGAATAATGGTCGGAAATTGGGGAATATTTCACATTTTCGACTGTTACCAGTTTTAATATGTACTTGTATTTCAAAAACATCCTGTATATAAGATGCACACATCAAACCACTATACAACGATTGAAACTACAAGGAATGAATTGATTAAAAAATAAATAATGACCTTGCAATAAAAGTAGAAGTATAAGAAACTGCAAAAAAATCAAATTCTTCTTTAAACTATCATTAAAATATAAAAAATGTTTTTTTAAAGCATGGTTTACACTTATGCCAAAATTGCTTAATAATTCTGTTATAAATGCTCCCTACCATTCAATGCTACACAGAAATTCAAGGATTTTTCTGTTATGAAGCGAACTATATGAATAAACAACTATTAGAAGTTCTTTGCACCACAAATAATACAAGAAAGAATAAGTGATGAAAGTGCAGAGAACAATGATTTCCTCCATATTTTAGAGAGTAATTGTGGTCACAGTTAAAAAGAAATGTTAGTAAAAGCAATATTGCTCCTAAATTTTATTTGGAACTTTTAGCATTAATTAGAAACCAAGTGAATTGTCACACACTGTAAATGAATATTTGAAATATTTTAGACCATGCAACTTATAATAGATTTAGCCGAAACTGACAATGATGTAATCCATCAATAGAATCTAGTTGCAGTGAGTATTTTTTACAGTATTTGGTGTTATTTTTAATTTTATTTGTACATTTGTAAATAGTGTTAGTATAACATAAACGATTCTATGTACAAAAATTTCTGCTCATGGTTAGAAATTAAGTGAGGAATCCCACAAGGCAACATTCTTGGTCCATTCCTATATGTATTATAATAAAGCTGACTTAACAACAAGGCACAACTTCATCATAATAATATATGCAGATCAAACAACTGTTTTTATTTCCACAAGTTTTAAAACATATCTTTAATACAGTATCTTAATTGTAAATGATCTGATGCACTAAATATATTATTTATCTGCCTAGTTAAACAAATAACTATTAATAAAATAGAGTAACATTATATTTTAAGACTAGAATAAAATTTATAGCAAGAATAATAAAAATTAGTTTGTTTTTGTCTTACCTTAGGTGTATCATTAAATCCATTAGTAAAGTTTGCATCTAGTATCTTTAGTAGATTAATAGTCTTCTGTTTCGAATTTGTGCAATTAATAAAACTGCTTAATAATCCTTCTAAAACTGCCTTGGTGTCCTTATTTACATCAGATTCTTGAATTAGTATTAACCAGTCCCTAGCAGCCATATCTGCCTCTGCAATTAATAATGAATCATTAACCAATTTACTTCCACAAAACGTTCAAGTATTTACCTGTAAATCGTTTAATCATATATAGCGAATGTATGAGTCTTTTTCTAGCCAAGCAAACATTATAGTTAGTCTGATCAGGACAAAGTTTGATAATATTTTTTGAATCTATTATAACTGTTTGATGATTATTTAATTCTAAGAAGCACTCCGCCCTATCCGTAAGATACGACACGATCTGTTCAATACTATTTTGCTTGTTAGTTAAGAGTTTGTTAAGCAGCTCTATTGCTTGCACCCAGTTTTTTTGTTTCAAATATTCTTGCGCTTGTGATTCCATTGTAGCAGGGGTCATGAAATATGGTTGCAAATCGAGTGTAGTGTTACTTATTACTTTCTTCTGTTAGTATTTACATTAATTCTACACTATTAATTTTAATCAAAAAATTAAGTTTACAAAACATGAACACTAGACGTCATTGTGACAGCTGTGACAAACGACAATAAAACTCGTCGACTATCGAATCGATAATAATCGATTATTTACGTAATCGAAAATTATCGATAGTTTTTCATTTGAATATTTTATTTATTTTTACAAATTAGTAGTACAAATAATTATTAGTAAAAAAAATTGTCTCTTGCATACGCAATAAATCCAGCAAATTAATAATAATTTACTATAATTTCGTAAGAACTGCTAAATATATAATTCTTCTTTTACATGTATTTAAACAGCCAATAATCGTCTTTTTTTTTAATAAATGGTCAGTTCGGCTTCCTTACTCTTTGCACTTGTTTTACCCCGTCTTTGATCTATTCGTCGGATATAGATTAACCAACAACTAAAACGATACCTTCATCCCACTTCTTTAATTTTTTCTTTGTTCTTTCGTTACCCACTTTTCTAATTTTTAACGAAGCGGTCGATTTTTAGTAGTTGGACAAAGTTTACTGACAAAAATTTGGTTTATAAGTGACGTTATTAGTATTTAGTGTTGCCATTAAGTCGGAAAACGCATAATAATTGCGCTTGTTAATTGGGTTTTGCGCCATGGCGCTCTTTTGTGTATAATCTCAAACCTCAAACATGCTTCAAATCATAATTTTGATATCAGAGAACCAAAAAAGAACAGAAGAAGAAACACCACTATTACCGTAATATGAATTTTGTGCATTCTGTTCACAACGAATAAAAATCAGATAATACACCGTATCAGTGGTGTAAATTGAGATTTAATATATTTCGCGCTTTTTAATCCGATATTGCGCTTTTATGTTGGCCGCATTGCTCTATCTATCTCCTCAACATCGACAACACTGGATGTTACTCGATACACTCCCCCGGTACTCCTATTCAATTTATCAAGCCGAACTCACCTAAAATGTCACCATTAGTTGACATTTTAATTGTCATTTATGTAAATGTTGTAAACGTCAAACTTGTTGAGTGTTTAGTGTATGAAGAGTTAAATTGCTTCCGTATTTATTTGATTAAAGTTAAAAGCGAACAATTATTTAATTTTAAACTACTGTTTCGCTTTTAAAGTAACTCAATCTTCAAACTATGACTGTTATTTAACGCATCCTAATTGATTTTTGGTTGTGATCATTTTCTAACCCAGTTATGGCAAACTCCAACAATAAAACAACGAATTGGTTATCACGCCTACGGCAGTTGAGGATACGAAGAAGTTCCGATGATAATATAGAAACTAACAATGATCCAGATGGTCCAGTTGTATATAGAAGAGGAGTATCTTATAACAATGATTCAATGTCGCAGAACCAAAGAAATAATAATAGCGTTAGAAGAAGTATTATTAAAATGCATATGAGAGTTAAGAATGCTTTTAGACACAGAGGAGCTAGTAGTAGTACTAATAGACTTAGTGTTCCAACTCATTCCAATACATCCCATTCTCCAAATAGGGTAAGTACTGATTTTAACTTTTTTTATGTATCATCTTATTCCTAGTAATTTCTTGTGTATTCTTGGAAGAGTATTTTGCGTAAATTGTGGTTTATTGGGAAATTTTAATGGTTAATATTACCCAGGTGAATTTTTGTGAATAATAATTTGTAAATACTTTCAAATTTAAATATACCATAATTAGTATTTTATCAATATAATGTGAGTCATATTATGCAACAAATTATATCTTTTATACAGGATGTGGGTGATCATATTTAGAAAAATTTTAATTTGTAGTTTATATTATATTTCTTACCTTAATTCTTAACAATAAAAATCTTACGCTGTTATAAGTTATCAAAATGTTTTAAATTATAATGAAGCAAGTGCGCCCTGGTGTAATATTTGGTAATCTTAGCAGTGCATTCAATTGTGTAAACGAATCCATTTTGTTACATAAGCCTGAATTATAAGATTTCTAGTTTTCTAACAATTATACCAATTTACAAGAAAGAAGATCCACAAATTACCATCCTGTTTCTCTTCTGAGTGTTTTTTCTAAACTAAATTTAAAATTATTGAGGGTTGCCAGTACGGTTTTCTGCAAATCCGATCAACACAAACGGCTACGTGTAACCTACTAGAACATCTCTTTGTATCAATTGACTCTGGCAAACATGTTGCCAGATTAATCTTTGACCTTTCACGCGCATTTGATTGCTTGAATTTTGAATTTATTAAAAACAAACTGCCCAACTTGCAAAATATTAATTACGGGGTCCCTCAGTGATCTGTCCTGGGACCACTGATCTTTTTACTTTTTATAAATGACCTGTCTAAAATATTATCATTGTTTGCTGATGATTCATAATTGGTCGGTTCAGGAGAGACCTTTGAAGAACTTGTATTGGCACTAGAATCTTTATTAGAGTCTTTTGCCCTCTGGTGCCGTGCTATTTCTTTGATAGTAAACATTGAAAAAACCGAATGTATTTATTAGTATTAATAGTAAAGAAATTAAAATTCATTATGACAATATCTGTATAACGTCACAAAAGTCAGTAAAATTTTTAGGTAATTTTGTTGATCAAAATCTCAGATGGGATGTTCATATAGATCATTTAAGTAAAAAATTAAATAAATCTCACTTCGCATTATCCCGAATTAAGAACTCATTGCCACTACAATAGAATTTTTATAGCACAAAAAACGAGTTATTCGAAATATATTTAATATTCCATGCAGGGACTCTTGTAAAAAATTTTTTTTTAAATATAGACTTAACTTTCCCTGCATTTTTATGTATAAAACTCTTCTACATTAAAGATTGTCATAAGTATGACACAAGATATTCATATTTGTTAACTGTTCCAAAACACAGAATGAAAAAATTTAAACACTCGCCCTTATTTCAGGGAATAAAATTATATAACCATCTACCTAGAGTATAAATCTATAAACTATCGGGTCTTTAAAAAAAAGTTAAAAATTTGTTAGTAGAGAGAGTTTATTATAGTATTACTGAATTTCTAAGTGAATTTTAAATTTTGTGAATTTGTAAATATATTTATTGACATGTCCTTAAGGGTGTATACATATTATTTTTATTATTATCTTTTGTAATTACTATACATCTTTAACAACTTTAATATTTGTCTAAAAGGATTAATACATTATTATTAGTATTATTATTACAGTGAAAAAAAAAAAGAGAATGAGGTACACTTTATGTCTCGTTATATTTATATCTTGGTATATTTTTGCACTTGTCAAAAGTATTTGTTTGTATGAACCAAAAGTAACTTCTAAAAACTATTTGAAATAGAAATGTGCTAGCTGATTGGTTTAATTTTTATATTATTTTGACAGTTTTTCATATTTATTATCAATTTTAGCCTTTAAACATAATTTATCTTTTAATTGAACGTGGTGACCACCGACATATTAGAAATGCAGCAATTTTTTTTCATACATATCACTATTTTGTTTGAAAAAGGTGGATATTAAACATGTCTTAAATTTTTTATTTATTTATTTACGGTATCAACCCCATTACATAAATTTAATATAATAATAATTTTGATTACATAGTAAAGCTAATAAATATGATTTACAATACGTTAAAATACAATAAATGTTAAAGTGCTACAATAAGGTTAAAATACAACTACAATACTACCATAACTAGTTAAACCCATGCACTTGTCACGTTTTTTTTTATGTGCCACCCTGTATTTTCATTATTCCTCGGCTCAGTATATTTTAATTTCAGACTCGCTTGATATCGCTTCTTAATTTCTCCCTCTTCTCTTGGTATGAGTATAAAATGTCTTTCCCATGTTAATAATTCGCTCTCTTTTTGTCTCTTCAGTCAGAATAATTGACTTTTATATCGCTTGTGTCGCTTATTGAATTTTTTCTTTTCTTCCCCTCGTTATGGTTTTTGGACAGAACAGTTTTTTTGGGCTAAATGTTTTTTTTTTTTGGAACTAGTCCTTTTTGAAACAAGTTTTTTCCTTGGAACGAGTCTATTGAAACGATTTTTCTTTTTTTACTGGATCAGAACCTGCTGTTGGCTTGACATCTTTTACATCCAGGAAATTTTTGCAAGAAAATCGAAGACCAGAGCAAAACCAGGCTAAGTTAAATTTTCCAAAGAAATGAAATGAAAAAGGTCTCTGAAGGATTGTTAAAATTTTTCTTATAAAATAAAACAAATATAACGTTTTGAATTTAATTTCCTTAAACCCACAAAAAGAAAGAAAGGACGGATTTTTAAATATATATTTTTTGTCAATTATTTCTAAATACATCAAAAAATCAATTAGACTGGCGTCCAAATTTTTTTTTTAATTTAATATTTTACTTTTTGATATATTTCAAATTTTATTCGTGGAACGAACCCATAATAATAAGAATTGAGCTTTTATCAACAACTTAAAATAACGTTGCACACTGAGAAGACTTAATAGCGATTTTATTTGTATGTTCAATAAATTTTAATTGTTCATCCATAATGATTAATAAATCTTTGATTGAAAAAACATGAGGTAGTAACTGGTTTTTAATATGATATTTAGAGTCGAATTTTTTACTTCCTTTGAAAAAGCAAACTGCATTTATTGATGTTTAACTGTAAATTGTTCTTGTCACACCATTTCACCTACTTATCAAGAACATTTTGGATGTGGTCCTAGTCTTTAATTGAATTGATTGATTATAATTTACTTCTAAATATGGTAAAAATTATAGTCACTATTTCAAAATTCAAATGTACTATTACTATATGTTAATATATGCCTAATAATTATGTAATCCATAATCAAGACTGATGATATATAAATAATGTCTATCTCTGTCAAATAATATTCTCTTAAATATATTATGCTGAGTTACTGTTTCTTGTAACTGATTTTTACAATTTAGAACTAATACCAGCACTGTGGCTGTTTCTAGGTTTTATTATAGTATTGTTAAAAATTTGGCAAGAGTGACATTCGAAATATTAAAATATGAAGTTTTGATATTGAAATGTCAAAAATATTGTATACTCAAGGCAATTCACCAAGGCACAAATGTCTCTTTGTTTATCTCAACCAAACTTGATGAAATGAAAAACGCTGGCCATAATTAATATTGTAACTTAAAATTGGGTTTAGAGTAGCACAACACGCAAAAATAAAATCAAAATACTGGCTTAACAATATTTAAGTACTGTTAAACCCAGCGTCAACCAATCGAAAATCTGAGATTTCCAACTTTGCATAGTAATGTTATTATTAAGCAAGAACCTAATGTCATATAATACTACTGTCAGAAGTTTGACATTTTGACGTTTTATTTATTATCTGCAAAAGTAAAGTTAAATATGGTTAAACGCGGATTTTCTGTATTTAATTCTATTGGTTGATTTCGAATTGATTTTCAAAATCGACCAATAGAATTGGATACAGAAAATCCGCCTACTGGGAATCCGGTTTCATACGGACTTCTGTCAACAACAGCGAAAAAGTTGTATTGAAGTGGCAGCGGCGGCGTTCAAAGTTTCTAGGAGGAGCCTGTACAGGTTGAAAAAATCGCCTAGAAATTCAGATATCCAATTCACCAAAGCTATGGCGACAAATAATATATGATTTTATAGGCATTGCATTCAATAATACATAAATTGTTCGTAGAAAAAGAAACAGTAACCGTGAAAAAAATTCATCACCGTTTCACGCAGGAATGGCCCAGATGTATCTTGTTCTGCAAGATCGATTAATACTTGGATTCATAAAATTGGATTTAAATTTAAAACATCAAACAATAGAAATTTTTTTATCGAATTGCCTTCAATCTGTTATATACGTACGTCATTTTTAAGGAAATTTATAAATGAGAAAACTTTAATGAATTTTAAGCCTATGTATTTATTTATTTTTTATTTATAGTATAGGTGTACAGTTTTAGTAACATAGTTTGGCTGAATCAAATTTTACAAACTCAAGTTTCCAACATATTTGTCTACTAAGATTTGGAAGTGTTACATATTTTATAGTAAAACATTGTAATTTTAAAAATTGTATCTAAGAAGACACCACAACGTCAAAAATAAAAATATAATTTCTATTAAAATAGTGGTATAATGTTTGTTATGCATTATTTTATATTTTATAGGTAACCCTTGCAACTAATATCCAACATAAAGAAAACATATACTCAATTGAACCAGTGCGAAAAACATGTCCAGTGTATCAAATCGAACCTATAACTCATACATCCCCAATTTCACTTCCAGTCCAGGTAAATTTAAAATAAACTAAATTTAAGAAAAAAATATGTCAAAATTTATAATTTTAGCCACTGGTAGAGGAGTCTCAAAGTATAACAGCTCCTGTGATTCCCCCTCGGCGAAGAAATTTTCCCCAACTTCAACTAGTACCTGAGGCACAAAACGGTAGAGTGCCGAAGAACGAAATCGCCAATTTATCAAATTATTACTGGTATTGGGGACCAATATCGAGGTCACAAGCCGAAGAGAGACTAAAAGACTCACCAGACGGTGCTTTTCTTGTGCGGGATTCTAATTCAGACAGGTAAAAATATGCTATGAGTTAGGCGCTTTTAAACCTATTTTTTCCCTGTAGGTATTTATTTACTATGAGTTTCCGAAACATAGGAAAAATCTTGCACTGCAGAATCGACTACAGCAAATCGGGCTATAGCCTATTCGATCATTTGGGCTACAACAGCATTGCGGAATTAGTAGATGATGCAGTATCCAAATCCAAACACAGCGTGTACTGCTATACAAAAACCAAGGACGATATCCATCCAAATTTCCCCGTCAGACTGACTTTACCGGTTTCCAGGTATGATAAAGTACCGTCGCTCAAGTACCTGTCGCGTTTCGTCATCAGACAGTACGTCATCATCAGCGATATGGATAAATTGCCGTTACCTGTTTCGTTGGTGAATTATTTGCAAGAGGGGAATTATTTTTGATGTTAGGTACTTATTTTTTTTTGTTCTTAAGTTTTCAAATTTTATCGAATAACGTAAATTGTCACCTTAAAAAAATTATTTTAATATACAAAGTTTGTCTTTAAATTACAGTTATAATTAAATAAAGACTGATTATTATACAAATTTTTATTTGCGAAAATAGCGCTTTGTATATTAAAAAAAATTAGTATTTTTTTATATTTGACTAAAGGTGCCTTTACGACATATGTAGTAAGAGACAATGAGGTTAGATTTTTATCACATTTAAATTATTTTTGGTATTGATAATAACACAAAGTACATCCTATAGAGTATTTACATCAGTTCTTTTCTTGATCTTTATTTTTAGACAAAAAATAAATGAAAATAAATTAAATTAACTGCTCATAAATGACACATATGTATTATTAAATGAATAATCGAATTATTAAAAACTGGAAAAAAAGGAAATAATAAATCAACCACTTTTTAATAATTCGTTTATTCATTTCATAATACATATTGTGTCATTTATGACCAGCTAATTTAATTTATTTTCATATTTCCAAAATATAACAAAAATGGGGGGGGGTTGTCATTTAAAAAAACAGAACTTAGTTGTGTATATTATTTTCGGACATCCTGTATATAAATAAAAATAATTTTAGAATGTGCCTCATTGTCGGATCTATTGTTTAAAAAAACAATCGATAGGTTTAATAGAAAAAAAAGGTATGGAGCATACACGCACCTCTGGGTCACACTGTATACTCTTCACTTTTGTTAAATTCTCTATAGAATACGTACTTTATATTTTTACAATGTATATATCAACCGAATGGAAAAATATACTACACAGGGTATAATTGAATTACATGCACATATTAAAACTGACAATGTTCAAAAAGGACACTAAAATCATATTCGTTACTTCAATATTAGTAAAACGCATGAAAATTGTGAAAAATAGTCATAAACGCGAAGAAACACATCCCTAGCTTAGTTGTTACAACTCAAATTTTACAGATATTTTTTCAAAATAATATTTTACATATTCTAGGAGAGCCTAATAGATTAACCATGTATATGTATTTCAATAACATCCTGTATAAATAACAAAATTTATATTATTTAGCAACAATATGTGACAAAAGGGCTTTATTATTATTATTTTTAAGTTAAACGTTACTTGTCACAAAGATATTTGACGTTTTTATTTTTAATTTCAAAATGATTATTAATATTTTTATTTCGTTTTTCTTTTTCAATTAAGACAATAAAATTAATATATGATTGTGTAATGTATAAAATAATTTCATATTTAATGCATAATATACTCTAAATTATTGCTCAGTATTTAAAAAAAAAATACCTTTTAAAGTTTATCATTTAAATCGAGAAAAATATATTTTATATAATCGGAAAATTATACTTGACAACTGTCACTTGTTATTTATCAATTTATTGCCGATCTTGACTAAAAGAAAAATGCATTTTCGTATTAATATGCATACAAATAAAAATAGTGATATAAAATTACGAAAATAATCCAATTTTTGATGATTTACTTCTAGAATTAGTAAATTTTCGTCAGCTTTACTTGTCAAATGTCATTTTTATCTGTTAAGTATCAGTTTATCTGTCAAGTGTCATTTTTAATTGTCAAGTATCAGTTTTAATTATCAACTGCCAGTTTTATGAGTAGACATTTTATCATCTCAAAATTTCCTAGTCTAAAAAGAAATAGCAAAATCCCCGTTTGTTTTCACTTGTTATTTTTAAGTATTTATAAATTTTGTGATAAATAAAAAGTTTCTCAATAAAATTGTTTTATTATTTTCAAATAACTTAAGTAACAATATCGTTTAACATAGTTGACTTTGGTACATATATGTATAGAGATATTAAAAAATATATTAACTCTAAAATATTTTTGCCTAAATAAAATGATTTTAAATTATCTATTCCAGTTCAATCCAAGTATATTTCGTGCCTAAAACAGATTAAATTAATTATTAAAAAAAAAGCGGAAATTTTTAATTTGCACACCCTGTATTATGATTTTTTTAGACAACTTTATTAAAGTGGGAAAACAAATTAAAATTGTACAATGTGATTCCAAAAATATGGTGACCATATTTGAAACTGAATTATTCTTCATAAAAGTTTCAAAATACAATAAACGTTATAAAATAGAAAAAATATAAAAAAACTACAGGGTAATTAAAGGAATACGCAAACAATCATAAGTATTTTTTGCACACATTGTATTTATCAAAAAAAAACCCTGCAGAACAATCATTTGATGTAAATATTTTTTTTAAGTAGGAATATTAATTTTTATAACTATATACACGGAGAACCAAGATTATTTATCTGTTATAATTTCAAATTAAGTCTTTTATTCAAGTTAAGTTAAAGGCTTTTTACGTGTCAAGAACTACAAGGACTTTATTTCGTCCGATGATAGCCTTTTTTACTCCTTTTGGTCACTTTTAGTCTGTTTTGTATTATTCTATCCACCGTTTTCGCTGTTATATTCAGTAGAGAAATAAGACAACTCTCCATTTACCCATAAACACAGGTAATAGATTAACTATAGAAATCGTGAGAGAAATAGCTATGACATAGTCTTCAAAGCGTCTACAGATCCGTTAGAATGATAAACTCGCGATGTTTTATTATTAAAACGCATTTTGGAAAACTTACCGTTACAAAAACAGCTTGGACAGTATCTTTCGCAGCTTGACTGCCGGTTTCTGATTTATTCAAAAGTTCGTGCAGTTGAACAGCTTCCAGTAACCTCTTGTTCAAAAACACCCATGTATTTTTAAACTCCTCCGATTTATCCTGAATCATATATAACTCTGTAGCTTTATATACACCCGCTATACCTATCCTTCGTAAGTACCAATTAAACTAAAAAAAAAGAATTTATACTTCTTAAGATATTTGTGTTATTAATAAACTTACATCTACTGATCGATCTCCAGCATAATAACATATATCGTCCACCATTGTTAAAAGAGTGGCTAATGATTTAGGTACGTTCGGTGGTAATGACTGAATAGCTATAGCTTGAGGCCATTTGCTTATATACGGAGCATTCATTTTTAAACGTTCTTGAATCGCTCGTTCTGCAAAATCTGCCGGTGGTAGTGGTTTATCTACAGTTTCCTCTTTAAGCTAAAATAATAAAAAAACTTCTATCTTAGTTTTCTCTATTTGTTTTATTACAATCTTACCTGTTTTAAAATTTCTACTAGTTTAAGATTTGAGGTGGATTGAAAATAAAGGATCAAATCTCCACCTCCTTTCGTAAACATTCCGTGTATGATTCCAGGATAACCGACGACTTCTGCTCCCTTACTTATCGCATCTTTAGACCAACCTAATTGAGGTACGAACGGTAACGCTGCTTCCAAAATTTTATTTCGGATGTCATTCTCGTAGTTAGTATTGTTTTTAGGACCAGAATTGTCGGAGGTTTTAGAGCTCGATGACAATAGACGGGTACTTGATCTTATTAAATGTATGCCTGTTAAAATATTTTTTATGAAATTAAAGTAATTTTAAAATCTAAACTTTAAGAATTTATCAATGTTGGAAATCTGTAAGTCAATGGATTGTGGAAATCAATCAATAATGATAACAAATAAGATATTAAAAAATGATCCAATTTTATTAAAAAATAAACTTAAGTTAATACAAAGTATATAAAAACTAGATACATTTTATTGTTCTTGTAATTCAATACACTCTTTAAGTCTGCTCAAAAGGCTATCAATAACATCAAAAACAGTTAAAGAATAATTCAAAACTTCGATTTTATCAATTTTACTCAATTTCGATAAACTTTCTCCTTTAACTATTACATTTACATCATTTTCCACCTTCTTGGCAGGATTTTCCTCTTCAATTTCTTTAATTTTCAACTTATAATGCGCTCTGGATAGAACAATACCTTTTTTTAATGGTTCTAAATAAATTTTCTCCAAAATAGGTATATAATCCCAAATCTTTGAACTGTTTAATTTATCTTTAATTGTAAGAAACCTCAAAAGATTTAGCGTAGCTATAATTTCATCGGAAATTTCTACCAAATCACTTTCTTCGTTTTTATGCAAAAAACAAAATTTTCTAAGCAAAGTTAACAATTTAGGTCCTCTTATAAATATATTACCAAGATTTTCAAATTCCCTTACAACTAAATCTTTATATAAACTGATTGTGTAACTCTTTAAACCTGAGTGGGTTATATGTGAAAATAAATTATATATTATTAAATAAAATCCTTTGGTTTCAAATTTAGATAAATAAGTGTGGTACACTTCTAAACCCAATTTACGGAAATTTTCTAACTCATTGTATATTATAATATTTGATAATGATTTACAGAAATCTTCATGATCTGATGAATCTAATAAAAGATAAGATAGTTTGGACTTTGGAATATATTTAAGTAAACTTCCAGCAAGCTTTAATCCTTTTTCTACAACTATTTGATGATTTATTTTAAAAAATATTGTTACTAAATATAAACTATTTTGAAAAAAGTAAACAGAATCATAAACTTTTGGTACTTTATCAATACAAACATTTTCAACAAATATTAGGTAATATAAAGAAGCCAGTCCTAGATTATTTAGTTTGTAAATATCATTTTCTTTTATATAACGATAATTAAGTATCAATATAGGATCAAAACATATTTCAAAAATTTTACCGACCAAATATTCTGATGATAATCGAGCTGTGCTTTTAATATTATTAAAAATTTCAACATCTTGATACACCAAAGGTCTTCCTAATAATCGTAATAAAAATTTTAGAATTATCAAATAATCTGTTTTATGAGTTTTACATAATATATCTTGTATTAATAAATCATAAAATTGTAACAAACTCTTATATAATTCATTAATACTTTGATTCTCCTCTGTGTTATCCAATAACAATTTTTCTTTCCCTTGCAAGTTTTCACTATCAGGAAATTCATATTTTTCTAAATAACATTCTATTGAATTGAAACCCCATGATAAAGAAATTGAAAATTTTCTCGGAATTCTAAACAACACTTTTCTTAACGGTTCTAATAATGCAACAAATTTTATATCACTATCAGCTTCTTCTATTTCTTCTATAAACTGTAATAAAGCTTCTTCCGGGTTTGAGATATCTGCGATACTACACAAAAATTGTTTGCTGCAATTGAAGACTTCGAATTTAGATTGTGGTACCAGAAATTTACTAACAGCAGGGATGATATCCCAACAGTTATTTTTCAAATTATCCTTATATTTATCAGCGCAAAAAATTGCTTTTGCTTCTGATATTCTACTAGCTTCCAAATGTTCTTCAACACTTTTCACAAAATCACTGTCACTCTCTCCGGACATTTTCTATCAATTTCCAGAGTCTGTAAAGAGATTTTTTTGTTTCGGATACTTATTTCGTTGCTTTGAATTTTGAAATTAGAATATAAATTTGAGGTTATGTTAGTTATAAATAAATACTAAATTTATTACTCACTTCTTAGGTTCAACCGCTTGGAAATAGAAATAACTACGAAAGACATTTTCATAAATAAATAGCTAAAATTTTAAAAATTAATCATTTAATTCTTGCACTTGTCAATCATCATAAGTCTCGTAAAACAGGTCTACCAATCGCATACTCGAATCAAATTTGACATTCGTTGTAACTACATAACCGGTAACGGCTCTCCAACTCATCACTATCTGGAAACGTCATTTTTCAGGTTAGATGTTACTGACGTCATCTTATCAAATCGTATTATGTGTATTGATGAATTAAAATAGAAATGAAAGTTTGTAGATACAGATCATATTGTGTATTGATGATGAGATAAGTCATTATTCATCACATCATAAAACACTTCCTAAAAATAAGATAAAGTACAAGAACCAGCAGAGAAAATTCTAATGAATTTAGTTAATTTAAGTTTTACTTAACCTCTGATCATTAAATACCAAGAACAAAATATGAATACTTAAAAATTGCTAAATTTACGTATTTAATACTCAAATGTTAAATTCAAGTATTAATAACTTATCGCATTTTTTATAATTAAGGCTAGACAGGTTTCGTTCTGTCACCAGTCACCAGAGCTCGCCACTAAAGCCGTTTTTTAGCCACCACATTGGTTTAAAACATTTTTTTAACCGTGTTCAAAATGACGTCATTAATTAATAGATGGCTAAAATGCTGTTTTAAAAATGCAATCTGTCACCTGCCACATATCATATGTAGTGACGAAATACATTTTCTAAATTGATAGGAGAAAGAAGTTGATTTTTAAAAAATGGATTCAGATTTTTTAATGATTGTTAATCAGATGCAGGAAGACAATTGCTTGATGGCGGCTTTGATTAAAAATACGTACAGCTGATAAAAGTTTGAACTTACCTTTCAATTGCAACATGGTTACGTGATCGCACAACTGAATTTTATTACATCGTAAATATGGTAATTTATTTTCATTTGTTGGAAAAATAATGGTATTTTGTGAATCACCTATCAGATCAACAAAGGGTTAAATGTATCTTTTTCTATGAATATATTCAACCGTAGATATAGAAAACAAAAATTCAATGAACAAAACAGAACATACGAATCTCTTATAATGTCAACTGTTAACCGTTATTGAACCATTGAACCATATGCCTCCGAATGGTTTAAATAATTTAGCTTTGGTTTAAAATATTTCGTAATTGACGTCACCGTTGCATTGCTAAAATGTAAACGGTTTTAGAAAGTAGGACATATTTTAAACCAATTATTCGCTAAAAAATACCTTAAGATAATAATCCTGTTAAGCCCCCTACCGGGATAATTTTTAACGTTTTTTTCGACGTGCGATGTATATCCGGTAACGGTCGTGCAGCCATAATGTATATTTTAATATAGTGAAGATAGGTACGTTGAATATTAATGGTAGCCAACGTTAAATTATTACTAAGAAAGTCACAATTTTTTGACCAATCAAGAAAGGAATGCGAGGGCACAATAAACGATAAAAACATACTACTAATCTGAAGTTATTTCTTTTCAGAATATAATGACAGTGACAGGTAGAAAGAACAAAATTTGGTGTTGTTTTTAATTAAAATGTTTATATGAATTAATTATATGTGTTTGTGTTTTATTATAAATTATGTCTACCAGATCTCAGCTTACAAAGGATCTAAACGGTTAGTTAATCTTTTCTTTGAAAATTTATTATAATTTCTCGGCTCTGATTTGTGTAGGGGAGTGTCGTTATGACAAATAATTTTGTAAATTCGGAATTTGTTTATGTTTATTCAACTATCACATTACTAATGTATTTGTTTTTGTTAAATAATAACAATAAATCATATAGGTGTACATGAGTCATACAATAATTGTTTTCCTGTCGACTATGTAGCTTTTGTGATGCATGATTTCTAGGAATTTCAATTAATTAGTAAACAAATTGCACTCTTAAGTTCTATATAATGACCCAATGACCTCCTATTATAAATTACTTTGCCCAAATATAGCATAAAAATTGCTATTTTATGTTAATAATGTGGTTTAATTTCCTTTTAAATTTATTATTTTTGAATGTATTTAAATTTAATTTAAAAATAATCCTATTACTTATATATTTCTAAAAGAATGGGTTTTAAATTTTTAATTTATGTACTTGGCCCCAAATTTTAATGCTGAACCAAGTGCTTTCAAGAATATTAATTACCAAATGAAAAATTATGTATTTTTTCTATTTGTTATTTATAAGAATCCTTGAGAATAAATAATTGTTTATTTCAGAGAGTATAAAATCTTCCGTTGGTAATAAGGTAAAAATTCTGTTCAAAAATGTGGTTAGATTGGAAACCAAAGGAGACAAGACTGAAAATCGAGTTTTGGTGAGTAAAATTCTATATTTTGTTTACTATTTTAAGCTCTAAACAAATAATCAATAATTACATCAATTTAAACTAGCCGCTGTAAATTGGAGATTTTTATTTCGTAACTAAAATTGGCAAGTCTGCATGTTAGTGTCATTATCACGTGCCTAGCTTCATAGGATAAATTATATTTCGCGGTGTTGCCAGATGCTGATAAAAAAAATAGGTTTTTTCTTTTTAGAATTCGTTTTAAAAATTGTATTGAATACTACTGTTATGAGTATTTTGATCCAAAATGATCATAATTATGATCTATTTGTCATTTAAGACCAATATTTAATGAAATAATGGTAAATTATTGGTTTCAAAATATTTATTATAATCATGTATTTATTATAAGAGGAAAACCAAAAAAATATATTTTTTTAATTTTTAAATAGAAAATTGAAGAAAAAGATCGTAAAATCACGAAAATTCCCAGAAATATTTACATCAAATTTTTTAGTCATTGCAAACATGGAACCGATTTATACTATTTGTACTATTCGAAAGATCAACGTGTAGATTTTTTATTTGGCAACAGTGCAAAATCGCGCTTGCGTCACCTGCCTGACGTTCCCTCTTATCGTGTCCAACTTCAGTTCATTAAGAAGAAAATAAAACGTCGAAGTTTGTTGTTCTAATAATTTTGAAGAATAAATTAATACAAATATGGGGAAAAAGGCAGAAGTGGGTACTCCCAAGTACCTCGCTAATAAAATGAAAGCCAAAGGTTTGCAAAAGTTGCGTTGGTATTGTCAAATGTGCCAGAAACAGTGCAGAGACGAAAACGGTTTTAAATGCCATACAACATCAGAATCTCATCAAAGACAACTACTTTTATTCGCTGACAATTCTAAGAGATACATAGATGATTTTTCTTACGAATTTGCTAAAGGATTTGTAGAGATATTAAGAAGACAATTCGGTTCGAAGAGGGTTAATGCTAATAGAGTATATCAAGAATATATCCACGATAGAGATCATGTTCACATGAACGGTACAAGATGGGTAACTCTTACAGGGTTTGTTAAATTTCTTGGTAAAACAGGACAAGCTATAGTTGATGAAACAGAAAAAGGTTGGTACATCACATACATCGATCGAAGTCCAGAAACTGTAGAAAGAGAAGAAATGAAAAAGAAAAAACAAAGAATGGATAAAAACGATGAAGAAAGACAAATGGAGTTTGTAGAAAAACAAGCCAAACTTGGACAAGAAAAAGCTGGACCTTCAATTGCACCTGTTTTTACAGAGTTTGTACGAGAAAATGAAGAAGATACTTTAAAGTTAGATATTAAGTTAAAAAATGATAAAATTGATACATCAACTATACAAAATGTGTTTAAAATTCCTAGTGTTAGTAGTTTTTCAAAAGATGCTAAGAAACCAAAATTGGAAAACAGAAAAAAATCAGCTCTAGATGAGATTCGCGAACAAGAAGAACTTAAAAAAGAAAAAATGAACAGGAAGGATTATTGGTTAGATAAAGACATTATAGTAAAAATCGTTACCAAAAGTTTAGGTGACGAATTTTATAAACAAAAAGGTGTAATACGAGAAGTAATAAATAAATATATAGCTATAGTCAAACTCTTAGATTCTGGGAAAAAGATTAAAATAGATCAAGAACATTTAGAAACTGTTATACCAGCTTTAGGAAAGTTAGTGAAGGTTGTAAATGGGGCTTATAGAGGTGAAGTGGCTACTTTATTAGATTTAGATGAGAAAAACTTTTGTGTAGACATAGAAATTGCTACTGGGTTGTTACAAGGACGGAAACTTAGTGGTATTCAATACGAAGATATATGTAAACTCAATGATCAGTAATTACTTTATAAATAAGTTTTATGATTATAAAAATGATTTTTTTTTGTATAAAATATATTTTTTATTTAATGATTACTGATATAACTGATTAGATTAAATATATTAAGTTTTATAGAGATATTTCATTTTACCTTGATCAGATTTTATTGCAGAACGACTTACACAGGTTAAATGAGTTGAGTGTTACCAATAATTTATTGTTAAATATAAATTAATGTAATTAGATAAGTTTTCACAAGAACAAGGTTGGTTCATCTTATAATGTAGAGGGAAACACTATTTATTATTGTAACACACATATAAATAATATTGTTCTCAACTGCAGAGAGTTCTCTGTAGACCTGTAAAAATGTATACAGGGCACTTGTCTCACTGTTGGAATATGGATCAATGATATGGTCCCCATTGTATATAAATATATGAACAAATTAATTAGGTTCTGTTTGATCAAACTTAATTTAATAATTCCTGACAACCATATATATGATAATGCTTTGGGATTGCTAGATATGAAAACACTAAGACAAATGTGTATTTATGCGGATCTAATATTTCTATTCAAAATTTTAAATGGTGAGATAATCTGTCTGGAACTCCTTTATAATATTTCATTCAATATTCCAAGACAAAATCGATTCTTTTCATTACCATTTCATAGAACCAATTATGCAGTTCACTCTCCTCTTGAAAGAACATTAAAAATTGTAAATAATAGTGAGGTTGACTTGGGCATTTCCTTAGCTCGATTCAAGAGACAAATTAAAGAAATGATTTAATTTATTTTTACAGTTTTTGAAGAAAAAAACTTTTAAAACGGTTTTGTCCGTCTGCCCGTTGGCCTGATTCAACTCGAGAATGGTGAGAGATGGAGACAACGGCAATCGATTTAGCATCGTTAAAAACTTCAAAAATGATATTAATCTTTGACGTACTACTTATACCATATATAAGGTATATGCCGATAAAGAAATTTATTTTCGAAATTACGACAAAAATATTGCTGTTTTTCACTTCTTTGTGGTTTTTCGGTTTTTCAAATTTTTTCCCATTTTATTTTTCATTTTTCTGTTTGTCTTCTAATTCTTTCTTTTATTTTTTTCTCATTTTTTCTTATTTCTATGATTTTTTTCGGTTTTTTTTTTTAATTTTTTATGTCTACAGTTGTTTCCGGTTTTTTAGTTGTTATTTGTTTTTCTTTGCGATTTTTTGTGATTTTTTTTTCATTTTTATTCTGTTTTTTTTTTTCAATTATTTGCATTGGCAAGTTTTTGCCATTTTTTGTGATTTTGTTTCCGATTTTTAACTATTTTTTGCAATGTTTTTCGGTTGTTCGCCTTTTTTAGCATTTGTATGGATTTTTTGCGATTTATTTCAATTCATTCGATTTTACTTTCCCGGACCCATCAAAGGGAAAGTAAGGTGAACGAGCAAAAAAAAAATTTGAGATATCGATGGAAATATCCATTTTGAGGTCCCTCAAGAAGCTTGAGACCATTTCCAGCGTATGGTCTGTCTGTGTGTAATCTTCCACGATAACTGCCGAACCGTTTGACCAATCAAGCTGAAATTTGGGATGGAGGGTCGGTGTGTGCCTAGAATGCGACCATTAGTTTTTGGTTTAAATTGGTACAGTGGAGGGTCCTCAAGACCGACATTGGTTAAATATAGATGTAACAAATTTTTGCTTTATTTAAATTTTAAGGACAAACAATACATTTTAGTGCAAAATGTTGTAGTACAAAGTTTTAGAGCATAAAATTCTCTATAACTTTTGTTTCAAACTTTTTCCAGAATTTCCAATAGTTTCGCCACTAGAGGGCGCGTAAAAAATGTGCATGTAGGTTTTCTCTAGTTTTTCTTGATTTTGAGGACAAACAATGTAATTTGTGCAAACTTTTCTTGTGCAAAGTTGTAAAGCATCAAATTTTCTTTAACTTGTATGTTTAACTTTTATCGAATTCCTCATAGTTTGGCCGCTAGATGGCGAGAAAAATACACATTTAAAATTCCCTACAAATATTGTATGAAAATTTTTCCCGAATTCCCAATTCTCACACATGCTTTTAGGAGATCCTAATTGTAGCAGTATGATATATAACGTGCGCATGCGCAGCTTATGTCATTACCAACATTGAAATATTAATTCACCATCAGCTCGCTATTTTTAATGTGTTCCATAAATCAATGTAATGCTTAGTATTTTGTAATTAAAATAATAATAATAAATAACATATTCTCTACGGTCGAGCCGGGAAAGTTCTGGGGTTACACAGCCGGTTTTTTCTTATTTCTATGATTTTTTTCGTTTTTTTTTTAATTTTTTATGTCTACAGGTGTTTCCGGTTTTTTAGTTGTTATTTGTTTTTCTTTGCGATTTTTTTTTCATTTTTATTCTGTTTTTTTTTTCAAATATTTGCATTGGCAAGTCTTTGCCATTTTTTGTGATTTTGTTTCCGATTTTTAACTATTTTCTGCAATGTTTTACGGTTTTTTAGATCTGTTTTTCGCCTTATTTAGCAATTGTATGGATTTTTTGCGATTTATTTCAATTCATTCGATTTTTTTCATTGGTTCTTATTTTTTTCGCGATTTTTTGTGATTTTTTTGCGATTTTTTGTGATTTTTTTGCGATTCTTTCGTTTATGTTGCGATTTTTTTATTGATTTTCTGGTTTTTCCGTATATTACAATTTTAATTATTATTTTTTTCCAAAATTTTCTGATTTTTCTTTAATCTTTTTATCTAGTTTTTCTTATTTTTTTCGATTTATTCTGATTTTTTCGATTCTTTTAATTTTTTTTCGGTTTTAGAGTTTTCGAAGAAAAAAAACTCAAAACGGTTTTGTCCGTCCGTCTGTTAGCCTGATTCAACTCGAGAACAGTGAGATATAGAGAAAAACAGCAGACGGCGATCGGTTCACTTTAAGTTTTCGAAAACTCGAAATTACGGCAAAAATATTGCTGTTTTTCACTTGTTTATTGATGGCTTGTAATATTTTTTTTTATTATTAACTTGTTCCTGATTTTGATATCGCTAGGTTGAATATTGTTCTAAAATTTGTTATGTATTTCTATACATATATTTTTATTGTATTAAATTATTTTTTGTAATGGGGTTGATCTCATAAATAAATATTTGTATAATGGAAAAAAAAGTATTAATCGAGAGCAACAAAGATGAACACTGCAATAGAGAAAGTATAAAGAAGGTTTGCTAATTTCTTGCGTAAAATTACCAATATGTTTCATATAAACTGACTGGCCAAAACTAAATAAAAATAACCAATTTAAATTAAAATTGTTTTAAACCATAATTTATCTCAAGACAAGATTCATCTAGTTGTACAGGTTCAAATATTTGAATTACTAGTGGCACAAGAAGGAATTTATAAGATTATATTTAAAGTATGTTTATCGTCAGAATTTTAAATAGTATATTAGAAACCTTTACAAACTTGTTAATATATTTTTTTTTATTAGAATCTATAGAACATATTTGTTACTTATTTTAACTTGATGTTAATTATTGATCTTTGTATGAATTAGTTAATTTACACATTACCCAATATTGTAATGATATAAATAAAGTTTATATTAATATTGATTAAATTTTAGGTATTTTCACCATGCCGAATACTATTACTTACAGCAAAAGTGCCAACAAAGGTAAATTTTTACAATTTTATATAGTTTTTTGATAAATTCTTATATGTAAATATAAGAATAATTGAATTTTCTTTTTTAAAAACCAAACTAATTGTACCAAATTGTTTTTATCTTCATTCCCTTTTTTTCTTGATTTCATTCAGGTAACTTAAATTAATAATGTGATTATGTAAAAAGGTACTTTTTGCACTCCATTTTCAATGGTTACAAGATTTAGAAAATTAATTATTTTTTTTAAGATCGACTCACACTTCCATTACTTGGAAATTCAAGCCTTGGAGAGCAAAAGAGGCAATCAGTTAAGCCTTACGGTTAACGATAAAATATACTCGTTCTTAGTAGGAGAGGATTCAAAATGCAGCACAGAAGTAGACAACATGATCGGAGCTCTGAACAACGCTATCAGGAATATTTTTCCTACGGTTCCTTTACAACATATTATCAGAAAGGTAATAAATTTATAAACACAAATAATTTAACATAATGAATTTATTTATTTATTTATTATCAAACACCTCTACATAGATTTCAACATGACTTTGTTACGTGTAAATCTATCGTCTCTATAACCTTTGTGTCTTGTCCGAATTTACCTCTGAAGCAATAAATAATAAAAATCAACTGTATGTCATCTATACTGATTGTGAGAAAACCTTTGACAAAGTCAATAATGGGTTTCTCTTATATTGATTAGTTACTCTGGAAGTATCACAATCTTCATTACTGTTTCTTAAATAATATCTGTTGGATTGCGTCCTCGAGGTGAAAATAGATAAAACTACTTCTAGCATGTATACAGCTACCTCAGAAGTACCGCAAGGAAGTACCTTAGGTCCATCTTTATTTATTTTGTTCATCAACCACCTTTAAGACTGTCTTTGTGAATCATTCCTTGTTGATGATTTTAAAATTTTTAAAACAATATCATCTTCGGTATTATCGGATTTTCTCTTTTGATTTTTTAGAAAAAAATGGGAAAACGGAAAAACATAAGAACAAAAAGAAAAAAACGGGGAAAGTTAAGAAAAAATAGGAAATAATAGAGAGAAATGGGATAAATATACAGGGAAAAATAGGAAGAAATAGGGAAAAATAAAGAAAATAGGAAGAACGAATAAAAAACACGAAAAAATAAAAAGACATGGGAAAAATTAGTGAAAAATAGAAAATAATAGAGAACAATAGGGGAAATAATGAAAAAAAGGTGAAAATAGTTAAATAATAGAAAAGTAGTCAAAAATACGGAAATAGGAGAAAATCGGGAAATATATGGCAAAATACTGGAAATAGGGAAAAATGTGAAATAGGTAAAAATAGAGAGTAATTGGGATGAATACGGCAAATAGGAGGGAGGGGAACACGGGAAAAATATAAAAATAAGAAGAAATAGAAAAAAATTGGGAAAATGGGGAAAATAGTTAAAAATATGGAAACAGAAGGGAAAATAAAAAAAATAGGGACAAATAAGTACAAATAGGGAAAAATAAAGAAGACAGGAAAAACTAATGGAAAGCAGAAAAAAATATAAAGATATATAGGAAAAAATAGAAAAAGTTGTGAAAAATTGGGGATAATATGAAAAAAAAATAGAGAAAATGGGGGAAGCCCGTGAAAGATTGGGAAAAAATACTGAAAAATAAGAACAAATAGGGCAAAATTGTGAAACAGAGAAATTTGAAGAATATAGTGAAAAATAGAGAATAATAGAAAATTGGGAAATTAGAGAATAAATATGGGAAAATAGTGATGAAAAATATAGGGGAAAATAAGAAAAAAATGGGAAATAAGAAATAATAGGGAAAAACATTAAATGAAACTATGAAAAATATAAAGAATTAGAATAAATAGGGAAAGGTGTCGAAAGAAGGGAAAAATAAGTACAACTAGAATAAAATAATGGAAAACAGGAAAAAATAGAAAGATGTAGTAAAAATAGAGAAAGTAGTAAAAATGGGGAAAATATGAAAAAAAAATAGAGAAAAACGGGGGAAGATAGTGAAAGATTGGGAAAAAATACTGAAAAATAGGAACAAAATTGTGAAACAAATTTGGGAAATATAGTGAAAAATAGGGATAATAGGGAAAAAATGGAGAAAAATAGAAAAAACTTGGAGAAAATTGGGAAAAACAAGTACAAATAGAATAAAAGCCGTTTTTCGCGTTTTCGACCAATAGTTAAGGCCCTTTTGACGTTACTTCTGCGCAGAATTTTTTTATATGCAATTATTCTACGTCACATTTCAAATAAAGCGCCGTTTTTCACGTTGAAATCCGACCAATAGCAACGGAGATATACGTTAAGGCCCTTTTGGCGATTATTCTGCGCAGATTTTTTTTTATGTAATTGTTCTACGTCACATTTCAAATATGGCGCTGTTTTTCGCGTTTAAATCCGACCAATAATAACGGAGATGGAGAGTCAACGTTCCTTCTGCGCATATTTTTTTTGTTGAATTAAATTTTTTTCTAAATGCTGTGACGTTAGTAGATAATGCTGGCACTTTCCCACCGTCCCCGCGACCCCTTGCGGAGCTCCATAGACTATCTACTAATGGAAAACAGGAAAAAATAGAAAGAACTAGGAAAAATGAGGAACAATAGCAAAAAATAGAGATAATAAGGGAAAAATAGTAATATTTGTGAAAAATAGGGAAAAAAGGTGGAAATATGAAAAAACATGGATAAAAACGGAAAAATTGGAAAAAATTAGAAAAAGATAGATAAAATAGAAAAATTAGAGATAAATATGGAAAAATTAGGAGAAATAGGGAAATATATCGGAAAATAGGGGAAAATAGTAAAAATAGGAAACAAATAGATAATAATAGGAACAAATACAGATACGGGTATTCAGCTAGTAAGTTTTATACCTATAAAGAAATTTATTTTCGTAACATTGAGTTTTCGAAAACTCGAAATTATAGCAAAAATATTGCTGTTTTTCACTTTTAATTATATCAAATACAAAGATTGTGATTTGACCAAAATACATATACATAAAAGTCCATAAAATTCATTTAAAAATTATATATTATAAATAAAACGCTATCTATATAATAATAATACTCGCCTTACATTTCACCCCCTTACAAGTGAACCCCAGAAGCCAAAGGTTTGTGCGAGGAAGGGACGGTTAATATTATTATTTGCCGTGGCGCGGTCGAGCAACCACATATAAATATATTGGACACAAATCTAAACTCATTACAGAAAGTCGGGCTTGAGTCAAATATCTGTTTTTATATTTTTTTGTTTAGTTATAGTATATTTCTCCACTGCCATTACTTGTAATTACCCTGTGGTGTTTGTAATGAGTACAATAAATAAATAAATGAACATAATAATAAATATATAATTATTTCATAGATTGAAGTTATTCCTAACACAAGGCTTCAACAACTAAGGGACTTGGAAGCAATAGCAAGTAGTCGAAGGGAAGTGGGTCCATGTGGGGGCTTCTCCAATCAATATGCTTGCATGTGCGACTTTCACAGTATGACCTATAGAGAAGAAGTCGCTTGGGATATCGATAACATTTACGTTTCGCTGAATACCAGAGAACTTAGCCTTAAAGATTTTGAATACCTCGATCAAAAGTAAATTGATTATATTCTTTCTTAGCTTTTTCATAAGATATGTTGTAATTTTATCTACTTGACAAAAACTGTTTAAAAACTAAATTTTAATGATTTTAGGGCATTTTAGACAATTTTTGGTAACAAAAAGACATTGTATAAATTCAGATATGACATTTAGCGATTTTGGAGTGTTAGAAGAGTCTTAAAAATCATTATATATAATTTTACAGTATTTTATAGGGCTTTAATCAATTATGAACAGTTTTTGACGGGTTTAAAAGGATAATTTTATATTATTTTACAGTATCTTATTTAATTCTAGATTGTTCTACACAATTTTTTAAAGCTTTTGGATCCAAAATACATGTTTTTATTTATTGTTACAGAATTTTGAACCGTTTTAGACAAATTTTTTTAATAATATTAGATAGTTTCAAAAAAATTTCAGTGTTTTGGTCAATTTTAAAATAATAGACACTTTTAGACGATTCCAATAGACTTAAATGTTTAATAATAATTAGAAAAAAATTGACGATCTTAGATATATAATTTGAGATTATTTTAAACGATTTTACATAATTTTTAAATAATTTTATATAATAGAATAGTTAAATTTGTTGTTTATTATTTCATATTTGTCACATTTTTGATGTTTTAAATATAAAACTTGTCACATTTTAATATATAATATCAAAATTGTGATAATTTGAAGCTTCACATGACATTTTTAACGTTTCTTATTGTTTTTAGGGATCTTATTCCAATCATAAGTGCGCTTGAATACAATACGTGGTTCACAAAATTACGAGCGAACCAAGTAAAACTGTCGCATGACAATATCGATAGGATTTTACACGTTCTTCGAAAATCATTAAATTTAGAAGAATTATACCTCGATAACTTAGGTCTAAAAGCGGATTTTGCCAATAAATTATCCAGCGTTCTTAAATTGAACCTCGGAACAGCACTACACACTGTAGATTTATCTTTTAATCCTATAGAAGATAAAGGTAAACTTATTTTACTACTTTAATTAAAATTTTAATCTAATTTTATTTATTTTTAGGTGCTAGTTATTTGGGAAACTGTATTCCCAAGCTCAACAAAAGTCTAGTCCATTTGAACTTATCACATTGTGGATTGAGCTCGAAAGGCATCAATAATCTTTTCGCTGCTCTTTGTAATAATTCCAGCTCGTTCACTATGCTCACCTATCTGAATTTAAGCGGGAATAGCTTAAAAGATGATATTAGTGTAAGGAAAAAAAAACTATTTTTATGAAAATATGTAATTTAAACGTAGAATTCCTAATCAATTATATTATTATACCCAATGTTTTAAATTTTGATAATTCTATGAAAAATCTAATTGTTAGACATTATTTTAGATTATTCAAATTTGATAATAGTAAAAGAGAAGCAACAGAACAAGGCCACTCCTTATGGGAAATCGCTGTCCACAATGAGGTAAAGCATTACGGAAAAACGAGATAATGGTTTTCACGCATCGTTTTTAGGTCTGTTAAAATGAGAAGTTTTTTCATGCTATTACACGTATTTCCCAAATGAGTGGTCTCAAAAATAGCACGTTAAAAGTGTCAAAAAACGTTGAAAATTGATGTGTTTAACGCACCTAAAAAGGATGCGTGAAAATCATTAAAAACGTTTCATTTTGAGTCGTTTTTCGACGCATTTAACGCGCCAAAAACGATGTGTGGAAACCGTTTAAAAACGTTCAATTTTGACTCTTTTTTCGACGCATTGAACGCACCTAAAATGATGCCTGAAAACCATTAACAAACGTTCAATTTTGACTCTTTTTTCGACGCATTGAACGTACCTAAAATAATGCGTGAAAATCATTAAAAAACGTTCCATTTTGACTCGTTTTTCGACTCATTTAACGCACCTAAAATGATGCTGAAAACCATTAAAAACCGTTCAATTTTGACTCTTTTTCGACGCATTGAACGTACCTAAAATAATGCGTGAAAACCATTAAAAAACGTTCCATTTTGACTCGTTTTTCGACGTTTTTAACGCACCTAAAACGATGCGTGAAAACCATTAAAAACGTTCCATTTTGACTCGTTTTTCGACACAAATTTTGCAAGAATGGACCTTGGCGATTTCCCATAAGAAGTGGGCTCGTTCTGATGCTGCTCCTTTACTGATAATTTCTCACAACTACAAAACGTTTTTATTTGAAATTTTGACCAAAGCTTAAACGTAGGCTTCATATTATGTACGAATTTTTTAAGATTTCTTGAAGTTATTTAACACAACATAGTGATTTATTAAATAAGGTAATAACAAATAGAATCTTAATATCCCTGTGAAATTTGAAACTATTTCCCCTAATCGCACAGAGACGTTTGACAAACGTCTTATAAACGTACACAAACGACCGTCGGGTTTTAAAAACGTTCGTTAAAGTACTCGAGAACGTTTATAAGACGTTTTTCTCTAGTTCAAATGTCACAACTTCTAACGTCATATAGACGTCGAAAAAATACGTTTCAAAAACGGACTAAATGAATGGTTCGTCAAAAGACGTTTTTTAGACATCTTTTAGAACGTCCACTTATACTTTTGCCGATCCAAAAACACAACGTCTATTCAAGTTTTTTACAATGATTATAAAAACTACTTACAAAAACGTAACTTTATGACTTTTTCTGAAAACGTACTTTTGGAGACCTAAATAAAACGTTTTTTACCGTGGTCCTAAACACGACTTACAAAAACGTAACTTTCTGACTTTTTCTGAAAACATACTTTTGGGAAACAAAATAAATCGTTTTTACAAAGTTTTTTACGGTGATTTTAAAAACGACTTATATAAAACGTTTAAACTTTTTTTCTCAAAATATACTTTTGTGGACCCAAAAACGGCTTTTGAACGTTTTTTAACGTGAGCATAAAAACAACTTACAAAAACTTTTAACGAACGTAACTTTTTGACTTTTAAAAACAAAATATTACCCATACTCAAATGTGTTATTTTTTGGGCATCCTGAAGTCTTTATTTTAATTCTCCCTGGATTTGAAATAATTTCTCATATTGTTAGACAAGAAATAAGGAAAAAAGAAAAGTTGTGTTATCCGTTATTTTTGACTTTTTTTGAAAACAAATTTTTCGTAACTTTATAAAAATCATTCTAACATGGACGTTCAAAAAAAGGTTTAGTAGTCGTTTTTCATCGTACTGTAACGTACAAAACGTTTTTTAAATTTATGGGTTCAGACGTTTTGTCGGCATATTTTGTACGTTTATTTATGTCCCTTTTTAAAAACGTTGTTGCAGAAACGTTTTATTTTGGTCCTCGGACGTTCTGACGATAAATAAAGCTTAAAAAAACGTCAATCGAACCTTTTGTGTTATTAGGGTCTCTATTACCTACAATTTTAGTTTTCTCAAACTATACAGGGTGTGTACAAATTAGCGGATAAGCTACACGTGGCGACATTCTTCTATCGTTTCTGAATCGAAAATCTTAATGCGAAAATGTTGTATCACGCGTCGTTTACCTTCAGGAACCATTTAAAAGAAACATACATTTGGCAACACTGTAATTTCATAGTACTGTAATAGTAAGGACTTGGTAGATGGTTCGAATAGAAATCACATTCAAATACAAACTTATTTTCCTACCACGTTGCCAAATGTATTTTTCGTGGCAGGGTTTTATGAAAAAATTTAAAAAACTGGAATTTAAAATAAAAAACGTAACATGTTTGAAAAAATATGATTGAAATTCGTCCCTATTCGAAATGGCACATATCTCTATTGAGAGGTATCGAATAGAGACGCTTATTTTTATACCAAAAATCTGAACTTTAAGCATCTCGTGAAGACGCATGAAGCATACTACAACATTATCGCATTAAGATTTTCGATTCAGAAACGATTGAAGATTGTCGCCACGTGTAGCTTATCCGTTAATTTGTACACATCCTGTATATTAAATACAGTCAGTTGCAGTTTTTTGTTCTTCTGGAAACTCAGGGGTCAATAATTAATTTTGAATCAGATAGTAAAAATATTGTCAAGAATTTGCCAGAATATCTTGTGGCTTGTAATACTTGTAGTTTTTGATACTTCTAGTCATTTTTAGAACTTTAAGGCTGCGTTTTATTACAGAAATATATTTTACTTGCCAGTTTTGACATTTTTTTTGATAAATCTTACTATTATACCCAGTTCTTTAATATTATTCGTTGTTCTTTGGATTTTCAAACTTAATAAATATGCCCAACTTCTTTTCATCATGCGCATGTCAATTTATTAAGATTTTGTTAGGTTCTTCAAAGTAAATTTAACATTTTAACGAATTTAGTATTTAATTTTTTTTTTTTTTTTCAGAATTTTCACAACTTTTTGTCTCAACCTAATGCTCTCCAGTACATAGATATTTCCTCAACTGACGTAATCCTAGAAAATGTAAGTCTTCTACTGAAAACTTCTCTTTGATTAAAATTAATTTTTGGCGCTTTGTTTTTTAGCTTTTTGGTGCTTTAGTAAAAGGCTGTACGACAAATCTAGTTCACTTAAACATTTGCAAAAACCCTTACAGTAGCAAAAAGAACAAAGAGGCTCCCATATCTTTTAAACAATTTTTTAGCACTACGCTTAATCTTAAACATCTCAACATGTCGCACTGTAAATTACCACAAGAGGCACTAAAGTGAGTAATATTTAGCTTATTAGGAAAATTATATTTTTTTGCACGAAATATTTACATTTC
The DNA here is from genome assembly GCA_963243735.1 of Neocrepidodera transversa. NCBI lineage: Eukaryota > Metazoa > Arthropoda > Insecta > Coleoptera > Chrysomelidae > Neocrepidodera > Neocrepidodera transversa. Next base: position 7,408,064 of record OY725349.1, on the reverse strand, counting down.
AAAATTGTTTATCATATTTTGACGTTTCTAATGTTATTTTTAACAAAGAATGTGTTGTAAATGACAAATTTTTCATATTTTGACGTTTGAAAATGTCCTTTTCCTGAGCATATTTTATCTTGAAAAACTTATTTTGACATTCTTATTGTCCAATTTACCATTTTTTTACGTTTCAATTGGTAAATGATAAATTCGTCACTTTTGTGTGAACATTTTGGATTTTCAATTGGTAAAAATGTCAAATTCGTCACTTTTTGTGTGAAAATTTTGATATTTCAATTGGTAAATGCTAAATTTGTCACTTTTTACTGTAAAAAAGGTCACATTTTGTCGTGTAAAATGTGACACTTTTTACTGTAAAAAATGTCATATTTTGACATGTAAAATGTCAAGCTTATCATATTCTGACACTGATTTTTTTTTTTAGAAATTTATTATTAGGATTGGCGTGTAATGAATTTACCAAAGAAATGACATTAGATATTAGTAATTGCGGACTCGGTAGTCAAGGAGCGCACGTTTTGGAGTCCTGCGTGCATGGTGTTAGGTGTATTTCTAGTCTTGATATTTCTGAAAACAGTAAGTATTCATTTATTTACATATTTTTAGACAAACGTTACCTTTATTGCACTTTTTGGACATTTATTGCACTTTTTATGACTTTTTTGTATCTTTATGAGGTTTCTTGCAGCTTTTTGACATTTTTGCACTTTTTGATATTTCACATTTACATTATTTAATATTATGTGCCCATTTTTTGACGTTTCTTGCACTTTTTAGACCTTATAAAATTTGTTTAACCTTTGGAACAGTTCTTTAACTTTTTTAACAGTACTCTTACTTTTTTTAACAATTCTTTAACTTTTTTAACAGTTCTTTAACTTCTTTAACAATTCTTTAATTTTTTTAACAGTTCTTTAACTTTTTTAACAGTTCTTTAACTTTTTAACAGTTCTTTAACTTATTTAACAGTTCTTTACATTTTTTAATAGTTCTTTAACTTTTTTTAACAGTTCTTTGACTTTTTTACCATTTCTTTAGCTTTTTTAACATTTCTTTAATAACCTTTTTAACGATTCTTGCACATTTTTTAACAATACTCACGTTTTTTGCACAGTTTTGTAATTTCTAATATCTAGGCTGTGTCTGATAAAATTTTAACATTTCATATACCTTTTTGACATTTCTTTCTACCTTTAGACATTACTGAACCTCCCTTTTAGTCTATGAGTCTATGTACATCCCCCAATAGTAGTGAATTATTTTTAATCAAACTTATTCGTCATTTTTAGATATGGATTCAGATTTGTGCAATGTTGTGATAGCAATAAGTAAAAATAAGTCGTTAAAGCACTTGAACATGTCGCGTACGATGAAGAAACACATGTCTCTGATAATGGATTCGGTAGTTCAAATAGTCCAGGACGACGAATGTCTGCTCCAATCGTTGATGATTCCGGATTGTAGATTGAGATCGGATCTATTTAATCTTCTGAACGCTTTAGGCGATAACAAAAGTTTGGAAATGTTGGATATTAGCGGGAATTTGATCGGAGATTCTGGAGCTAGATTATTGGCGAAGGCGCTGCAGATTAATAATAAGTTGAAAACTATCGTTTTTGATAGGAATAACATCACTTTACAGGTGAATAAGTTTAAAAATAATATTTTTTGCTATTTAGAAATATTTTTATACAAATTACATTATAATAATATAATTTAAGGGCTACCACGACATCGCGTACGCTTTAGAAAGCAACACTACAGTTCAGTACATACCTTTTCCGATTTTCGACATAACACCCTGTATGAAAGCCAACGCTGATCGAACGGAAATGGTCATGAGAAAAATCCAGGACTTATTAAATAGAAACGTCTCGCAAAAACAACAAAGCCTTAGAAATTTTCCTGTACAACCTGGATTTTTACTCACTTCTAAACAACAGGTATAGTATATAGTGTGATGTCAAGTCATTTATGTTTCATTCATTATTAACATTTAGGCCTTGGAAAGACTGGTTCAACAAACGCAAGACGCGATCAAAAATCTAGCTTCAGAATCAATAGCGTCCACGAATGACGTGAATCACGCGACGGGGGTCATTCAGGACGCTGAAAATGCTAGACAATTACTTGTGAGGTTGCAGGAAGTGGCTCAACATAGAGACGATAAACATCCTAATCCCGTTGAGGAGAAACTTCAACAAGCAGCCAGTGATATACACGCCAGTATTTGCGATTACGTTCAGGTAATTATCTTACTAAAATTCGACAAATAAGCCATTTTGACTTGTGCTAAGTCTCGTAAATTTGTAGATCCTTTAAGATATTGACATTTAGCGCCTAAATTGTCTAGTGTATTGTTTTAGATAACTTTTTGATATTAAAACTTATAGTGAAAGATACTTTAAAGAGTAATATGCTTGGTTTGATACAAAAACAAATTAATAAATAGATATGATTCGTTAAAATTAGCAAAATGTATACGTTATTATTATTTATATGTAACTTAATTGTCAGTTCTTTGTAGTTTAAATACAGTCGTTTAGCAATAAAAACTTCAATGTCATAATTTAAACGATATATATCCACAATTGTCACAATTTAAATGACATTTACCATCAGTTTAAATGTCATTTTCGAATAGTTTGTGTTGCCCATGCTGTCAAAACTACCCATAAATTTACAAATTCTCGTTTCTGTTAAGTAATGACAGTTGTGCATTACTTTTCTCTGCCTTTTGCTATGTGTATTTCCTTTCATATGTCTCCGTTCTATATGTTTTTTAAGTCAGACTTTTTTTCTTCTACATCTGCCTGTATTTTGAAGATTTTTTTATACTTTTTTTTTGAATATCTTTCTTGGCTCTTTCTAATATTTCTCACCTTTTATGACATTTCTTACCTCTTTTTTCGTACTTTTTTCTGTCCTTAATGTTATTTTTTTTAATGGTTCTTTAAGTGTTTCTCATCTTTTTTAATTTGTACAAGTTTTGCCTATTTGGCGATTCTTGTCACTTTTTTAATACTATTTGCCTCTTTTTGTTACTGTTTTGCACTTTTTAAACATTTCTTATCCCTTTTTTCATTATTTCTTACCTTTTTTTAAATTATTTTACAGTATTTTTACACCTTTTGTAATTTCGTGGCACCCATTAATATTTTTTGTTCATTTGACACATTTCATGTCCCTTTTTTGCATTTCTTGTCCCTTTTTTACATTTCTTGTCCCTTTTTTGCATTTCTTGTCCCTTTTTACATTTCTTATTCCTTTTTTACAGTTCTCACCTCTTTTTTACATTTATTGTATCTCTTACAGTTTTTGTACCTTTTTTACATTTCTTGTCCCCTTTTTACATTTCCTGTTCATTTGTCATTTCTTACACCCTTATCAATATTTTGACATCTTTTGCGCTTTTTTTACATTTCTTACGCATTTTTTACATTCCTTGCGCATTTTTTACATTTCTTGCTCCTTTTTTACATTTCTTGCGCATTTTTTACATTTCTTGTCCTTTTTTTGTTATCCCTTACCTCTTGATGATATTTGTGGCAAAATTTTTGACTTTTAGCACATTATGTTTGAGATTTATTGTATGATTTGTAATTTCTAGTTTTTATACTTCCCCTGTTTTTTCCTTTTTCGTAATAATTCTGTATTTCTGTGACATATCTTGAACCTTTTTTCAACTTTTTTATATCTGAAAGTTCTACTTTTTTTACATTTGAAATTTAAATTTCGTCCATTTTAATATCCTTTCGTTTATATATATATATTTTTTGACACATTTGTGTATATTTTTCTTGTAACATTGATATTTTTTAAATTCATAAGATTATCCATATCTGAAATGTGGTCCAGTGTTCAATAAATGAAATAAAACTCGAAGTCATGTACCACATAAAAATAATTAAAAAAATTTAGGAAATGGCAACTCGTTTCGTCTTAGAAGTCATCTTCAGGCCTAAAAATTACACAATTGTTAATGTTAAAATTAATTAACCATATTATGGTAAGTGTTTGTATTTATTGTAAATCCTTGTATCGAATTGTATAACTTTTAGGCCTGAAGATGGCTTGTAAACCGAAACTAGTTGCCGTTTCATAAAATTGTTTAATTATATTTGTTGTACATGACTTTTATTTCATTTATTTTTTGTTTATATTTCTTGTCCAAATTTTGACTCTTGACACTGTTCTGAGTATCTTTTTTAGATTTTTTTACATTTCTGGTAACTTTTAACATTTTGTGCAACCTTCTCAATATTTCTTTTCCTTTTTTAACCTTTATATCATATTCTACTTTTCTTTCCTTCCAGGACAAATTGTAGATCATTATTGCTTTAATTGCTTGTTGATTTAGAGTTTATGTTATCCAAATGTAATAAATTTACAGATAATCCTCTTGTTTCGTTTAAACTGCTTAATGGAGTAATCTCGTATGAACTTCTTTTAGAAAATATCAACTTCCTCATTTGTGCATGGCGAACACGTCTCTTTAGGCAACATCAGACTAACTACGGGCAAAGGGCTTTCCCTAATCCCATTTGCCTAAATTATAATACATTTTACTCAGAACGTGACCTATTCAATATAAGCTTACCAGCCCTTAAAGAACTTTGAAATTCGGCTGCGATTCAATTTGTGCTTCATCTTATTGTTCTTAATGCTTTTAATTTTTTTAAGGTTTTTTTTCTTTATGTTGTATATTTACTTAATTTAAGTTTCCATACTATTTAGGATTTGTATTTCCTGTAAAAGATGCCCATTAATAAATAAATAGATACTAGTTAATTGACCATAAATAGATTTAAGTGATTAATTTTTAATAAATAAAAATTCCTTTCAGGCAACCACTGAAAAGATGTTAAAATGTTGTAAAGAACAATGCCCATACGTCTTGCACGACGAAGAAACCGTACAAGAAATCAAAAGGGAATGTAAAAGAAAAAAACAAATTCCTTTTGATTTTGTCACAACGTGTATTAAACAACAAGCTGGTGTGGATATTATGAATAGAACAAGGTAACACATATATATTTTAATAGTTAATTAAACTTTTTTGAAAATATTAAAGTCATTGGCTTATAATTGATAATTGTCCACAATTCTACACTCTTTAATTTAGTTATTTTGATTATCTTGAAACCACATCTGCAACCATAAACATATCCTATTAACATTATCTTGTAATTCTTCTAAATTCCTACTATACAACTCGTGTATAATATTTTCTTTATATGATGACTTAGCTTCTTCTAATACAGTTTGAAATATCTCACATTGTACATTATCATCTAATTTCTTCCCTGTATATCCCCTACTCACTAATCTGTCATATAATGTCGTATTATCTGCTCTAAGTACAAAAACAACATCAAACCATCTTTCAGGAAAAAATTCGTTACTGTGATAATCTACTATATTTCCACCTTTACACATCACTTCTTCTAACCCGTCTAAAAGTTTATCTTCGTCTAAAACTGGACACTGATACTCCTCGTCGTATTCTTCTAAACAGTCATGATCTTTCGCTATTTTTGAGATTTCTAACCATTGTAATCCAGTTAATTCGGCTAATTTTGTACACAAAGTGGATTTACCTACGCCAGGAGTGCCTGTTACTAGTATATTTGGAGCAGCTCGTTTAATTTGATTCATTTTTTATGGAAATTAAAAATCACGTTGTTAGTTTTTCGTAAACATAACCTCGAATTGTATTTCGATGACAGTTTATTTCGATGACATTTGGGCGCGGTGAATGAATGAATAATTGATTAATCGATTCTATTCAAAGTATCGTTACAGACAGGGTCGGATTCAGGCGCTTGATTTGCAAAAAATTGCGATTTTAATTTTTTGCTTGATTATAGAAATTGTATACTTTTAGGGAATTAAATATAATGGTAGCGAATCAATTATCGGAACAGGTAACCGACGAAGTGTACGAGGCTTTGATGAGAAGTTATAAGATTTTAGTCGGCGACGCAAGTGCAATAAGAATCGATTCGCCGCCGCGACGCTCTAGATTAAATAGTTCGGATAGTTCTCGTCATGGCGCTAGTGACATTTCGATAACTGATAGCAGCCACCAATCAGATTTGTCTCCGTTGGTAAGTTTTATTTTGTTTTTTTTTTGTTATTAGTGAAATAATTGGTTTATTTATTTTTTTAATCATGCTCAGAAATTGGAATATTTGAATTTAGTAAGTATTATATTGTTTGTTGGTGTTTTTATTGATATTTTTTTGGTTAGCGTGGTAGTTTTAGGGTGTGAAAAGTACTTTTTTATTACGTTTTATTGGTCACCCTGTATACATTTTTAATATAGTTTTTCCATTTTAATAAATGTTGTTGAAATTAGAATCTTTTATTAACAATAAAATTTTCTGACAATTCAATAATACAGGGTGTGTCAAGAAAAGACTACTTAATGACAAGTTATGTTTTTTTTGAATCACCCTGTACATTTTTGATATTTTTTTCCAATTTAATAAAAACCTGTATAGAAATAAAATTTTCTGCCAACTTAACAACAGGGTTTTCAAAAAAAGATTTTATAAGAATTTATCTATTGTATTTTTTTGATATTTTTTCCATTATTTTTATTTTTTGTACCTTTATCCATTTTATCTTTTTTACACCATTTTGTACTTTGGTCGCAAGTTATTTTCCTTTTTGACTCATCCTAAACTTTTTTATAATTAAAAATAAATAAACAGAAAGAGGAATAACCAACCGCCATAAATGGCGTTATTTCTTTTTTAAAATTGTTCGTACCTTTTTGCCATTTTTCCTACTTTTTTGACATTGTTCGTACCTTTTTGACACTTTACGTACCTTATTGACATTATTCGTACCTTTTTGACATTTTTGTACCTTTTTGACATGTAATTTACATAATCTTAGAATCGCTCTGTATATTTTTGTAGTAAAAATATACACTTAAATTTTTAGGCAACTCCGCATCTATCAATCAAGCGCAAAAGTTTACACGGACGAAAATTACGGCCTAAATCAGTAGTAGATAGTGTAGAAGGTATATCAGCGGACGATATACCGAGTTTATTACCTTCCCTACCCGGTAACTCCGAAGAAGAAGACTCGGTAACCGAATTACCGAACACCAGCCATCAATTACAGCACCTAGTCAAAGGCATTTTCCTTAACAAAGGTCAGTTCATTTCCATATTATTTATTGAATAATAATGTTTTTTTTTATTATTTTAGGTCGACCTAGAAGGGCTAAAACCAGAGCTCCTACTCGACCAGTGGTGAATCCCCCCGATACTACGGACTCCGTATCACAAGATCTAATCGAGGGTTTAGATTCGTTCTTCCGTCCGGGTTCGGTAACACCGACGTCTGACGACTGCCACTCATTTCACACCGCAGGAAGTCCGAATCACGATTTTTCATCGCCTACACTCAGCGAGGATCAAAAAACGCCGAAGTTGAGTCGAAATTCGCCTTTATTGAGAGGTAAATTGTTAATAAGTCTTATTTTGTATAATAAACACAGATCCAACGTTTATGTACAATTAATTGCTGTGTTGGGTGTTTGTCAGTGTATTTTCACACTTTTTTGATAATTTATTACATTTTTTACTGTTTATGATCAGTTTTTTGAATTCTTATAAATTTCATATAAATTCCTGGCGTATTAAGAGATTTTTTTGCTTTTAAAGAGCGTTTTTGAAGTTTTTGACACATCATAACAATTAAGACATTTTAAGGGCGTCCTTGATATTTAAAATAAGTTTATGACAATTTTATAGCGTTTTTGACGTTTAAAGTCAGTTTTTGGCACAATTTTAGATACATTATGACATATAAGCTGAGTTCGGCTTCAAGAATTGGGAGTTTTAGGAATAGAGGGTGAAGACGGATTCCCACTAGGCGGACAATCTGGAGACAGATTTTCTGTATCCAATTCTATTGGTAGATTTCGAATTAATTTTCGAAATCTATCAATATATATCAGAAAATCTGCCTGCAGATTGTCCGCCTACTGGAAATCCGTCATGAGTATAGACGAGGAAAGTCACGACGTCACAAATGTCATTCTTGTCAAAAACTGATTCCAAACAAACATCTTTCAAAGTCAAATTTAGCACCTATTAAGATAAAAACTAAATTGTTTTGCTTGAGAAAACAACATCAAAACAACCAAACATAAACAAATAAACAAAGCATCAACAGAGAACATACTCAAATTGTTTGTTTTTACTCAGTTTTTGACAAGTATGACATTTGTGACGTCTATTTAGAGTAACTTTTAAACCCAATTTTTGTCAGTACCCGAACGGATAGATCAATGACGGGGTAAAACGAGTGAAAAGACTAACCAAGCCGAACTCACCTTTTAATTTAAAATTACATTTTAAAGGCCTCTCTGACAGTTGAATTAATTGATAATGAGAAAGTTATTTATTTATTTAATATCATGCTAGTTCATAATTGTGCTTTTATTGCTTAGTTACCAACTAAATAAAGGTTTATTTTATGCCCGTGCATGCATAAAGTGAACTTTATGGCTCGCGCGGGCATAAAGTACACTTTATGGCCCACAAAGTGAACTTTATGGCTCGCGCGGGCATAAAGACAATAGTTTTTTTATATTTATATTGTGGATGCAATAACAAACTTGTATGACATAAAAGTTTGTATGCACAGGGGATATAAACAGATAATTATGCCCTCGGGCGACTTACAAACCCTCGAGCCAGAGGCCCTCGAGTTTGTAAGATCGTCACCCTCAGGGCATAAAGATCTATTTATACCCTTGGTACATAAATAACTATTAATAGAGTTATGTTTTAAGTCAGTTTTTGACTCATTAAGATTTGTTTTGATTTTTAATAGTTTATTTACGTTTTAAACCCATTTTTTAAAAAGTAAATGGCTGATATGTGAATTTTTTTAACATTTAGATTTAATTAATATATTATATATATATATTAATATAATATATTATATATTAAATGGCTGATATGTGAATTTTTTTAACATTTAGATTTAAATAATATATTATTTGTTTTAGGTTTAATGACACCCACACCTCGATCGCGTTCATCTGACAATCTGGAAAAATTTTCACCGTCTTCTTTAAGAAAAAACAACGATTCCGCATCACCGCTAACCAGGAGATTAACAGGAGAAAGTATCGTGTCTAGAGACAGCAGCGACGGTAGTATCGCCGCAGAATGTAACTTTGATCAATCGCCAGGAAGTACTCTATCAAAAGGGATCTCTTCAGATGGATCTAAAGGTAAAATATTCGTTATTATAGTAAAATTGAAGGTATGCAGAATTTAGCTTTAAACTTTGTTATAAAAACAGAGTGTAACAAATTAATTCCTGCATTATATCTTTCTAATACGTTTAAAGTAACTTAGTCCTTTAAGCAGTGTTGTTAAGTATTTAAATACATGTATTTAAAATTGTGTTTTAAATACATGTATTTAAAATTGTGTTTTAAATACTTTCAACGTATTTAAAATTGTATTTTAAATACTTTCAATGTATTTAAATACGTAGTTAAACACATAAACTTCATTTATATTTACTGCGTATTTAATATACATTTTTGTCTAACATTTTAAATACTGTAGTTAAAGTTTAAATACATTATTTCTGGGAAATTTTAAGATCGTTCACTTGCTTTTGTCTTTTTCCTGGAAATAAAAAATTCCTTAAACTTCGGATAAAACCTTCATGTACCTTCTACTTGTTGGACTGGCAGTTATTGTTTATTCCACAAATTGTTCTGTTACTCTCTAATCTCTATGATCTATTATTTCATGAAAGTCCTAATTGTATTTAAATACTTTTTAAATACAAAGAAGAAGTATTTGTATTTAAATACATTGTCAATTGAAGTATTTAAAATACAAGGTAAATACATTTTATAAGTATTTTTAACAACACTGCTTTTAAGCCGGATTGTATTAAATTTGAAATTTTTTATTTTGTAGACGAATCCGATAATGTAAAGGGACAGTTGAAACAGCTGAAAAGTTGTCCGACCATAGCGCAGAAGCCGCGTCCTTGGTCTATGGTGAATTCGGAAGGGAAATCGGGAGATCTTGGCTTATTGAGTGACGGTTCGTCACCGAATAATTCGACGGGAAATACTCCCGATTCGGCGGAGGCTTTAGATAGTTCGGAATCGTCGTCGATCGATCGACGATTGACGAAGGAAATTAAGTTAAAGAGGAGTGGTAAGAAAAATTTTAACTATTAGTATAAAGTCGTCCCTGTATAATACATTTTTTGACAAACAAATTATCTATTTTTATCAGATGTGGAAAGTTTTGATCTTTTTGATTTATCTTATTTTTCAGAACATTATGTTCATTTTGTCATAATTTGTATTTATCTGTATATAAAAATGTTTAGTGCGTTATTTTACATTTTGAGAGCATTTTTGACCTTTTGACTGTGTTTTTGACTTTGTTTGTGACCTTTTGTCTGTGTTTTTTTACCTTTTGACTCTGTTTTTGACCACGTTAATTGTATTTTCATTTTATTAACTATGTTTATTCGTTTTTGAGTTTTTAACAGCATTTCTGATCTTTTAACTGCGTTTTTTGATCTTAATGGAGCTTAAGGTGTATTTTTGATACCATTTTTTTACCACGTTTCTGTCGTTTTGAATATGTTTTTCGTTTCGTGATGACGATGAATTTTTGACATCTTTTTTTGACGTTCTTGCTATGTTTTTATTCCATTTTTGAGTTTTTTGACCTCTCAAATGCGTTTTTGACATTTTCACTGCATTTTTTCCAGTGTTGTAAATTGTGTTTTTGATATTTTAAAACATATTTAAGTTTATTTATCCTACTAAAACTGCTTTTTTAATACTTGTATTAATTTTTAGATTAGATTATAGTTTAATTTCGCATAATTAAAATTTTCAAAAGTTAATTTTTTCATATTTTTTTAAATTGCCAAAATTATGCATTTTTATGAAATCAAAATTGTAGAACCAAAAAGTTTCGCCTAGGGTGTGAAAATTGAAAATATTTTAAAACAAATATGTTGAATTAAAAAAGTTCTCTTATTAGAAGAATAATTGATTAAACAATTATTTTACTAGGAGTGTTCGAAAAGTTGGGTTTGATTACCCCCCTCTTTACTTTGCTTTAAACTAGTTTTTTGACGTTTTAAACTCATATTTATGAAGTATATTTGATTTTTAGCGAGTTTTTAATACGATCATCGTATTTTTGATGTTTATGTCGCAAAATGAACGTCCTTGACTTTGCAAGTGCATTTTTGAAGATTTAAATGCATTTTTGGCGTTTTTGACATAAAACTAACTTCTCAATCATATACAAAAATGTCTGTGCTTTTTTATTTTAATCTTTTTAAGTGCATTTTTAAGTCTATTTAAATTTTCAAGTAAAATGGACCAAATATTCACTTTTTCTGGTCTGTTCATTTACAGAATATATTAAATATTTAAAAAAGAATAAGTTTAATCTTCATTAAAATTTTCGCTGACTACTTTTCGAACTTTTTTTTTATTCTTCACGTACGTTTTAAATTTTTGTCCTAGACAGGCCTAAAAATTTGTTCCACATCTGAAGAAAAGTGGTTAATTTTTTTCCCATAAAATGTTACCTATTTAACAGAGTTAATAGTTTTTATATCAGCAATTTTTTTACCTATATAAATTATTTTAAGCACTGTTTCATCTCATGCTTTGGCTTGCAATATATTTGGTGTAGGTTTAATATTATATATAAAGAAAAATAGTCTAAACTTAATTAATATAAAAAAATTGGAATTTTTATTTAATTGCTTTGTATATTTTTTTAATTTGCTTATTTGCATTATTTTAATTTTATTTTCCTTTTCTTTTAAAAGGTATTTTGCAGAGCTATTTTCCAGATCGCAGCGATTTCAACTTTTTATCTCGATATAAGGTACTTTTTATTTTTTAGTTTTATTTTATAGCTTTTGCTTGCTATCATTTTCATTTTTTTTATTTGTTGCTTTTGTATCTAATAATTAAACAATAAAAACGTGTTTTTTGACGGTTTTTTTTTTAATTTAAAATAGACAATTTGAAGTATAAGTGCAATTTTAACATTTTAAGGGTTGTTGATTATTTAAAAGTCTTTTAATGGTCAAAATTATCTATTAAAGACCATTTTTGACTTTTGAAATACGTTTTTACACTTATATTAAGAGCGTATTAGACATTTTAAGAGAATTTTGAACATTTTGGCCTTTTAAAAGCATTTTAAATGCATTATTGGGATATAACATTTTCTGATCCTTCATTAATTAATTCAACAGAAGTTCCTCTTACAAATAAATAAATTTATTCTGTAACTTAAGTAAATTATGTTTTATTTTTTAGGAGAAAACAACGTCTAACAAGATGGCGACTGCGAATGTGGTGGGACAGAGAAGGGATAAAAATTATAATTGTAGGGAAGCGGAGGATGCACACATAAGTAGATAGTTTTCAAGAATTTTTAGGATTAAATCGATAAAAGAAAAAAAAATAACCAAACCTTAGAGTCGGAATACTTCCTTGTTGTATTTTTGTTACCTTGGCTTTTATAGTAGGCATCTATTTTCGAAAATACGAAAGAAAATCCCCTAATTCTAATTGATTAGTATATTTAAAATATTGATTATCGACTGCCATAATTTTTAATCATTATATAGCGACTAAAACGTTATTTTTTAGACTCTTTCAATACGTATTTTACCGAATGTATTTGTAAAATTAGGTGCTCGGATAAATCTAAGACGTAAAATTTCTTATCCTAAAAATTAGCTATTTGGGTTAAAAAAAAAACATATTCCCATTAAATTTTTAAACATTTTTATTTTTTAATAATTGTGGTGCGTTTTACATGTTTCAAATGCATTTTGACTTCTTATTTTTGATATTTCCATAAATTTTTGAAGTTTTATAAACTTTTTTGATGTAGGTTTTTGGCATATTAAAAGCATTTTTTTACTATTTGATTCCGTTGCATTTTAAGGGCGTTTTTACGCATTAAGAACATTATTTATTTTTATTAAAGTCGAAAATAGTAAAATCAACTTTTTTTTTGTAATATAACAATCAAACTATTCAGTTTTTTAAACATTTTAACCTCGTTTTTAATGGAAGACAATTTTGATACATTAAAAGAACTTTGGACTAGACTTTTTTACTATTTAAGAGCGTTTTAAGTAAATTTCTGACTATATTTTAACTTTTTATGAGTTTTGACACATTAAAAGACATTTTCCAATTTAACAAGAATGTTTTAATGGTGGTTTTCATTTTTTTTGACGTTTTTAAAGAAGTTGTTGATACTGTTTTCATCATTTTTTGCCACATTATAAATTGTGAGAATTTATGTAATTTTTTTAATTCTTGATTAATTTTGATGTTCTTTTTGACATTTTTAATAAGGTTTAACATTTTAATTCTGTTTTGTATGTTTTAAATCAGTTTTTGACACCTTAAGAAAATTTGGACAATTTTCGTATTCTTGCAGCGTTATAAGTGCATTTTTGATATAAGTTTATAACAATTTAAAAAAAAATTGACCTTTTACAGTATTTTTTGTCATTTGATGGTGTTTTTTGACTTTTTAGCGTTTTAAGAGTTTTTTTGACCTTTGACGCTAAATATTTTATTATTGGAACATTTTATGTCTCAAGTGCGACTTTTTGTTTATTTTTGACTTTTGAAGTAAGTTTTGACAATTTAAGAACGTGTTTGACGTACTTTTTTGACAATTTGATAGCATTTATGACGTCTTTTGTGTGGTTTTATAATTTTATGTATGCTTTAAGTGCGATTTGCAAATTTAATAGTTTATAAGTTTATTTTTAACGTTTGAAGTATATATTTGATATCAGCACGCCGTTTTGACTCTTTAAGAGCGTTTGTGATCTTTTAAGAGTGTTTCCGATCATTTTTAATCTATAAAGTGGATTTTTCTACCGATTGAAGTGCTTTTTTGGTATTTTCAACGTTTTAACTAAATTTATGAAAATTTAACAGATTTTTTTGACATTCTTTGAGATTTTATGACATTTTAAGAGATTTTTTACTATTCAAGTGGGTTTTAATTTCATTTTGACAATTAAAATAAGATTATAACGATTTTGAAGATTGTCAACAGTTCGAAGACAGTTAAAAAGACCGTCTATTATTCAATTTTCGATGTCTATTTTTTTTCCTGCCAAATGGACCTAATAGATTAGATGGAAAAGGAACTATTGAGATAGGAAATCGGTTTCAAATTAAAAAAAAAAACAACAAACAAGCAACTATTTGATATATCATATTTATAACAATTTGTCATTGCCTACATTTATTATAATATTCCATTTACCACATTTAAAAGCGTTTTTGATATAAGAATTTTTTTCAAGAGCGTTAAAAGTGCATTTTTGACATAACTTTTACAATAAATGTGTATGGCTCGTTAGAGATTTTTTTATTTTAAAAATTTATTCCTTTAAAGACTCTTTTAGTTATTTTTTATGATATTGATTTTTACGTCTGTAATCGTTAAGTCAATAATAATTAGGAGTGTTTGAATATTGGAATTTCTAGCGTTTTTAATGTTTCGTTTTTTAAACGTGTGCTTCCTTTATTGCTTAAATTTTCGTCTGGAAATCTGAATTTTTTTTAGTTACCAGACGTAAATTCTAAGCTTAGTTACCATTTTTTTAAACTGATTTACAAATATTAAATTTTTTTCGGTACACGACAGTATTAATTTGAGTTGTGTTTGGATTTTATTTTTTTATTTACGATTTTCTTATTGTATTTGTAAAAAAAATAGTGTGATTTTGTGCCTCTTTTGTTTAAATTGGTGCGTTTAGGATTGTTTTTATCAAGTTTTTAAATAGTTTTTTTTTGTTTAAATTAGCATTTTTTTATTTTAGTGACAAAACTTGGTAAAAGTATCCTCAAATTATTATATAATGATATTAAAACTTGAAATGTTCGGATTGAACGGTTAGAATAATAATTATATAAAAGAGAAAAAAAGGAAGTTTTCTTTGTTTTTTTTTAGGCGTTATTATTTTATTTTGTGATATTTTTCTTATATAACTTCATTCCTTATGGTAAATATTCCATTCAAAAAACGCAATATATTCATATACAGGGTATCGCCCTGTATATTCCAACAAATTATTTTTTTAGTTTTTATCTAAAAGTAGCCAGAAAGAAAATTGTTATATCGTATTTTTTTGTGTTTATATTATATTTATATATGTATTCATTTTCTTACACTTGTAGTGTCGAATGCTTCCATTTTATGTAATCTTTTTTATACTTTCAAATAAAGATTTTCATTATTTAAATACGCATTTTTTATTATTTTGTTAATTAATCGATTTTTTTAGAACAATCGAAAAATTTTATAGCTTTTAAATGAACGAAAGAGATGGCTCCCATAAATTCCAATTAACATCCTCCATCTATACATTAATTTTCATTCAAATCGGAGAGAAATAAAAATGTGGCCCAAAAAAAGTGCAAGGCTATAGCCTTCAAAAATCTTCAAAATTTTTCATCATTCAGATTTCAATGAAAATTGGTAGAGGTACATTCTAAATGGCGTAGATTCCAAAAAAAGTAACAGTTCTTCTCTAGCTCAATTAGTTTCCCAGATAATTAGTTTTTTTTTTTTGAAAAATCGTGAAACCCTCAATTTTTTCATATTTTCCAAATTAAAAATTTTATGGCTTTGAAATGGACGAAAGAGATGGCTCCCATAAATTCCAATTAACATCCTCTATCTATACATTAAATTTCATTCAAATCGGAGAGAAATAAAAATGTGGCCCAAAAAAAGTGCAAGGCTATAGCCTTCAAAAATCTTCAAAATTTTTCATCATTCAGATTTCAATGAAAATTGGTAGAGGTACATTCTAAATGGCGTAGATTCCAAAAAAAGTAACAGTTCTTCTCTAGCTCAATTAGTTTCCCAGATAATTAGTTTTTTTTTTGAAAAATCGTGAAACCCTCAATTTTTTCATATTTTCCAAATTAAAAATTTTATGGCTTTGAAATGAACGAAAGAGATGGCTCCCATAAATTCCAATTAACATCCTCTATCTATACATTAAATTTCATTCAAATCGGAGAGAAATAAAAATGTGGCCCAAAAAAAGTGCAAGGCTATAGCCTTCAAAAATCTTCAAAATTTTTCATCATTCAGATTTCAATGAAAATTCGTAGAGGTACATTCTAAATGGCGTAGATTCCAAAAAAAGTAACAGTTCTTCTCTAGCTCAATTAGTTTCCCAGATAATTAGTTTTTTTTTTTTGAAAAATCGTGAAACCCTCAATTTTTTCATATTTTCCAAATTAAAAATTTTATGGCTTTGAAATGGACGAAAGAGATGGCTCCCATAAATTCCAATTAACATCCTCTATCTATACATTAAATTTCATTCAAATCGGAGAGAAATAAAAATGTGGCCCAAAAAAAGTGCAAGGCTATAGCCTTCAAAAATCTTCAAAATTTTTCATCATTCAGATTTCAATGAAAATTGGTAGAGGTACATTCTAAATGGCGTAGATTCCAAAAAAAGTAACAGTTCTTCTCTAGCTCAATTAGTTTCCCAGATAATTAGTTTTTTTTTTTGAAAAATCGTGAAACCCTCAATTTTTTCATATTTTCCAAATTAAAAATTTTATGGCTTTGAAATGGACGAAAGAGATGGCTCCCATAAATTCCAATTAACATCCTCTATCTATACATTAAATTTCATTCAAATCGGAGAGAAATAAAAATGTGGCCCAAAAAAAGTGCAAGGCTATAGCCTTCAAAAATCTTCAAAATTTTTCATCATTCAGATTTCAATGAAAATTGGTAGAGGTACATTCTAAATGGCGTAGATTCCAAAAAAAGTAACAGTTCTTCTCTAGCTCAATTAGTTTCCCAGATAATTAGTTTTTTTTTTTGAAAAATCGTGAAACCCTCAATTTTTTCATATTTTCCAAATTAAAAATTTTATGGCTTTGAAATGGACGAAAGAGATGGCTCCCATAAATTCCAATTAACATCCTCTATCTATACATTAAATTTCATTCAAATCGGAGAGAAATAAAAATGTGGCCCAAAAAAAGTGCAAGGCTATAGCCTTCAAAAATCTTCAAAATTTTTCATCATTCAGATTTCAATGAAAATTGGTAGAGGTACATTCTAAATGGCGTAGATTCCAAAAAAAGTAACAGTTCTTCTCTAGCTCAATTAGTTTCCCAGATAATTAGTTTTTTTTTTTTGAAAAATCGTGAAACCCTCAATTTTTTCATATTTTCCAAATTAAAAATTGTATAGCTTTTAAATGAACGAAAGAGATGGCTTCCATAAATTCCAATTAACATCCTCTATCTATACATTAAATTTCATTCAAATCGGAGAGAAATAAAAATGTGGCCCAAAAAAAGTGCAAGGCTATAGCCTTCAAAAATCTTCAAAATTTTTCATCATTCAGATTTCAATGAAAATTGGTAGAGGTGCATTCTGAAGGGCGTAGATTCCAAAAAAAGTAACAGTTCTTCTCTAGCTCAATTAGTTTCACAGATAATTAGTTTTTTTTTGAAAAATCGTGAAACCCTCAATTTTTTCATATTTTCCAAATTAAAAATTTTATGGCTTTGAAATGGACGAAAGAGATGGCTCCCATAAATTCCAATTAACATCCTCTATCTATACATTAATTTTCATTCAAATCGGAGAGAAATAAAAATGTGGCCCAAAAAAAGTGCAAGGCTATAGCCTTCAAAAATCTTCAAAATTTTTCATCATTCAGATTTCAATGAAAATTGGTAGAGGTACATTCTAAATGGCGTAGATTCCAAAAAAAGTAACAGTTCTTCTCTAGCTCAATTAGTTTCCCAGATAATTAGTTTTTTTTTTTGAAAAATCGTGAAACCCTCAATTTTTTCATATTTTCCAAATTAAAAATTGTATAGCTTTTAAATGATGAAAGAGATGGCTCCCATAAATTCCAATTAACATCCTCTATCTATACATTAAATTTCATTCAAATCGGAGAGAAATAAAAATGTGGCCCAAAAAAAGTGCAAGGCTATAGCCTTCAAAAATCTTCAAAATTTTTCATCATTCAGATTTCAATGAAAATTGGTAGAGGTACATTCTAAATGGCGTAGATTCCAAAAAAAGTAACAGTTCTTCTCTAGCTCAATTAGTTTCCCAGATAATTAGTTTTTTTTTTTGAAAAATCGTGAAACCCTCAATTTTTTCATATTTTCCAAATTAAAAATTGTATAGCTTTTAAATGATGAAAGAGATGGCTCCCATAAATTCCAATTAACATCCTCTATCTATACATTAAATTTCATTCAAATCGGAGAGAAATAAAAATGTGGCCCAAAAAAAGTGCAAGGCTATAGCCTTCAAAAATCTTCAAAATTTTTCATCATTCAGATTTCAATGAAAATTGGTAGAGGTACATTCTAAATGGCGTAGATTCCAAAAAAAGTAACAGTTCTTCTCTAGCTCAATTAGTTTCCCAGATAATTAGTTACCCAGATAATTAGTTTTTTTTTTTTGAAAAATCGTGAAACCCTCAATTTTTTCATATTTTCCAAATTAAAAATTTTATGGCTTTGAAATGGACGAAAGAGATGGCTCCCATAAATTCCAATTAACATCCTCTATCTATACATTAAATTTCATTCAAATCGGAGAGAAATAAAAATGTGGCCCAAAAAAAGTGCAAGGCTATAGCCTTCAAAAATCTTCAAAATTTTTCATCATTCAGATTTCAATGAAAATTGGTAGAGGTACATTCTAAATGGCGTAGATTCCAAAAAAAGTAACAGTTCTTCTCTAGCTCAATTAGTTTCACAGATAATTAGTTTTTTTTTGAAAAATCGTGAAACCCTCAATTTTTTCATATTTTCCAAATTAAAAATTTTATGGCTTTGAAATGGACGAAAGAGATGGCTCCCATAAATTCCAATTAACATCCTCTATCTATACATTAAATTTCATTCAAATCGGAGAGAAATAAAAATGTGGCCCAAAAAAAGTGCAAGGCTATAGCCTTCAAAAATCTTCAAAATTTTTCATCATTCAGATTTCAATGAAAATTGGTAGAGGTACATTCTAAATGGCGTAGATTCCAAAAAAAGTAACAGTTCTTCTCTAGCTCAATTAGTTTCCCAGATAATTAGTTACCCAGATAATTAGTTTTTTTTTTTTGAAAAATCGTGAAACCCTCAATTTTTTCATATTTTCCAAATTAAAAATTTTATGGCTTTGAAATGGACGAAAGAGATGGCTCCCATAAATTCCAATTAACATCCTCTATCTATACATTAATTTTCATTCAAATCGGAGAGAAATAAAAATGTGGCCCAAAAAAAGTGCAAGGCTATAGCCTTCAAAAATCTTCAAAATTTTTCATCATTCAGATTTCAATGAAAATTGGTAGAGGTACATTCTAAATGGCGTAGATTCCAAAAAAAGTAACAGTTCTTCTCTAGCTCAATTAGTTTCCCAGATAATTAGTTTTTTTTTTGAAAAATCGTGAAACCCTCAATTTTTTCATATTTTCCAAATTAAAAATTGTATAGCTTTTAAATGAACGAAAGAGATGGCTCCCATAAATTCCAATTAACATCCTCTATCTATACATTAAATTTCATTCAAATCGGAGAGAAATAAAAATGTGGCCCAAAAAAAGTGCAAGGCTATAGCCTTCAAAAATCTTCAAAATTTTTCATCATTCAGATTTCAATGATAATTGGTAGAGGTGCATTCTGAAGGGCGTAGATTCCAAAAAAAGTAACAGTTCTTCTCTAGCTCAATTAGTTTCACAGATAATTAGTTTTTTTTTTTTGAAAAATCGTGAAACCCTCAATTTTTTCATATTTTCCAAATTAAAAATTTTATGGCTTTGAAATGGACGAAAGAGATGGCTCCCATAAATTCCAATTAACATCCTCTATCTATACATTAATTTTCATTCAAATCGGAGAGAAATAAAAATGTGGCCCAAAAAAAGTGCAAGGCTATAGCCTTCAAAAATCTTCAAAATTTTTCATCATTCAGATTTCAATGAAAATTGGTAGAGGTGCATTCTGAAGGGCGTAGATTCCAAAAAAAGTAACAGTTCTTCTCTAGCTCAATTAGTTTCCCAGATAATTAGTTTTTTTTTTTTGAAAAATCGTGAAACCCTCAATTTTTTCATATTTTCCAAATTAAAAATTTTATGGCTTTGAAATGGACGAAAGAGATGGCTCCCATAAATTCCAATTAACATCCTCTATCTATACATTAAATTTCATTCAAATCGGAGAGAAATAAAAATGTGGCCCAAAAAAAGTGCAAGGCTATAGCCTTCAAAAATCTTCAAAATTTTTCATCATTCAGATTTCAATGAAAATTGGTAGAGGTAAATTCTAAATGGCGTAGATTCCAAAAAAAGTAACAGTTCTTCTCTAGCTCAATTAGTTTCCCAGATAATTAGTTTTTTTTTTGAAAAATCGTGAAACCCTCAATTTTTTCATATTTTCCAAATTAAAAATTTTATGGCTTTGAAATGGACGAAAGAGATGGCTCCCATAAATTCCAATTAACATCCTCTATCTATACATTAATTTTCATTCAAATCGGAGAGAAATAAAAATGTGGCCCAAAAAAAGTGCAAGGCTATAGCCTTCAAAAATCTTCAAAATTTTTCATCATTCAGATTTCAATGAAAATTGGTAGAGGTGCATTCTGAAGGGCGTAGATTCCAAAAAAAGTAACAGTTCTTCTCTAGCTCAATTAGTTTCCCAGATAATTAGTTTTTTTTTTTTGAAAAATCGTGAAACCCTCAATTTTTTCATATTTTCCAAATTAAAAATTTTATGGCTTTGAAATGGACGAAAGAGATGGCTCCCATAAATTCCAATTAACATCCTCTATCTATACATTAAATTTCATTCAAATCGGAGAGAAATAAAAATGTGGCCCAAAAAAAGTGCAAGGCTATAGCCTTCAAAAATCTTCAAAATTTTTCATCATTCAGATTTCAATGAAAATTGGTAGAGGTACATTCTAAATGGCGTAGATTCCAAAAAAAGTAACAGTTCTTCTCTAGCTCAATTAGTTTCCCAGATAATTAGTTTTTTTTTTTGAAAAATCGTGAAACCCTCAATTTTTTCATATTTTCCAAATTAAAAATTGTATAGCTTTTAAATGATGAAAGAGATGGCTCCCATAAATTCCAATTAACATCCTCTATCTATACATTAAATTTCATTCAAATCGGAGAGAAATAAAAATGTGGCCCAAAAAAAGTGCAAGGCTATAGCCTTCAAAAATCTTCAAAATTTTTCATCATTCAGATTTCAATGAAAATTGGTAGAGGTACATTCTAAATGGCGTAGATTCCAAAAAAAGTAACAGTTCTTCTCTAGCTCAATTAGTTTCCCAGATAATTAGTTACCCAGATAATTAGTTTTTTTTTTTTGAAAAATCGTGAAACCCTCAATTTTTTCATATTTTCCAAATTAAAAATTTTATGGCTTTGAAATGGACGAAAGAGATGGCTCCCATAAATTCCAATTAACATCCTCTATCTATACATTAAATTTCATTCAAATCGGAGAGAAATAAAAATGTGGCCCAAAAAAAGTGCAAGGCTATAGCCTTCAAAAATCTTCAAAATTTTTCATCATTCAGATTTCAATGAAAATTGGTAGAGGTACATTCTAAATGGCGTAGATTCCAAAAAAAGTAACAGTTCTTCTCTAGCTCAATTAGTTTCACAGATAATTAGTTACCCAGATAATTAGTTTTTTTTTTTTGAAAAATCGTGAAACCCTCAATTTTTTCATATTTTCCAAATTAAAAATTTTATGGCTTTGAAATGGACGAAAGAGATGGCTCCCATAAATTCCAATTAACATCCTCTATCTATACATTAATTTTCATTCAAATCGGAGAGAAATAAAAATGTGGCCCAAAAAAAGTGCAAGGCTATAGCCTTCAAAAATCTTCAAAATTTTTCATCATTCAGATTTCAATGAAAATTGGTAGAGGTACATTCTAAATGGCGTAGATTCCAAAAAAAGTAACAGTTCTTCTCTAGCTCAATTAGTTTCCCAGATAATTAGTTTTTTTTTTTGAAAAATCGTGAAACCCTCAATTTTTTCATATTTTCCAAATTAAAAATTGTATAGCTTTTAAATGATGAAAGAGATGGCTCCCATAAATTCCAATTAACATCCTCTATCTATACATTAAATTTCATTCAAATCGGAGAGAAATAAAAATGTGGCCCAAAAAAAGTGCAAGGCTATAGCCTTCAAAAATCTTCAAAATTTTTCATCATTCAGATTTCAATGAAAATTGGTAGAGGTACATTCTAAATGGCGTAGATTCCAAAAAAAGTAACAGTTCTTCTCTAGCTCAATTAGTTTCCCAGATAATTAGTTACCCAGATAATTAGTTTTTTTTTTTTGAAAAATCGTGAAACCCTCAATTTTTTCATATTTTCCAAATTAAAAATTTTATGGCTTTGAAATGGACGAAAGAGATGGCTCCCATAAATTCCAATTAACATCCTCTATCTATACATTAATTTTCATTCAAATCGGAGAGAAATAAAAATGTGGCCCAAAAAAAGTGCAAGGCTATAGCCTTCAAAAATCTTCAAAATTTTTCATCATTCAGATTTCAATGAAAATTGGTAGAGGTACATTCTAAATGGCGTAGATTCCAAAAAAAGTAACAGTTCTTCTCTAGCTCAATTAGTTTCCCAGATAATTAGTTTTTTTTTTTGAAAAATCGTGAAACCCTCAATTTTTTCATATTTTCCAAATTAAAAATTGTGTAGCTTTTAAATGATGAAAGAGATGGCTCCCATAAATTCCAATTAACATCCTCTATCTATACATTAAATTTCATTCAAATCGGAGAGAAATAAAAATGTGGCCCAAAAAAAGTGCAAGGCTATAGCCTTCAAAAATCTTCAAAATTTTTCATCATTCAGATTTCAATGAAAATTGGTAGAGGTACATTCTAAATGGCGTAGATTCCAAAAAAAGTAACAGTTCTTCTCTAGCTCAATTAGTTTCCCAGATAATTAGTTACCCAGATAATTAGTTTTTTTTTTTTGAAAAATCGTGAAACCCTCAATTTTTTCATATTTTCCAAATTAAAAATTTTATGGCTTTGAAATGGACGAAAGAGATGGCTCCCATAAATTCCAATTAACATCCTCTATCTATACATTAATTTTCATTCAAATCGGAGAGAAATAAAAATGTGGCCCAAAAAAAGTGCAAGGCTATAGCCTTCAAAAATCTTCAAAATTTTTCATCATTCAGATTTCAATGAAAATTGGTAGAGGTACATTCTAAATGGCGTAGATTCCAAAAAAAGTAACAGTTCTTCTCTAGCTCAATTAGTTTCCCAGATAATTAGTTTTTTTTTTTGAAAAATCGTGAAACCCTCAATTTTTTCATATTTTCCAAATTAAAAATTGTATAGCTTTTAAATGAACGAAAGAGATGGCTCCCATAAATTCCAATTAACATCCTCTATCTATACATTAAATTTCATTCAAATCGGAGAGAAATAAAAATGTGGCCCAAAAAAAGTGCAAGGCTATAGCCTTCAAAAATCTTCAAAATTTTTCATCATTCAGATTTCAATGATAATTGGTAGAGGTGCATTCTAAATGGCGTAGATTCCAAAAAAAGTAACAGTTCTTCTCTAGCTCAATTAGTTTCCCAGATAATTAGTTTTTTTTTTGAAAAATCGTGAAACCCTCAATTTTTTCATATTTTCCAAATTAAAAATTGTATAGCTTTTAAATGAACGAAAGAGATGGCTCCCATAAATTCCAATTAACATCCTCTATCTATACATTAAATTTCATTCAAATCGGAGAGAAATAAAAATGTGGCCCAAAAAAAGTGCAAGGCTATAGCCTTCAAAAATCTTCAAAATTTTTCATCATTCAGATTTCAATGATAATTGGTAGAGGTGCATTCTGAAGGGCGTAGATTCCAAAAAAAGTAACAGTTCTTCTCTAGCTCAATTAGTTTCCCAGATAATTAGTTTTTTTTTTGAAAAATCGTGAAACCCTCAATTTTTTCATATTTTCCAAATTAAAAATTTTATGGCTTTGAAATGGACGAAAGAGATGGCTCCCATAAATTCCAATTAACATCCTCTATCTATACATTAATTTTCATTCAAATCGGAGAGAAATAAAAATGTGGCCCAAAAAAAGTGCAAGGCTATAGCCTTCAAAAATCTTCAAAATTTTTCATCATTCAGATTTCAATGAAAATTGGTAGAGGTGCATTCTGAAGGGCGTAGATTCCAAAAAAAGTAACAGTTCTTCTCTAGCTCAATTAGTTTCCCAGATAATTAGTTTTTTTTTTTTGAAAAATCGTGAAACCCTCAATTTTTTCATATTTTCCAAATTAAAAATTTTATGGCTTTGAAATGGACGAAAGAGATGGCTCCCATAAATTCCAATTAACATCCTCTATCTATACATTAAATTTCATTCAAATCGGAGAGAAATAAAAATGTGGCCCAAAAAAAGTGCAAGGCTATAGCCTTCAAAAATCTTCAAAATTTTTCATCATTCAGATTTCAATGAAAATTGGTAGAGGTAAATTCTAAATGGCGTAGATTCCAAAAAAAGTAACAGTTCTTCTCTAGCTCAATTAGTTTCCCAGATAATTAGTTTTTTTTTTGAAAAATCGTGAAACCCTCAATTTTTTCATATTTTCCAAATTAAAAATTTTATGGCTTTGAAATGGACGAAAGAGATGGCTCCCATAAATTCCAATTAACATCCTCTATCTATACATTAATTTTCATTCAAATCGGAGAGAAATAAAAATGTGGCCCAAAAAAAGTGCAAGGCTATAGCCTTCAAAAATCTTCAAAATTTTTCATCATTCAGATTTCAATGAAAATTGGTAGAGGTACATTCTAAATGGCGTAGATTCCAAAAAAAGTAACAGTTCTTCTCTAGCTCAATTAGTTTCCCAGATAATTAGTTACCCAGATAATTAGTTTTTTTTTTTTGAAAAATCGTGAAACCCTCAATTTTTTCATATTTTCCAAATTAAAAATTTTATGGCTTTGAAATGGACGAAAGAGATGGCTCCCATAAATTCCAATTAACATCCTCTATCTATACATTAAATTTCATTCAAATCGGAGAGAAATAAAAATGTGGCCCAAAAAAAGTGCAAGGCTATAGCCTTCAAAAATCTTCAAAATTTTTCATCATTCAGATTTCAATGAAAATTGGTAGAGGTACATTCTAAATGGCGTAGATTCCAAAAAAAGTAACAGTTCTTCTCTAGCTCAATTAGTTTCACAGATAATTAGTTTTTTTTTGAAAAATCGTGAAACCCTCAATTTTTTCATATTTTCCAAATTAAAAATTTTATGGCTTTGAAATGGACGAAAGAGATGGCTCCCATAAATTCCAATTAACATCCTCTATCTATACATTAATTTTCATTCAAATCGGAGAGAAATAAAAATGTGGCCCAAAAAAAGTGCAAGGCTATAGCCTTCAAAAATCTTCAAAATTTTTCATCATTCAGATTTCAATGAAAATTGGTAGAGGTACATTCTAAATGGCGTAGATTCCAAAAAAAGTAACAGTTCTTCTCTAGCTCAATTAGTTTCCCAGATAATTAGTTACCCAGATAATTAGTTTTTTTTTTTTGAAAAATCGTGAAACCCTCAATTTTTTCATATTTTCCAAATTAAAAATTTTATGGCTTTGAAATGGACGAAAGAGATGGCTCCCATAAATTCCAATTAACATCCTCTATCTATACATTAAATTTCATTCAAATCGGAGAGAAATAAAAATGTGGCCCAAAAAAAGTGCAAGGCTATAGCCTTCAAAAATCTTCAAAATTTTTCATCATTCAGATTTCAATGAAAATTGGTAGAGGTACATTCTAAATGGCGTAGATTCCAAAAAAAGTAACAGTTCTTCTCTAGCTCAATTAGTTTCACAGATAATTAGTTACCCAGATAATTAGTTTTTTTTTTTTGAAAAATCGTGAAACCCTCAATTTTTTCATATTTTCCAAATTAAAAATTTTATGGCTTTGAAATGGACGAAAGAGATGGCTCCCATAAATTCCAATTAACATCCTCTATCTATACATTAATTTTCATTCAAATCGGAGAGAAATAAAAATGTGGCCCAAAAAAAGTGCAAGGCTATAGCCTTCAAAAATCTTCAAAATTTTTCATCATTCAGATTTCAATGAAAATTGGTAGAGGTACATTCTAAATGGCGTAGATTCCAAAAAAAGTAACAGTTCTTCTCTAGCTCAATTAGTTTCCCAGATAATTAGTTTTTTTTTTTGAAAAATCGTGAAACCCTCAATTTTTTCATATTTTCCAAATTAAAAATTGTATAGCTTTTAAATGATGAAAGAGATGGCTCCCATAAATTCCAATTAACATCCTCTATCTATACATTAAATTTCATTCAAATCGGAGAGAAATAAAAATGTGGCCCAAAAAAAGTGCAAGGCTATAGCCTTCAAAAATCTTCAAAATTTTTCATCATTCAGATTTCAATGAAAATTGGTAGAGGTACATTCTAAATGGCGTAGATTCCAAAAAAAGTAACAGTTCTTCTCTAGCTCAATTAGTTTCCCAGATAATTAGTTACCCAGATAATTAGTTTTTTTTTTTTGAAAAATCGTGAAACCCTCAATTTTTTCATATTTTCCAAATTAAAAATTTTATGGCTTTGAAATGGACGAAAGAGATGGCTCCCATAAATTCCAATTAACATCCTCTATCTATACATTAATTTTCATTCAAATCGGAGAGAAATAAAAATGTGGCCCAAAAAAAGTGCAAGGCTATAGCCTTCAAAAATCTTCAAAATTTTTCATCATTCAGATTTCAATGAAAATTGGTAGAGGTACATTCTAAATGGCGTAGATTCCAAAAAAAGTAACAGTTCTTCTCTAGCTCAATTAGTTTCCCAGATAATTAGTTTTTTTTTTTGAAAAATCGTGAAACCCTCAATTTTTTCATATTTTCCAAATTAAAAATTGTGTAGCTTTTAAATGATGAAAGAGATGGCTCCCATAAATTCCAATTAACATCCTCTATCTATACATTAAATTTCATTCAAATCGGAGAGAAATAAAAATGTGGCCCAAAAAAAGTGCAAGGCTATAGCCTTCAAAAATCTTCAAAATTTTTCATCATTCAGATTTCAATGAAAATTGGTAGAGGTACATTCTAAATGGCGTAGATTCCAAAAAAAGTAACAGTTCTTCTCTAGCTCAATTAGTTTCCCAGATAATTAGTTACCCAGATAATTAGTTTTTTTTTTTTGAAAAATCGTGAAACCCTCAATTTTTTCATATTTTCCAAATTAAAAATTTTATGGCTTTGAAATGGACGAAAGAGATGGCTCCCATAAATTCCAATTAACATCCTCTATCTATACATTAATTTTCATTCAAATCGGAGAGAAATAAAAATGTGGCCCAAAAAAAGTGCAAGGCTATAGCCTTCAAAAATCTTCAAAATTTTTCATCATTCAGATTTCAATGAAAATTGGTAGAGGTACATTCTAAATGGCGTAGATTCCAAAAAAAGTAACAGTTCTTCTCTAGCTCAATTAGTTTCCCAGATAATTAGTTTTTTTTTTTGAAAAATCGTGAAACCCTCAATTTTTTCATATTTTCCAAATTAAAAATTGTATAGCTTTTAAATGAACGAAAGAGATGGCTCCCATAAATTCCAATTAACATCCTCTATCTATACATTAAATTTCATTCAAATCGGAGAGAAATAAAAATGTGGCCCAAAAAAAGTGCAAGGCTATAGCCTTCAAAAATCTTCAAAATTTTTCATCATTCAGATTTCAATGATAATTGGTAGAGGTGCATTCTGAAGGGCGTAGATTCCAAAAAAAGTAACAGTTCTTCTCTAGCTCAATTAGTTTCCCAGATAATTAGTTTTTTTTTTGAAAAATCGTGAAACCCTCAATTTTTTCATATTTTCCAAATTAAAAATTGTATAGCTTTTAAATGAACGAAAGAGATGGCTCCCATAAATTCCAATTAACATCCTCTATCTATACATTAAATTTCATTCAAATCGGAGAGAAATAAAAATGTGGCCCAAAAAAAGTGCAAGGCTATAGCCTTCAAAAATCTTCAAAATTTTTCATCATTCAGATTTCAATGATAATTGGTAGAGGTGCATTCTGAAGGGCGTAGATTCCAAAAAAAGTAACAGTTCTTCTCTAGCTCAATTAGTTTCCCAGATAATTAGTTTTTTTTTTGAAAAATCGTGAAACCCTCAATTTTTTCATATTTTCCAAATTAAAAATTTTATGGCTTTGAAATGGACGAAAGAGATGGCTCCCATAAATTCCAATTAACATCCTCTATCTATACATTAATTTTCATTCAAATCGGAGAGAAATAAAAATGTGGCCCAAAAAAAGTGCAAGGCTAAAAGCCTTCAAAAATCTTCAAAATTTTTCATCATTCAGATTTCAATGAAAATTGGTAGAGGTACATTCTAAATGGTGTAGATTCCAAAAAAAGTAACAGTTCTTCTCTAGCTCAATTAGTTTCCCAGATAATTAGTTTTTTTTTTTGAAAAATCTCGAAACCCTCAATTTTTTCATATTTTCCAAATTAAAAATTTTATGGCTTTGAAATGGACGAAAGAGATGGCTCCCATAAATTCCAATTAACATCCTCTATCTATACATTAAATTTCATTCAAATCGGAGAGAAATAAAAATGTGGCCCAAAAAAAGTGCAAGGCTATAGCCTTCAAAAATCTTCAAAATTTTTCATCATTCAGATTTCAATGAAAATTGGTAGAGGTGCATTCTAAATGGCGTAGATTCCAAAAAAAGTAACAGTTCTTCTCTAGCTCAATTAGTTTCCCAGATAATTAGTTTTTTTTTTTGAAAAATCTCGAAACCCTCAATTTTTTCATATTTTCCAAATTAAAAATTTTATGGCTTTGAAATGGACGAAAGAGATGGCTCCCATAAATTCCAATTAACATCCTCTATCTATACATTAATTTTCATTCAAATCGGAGAGAAATAAAAATGTGGCCCAAAAAAAGTGCAAGGCTATAGCCTTCAAAAATCTTCAAAATTTTTCATCATTCAGATTTCAATGAAAATTCGTAGAGGTACATTCTAAATGGCGTAGATTCCAAAAAAAGTAACAGTTCTTCTCTAGCTCAATTAGTTTCCCAGATAATTAGTTTTTTTTTTTGAAAAATCGTGAAACCCTCAATTTTTTCATATATTCCAAATAAAAAATTTAGTAGCTTTTAAATGAACGAAAGTGATGACGGAATATTTGTTGTTCACACCTCAATTCGACATTTTGTCAGTTTGTAGTGCCATCTCGCGGTACGTGATTTGTCCCTGTAATAAAAGTTTAAAGTATCTTCTTCATTAATTGATTGGCCTCCATTGTCTTGGGTATTTGGCCATTAAAATATCTATTCAAGTACGATGTGGTAAGTTCCAATTTTAAAGCCCTGTAAAAAGAATTTTTTGTGTACGAAATAAATGCATAAGAATTTCATTTATCTATATTAGTAATAAATATTCGTTTTTAAATACATCTTAATAAATATATAGA
This sequence comes from Neocrepidodera transversa, assembly GCA_963243735.1. Taxonomy (NCBI): domain Eukaryota; kingdom Metazoa; phylum Arthropoda; class Insecta; order Coleoptera; family Chrysomelidae; genus Neocrepidodera; species Neocrepidodera transversa. The sequence continues at coordinate 7,378,405 of OY725349.1, read as the reverse complement.
CGTTTGCAATCATAAGGTATTATGTTGTACCTAGCTACCTATGAAAAAAGAAGAAGATTACAATGACAGTAAATAGTATATTTGTCATTTTTAGAATATTTTAGATTCATTGTGAAGCTTAGGTTATTATTTACCAAAATATACATGTGATACCTTTATTTTATATTAAAGATGAACACGAAAACGAAATTATTAGAAAAAAATGGTTCATCTAAAACACCTTTAGTTTCAGTTTGGTCTAGAGCATTTACTTCTAATTCAGAATGGCCCGATAAGGTAAGCAGCTATAATTTTGAAATGTAGAGCATTTTATGTTTGTTTTTAACGTATTTTAGGAAGAATTTTTAGATGTTATATATTGGTCTCGACAGGCTTTAGGCATTCTTCTTGGGATATTTTGGGGATTGATTCCGCTTAAGGGTATTATAGGACTGCTATTGTAAGTTTTAACAAATACTTTTCTTACCTTTATATATTTTGTATTATTTATTTTAGATTTGCTGCAATAAATGCTGGTATAATTTATCTTTACTTTAGTAGTTTTCAAAATGTAGATGAAGATGAGTACGGTGGTGCCTGGGAATTAACCAAAGAAGGTTTTATGACTTCATTTGCAGGTTTTTTGGTAAGATAGTATTACGTTTTTTCTTGCAGTAGTAGTAATTGTTTTTTTTTAGGTAACATGGATAATAATATATTCTGGGTTATATTACGATGTAGACAAATATTCATAAATGTTATTAAAATTTTAGTACCTATTCCATATAAAAAAAAAACAAATAAAAGACTTGAATTAGTTATTTGTGTAAAAACGTCACTTCATATTATAATATATAGTAATGTTATATTTATATTGATAAATTAAAAAAATCATAAACCAAATTGATAGATTTTACCTTGTTCCAATTTTACAAAATATATTTTAAAATATAAATCGTTATTATTTTAAATTTATTTAGTTTTATGTGTTAAATAAACGTTTTTTTATTTGTACTGATCTATTTGTGTAAATAGGCAGCCAAAAGTTTAATATTGTTTTTAATAGATTTTTTTTCCTACAATATTTTGTTTAATTGTCCACTCAAAGAAAAATGCGAATATTTAAAAACGGTTTTATCGCTTCTAATTAATTTTTATAGGACTGCAGGACTTATACATTTTTTAAAGAAAGTAAAATTTCAAACTGGTCACAAGAAATTTTTTTAAAAAAGCAAAAAAAAATATAACTTTGGGTATAATAATAATACTGCTTATATATTTTTTTTTATCAAGCTCAGATTGGTATTACAAAATTTATACTATTCAATTTTTGAAAATTAAAAATTCCCTTCCTATACCTATAGATGTTATATTATATAACAAGCTAAAGAATAAACTGAACTTTAGCAGGACTTGGAGTAGTATAATTATGGTACTTATTTGTACAAAAATATGTAAACAACTCAATTCCTAAAATTAACTACATATAATAACAATCAAGACATTTTATAATCACTTAAGATTGCCTCTGTTCAGTTAATCATTTTTTTTAATTAAATTCTATAAGAATAATTAAATTATTATTTTAATATTGACTTTGACAATTTTTATTTATTTATATTTCAATTACTTCCGCAATAGCAGTGGCGAATCTTATAAACATTAACATTTAAAATAAAACTGAATTTAATGGTCAATTAACATGTTTTGACACATTTCTTTATTTTAATTATACCAGTGTGTAAAAACTAGAAAAAATTGACTTATATAATAGTTATTTATGACATAAGTGTTAAAAGTACATTTTTCTACAAGCGTGCGGAAAGTTGTACTTTTCCGCACCAATTTTATAAATGCTAAAACGATTAAAAATTAATTCTTGCTTGGTTACTATGATTACTTTTAGCCTAATGTTTTATTTATTAAGAAGCACTAAGAAAATTTTTGTTTAATGACAAAAAAATATTTTTGCTAAAATTTTTTTTTAATTCTAGGCGCTTGTAGAAAAAATATTGTTCCTAACACTTGCGTAAAGTATCTTTTCCCCACTTAATTGCATGCCCGAACTCCGCTTCGCGTCGTTCGGGCAACTGCAATTGCGTGCGGAAAAGTATAACTTTCCGCACTTGTTAGGAAAATAACTATTTTAAGGCATGCATGTGGAAATTTACAGAACGAGCGAAGCGAGTTCTATAAACCACAAGAGTGCCTTAAAAATACTTTTAACACAAATATCACACTATTTTTTCTACACACAGCAATAAAAAGCATACAATAATTGAAAATTAAATGTTTATAATCTCTTAGATCCAGATTTAAAATTTGAAAGGTCCTGTCAGTTTTATTAAATCGCTAGTGCTGGCTATTGTGATTTGTCAAAAATGCAAGACATTTTACTTTTAACACTAGTGCCTTAAAGTAACATTTTTAGTGTCAGTAAACAGTGTTAAAAGTTCCATTTTTAATACGTTTGTAGAAAATAATAATTTAGTGGCTCTTTCAATAAAAACCTTGAATTTTTTAGGATTGTTATAATTGATCATGATCTCAATTAACCAAAGTAGAAAAATTATTGTAATATGGAAACCCAAATAACTGACGAATTAAAATACATGTGAGAGTACCCAGATAATGCATTTGTGGCAGATAAATAAGCCAATAATTAATTATGACATCCTTTAAAATAACTCTAAAGCAAAATTCAACACAAATTATTATAAAAATTTGAGTCAACTCTTGTTTTATAACAATTCTTTGAAAAATGGACTTACAGTTATATTCAATGATTCAATTTCTGTAGTCTTATAGTAATTTCTTATTTATCCACTACTTCAATTCAAAGTTTTGCTTAATTCCAAAGACATTCAGAGTCTGATATACACTTAAGATGTAAAACCTCTAAGGTGTTAATTAAAAAAGTCCTTTTACGACACAATGTGATCCCAATTAAATTTAAAGATCAAGTAAATGATTTTTTATTAGTTTTGAGTTATCAGTATTTGAATCTAATGATTTATTTGATTGATCTTTTAAAGATGAATTTTCTTTTTCGATAAATTTTACTTGTCCAGTCTTTTCTTCCAGTAAATTTTCCAATTTATCTATTTGATATTTATGGGCAGTTCTCATTTCAGAATTAAATAGTTTATTGGATTTTCCAAAAAGATTTCTATCACCTTTGATTTTCAAGTGCTTATCATCTAGAGTAGATTTATATGTGGCTACTTCTAGTTGTAAATTTTCAATATTCTTTAAGTATTCTTCAATTTGCTTCTCTTTACTACCTAAAACTTCACTTAACTCATTTACAACTTGCGTTTTTTTCAATTAATAATTCTTCACTGTTTTTATAAGATACTTTAAGTTGTTTGTTTTGCACCAGTGTGAATTAATTGATGTTTCTTCAAACTAGTAGAGCGACTAAATGATTTTTCACAAATATCGCACTTATAGTTTTTAACACCAGTGTGAATTAATTGATGTCTAGTTAAATGATATTGTCTGGTAAATGATTTCTCACAATTGTTGCACTCGTACTTTTTATTGTTACTGTGAATTAATTGATGTTTTTTCAAATTAACTGGATGGGAAAACATTTTTTCACAAATGGTGCACTTATTAGGTTTTTCATCAGTATGAGTTAATTGATGTTTCTTTAAATATTCAGCTAAAGTGAAAGATTTTTCACAAATATTGCACTGGTAGTTTTTGATGGCAGCATGTATTAATCGATGAGTCTTTAAATAACCATGTTGAGTAAACGATTTTTCACAAATGTTGCACTTGTAGTTTTTTATACCAGCATGGATTAATAGATGTTTGTTTAAATCAGCAGACAAAGTAAAACATTTTTCACAAACATTGCACTTATAGTTTTTGACACCAGTATGAATTAATTGATGTCTATTTAAATGAAATTGTCTAGTAAATGATTTCTCACAATTGTTGCACTTATACTTTTTATTATCACTGTGAATTAATTGATGTGTTTTCAAATATACAGAGTGGGCAAACTTTTTTTCACAAATGTTGCACTTATTATGTTTTTCGTAAGTGTGAGTTAATTGATGTTTCTTTAAATATTCAGCTAAAGTAAAAGATTTTTCACAAGTGGTGCACTTGTATGCTTGTTTCCCATTGTGAATTAAGAGATGAAGCTTCAAACTTGAAGATCGAGTATACGATTTTTCACAAATATTGCATTTATAATTTTTGACGGCAGTGTGAATTAATTGATGTCTATACAAAGAAGAAAGCCGAGTAAATGATTTTATACAAATGTCACATTTGTAATTTTTTTTGCCAGTATGAATTAAGTTATGTCGGTTTAAATTACCAATGGTAGTAAATGATTTTTTACAAATGTCACAGTTATAATTTTTTTCATCATTGTGAGATGATTTATGTAGTATTGAATTATCCGAAGTTAAAATACATTCTTGAAGTTTAGGTTTAGCCTCTCGGATATTGTTGGGTAGATCCTCTATATGTTCTCTTTTTATAACAATTTCATCTTTAATATTTTTATATGTTACAATTTCATGATTTTCTTTATACTTTACTTCAGGTTCTTGTATATATTCATCTTTAATATGCAATTCTACCATTTCAAATTTCACACTGAAATTATTATCGAAATCTGAATTCGAAAACTTCTCTGTATATTCATTTTTTATAATAATTTCTTCGGTTTCAGTATTTCTTGTGATATTAAAATCTTCTAATTCTTCTTTACACTTTATTTCATTTAGTTCATTTTCATTTTTTAAACAATCCATTTTACTTTTTTTTATCTACATTTAATCATTGACATTGACATATACTGAGTATATGTCAACATTGCAGTGTTGCCAATGACAAATCACCAAAATACCCGCAACTTTACCCCAAAATACCCGTGGAATTCCAAAATACCCGTATTTTACCCACTTACAATTTAAAGTGTTTGTCATAAGTTATAACGTTTTTTTATGTATACAGCCGATTACAACACAAACAGGAGCTAAATAATCTTCTTTTTCCTTTTTGAGGCCTCACCTGCCAGGGCTACTTTCAATTGGATTTTGACATCTGACGTGATTTATGTGGAAGTGTTGCCAAATGTGTTCAATGCGAACCAATTACTCTTTTTATGAATTTTTTGAAAATTAAGATAACTGTAGAGGTAATATTTATGTTTAGTAGAAGTAGCTTCACACAGAGACAAAACTTTCGCTTATATTCAGTTTTAATTTTAATTAATTCGTAGTTCTCTTTAGTAATATCTGCACTCTACTTAACGTCAAAATGGCCATAATTTGATATACTCCATCTACTCTTTTTGTCAGTACCGGAACAGATGGATCAATGAAAAGAGTTAACAAGCCGAACTCAGCTATAAAGGGTTTGATTGCTAGGTTCTTCTTTTGGGTCATCAACTGCCTGGGCTATTCGGCCTGATCGCTAGGTTACGTTATGACATATGACAGCTTGTACCGGGAAAATGCTGCAATGCAACCATCAAACGACAATTGTATAATAAATTGTATATATATAAAAATAAAGTCACATTAACATTATTAAATTTTTAAAAGTAAAAATAACCCTCCCATCGTCTTTATATTATAATTAGGTACATTAATTTGTGGCGAATATTTGCTAGTACTTCACTGCTTCATCATAACTTGGTAGTGGTTGATCTAAAAATAATAAATTCGAATTATAGCTTATACTGATATGATTAACTTTTTTTGCTTACCTGTTGGTAATTGTTTTGGTGCTGAAGGAATATTTTCTGGTGGAATATTTGGAGCAGAGGGTTGTATAGTTGTATTTCGTATAGGATAGACTGAAATTAACAGAAACACGTGAACAAGATGACATTTCACCAATTGTTAGAACATAAAAAAAAATATCCCTAGACGTCATCCAGTGCCGGAGATATTCGTATTTTACTTTAATAGGTATAAAAATTATACATTTTTTCAAAATTGTTTGATCTGTTTTAAAAAATAGTTATTTCTTTACGTTAAATTTTCAAAAATATACTTTTTCTTGGAAAAGTACGTTCATATTAATTTTTTATAACAGAATTTAAAATCCTGTTGGTATAATTCCAACTATCTTACATTATTGCACAAATAAAAAACAGTAGCTGGGAAAAATGATAAATTAAAACATGTAATACTTGTTTTTAGCCAACAGCCAAGTGAAATATAATATAATAGAGAGTTATTGCAGGACATCTGAAATATACCGTATACCTTACACTGACATCTAAGCATGCGCAGACCTAAACAATTTTTTATAAGGTATAAGGTCATGCACTATTTCTTAGGGATAAGGTTAAACGTTAAACCTTATACGTTATAGGAATTTTTTGTTCTGTCGATGTGTTTTGCTGATAAATAAAATGTTTTATGGTTAATAACTCACATTTAACCTAACCATTTAAAATTCAGATATATTTAAAAAGGGATTAACATCTAAAATTTCTTCCATGTCTCGCGAAAAAAAATAAAATAATCTAAAAACTCGAGTTACTTTTAACTTTTAACAAAAAACGTGGCCAACGTAACACAAACGAAAATTTTTGATAAAGGACAAGTCTAGCGTCTAACCTTACATAGCGTTTAAGGTAAAGATCCTTGCAATAACTCATATTTATATGCATGCACTAAGCCAAATAGTGCTAAGGTATAAGGTATACGGTATAAAAATTTGGTGTCGTGCAATAACTCTCTAATATACAGAAAATCTAACAAAATAGGCATGTGACGCTAATGAAGTTTGACATTGACATTCTCACTAAATCAGGCGCTTTCGATTGATTTTAGCCATTTTTTAGTGACGGCGAGATCATGTGTGGGAGACAATCATTAATAAAGTTGAACTTACCAGCAGGACCTAACGGTTGCGCCAAAATATTAGTAAATCCAGACGAAGAAGCGTTATTTTCTAAAGAAGCGTGCGCTAATTGTACCGGAATTTCCAACGTCAGATTAGAAATAAATCCGGGAAAAACAGCTTCCACCTAAAACATATTCATAAAATCCACAACAAACTTTATTATTTTTACGAAAATTACATACCAATATGGTGCACCAATGTCGGAATAAAGTACATCCCAAAAAACTGGGGATTAAAGCGGTTTCCGGTATTTTTATATCAAAGGGGAATGTTCTCTCCGATCGAGCTGCTACTCCATCGCTGAATGCTCCGGCCAGTATATTTTTTTCGATTTTTTGTCTCATGTCAGGAGTTAAAGTGGTAAATTGAACTGTCTAAAAATAGTCAAAATATATAATTTTATATTGACATTGTGGCAAACCTGTATAGTAATTTTTACTTCTTGAGTATTGGCAGCATTGATTGTCAGTATAAAAAACCGTTAATTTTTAAGTTAATAAATAGGAATGGAAAGTTTAATTATATTCTTACCGATACAAGATGTACCACTACTTTATGTATATCCACATTAGACAAATTTTCAATATGTACTGTAATGTTAATATCATCTCCCACTACGAAAGCCGTTTTTTCTAAAACTACATCTAAAGAATTAGTACCTCCGCGACAACATCCTGTCTGTTTTTCAGTTTGGTAAGTACGTGGTGTCTAAAAAAAATAATTTTGTTTCATACTGAGTTGAAATTTTGCACACATTCTTACCATTTGCGTTGGTTGCCCTAATTGGAAAAAATTTATAGGTGTTTCGACATGCAGCCCCACTTCAGAGTGGTAATCAAAGGCAAACGGTCTATCGACGTTCACTGAAATGAAGTATCGTATGAAACCGTATAAAGGATGTTGGTAAGACGAAGGGATATTTGCAGGGGGTAAGGAAAAATTAAAAGGATATTCGTAGACCCCAGCATTTATTTTACCTGACAAAAAAAATAATGTGTTATATTTAACAAATTTTAGGGTCATAGTAAATTTACCTTCGCCAATAAAACAAGTATCACCCGCAACAATTATTTGTTCTCCTGTAAACCTAGTATGATGTTTTCCTCGTTTCTCTGTCCAACTTGTATGTTCTAGTCCTCGAAGTTTGCATCTAATACCTATAAGTTATTTTCCTACTTTATGCAAGCAAATTTTTTTAAAGTCAACACGAAACGACATTAAAATACTTAATTTTGTTTTACCTCGTATATTTTCTTGATGTTCGAATCTACAAATAACTTTTCCTGTTATGTTATTACCCGGAAAATATATGCCTGGGTTATCTATTTGAATCCTGCACGACATTTTGTGAGTGAAACTGAAATTAGAATAAAAAATAATAGAAGCTTGGGCTAGCTAAAATAGGATTCCAAAACGTGTTTAATAAACTTATTTAAGAAAAAGTAATCAATAATAAGTCACTTTTAAAAAATTAAATAAAGTAAATTTTGTTTTTCGTAAAATTTAACAATCCATACTGATAAATTTTTGGTCCTTCGATCCAGATCGACAGGCACAGATTGTGATTTTGAGTCACAGTAAAGCCATTATAAAAAAAAAACTAATAAAAGGAATTCGTTTTGCATCAGAAAAATCGGTTTTCACCGAGTCAGTCCCGTACAATTCGTCTTTGATTTGCGTGGCCGTATTGGCTTTTACAATCAAATGTTTACAGTACTCGATTAAACTTAAATTGTTTTTTTTTAGTTGTCTCATTTGTCATCTCGAACAAGGCGTTCCATATAAATAAGATAAAAATTCTTTTAAACCAAGTTCGTTTGATATTATAAAAAAAGAATAGTGTTTAAAAATGTTTATCCAAAATAATTTGTATCAGTACGTTAAAACCCCTACAGCACGCCTATGTGTATATGTAGTATTAGGGAATGGTCGACACTGTTGCCGCATTGCTTTTCTTTGTACCAACGAAAGTCTAATTGAATAATAGAAATATTTAATATCAAAATGTACAAATTTTATGCTTGCTACTACAAAATAAATATAAATGTATCGATAATTATATGTTTAGTTACTTATATGATTTATTTTTATCATTAGAATTTGTAATAATATATCGATCGATATGGCAACGTCTATAAATACAACTTATTTGAGACATTTGAGTTCATCCTAAATTTGTTTCTTTTTTTTAACAATCTAAAAATTTATACTATTTATAGTACGTATTTTCATGGTCAATGATCAATGATAGGAATTTGATCTTTAATAAAATAACTTTAATTTCTTTATTTTGTGAATATACTTATTTTTACTTAACAGTTCATTTGTTTACATATAACCTAACTTAATTTTTAATCGTTTCTAGTGCTCCTACCCTGTAAATATAACGTGACAACCCAGTAATAATTAAGTAAACTTTAGATACTTATTTAATCGACTACAATTGTAATATTTATACATTATTTAGATACGTAGAAATACAAAATTTATTTCCAACTTGTGTACGAATAAAATTAAACCAACAAAACCGATTATTGTTACATAAATAAATAAGAATGGACATACCTTATTTATTGTCGCAAGAAAGAGAAACAACTTTTATTTATTTCGGTATTGTTCACTTAAGTTTCTAATTGTCGTCGAGTCTCATGGTTAATCTATTACATACTAAAATATACGAAATATAGTGAAAATGTTCATGGTCGTGCGCGGAGAGGGGTATAAACACGCACGCAGCTTTCTTTTATATATCTATGATTAATATGTACAAGTGATAAAGTTTTCTATTAGAAGATAAAATTGGGATTAAAATTAAATAGAATACGACTATTTTTTTATGTAACGTATTCACGGGATTACTATTGATTAATAAATTACCCTGTAATGGGCCATTTTGTACTATAGCCGTCTAATCCAAAATATAAACTCAGTTTAGTTATATTTTAATTATGAAAAGTTGAAATTTTTAAACATTCAAGAAATCAAAAAAAAAATCTTTGACGACGTTTCGATTAAAATTCATCGTATTTTTTTTAAACGAAAGCGATTAGTCGATTATTTGCGACAGAAGAATCGGGGAATGGCCGAATGACAGAGCGATGCAATAGGTATTTTGTTTCACTCAGTGAATCATTCGGTCTCAGTTCTTCACATTTGAGTAAATAGTCCAAGAGCCAGGTACTTTTTTTCTACAATCTTCTAGAGTCAAGTTTTCGGGAAGATGGTGCGCAAGCGTCAGTCGCCATCTTGAAAAAGATGTTTTGTGAAATATCTCGTGAACCATTCATCGTACGAAAAAAATAGTAGAGATCATTTTTGTGGATAAAAACATTTTCTACAACTTTTTTCTGTATAATTAGTAATGGGAAGAATCGAATACTTTAAAAAATCGAAAACTCAATTCTCGAATATTGAAGAATCGAGAACCGAATATATTCAACTCAGTCGTTGTCTGTATAAAGATCAGGACAACGACTCAGTATTCCGTCGGATTAATTTGATTCGGAACTGTCAGTTCTCGATTCATGGTCGGCTCGGTGCTCGAATTTTCTAATTATCGACACTTGGAATTCTCAAATTATAAAGTTTAAGTTTTGTATTGCTCGTTTTGATTTTTTGTAGGTATTTTTTTTCCTACATAACCTGAGCTATAATCAAAAATTGAGAACAAGAACAGATATCGGCACCGATTCACGAGAACCGAGATCTTTCGAACATGGTTATCGAGAATTTCGAGAACTTAGAATCGAATACTTTTCGATTCCTTGTATTCGAGAATGGGCTACTTTTGTATAACGAAATCTAATATACTTAATAATATGTAGATATTACTTATTAAATGAGTAATATGATATCTTTGCACAAATTTACTTTTTCTTTAAGAAATAGCAGATTAAAATAAACAATGACATGCTAGCTGAGATTTGATTTAATTGGTTCTTTATATATATTTTTATAAGATTGGTACAATTGTTAACGCCACTTTGAAAACGGGACTGTCTATCAAACCAAAATTTGTTTACGTCTTTATCTTTGTTATATCGACTGTGATTTTTTATTTGTGATTGTGGGAGTGTGTTCTGGAAAATGAATATATTAAAGCTACATCAAATAATATACCTAATGTTGATTATTTTATTATACACGATTATAAAAATCGATGAAATTTAAATGTAGTAAAGTCTGCAGATTAAGTATGTGAGAAGTGTGTTGCTAACGCACAATCACATTAAACCAAATCCTTCTGCTTTTGGATGTTATTTCTTATTACCTATTAACGAAAGCCACTCAAAATCGATTATTTTAATTGTACCACCAAATATAATATGTGGTCGAGTAGACACTTACAAATTAAATCTGGAAAAAGGGAGGAGTTACAGGTAGTACGTCATAGCCCGCGAGATTTGAAAATAGAAGGGGCCAAAAGCGTTAAGATTTAAAATTATTAATCAACTTGTAATTTATTTTAGCATATTTAACCGAGGACCCGATTGCATGGGTAAAATTAAAATAAAGTATGACCTTTATCCTATAACTACTAGGAAGTAAATTACGATGTTTGAATCGAAATAGTACAAGAAAAAAAATAAAGAGTTATATTTCTATTAAATTATTTAGTTTTTACTAATAAAACTTAAAATTAACAACCGTTTTGTTAAATATTTTGGTGAGCCACTGCCTCATAGGACAAAAAACTGCCTTGTCAATAAATATAGATTTTCGATTAGTTTTCGACCACTTTGGAATTAAATTTTCCGTTTTCTATATTTTGAGATTAGAGTCTACAATTTTTCTATCGTTGGAATCTTTTTTTAAGATATTGGGTTATAATAAAAACCCCAATTAGGTACATTTTTTATTTGTTTTTTTTTTTTTTAACAAAGCAAAAAACAATTTAACAATAAAAGAAAAAGATAAGTACATCATTTGGTTTAAAATAACAATTTGTACATAATATATTTATTAAAAATAACCAACAAAATGAGCAAATAAACTATTTTATAGTCAGACTATGAGTAAGTTTTTTTTTAAAGACAAATATCAACTTCCGTCTAATTCCACCATAAATTCAGCCAGCGCCAACATTCCAAAACTAATGATTAAGTACAGGCAACCAGGCAAACTGGAAAGCATCCTGTATCGTTCCTCTGTAAAAAAATATTTTCTATGTAGAAAATATAAAAAAAATCGACAGGATAATTTGATCCATAGAATACGTAAATTATTATAAAAGATTATTTTGCTTTGTATTATTAATTTGTCAAAATATAAAAACTTCCTTATAGTCGAATAAATTATAATAAATTAAAAATGTTTTCCATGTCTCGAATCTTAGTCAATTAACACAATATATGTACGATAATTTTAGTGAAACTAAAGATGGCAACTAGTTTCGGCGTCAAACGTCATCATCAGGCCTTTGCAAAAATTAGGGCCAAACGTAAAATAATAACATTAAGATTAAATTTAAGGTTCAATCACCCCAAACTACGACAGAAACACCCATTACACCTACAAGGGTCCACACACTCGGTCATAAATGGCTCCATTAAAATTATTTAAATAAATTAGTAAAAAGTTCTTTATAAAGGGGTATTGTTGTGCTACTGGAAAAGGAAGTAAATATTAAAGGAGAGGAGAGGAAGGGATAGCATTACTTTAGTGAGTGAAGTGTTAATGGGTAATAAATCAACCAGTGAGTTTTGAAAAAAACTTAAAGGAATTTATAGCATGAAACTGATGCTAACAGATAAAAGAGGAGAATGTGCCTTATGTTGGGCTGATAATAGGAAAAGAAAAAGGTAAATACAAATAATAAGGGATGAAAGGTGTAACAAAAGATGCAGGTAGTGGTATACAACCAGCCAAGTTGTGTACCTAAAATCGATTGGAGACGAATATATCATCGCCAAACCAATGTAAAATGCACTGCTAATAGTTAATGAAGCCGGAACCGGCAAAAGGTAGATTGTAATTGATAAAAAAGCAGTGAAAACTCGAAACAAATCGAGGATAATCGACTAACACCGACAAAAATTGGCAAAAAAAAAACAGGGAACAAATCAAAACACGTTAAAAATCGACAAAAGCGACAAATATTAACAAAAATTGGTAAAAACAAAAAAACAGCGAACAAATCAAAATTAATCGAAAAAAAAAGTGGAGAAAAAATCAACAAAAAAATAGATAAAAATTGAAGCAAACAAAAATTAACAAAATATGTTAAAAATCGACAAAAGCGACAAATATTGACAAAAATCAACAAAACTGGCAAACAAATCAAAATAAATCGACAAAAATCGAAAAAAAGTAGAGAAAAAAACGAGAAAAAACGAAAAAAAAATAGATAAAAATTGAAACAAACAAAAATTAACAAAATATAACAAAAATTTACAAAATATGTTAAAAATCCACAAATATTGACAAGAATCGACAAAAAGTGGCAAAAACAAAAATAAAACAGGGAACAAATCAAAATAAATGGACAAAAATCGAAAAAAAGTGGAGAAAAAATCGAGAAAAAACAGATAAAAATTGAAGCAAAAAAAAATTAACAAAAATTTACAAAATATGTTAAAAATCGACAAATATTGACAAGAATCGACAAAAAGTGGCAAAAACAAAAATAAAACAGGGAACAAATCAAAATAAATGGACAAAAATCGAAAATAAGTAGAGAAAAAATCGAGAAAAAACAGATAAAAATTGAAGCAAAAAAAAATTAACAAAAATTTACAAAATATGTTAAAAATCGACAAAAACTGGCAAAAACAAAAAAACAGGGAACAAATCAAAATAAATCGACAAAAATCGGAAAAAGCAGATAAAAAATCCACAAAAAAACGAAAAAAATAGATAAAAATTGAAGTAAACAAAAATTAACAAAAAATTACAAAAATTTATAAAATACGTTAAAAATCCACAAATAATGACAAAAATCGACAAAAATTGGCAAAAACAAAAAAACAGGGAACAAATCAAAATAAATCAACAAAGATCGAAAAAGAGTAAGCGAAATTATCGACAAAAAAAAAAAAAAAAACAGATAAAAATTGAAGCAAACAAAAATTAACAAAAATATACAAAATACGTTAAAAATCGACAAAAGCGACAAATATTGACAAAAATCGACAAAAAGTGGCAAAAACAAAAATAAAACAGGGAACAAATCAAAATAAACCGACAAAAATCGAAAAAAAAGGAAGAGAAAAAATCGAGAAAAAACGAAATGAAAATAATAGGTAAAGATTGAAGCAAACAAAAATTAACAATAAGTTCCAAAGGCGTTAAAAATCGACAAAAGCGCTAAATATTGACCAAAATCGACAAAAAACCGAAACAAATCAAGAAAAATCGAAAAAATACACAGAAACAACCGGAATAAATCGAAACAAATCAAGAAAAAACGACAAATAATGACAAAAATCGAGAAAGATGGAGAAAAATAAAAAAAAACAGATAACAAACCAATGACTAGCACTCTACGTTTCGCCCTCATTTTTGAACAGACCTGATGATGGCGATAGTTGTCGAAACTAGTTGCCAACTTTACTTTCACTAAAATAATCGTAAATATACTGTGGTACTTGACTAAGAGTTTCATTACTTAAACTATAACAATATGAAAAAATAGCTTCAAAAATTTACAGGGTAATATCCCTAAAAATTTTTTTTTGTTTGCGCATCCTGAAATATTAATTTCATAAAAAAAAATATTGTTGATAAAAGTTCCTAAATCTAATAAAATATGTTAATGCAGAAAAATTATTTTAAAAATATAAATTATGATTACTGGAATACGTGAATTATTAAAAAAAATCACGCTCTCTATTTTAATTTCTCAGAACAGGAATAATGGGAAAAAAGGAACAGTAACAAAAAAGGAACAGTAAAAAAAGGAACAGTAATAAAAAAGGAACAGTAAAAAAAGGAACAATAAAAAAGGAACAGTAAAAAAACGAACAGTAAAAAAAAGAACAGTAAAAAAGGGAAGAGTGCCAAGAAAGGAACAAAGCAGAATCCGAAATACGAAACCAAATGTGGAATTCATTTTTACTGGTTACACCATTACGTTATACTATGAAAGATTTTTTTTACCTGTCATAACATTAGATTTCTTAGGTAGAGCCCATCCTAATGATCTTTGCACAGCCATTTTCCATTTTTTATACCTAGCGTCTCTTTCTGTAAAATAAAACACTATAATATATCTGTTTCTTCAATTTTTTTAAATATTTCTTACCGCTTTCTGTTGACGTGGGAAGGAATGTATGTATAGGCACTAGTTCTTGTTCTCCGGAATTAATATCCCAAATACCGATACCTTTGGCAGCTCCAGCGGCCATAGCGGCACCCAAAGCTGTAATATCTTCCGATTCTGCTCTTATTACAGGTATCCCGCTAATGTCCGCCTAGAAATATTTAAACGACTGGAAAATTTCTAAAGATTTTTTCAAAAATTAAGCCACAATATCGGTAATGACTTTAAACTGGATTTTTTTGTATTTTTCAATGATTTAACTAAAAAAATACAGGTATGCTTTGCACGCTCTGTATTATTCATTTAGTCAGAATTTTATTTCGACAAATTTTATTAATTTGGAAAAAATATTAAAAACATTTCAAATATATGTAAATTATCATTAAAAAATCATTTGTTAATATGAAAAATATATATACAAAGTGATTGATAAAATACGTATATGTAAAAAAGATCATTTTCCTTTGTCCATCCTGTATTAGTAATTTTTCAGGAAATTTGATTCTTGGTAAAAAATTTTAAATGAAATAAATCTAATTAAATTGAAAAAAAAATTTAAACTACACAGGGTACTTCCAATAAAAAATCAATTTTTTCATTTCAGTTCAGACAATTTTATTTTCGGTAAAAGTTTCTAAATCCAATAAACCATCCAATAAAAAATGTACAGGGTGATTGATAAAATAAGTAAAGTATTAATCTTGTTTTTAAAAAAATATTTCTAAATCCAATAAACTTTTAAAATAAAGTATTACCAAGATTGAGGAAATTATTATTAGTAAAAATACCAACTTACTTGTAGCTGCATTAATAAATTATTTTCGGACATTTTACCATCGACGCGAAGTTTCGACAACGGTATACCACAATCTTTATTCATAGCCTCCAAAATATCGCGAGTTTGGAAACAAACCGCCTCCAAAGCGGCTCGTATAATATGCTGTTTCGTAGAAAATGCCGTTAAACCGCAAATTATTCTAAAATAAATTGTAATAATAATTTATTCATCAACTGAAAGTATTCTAAGAGGCTGTTCATATCTCAAATGTGGTCAAACTATTCAGTAGAAATCAAACTCCAAGTCATGTACCATAATATAATTAAACAGTAGTTAGGGGGCAACTAGTTTCGGCTTAAGAGCCATCATGTTTCTAGGTCTGATGATGGCTCTTAAGCCGAAACTAGTTGCCCCCTAACTACTGTTTAATTATATTGTGGTACATGACTTGAATAAGAATAAGAATAAATTTATTCGCCTTTTATCATACATATTACAAAATATATATGAATTAGTAAGTCACAAATATAGGAAACTGTATTGTAGTATAAAATTAATAAATAAATACATATACATTTTATAGGACAAACAATATTTAGTTATACAAATTACATATTTATGATCAGCTAAAATTAAAAGTTTAAAAATTCATCAACACTGTAAAATGCTCTGGATACTAGGAAATTATAAATTATTATTTAAATTATTTGACATTCTGATCATCACATCCCAACTGACTGTACTTATTGTAGCACATAATGGCTAAATAAAGGTGAGATTGTTGGCCTACCGAAAGTCATGAATAAGTTTGGTGTATATTATCCCGTTCCACGGATCTATTTATTTGAAGTGAGCGGTTATTTCTAATATTTATAATTAAGTGATAAATATATAGGCACGGAAGTGTAGGAATAGATTGTTCAATAAATTTTATTCTATGTTCTATTTGATATCCAACATGCACCTGAGTGCTCTTTTTTACATTATAACTGCTTCTTTGTCTACAAAACTAGAACATCCCCAAATCAATAAACCGTTCGACAAAATTGACTGGGCCAAAGCAAAATATAATAGTCTAACTACCTCATAAGATACAGTACTTCGTAATTGTCTTATTAAAAAACACACACTACTCATTTTATTGCACACGAGATCAATATGATGTTTCCAAGTCATCTTTTCGTTAATTATTATACCAAGGAATTTAAAATAGTTCACTTGTTCGATAGATTTCGAATTCAGTGAAATAAAAAGACAATTATCATGATTAATATTTTTAGATACAAACGACATAAATTTAGATTTAGAACTGTTTACTGTTAAGCCATGAGAACAACAATAGTCAAAGAACTCATGCGACAGATTGTTAGCCTTTTCTCTTACAGAATTGCTATTGCTATCTAAGACTCCAAAGTTCGAATCATCTGCATATGAGCTGTTGATGTCATAAGAGGTAATAACTGAAGTCAAGTCATTTATAAATACCAGGAAGAGCAGCGGGCCTAAAATAGATCCTTGCGGAACTCCTGACAATACTTTTCTCATGTTTGACTGAGATTCACCGACAAATACCGATTGTTTTCTATTCGACAGATATGTCTTAATCCAATCATTTGTGACACCTATTCGCTCAAGTTTTTCTAAAAGCAGACAATGATCAACACAATCAAAGGTTCTACGAAGGTCGAAGAATAGAGCCAGAGTCGATTTTTTTTTTCATTTAGACTTTCGTATATAAACTTTGTTAAATCAGATAGAGCAGTATTAATTGATCTAGCAATCTGTTGGACTCTAAAAATTTGGTAAGTCTACTATTAAAGCAGGTTCCAAATATTTTTGCAAATTGGCTTTGGACAGCTATATTTCTATAGTTATTGACGTCATCACGTGCACCTTTATTTTTAAAGATAGGAATAGATTTTGAATGTTTTAAAGCCTCAGGGTATTTACCTGTGTTAAACGATTAGAGTTTTGGAGTTTTATTTCTAGTGAAGGTACATAGTTTACAAAAAAGAAAAGTATTGCCATAATCAATAAAAAGAGATGTCCATAAAAGCTGATTTAATAGATTATCCCTGGATATACCTATTTTATTTGTAAGGGCCTAGAGATAAAAAAAATCAAGTGAGTAATAATTCTTTGGTACACCCCATATCTAATGATAATATAGAATAACTATAAATTTACTACTAGAAAGTAATAAAATTTTACAGTTTATTTTCGTGTAATTATCAGGTAACAAGTTAATTAGTTTAGGTATATAGAACATAAAATATTTTTGATCAACAGATTATAATTTAAAAAATTAAGAAAGTGAAAAAATGGAGAAAATCATGAAAAATCGCAAAAAATTGTAACAAAACGTAAAAATAGGCAAAAGTCATAACATTTCGTAAATAATTTAAAAAATTGAGAGAGTTAGAAAAAAATCGTAAAAAAATGGTAAAAAATTGTAAAAAAATTGTAAAAACTGGTAAAAAATCGTAAAATTTCATAAATAATGCTAAATAATCGTGAAACATCATAAAAAATAGTGAAAACCCGTAAAAACCCGAAAAGAAACTGGAAAAATCTGGAACAAATGAAAAAAAAGTAGGTAAATATCGGGAAAGAACTAGAAACGCGAGTAAATTAGAAAAAAATAAAAAAAACCGAAAAAATCATAAAAATCGTAAATAGCTTTAAAAAAACGTAAAAAAACTTGAGAAAGAAAAAATGGAAAAAATCGTAAAAAACGCAAAAAGAGTGTAAAAACAAGCAAAATTTCGTAAACTTCGTAAATAATTAACAAAATTGAGAAAGATAGAAAAAAAATGGAAAAAATCAGAAAAAATCGTAAGAAATGGAAAAAAATTGTAAGAAGTCGTAAAAAAATAGTAAAAAAACGTAAATAATGCTAAATAATCACAAAACATGGAATAAATCATAAAAAATTGTAAAAAATTGGTAAAAAACGTAAAAAATGGTAAAATATTGTAAAAAAATCGCAAAAGAACCGTAAGAAACTAGTAAAAATTCGTAAATTATGCTAAATAATCGCAAAACATGGAATAAATCATTAGAAATTGTAAAAAATGGTACAAAACGTAAAAAATGGTAAAAATTTGTAAAAAAACGAAAAAAAAAATGTAAAAAACCAGTAAAAATTCGTAAATAATGCTAAATAATCGCAAAACATGGAATAAATCAAAAAATCGTAAAAAATGGTAAAAAACATAAAAAATAATACAAAATCGCAAAAAAAAACCCCAAGAAACTAGTAAAAATTCGTAAATAATGCTAAATAATCGCAAAACATAGAATAAATCATAAAAAATCGTAAAAAATGGTAAAAAAAACCGTAAAAAATATAAAACATCATAAAAAAACGTGAAAAATCGTAATAAACCGTAAAAAACCTGGAGCAATCTGGAAAAAAGGATAATATCGGGAAAGGTCGAAAAACGCGAGTAAATTAGAAAAAAATCGATAAAATTAAAAAAATAAAAATAAAATAAAAACGAAAAAAATCATAAAAAATCAAAAAAAACATTTTAATTTTTATAATTAAAGGAAAGGATAAGTTTACTATGTAGTTGGCAAATATCTAATATTTTACCTTGAAAAAGAATGTCAGACGGATACGTTCTTGGTTTGTGCAACATTATTTTAACAAACCAATTTTTTCCAAATAAGATTTAATTAACTGTAGTATTTGGCCATGAATTCCACATGTTTCTATTTTTTCCAGCAAAAACTCGTGATTGACCGTATTAAAAGCTTTTGCCAGATCAAAAAACATGCATAAACAGGACTTCTGATTGTCATGACATATATTTTGATATTTAACAGTTAAATAACAAAATAAAGGACTGAAAAACATTATATAAAGCTATTTTTTCGTTTACTTACCCTCTAGCGTCTTTTCTCCAATACGGAGCATATAGACCCTTGAAAGCAGGTACAAAGTATACGTCGCCGGTGTTGAAAACTTCTTTGGCTAACGATTCCGTATCTTTGTCTACGTCTTTTAAGAAACCCATGTTGTCCCTTAACCATTTTATAGCCGTGCCAGCCACCGCTACGCTACCTAAAATAATTTTGATAATAGTAATAGTGAATATCATTTTATACAAGAATAAAAAGAAGAAAACGAGGGAGAATAATGATGAACTGGACAACAAAATAGAATAAAAATGAATACTTACTACTTTAAAAAGAATACTGGAATCAAGAAAGGTGGTTAAATATTATTGAAAATTCAATTTCAAATAACTGAGGGGTAAATTTTGTTTTCGATAAAAGTTTCTAAATCCAATACTCATTAAATAAATTGAAAAAAATACACAAATGTACAGGGTGAAGCAAATTATTATCATTAAATAAGTACAATTTGTATATATTAATAATTTGGTGCGAAAATATTATCTATGAAAGTTTCTAAATCCAATGATACATAAATTATCATTAATAAGTACTCTTTTGTTTGCACACCCTGTATTATTAATTTGCTTGAAATTTTTTTTCTCAATAAAGTTTTTAAATCTAAATATTAATAAATATCAAAATATACAGGGTGATTCAATTAATAAACAAATTATCAATAAAAAAGTACAATTTTCAATGTAATTATTGATTTGTAAGAACATTTTATTTTCGATGATATTCTAAATAAAATAAACATTAATATATTGAAAAAATATCAAAAATGTACAGGATGATTCCAATAATAATTTTATTTATTGTTAATTAGAAAATTGTATGCCCCATAAAAGTTTATAAATCCATTTAACATTATTTAAAAAAGGACAGTTTTTATTTTTATATTATTAATTTTCGAGAAAAAAAATTTAAAACATACAAGATGATTACAAAAATATGGAAATTATCATTAAAAAAAGTTGGTTTTTAGTTTGTAATATTTCAAATAAAAGTTTCTAAATCTAATAAACTTCAATAATTTTTATTTGATGAAATAAAATCAAAATTGTTATACTTTGGACTTACCTTCTAATGCATAGATGGCTGGTTGGTTACCAAATTTATAAGCGACTGTAGTAACTAGACCATGAGTCGACATTACCATCTGAAAATATATTTTTGTTCAAAAACTAAATGATTAATATTATAATTATTATCACTTGTGTTCCTGTATTGTATAATAGAAAACACCCGCTTCTATAAGTATTTTTTGCTTGACCCTCCTTTAAACATCTCTGTCCGATTAAAGAAGACTGTTGATTTCCCAAAATCTAGAAGAATTAATAAAACAATATATATAGAAATTTAATAAAAAATAAAATACCCCTGATATAGGAACATTCTTCAACGGCCAACTTTCGTCAATTTTTCCGTAAATTTCCGAACTACTTTTAATTTCCGGCAAAATTTCTTCGGGTATTTTAAAAATTCTCAACAGATATGGATCCCAGTTCAAAAGTTCTATGTTCATAAGGAAAGTTCTCGAAGCGTTCGTTACATCTGTGAAATGTTTACCTTTTTTGACACCACCAGTAAGATTCTATCATAAAAAAAAATTACCACCTAATTAAAATACATTGAAACATAATTTTTCAGAATCCCAAATTTAATTCTTCTTACCCATAATATCCATGTATCGACAGTTCCAAATAGACAAGTTTTATTTTTAATGGCTTTTCTAACTTGAGGCGAATAGTGCATGAGCCATTTGATTTTGAATGCGCTAAAGTACGGAGATATAGGGAGACCACAATGATTTTTGAAATAATTCGTATTTTGATCAGGTACTTTAGCTAAAATTCTATCCACAGTCGAATCCGTCCTTATATCGTTCCATACTAAAACGGAAGTAATTTATAAAAAGTATGAATAAAATAGGATCCAAGACTGAACCATGCGAGATACCAATATCCAATATTTAATGAACAAATTAACTAGTAGAAAAAACAGAACGCTTAGCTATTAAAAGGCCACTTATTAATTAACAAAAATAGTAACAAAAATGTCAAACATATCTCCCATCCACTTGCCCCAATTCTTTTGTTACTTTTCCTGGTTTCTTATGCCATACATTTCCATACATTATCAACATTTCCACACATTTCCATACATTTCCACATTTCTCCACACATTTATTATTAGTAGGATTAGTTTTTGGCCCTTGCAAAAGTAAGTTATTAAAAATTAATTTTACAATTATTAAATTAATGTAATAGTTAACTTGTATATGTACAATAACAATATTTGAACGTTTTGTACTTGATGGTGGTGGATAAATTTCACTAAAAAATTTATCCTATCTATATGTGTTCTTAACAATAAATATTTAAAATCATATCCAAAATCTTTATTATTTTGCATTAAAATTCCTAGATAGGTGCAACATTCTTTCGTAATACTCTGTCTTTATTATAACTCTTCCCTCTCGGTCGTTCACGAGAAATTATATTGTCTTAATTATTTTATTATATATTTGCAAATGAGTTACGCAAAATCACACCACTAAATCTTAACCAATGAGAGTCGTTAGACTTTTCTGGCTTTTATGAGTTGTTGGGTAAAAATGATAATCCACCACAATTACCACTATTTCATTAACTCTCGAAGAGAGCAGTCACATTTTAAAATTAGCTGGATACAGCTGTGCTTTTTTTCCAATTGACTAAGCAAACCTTTCCTGCTCTAGTCATGTTATTTTATATTATTCTATTTCCACGTTTTCACAAAATTATTGTACATAGTTAAACAAGCAACTAACCACAAGGGTGTAGTAAATGCGACGAATACGACCCCCCCCCCCCATTGCCCCGTTTTTTCCGCATAGACATTTTTTGCACACTTGTTGAAACGTCGTCGACTATATTTATATTTATATTTAAGACTGACATTTAAAAATTTATGGGAAATAGTTCAAATAAGACTTGTTTTTTTCACAATTTTTCATTATTTTTTCCCCTACTTTTCATTATTTTTTCCCTATGTTCCATCAATTTTTTTTCCTATTTTTTATTATTTTTTCTCTATTTTTATTATTTCTATCCGCATTTTTCGTTATTTTTTCCCTACTTCTCATTATTATTTTCCATATTTTTCATTACTTCCCTATTTTTTTCATATTTTTTATTATTTTTTCCATATTTTATCATTTTTATCCGCATTTTTCATTATTTTTTCCATATTTTACATTATTTGTTTCCCTATTTGTCATTATTTTTTTCCTATTTTCCAACATTTCTTTCCCTATTTTTCATTTCATAATATCTTTTCAAGTACAAGTAATTTCGGAAAATTTCTTTTTTTATTATTTTATATTTTTTTTCCAACTTTCTCAACAAATTTCGGTAAAATACTTCAAATAATACTTGTTAAGCTATTTCAGTCCTACGTTTAAGTATTTTTATTTTTTGAATATCTTTTACGGTTTCAGAGATATCGATTTTTTAAAATGATGACATTTTCGGAAAAAACAACCCGGTAAAATCTACAAAAAATTTTCCGATTATTTCGATTTTCAATATACTCCGTAACAGTACTTCAAGGTATCTTTTTCCAAATTTAAAGCGGTTTGCTCAAAAATTACGACCTGCAGCGTGTTTCCTGGGAAACTAGGAAAAAGTGAGATAAATCCGGAAAACCCCTTTTATTCATTTTCCGATTCCGTTCGTTTTCTACTAAAATGTAATACTCCAGGGTCTTAAAAAATAGTGAAAATTTCACGTCGATATATGGAAGCATTCAAAAGTTATGGCATTTTTAAGCGTTGCGGACGGCAACCAGACATACAGACAGACATACAGACCACAAAAAAATTAAGTTGCTCAGAATTCGACGGGGACCATTTCTCCCGAAGATAATATAGCTCGTTTTCGCTTAGTTACGAAGATTGCGATTTCATATGGATCGTAGTAAGCAACTCCCTATTGGGTCGTCGCTAACAAGTGAATAGTGGGTGACAACAGTGAATTAATCGAATCATTTTTAAAGTGTTTACTATCTTTTTATCATAAATAAAGGGGTGAGAAAATAACCCTTACATTTAACTTCAATACATGTATTTTTGTTTATGTTAATATGACTGTTACACGCATTTTCGTATTTAAAATATTAAAAAATCCATTTTTTATGGTTGGTCCTTCGACGATTGGTCGATGTTAACACGTCGACTTCCGTAGTAAATATGTTCCAAACATTTATCTATTCTTAATCATATTTGTTCAGGTGGTTTGTGACCGATTTTTGTAGTACCTCACTTTATTCCTTGACAATAATACATGTATATTCTTATTTGTATATTTTCAAGAATAAGATTTTTGAGAACCAATAGAATTTATTCCAAAAATGCGAAATGATCAAGATGTAGGTGATGAAAATAAGGCAGGTAAAATGGCTATTTGCTTAAATATTAAGCTGGACACATGGACGAAAGTGATGAAACTATTCCAGATAAATTTAAACATGTGTTTAACCTAACAGATAATAATGAAAAACGTAAGAAAGCTATTGCAGAATGTGGGAATTCAAACTGTAACACGCCAGAGGAACGTGCTTTAAATTTTACTTGGCAGTTTTTTATTGCTTTTACTAATAAAATGTGAATTTCAGTGACATTATTAGTAATGTACAGTTTGTGATTATACGCGTTAAGTATAATCACAAACTGTACATTTATAAACGGATAAATTCCGTTGCTTTTTCGGGTTCAAAAATATTTAATATCACAGTTGTATATTAAATTGTTCGGAATTTCGTGCAAAAATAACATTTTTATAAAACTATTTAATGCTAATTAAACTAAAAAATTTACAGATTAAATAACTTCGATTTTATTAGCTTGAAAAACCAGTAATTGCTCACCTATTGCATTATGTAAAGGTTCTCCAGTATTTTTGTCCCATAATATTGTTGTTTCTCTCTGATTTGTAATACCTATTGTTACAATATTTTTTGTAACTGAAACAGAATATTTTATTACTTTCATTTCCTGTATTTTTAATTGGTCAGAGAATATTATTCTCAATAAATTCAATAAACTATGTTAATATAGAAAATAATTTACAAAGTGATCAATAAAATACATACATAATTACTATTATTAAAATTTTTTTAAGATAAAATGTAGAATTAAAGATGAAATAATTTAGTTTTGTTTTTAATCGTATTGTAACATCAAAAAAAGTTTTGCAGTATTTTTAATTAAAAACAAATGTTTTTATAATCAATTTTGTTTTAAATTTGTGATTTTTAGATTAATTATATTTAATATTAAAGTTCATTTTGATTTTAGCATGAGGTTAGATAAGAATGTTAATAAATACTCTATGATATTACCATTATTAAAAATTATAAATATTTTACATATTAGAACTTATCTTATCTCAAAAATGATTTATCCTTATTTAAATAAATAATTCAATAAAACCAAATAATAAAGATTTTATTATTAGTTATAAAACTGATAAAACACACCATGAGTGCCACTAAAGGGGATAGCGTCCAGTTAATCGTAAATACATTAAATAAACCAAATAATTGATCAATTTTTATTATTTTTATAACCATAATACATGATTTTAGCTCATTTTAATTTATGTGCTAGAAATAAATACCTACATATAATTATATTCCAAATATCATTTAAAATAAGATAAATATCGCACCTTCTTTCTGTACGTATTTTTTATGCCACAGATTTTTAAAAATACTCCAATCTGTAATCTTTTTGATTAATTTTACTAGATCGGAGCTAAAAAATGAAAACAAAACTACAAAATTTGAATTTTGTGCATATATCTATGGTCATTTATAAATTTTATCACTATTATTTTGAAATCGTCTTTATCAGTAACTGGAAACCATATATTTACAATAATTTGTGCTGGTGGTATAAATAATGTATTTAAATACAATCAAACTTAATAAGGATAATCGTACAACAAATGTTTCTAATTATAAATAACTTTCAAAAATGAATGAATATAGACAATTTATTTATTAACATTTATATGTTTATATTTCAAGCAAATAACATGTAAGAGTCCAACAATGTTTAGTCATAATAGTTGATATAAAAAAACTTGTCGCTAATTAAATTTAATGTATCCAAAGGTATAATTATATTAAGAATAACATTAAAACTGTAAACTTCTATAAATAACATATGTAATTAAAATTTATGAGCACTAACCTTTTTCTCCTACATTTTTAACAACATTTTCCATGCATTTTCTTACAGCGTCTAATATTTCTTTGGGATCTTGTTCAGACCATCCTTCTTGTGGAACAGCAGTCGTAATATCAATCGTATGTTTAGCTATTTCTTTAGTATGTGTCGATCTAAATACACAAAATTGTACTGTTCTTGTACCAGCATCTATCACACCAATTAACTGTTCATTATCTATCGAACTCATTGTTCTGTTTAAATATCAAATTCTATATTTGGTATATAACGTAGGATTGAATTATGTAAGTATAGGACTATATAATTTTTATTAATCACTTATCTCTTCCAAAGGTATTATATTTTAACCACTGTACGTACATCATTAACATTAATCTTACCTATACATCTTATCAGTTTGTTTAACAATGATTTCCTATTTATTATTGAATAAACGTAAATTAATTTCCAATTTTAAAATTGTCATCCGACAAAAACACTGAATATAACTATTGATAAAACGCGAAACAAGTTAAAAATCGTAAGCCCTAGTGTAAATTCTAAAGTTCTAACTCAAAATGCGAAAATTCAAAGTTCAACTGGGTGTTGACAGTTTGAACTGAGGAAGTGTCTAGTCGACCAACTTACGTTAACTATCAAATTGACAACAAATATAAATATAACCTTTTTTTGTAAAAGTATTTTTTAAATGATTTCGGACTACTACCAGAGGCGTAGTGCGGTAGAGGAACAGTTTTCGATTCCTAAAATTTGCGCTATGATTAAATTTAATTTCATAAATACATTTAAAACAAAAAAATGTAAAAATAGAACATATTTTGTCAAATATTGTAAATGTTTCCGTATTTAATATACTTGTTTTAATTAGATTCCTCCAGAGTTTATTCACTGTTAATTTTAATTAAAAGAATTATCTTAAAATATTTATTACTACAATTAAAATCGCGGAAAAACCTCTTCGTTTTAAATATTAATCAAATAAAGAAGTTTCGTGGTAGTGATAATACAATATTTGTTTACATTTAACTAAAATACAGACAAAAACTAATAAATCGGTAAAAAAAATAAAATCTGTTGCTACTTTTTCACGCGGATTGTGATGCGTGTGACGTCACGTCTCCGCATGGCCAAAGTATTCGTAATTTATTAACTATTATACAACGAAATAAATGCGAGGAATAACGAGAATAACGAAGTGCGGTACACGTCTCGTACACTAGTTAAGACGTCATGGTTTACATAAAAATTTAGACCAAGAAGGCACCACGTTGGGCGCCAGTTTGTAACATTATTAAAGTATTTTTTATATAAATTAAATTGAAAAAATCCCCATGTTGGGCGCCAATTTGTAACGACATTAAAATTTTTTGTACATAAAAATTTAGACCAAGACACTACGTTGGGCGCCAGTTTGTAACATTATTAAAGTAGTTTTTTATTTAAAATATATAGAAAAAATCCCCACGTAGGGCGCCAATTTGTAACGACATTAAAATGTTTTGTACATAAAAATTTGTACAAAGAAGGCCCCACGTTGGGCGCCAATTTGTAACATTATTAGAGTTTTTTTACATAAAATAAGTAGAAAATATTATTAATGCAAAGCGCAACTAAAAGTTATAACTTTGTTAGTTTTTGTATAAGAAATCTGTTGTGCGAAGAATAAACACCGCAAGTCATTCTGAAAATTATGACAGTTGATTATTTATTTTCTATGGTGTGATGTCATGTTTTTCGATAATAGTGACTGACGCCGTTTATTCAAAGCACGGAAGACTCATTATAGCTTATAGAAATATGGCATCCTTGCGTATTCTTGGAGGGGATTTATCATCGTCGACTGCTGCAAAAAGCAAGCCCTGTAAAATATATTTTATTTTCTAACTTTAATATTACTGAAATATAAATCCTTATATTAGAAATTTGAAAACCATATAAGAAATTAATGGATGACAAATAATGACAATTTCTATAACTATCTTAAAAGATCAATTAGATATCCGTTTTTTATTTTATAAAATACATCATTGGCAAATATGGATTGGAGTATTCCACTGGATTATTAAAAAAAACTATATATAAATTTCCAATTAAAATAATCAAATAAACACGTAGATCGACCCAGTACACACTTCCAAAATAACGACAACGTTGCATATGATTCACTAATGATTTGAAGCTCGATACGTCACACGAACAAGTCCTCGATCCTGACAAATCAGCGAAGTAGAATTTAGAGGTGGGGCTGACAAATACTCACGGCTCTACGCATGCGTCGTTAATGTCAAATTAGGTTTTTTTTTCAGATTATTTAGAATAAAAATGGAACTACTATTTGAATCTAACCGGGGTTAATCGCTAATAAAAAATTGCATTTATTTGAAAAAAAAATTATTTTTATGGAGTATTTGTCTCCCAATAGCTTTTCCTGAAATAAGCGATATACACGTGACTTTTGACACACCTCCATAACCGTTTTCCTGATTGGACAATACTTGACCTTGACAAAATAATTCATTGCATAATATTAAAATGATAGGTTAGGTTTTTTTTAAGAGTGTATTCCAGATTAATTTTTTAAATTTCTTTTTAATGTCAGGACATGGAAAACAAGAAATTACCGACCCAGTAGAGGAAATGCTTAAAAAAACTGGTTGTATTAAACTACATTATATTGTACAGGTAATACTTATTTACTGTATTTAAATCAACAGTAAGTAATTATTTTATTTTTAGGATTGTATTTCTGAAACCAAAGATTGGAGACAATGTCAAAACCAAGTAACTGATTTCAAAAAGTGTATGCAAAAGTATCAAGAATCAAAAATAAAAGATAGCTAAATGTACATAATCACCACGTTATTAAAATTTTTCTTAAATATGTTAAAACCCCTATTAACTAATTTAACGGGATTCGAACTTACCAAAATGGTTATTATAATCCGTACAGATCTTAAAATGGGTCGAGGTAAAATAGCGACACAAACAGCCCATGCCGCTATATTGCTGTACCAATCATCCCAGGAAAATCAAAATTCCCATTTAAAATGGTGGTTACGAACAGGACAACCAAAAATTGTGTTAAAAGTTGATACGAACTGTGATGAAGCTCTAAACGATATTTACCAAAAAGCAGTTAAATTAAATCTTAATACTTGTATGGTACGAGATGCAGGAAGGACTCAAGTTGATGTAGGAACTTTAACGGCAGTTGGGATAGGGCCAGATAAAAAGGAAGATATAGATAAACTTACTAGTGATTTTAAGTTGTTATAATCATGCTTTTTTACATATTTTTTAATAAATAGAAGTGTTATGAATGTATTATTTATAATGAAAGGTATAAGATGGTTACTGTTCTTTTTCAGTGAGTTAATTGATGTTGCTTTAAATAATGCGTTGTCACACTTATGGGCAATTGATTTTTCACTAATATTACACTTGTAGTTCTTTGCCTCAGCGTGAATTATTTGATGTTTCTTCAAATTGGGAAGACACGAGTATTCGTTTTTTCCAAATATTGCACTCGTAGCTTTTTTTGCCAGTACGAACTAGTTTATTGAAATTTCATCTTTAATATGCATTTCTTCTATTTTTCATACTCAAATTATTCAGTAACTCTAAATTAATATCTGGCAGATCTATACATTCTTTTATTTTATGTTTTCGGCTTCAATGTTATAATTAGAATCATCCTCACTTCTTTACACTTTTGTTCACATTCTGGTATATTAGCATTTGTATGAAATTTTCTATTTTCACGTCGGAATTATAAAAATCCATCTTTTTTTTTATTTATTTAAATGCTTTACACGAAACTACTTTAACATGCTACCAACGTACCAACATTTTTAGTCAGTGTTGCCAACTGCTTTGGATAAGTCGGTGTTGATTAGTGGAGTGGAGTGTAATAAATTCAATATATGTTCGTTGCTGCGCCAATCTTAAGATTTCTAGGTTATGCTTATTATTATTAGCATGTACAGTGATGATGAAAGCATAGAGAGTTTCATGAATTCGGACGATGAATCAATTAACTAGTTCGTCTGATGAAAATTCTTGGGTAATCTAACCAAAAATGCTTGTTTTGTTGGATAATCCATAGAATTGAACCGAGAAAACAATATGCTTTTACCAAAAAACACCTAACCTCGCACTATCCAATATCAATTTACTCTACATTTCTCACACCTCCCCCAATCAAGTGTAACACCTAGATCTGGTGGTAAATTTATTTGAAATTATTGTGCTACAACATTTTAACAACGAACATAGTGTAGTATGCACAAGAAATCACCGAACGATGTTGCAGTGCTACACGATATACTCTGTAGTGTACAATATTGTAGTTAATGGAGACACAGCGAACAGACCTATGAAAATGAAATTTACCTATCAAAAAAATAATTATTTTGTTTTTAAAGTAAAAGAGTTTTGTGTCTATTAAGACCTTTTATTGTTTATACAAGATAACAAAAAGAAAATATTAGGAAAATGTGTGGAAATAATGCGATTTAATTTAGATGCTAAAATTAAGCACAGACTTCATAAATTATGCGGAATTCGCATAATTATGGACCAACTGGCAACCTCTGGGATTCATCTCTTTCAGTTGGTAACACACTTAATTGTTTCATAAATGTCCGTTAGATGTAGGTGGCAACAGAATTTTAGTGGAATTTAGTTTCTAGTTTAATATTTTGGTAGTTTGTTATTTAAAAGTTGGTAGAATACAGTTTATCGAAAACGGTAATAAGTGCGTGTTCAAACAGAAGCCGCGATTAAATTAAGTTTTATTTTGTGTAGTTATCCATATAAATATTTCTAACTTATACGAAGTATAATTCTAAATCGACGAGATCAACCCAACTTTACAACCGGTGTTCTAACTTTAGTGAAAGTGTCTAAAAAGTTAACTTTTTCAGTGTTGTATTCTCGCCAAGGATTGTGAAAACCTAGTTTTGCAGATCTTGCAGTCAAGAAAACCGTAAACATCAAAATTGTAAGTATTTTTTTAGTTTCCTATCTGCAAACTTTCATATTTTTTCAGTAATTTGGTATACAAAAATGATATCAGTTCAACCTTAGAATAATGTCCAATTAATGACATCAACACAGATATTTTATGTCTGAGCTTAAGGCTAATGGTAAAATAGCTATTTTACCATTACTTGGAAATATTGGCAAATTCATATTCCTAGCAAAATGTTTATCAATGTAGAACTACCAGAATCTATGAGAGCATCAGCAGGAATTTTATTGATCATAACTTCTATCAATGATTTTGAAAGGCACTGAGGTGCAGCAGTTATTAAACCGGGTATGAAGGGTGACCGATGTGGCCTTATTATTTTTAAACTTTTTACTCATGCATACTTTTGAAAAATGCCTTCTTTTACTACATTCTTTACACGGTTGGTCTCTAGCAGGACAATTGAAACGGGGATTCTTTTTGTTTCCACAAAAATAACACTTTGAGCTGCCTAAAGCTGCAGATGTTTGTAGAGTTAAATCAGTAAACGTCGTCTGTGATAAACTATAGGTTCGTTGTTTTCATTCGATAAAGTAGAGGCAAAACTTAAAAGAGTTACGTAAATATTGGAATTTTTGTTGAGCAGCTTCTTTACCTACAGCGTCAGCAAGACTTGGGTTATTATTTTCTAAAAGACAGCCTTAAAATTACATATTATTTGCTTAGTTGTTCAAGACTTGTCACATATTGATCTATTGATTCCCCTGCTGGAAGTTGCTTTCTAGTTGATAATTTGTGTCTAGAGTATATTTCTTCAGTTAAGACTTTTATATGCCAGTCGTACGTAATATGTCGTGCTTAGATGATTGATTAGACCTTTAAATTTATCGTCTTCATTTAAGCTGGGCGATTCCCAGGTAACATGGTCACGTAATATTGACGTGATTTTTTCGTCATGAGTTACGTGATTATGTCCAAAAGGATCACGTGAAATTAACCCAAATATAACGTGATTATGTCACAGCCCATCGACGTCATATAGATGACGTTTATAGACGTCTTCCAAAAGACGTTAGTCTACGTCTTCAAAACGACGTTAATGGACGTCTTCCAAACAACGTTAGTGGACGTCTTTCAAATAACGTTGGTGGACGTCTTCAAAACGACGTTAATGTACGTCTTCTACACGACGTTAATGGACGTCTCCTAAACGACGTTGGAATACGGCTTCAAAATGACGTTGTAGTAAATTAATTACGTTGAAAACGAATAAAAATCGAGTTGATGCGAATTAAAATATGACCAATAGCCCATTCTGTTCGGAATAATGACACCTAGAAAATTAAATCCGCCGGTTGTAAAAGCTATAAATTTTATCTCTTCAATCGAAGAGATAAAATTTTCGAAGATTTTGAACAAGTGGTTCCACTCATGAGTTGGGATCTGTTTCAAATTTGTCGGGTTTTAGAAACTTATCTATTCATCTGTTCAAGAAATTGTCCTGATAATTTAATTCATGTATAAAAAATCCCATAAGCAGCGTGATTTTGTCAATATGACAGCGAAAAAGTTTGCCCTAACTTTTCCAGCGACAATAACGAAAAATAACTTTTGAAAGCATGACAACCGCAGCGTTGTAAACAAATTTTTGATGACGTAATGTCAATTTTTGCCAGAAAAGTTTTCATTTTCCGACCAAAGCTATTTTTAATAATTGTGTTTTTAACTATTGTACTTATCCGTTAAATTAAATAAACTAATTTACATCTTATTTTTTAATTTATTGATTTACATATTCATTAAATTGTCTTACCGAATTACACTCTAGCTTTCTTTTTTTGAGTCGAAGTAAACTATAATTCGAATTTTGATGCCATTAAGTAATTCAACTCAAAAAACTGCCAGAAAAAATTATTCGTCCTACGGATTCGTAATTTTTTCAAAGGCAGTATTTTTCGTTAAATTGCCAGGCAACAAAATTCTTATTGATACATGTCAAGTTTACTTCGACAAAAAAAAGCTCTCGTGTAATTATAAGTGAAAATTTCACACCCAACATTTTCGACCAATTAAAAGCCTGTATTTTGTATCGTTACCATAGCAACTAAAAATATTTCCGTAATTTTTCTTCTCCTTGGAAAAGAGCATGAAATTACACTGGAAATTTTTTGAAGTTTATAGTAAAATGACATTTACATTTACCATCAAAAATCGTCATTGTCCTAATATTTTTTTAAAATTTCGGTGTGAAATTTTCTTACCGAATCCCCCACGTGCTTGAATTAATTGCGGGAAATTTGTCTTGTACATTGATTTTTAAAGAAAATTATCCCTCGTCGATTCGTGATAATTTTCAAAAAAAATCATGTACTCAAAAAATTTCCGGTAATAATTCCTGCTCTAGGGAGATTATAAGTGAAAATTTATTGAACAGAATTTGACTGACAGTAACAATATTGACACTAAATAAATAACATTTATACAGGATGTATAAACTAATAGGAACATAATTAGAGATATCTTTTTACTACACAACGTCATTGCCTTTATTTACTGAATCTTTTTAAAGTTAATGGACGTTCTATCTACTAACAGATACTGTAACATATGTGTACCTATTGGAAAATAATTTTTTAAAAATATGGCATTAGAACTTGACAGTAAATAATACAAACATCCAATATGTAGAATTTTAACTTTTACTATTACAAATTTTTACTCAACAATACTTCAAGTGAATAATTCAAAACTTAATTTATCATAGATAATGCAAGAAACAAAATATAAATAATTATAAATCATTAATATATAAACAAAGTGTTTCATTCGATTAATATAGTTTACCTGTTTTAACAGATTTAAACACTAATAGAATATAAATACAGTAAATAATAGACCTAAAATATGTAATAAGAGAAAATATGAATTCTCACAAAATGATTAGAAGTGAATTTCTTATCTAAAAGTTTATTTATTTGCTTTTTTTCTATTTGCATTATATGAATTATAAACTTTTTTCTCTACTATATTCATGAATGGAATTCGTAACTGAATTTGATGTCTGTCTGCATGGTATCAGGTATTACAACAAAAAGAAAGTAGAGGGTATCAGGATCAAAAAGGTGTAGAGTGGAATCGGATAAAGAATGCATTAAAAATTTTCGAGTTGTGAATTGTCGCTTAAATCAGAAAGTTGAATAACCGATTTTTTACAGATATCACAATTGTAGTTTTTTTTGTTGAAATGAATTAAGTGATGTTGATTCAAATTATGATGATGATTAAACGTTTTTTAACTTGTGGTTATTTTTACTAGTGTGATTTTAAGTGATGGTGTTTCAAATGAAAATTATGAGTAAATGATTTTTCACAAACATTGCACTTGTAGTTTTTAACACCAGTATGAATTAACTGGTGTCGTTTCAAATCAGAATGTTCAGTAAAGGATTTTTTACAAATATCGCACTTGTAGTTTTTTTTGCCACAGTGATATAAATGATGGCGCTTCAAATTATAAAGGCGATTAAACGATTTTCCACAAATATCGCATTTGTAGTCTTTTTCCCCAGTATGAATTAAGTGATGTGCCTTTAAATGAGAAAGTTGAGTAAACGGTATTTCACAAATATCACACTGGTATCTTTTTTCCCCAGTGTGAGTTAGTTGATGTTGTTTCAAATAAAAATTTTGAGTAAATGATTTTTCACAAATGTCACATTTATAGTTTTTTTCGGTATTATGATATAGGCTATGTTGCTTTAAAATAGAATTTTGAGCAAATGATTTATCACAAATATTACACTTATATATTTTCTTTCCACTGTGAGTTAACTGATGTTTCTTCAAGTAATTGAGAAAAGTAAACGATTTTTCACAAATATCACATTTGTAGTTTTTTTCGTCAGTGTGAGTTAACTCATGTCTCTTCAAGTAAGCATGATAAGTAAATGATTTTTCACAAATACTACATTTGTAGTTTTTAATTCCAGTGTGAATTAATTGATGTTGTTTTAAATTACGAAGACGGGTAAATAGTTTTTCACAAATGTTGCACTTGTAACCTTTTTCTTCACTATGAACCAAGTCAGGTTGCTCTAATATAATAGTATCTTCATCTTTAATATGCAATTCATCCATTTGTATTTTTTCAGTAAAATTATTATGGAATTCTGAGTTAACATCCAGCAGATCTTCAACACATTCTTTTTTTATAACAATTTGTTCGATTTCAATATTAAAATCTTCTGTACACTTTTTTTCAGTCTCCAGAATATTCACATTTAATTCTTTATCTTCAATATGAAATTCTTCATTTTTTAATTTCAAATTGAAATCATGGAAATCTGTATTATCATTATCTGGCAGAACCTCTTTAATTATAACAAAATCTTCATTGTTAGCACCGTTACATGTTGCATGAAAAGAATCTAATTCTTCTGTATAATTTCCTTCATTAAATTTAAAAGGTACATTTGTTAGATTTTTACAAAAATTCATTTTTTTAACAAATTATTCTCATTCACCTGACGTTTAATTTTTAGGTTAAAGCGAGACAAGGGTGCGATGACATGTGTTCTTCTACTTTTAAGGCCTCAGCTGCCTGGGCTATTCGGCCTACGACAGGTGTTCGGTGTGACAGGTGACATGAAAATTCACCACCACCACAGTATAACAACAATAGAGAGTTTTAGCACCTCACCCGTTAACGTTAACGTTACCCTCATTTTGAACAAACTGCGCTGCTCACGTAAAAATAAAAATAGCGTTAAGGGGCTTTCATGTTCTCGCGAATTGCGAATTCGCTTGAATTTTCCGTTAAATTCTGACGTCGTTCATGCATTGCGAATTAAATGGTTACTTTTATGGTGGAATGTATGTTCATTTTGGCGTATTCGTCCATACTTACAAGATTTCCACCATAAACACTTTCATATTTATGCTTAATACTTAAAATTCTCAAAGCTAGTAACAGTAGTAGTAATAATTTTAGGTTATATATTAACACTAACAAAAATAAAATAAACACTGAATCACAGCGTATATTCTGATAATGCACATGCGTACTTAACGAATTCGCACCCCCAAATTTAAATCTTGCGAATTTCGCAGAAAATTGAGCAAGGAACTTGACTTCAATTTTTAACCAATGAAATCGTTTTTCGCAATTCGCATTTCGCACTTCGCGATAGCATGAAAGCCCCTTTATACGGTAAATTTTCAGAAGTAGCTGGATGTTTTTGTAGCTCAAATACATTAAAAAACTGTTATAATTGACACTTGACATAACCAAAAATGCAAAAAAACGCAATTGCTTTGCTAAAACTCTATTTTTTACATTCCGTTATTGCCAACCAAATTTAGTGTTATGACGCTAACTTTATTACTGATAATAGCCTATCACCTTGAAAAATTTAGTTTTGGAAGAAAAAAAACTCGTATAAATCGGTTTCGTCCGTTCATCCGTCCGTCTGTTAGCCTTATTCAACTCGAGAACGGTGAGAGATGAGACCCAAAACTGATATTAAATCTTTCACCTATTTTTACTTTCGTTTCTTTTCTTTTGAGGATATCGACACTTGTATTTCTTGTTTATTTGACGATTTGATAGTTCTCTACTTGTTTCAATATTGGTTTGCATTAAATAACAAAATTTATTTTATTTATTCCGAAAGTTGTTTTTATGAAAATGAATAAAAAAAACCAAATGTAATTACTTAATGCAAACCGAACAGCAAGTAATATTTATCCGCGTGTCCAGAGCTAGGTATATTCCTGTCTCGAGACAATCGTATCGTATATCGTATCCGAGTAATCATTATACTCAGAGTTGCCGTTGCTATTACAATTGTAACAAATCTATTACTAAACTGGTACAATAGTACGACTTTTAAGGAAAAAGGCAAAATCTATTACTTTTTAATATTGAAATTTTGTTATAAAAAAACCTAACTAGTAAATACTAGTAATATTGATGAGGTTTATTCTCCGAATTACAAGATACAATGCCCGATTCACAAGACACACCCACATTATATATTTTTAAAATTTATTAATTGTTACAAAAACAGTCTATTTGATACATATAGCAGCATGTTTTATTGTTTAATTAATTTAATTTCTAATTCTGGTACATTTTTATTACTCCTTAAAGTATTATCTATTACTTTTATTACATATTGGTGCAAAACTCTATTACGAAAAAATAAATTGGTGTGGCAACACTGATTATACTGTGTTCGCGTCTTTAACCTAAAAATTAAACGTCAGACTAGTAAATGAAAAATAGTTTATTTAAAAAATGGGTTCGTGTAAAAATGAAACAGATTTCCCTTTTGAATTTGTTGAAGTAAATTATAAAGGAGAATTAGAAGATTTTGATGCTAAATGTAGCAGTGATAAAGATGAAGAAATTGTTATAAAAAAAGAATGTACAGATGAGGATCTGCCAGACAATATTACAGATATCCATAATTTCAGCGTTAAAATAGAAAAGAAAGAATTTCCTATTAAAGTTGAAGAATCAAATGGTAATATACCAGAAACTGAGGGAAAGCATAAAGAAGAATTACAGGATTTTAATTTGTTTATAAAAAAAGATTTGCGAGATATTCACTCGGAGAATCATAATAATCTCAAAGTAGAAATTGAGGAATTGCAGATTAAAGATGAAGAATCAAACGCTCATATATCAGAGCGACATCATTTAGTTCGTAGGGGCGAAAAAAACTACAAGTGCGATATGTGTGAAAAATCGTTTACCCGTTTTCATTACTTGAAAAAACATCAGTTACTGCACACTGGTGAAAAAATATATAAGTGTAATATTTGTGAAAAAATATTTACTCAAAATTCCAATTTGAAAATACATCAGTTAGCTCACACTGGTGAAAAAAGATACAAGTGTGATATTTGTGAAAAATCATTTACCCAAAATTTTTGTTTGAAGCAACATCAATTAACTCATACTGGGGAAAAAAGATACAAATGTGATATTTGTGAAAAATTGTTTTATCGTCTTCATAATTTGAAACAACATTGTCTAATTCATTTTGAAAAAAAGAACTACAAGTGTAATATTTGTGAAAAATCGTTTACTCACTATTCTAATTTGAAAACACATCACTTAACTCACACTGACAAAAAAAATTATAAATGCAATATTTGTCAAAGATCATTTACTCACAATTCGTCTTTAAAGCAACATAACTTAACTCATACAAATGAAAAAAACTATAAGTGCAATATTTGTGAAAAATCATTTACCCGAAATTTTTATTTAAAGAAACATCACTCAACTCACACTGGTGAAAAAAACCACAAATGTGACATTTGTGAAAAATCATTTGATTCTCTTTATAATTTGAAACAACATCAACTAATTCACTTAAACAAAAGAAACTACAAGTGTGATATTTGTGAAAAATCATTTACTTTTCTCGCTTATTTGAAGAAACATCAGTTAACTCACACTGGTGAAAAAAGGTACAAGTGCGATATTTGTGAAAAATTATTTATCCGAAATTTCGATTTAAAACGACATCAGTTAATTCACACTGGCAATAAAAAACTACAACTATGACTCAGTTTTTTAATTTAATTCACAGTTAAAAAAACCCAATTCACAGTTAAAAAAAACACAAGAGTGACAGTTGTAATTTGAAGCAACAATATTTAATTTACAGTGACAAAAAAACTAAATAAAGGTGCTAATATGATACTTATAACAATATATTTCATTATTGACCATTTTACAAGTCATATATAAATAATCTCATAAATAGGAAACGAAAATATAATTTTAGATTAAAATTATTATACAAAATAATAAAAATTATAAGTTTCTTATTCAAACTGTATATTTATGCTATATTTTCTGATTAACATTATTTTATTTGAACTATTACTTTATATCTATTTATTATGGACAATTTATTTTATTTGTTTAAATTTGATGCTATTAAAAAAATAAAAGGGCCTTTCTCCTTTTCTATGGAAAACCTGAGCAATTCATTTTTAAATTTGTTAAAAAAAATACATGGCCTTTATAAAAAAAATATTTTTAATCATTTGTCGAGCTATCATATACAAAAAATAAACACTTCAATCAAAATTAAAACTACCCAATGTTACAAAAAGTTAATCAAACTTTTAATTTAAAGTTAAGTGAAGTAGGAAAATAAAAGAAAAAAAAAACAAATTTGATTTTACAATATGAATGAACAAAGCATCAACAATCGTAGAAATTAGTGAAAAGTTTATTTAGTTAAAACAAAAACTGTCTTGTGTTTGGTAATTTCTAATATTCTTTATGGTTTAATTGTTTACTATCCTTGTTTGACAGCAACGAACAAAAATCGAATTCAAATTATGCAAAATACATGTTGCAGATTCGTTAATAATATCAGGAAAGAAGGGTATCGTTTTTTGGGTTTTTTGCGACCCGGTACGAAATTTTTCTCACTAAAAGATATTTAAAAAAAAATGGATTTCCCAAAATTTTTTTCTTTAAAACGCCCCGGAACATACTTTTTTTTAATTTCGAAAAGTTGAAATTACAAGGACTGACAAGGAGGATTTATGTCCTAAGGCCAGAAAAGACAAATTATCCGTAAAATTATAATATTAACTCAATACCATAGAGAATAAAACATACTATAAGTGGTATTTTTTTAAAAAAAAATTTAAACAAGAATTGTAAGCTTGAGAAAAGGGAGAGACCAGAATGAGAACTCTAAAAAAAATCCTTACTGTTATGGTCTATCCTTATTCCCGCAATCACAATTTTTTATCTAAAATTTTAAAAATATCCATAAATATAGTACAGTTTCTTCTTTTTATATCTGCAAAGAATAGAAACGAAATTGGAAGATAAAAAATTAAAAAACCCAGCAATTTTTTTTACAACTAATTAGCGACAAAAAAAGCGGCAAAAGCTTTCAATTTTTTGATATCGTCATTATTTACGCAGTTGTCTTGCTAACTTGATATCAAGTTAGCAAGATGTTTAATTTTTGATAAAAAAAAGACCGGCAAAATTTATTTTTCCACAACTAATTAACGGCAAAAAAGCGGCAAATTTATAATAAGATACGGATGTAACTTTCCGAAGTTGCCTTGCTAAGTTGATAGACGTGAAAAAAGGCAAGCGCAGGCGACAGCGGACAGAACAATAAAATGATTATTTCACTGTGACGACAGGCTAGAGAGGCTAGCCTACCGACGGTGTTGTCATTTCAGCTATTTTTACGGTATTTAGCAATTGGACTGGTCGAAAAACGGCAACTGGGTTGAGCAACACGAGTTTAGGGTACACTGAGTGGATGAATCTAGCCTCAGGGAACTGTTGTCAGATTCAAAAATAATTACTGAGAACGGGGAATTAATCGTAAAATATAAAAAATTATTAGAGAAACAGGAAATAAAATACAGAATGATCAATAAAATATTTCTGGTGCTATGCTGGATAAATTGGTGAGGAGGCTGAGCCTCCTTGGCCTCCTTCGAGGAGCCGCCACTGCAGCTGTCTGGTATATTCTACATTATTTTTTTCCACTATTAGAATATCGTTTTGGTCAAATTTTAGTCCTTATAACATTTTTTCAGTTTCTAGTTGCAATATTTCATTTCTGATCATTTCGTATTAGTAGGTCATAGTGGGATGTTCATTTCAAACACCGTTTTTTTAAAACATTTTATTTACATTTTTCACACTTTGATAACAATCATTTAACCGATATTTGGAAATCCAGGAATAGTTGGCAAGGTTGGGAGAGTTGGAATAGTTGGAAGAGTTGGAAGTGTTGGAATAGTTGGAAGTGTTGGAATAGTTGGAATAGTTGGAAGAGTTGGGAGAGTTGGAATAGTTGGAAGAGTTGGAATAGTTGGAAGAGTTGGAATAGTTGGAAGAGTTGGAAGAGTTGGAATAGTTGGAATAGTTGGAAGAGTTGGAAGAGTTGGAATAGTTGGAAGAGTTGGAAGAGTTGGAAGAGTTGGAAGGGTTGGAAGATTAGCAATAATCGTATCAATATCAGGTAAAGTTGGGAGAGATCCAGACATGAAGAGGTTTGCTAGATATTCAAGTGAATTGATTAGAAAATCGGCGAAAATATTAAGTAAACCACCTCCTGGGATCAGATTTACGAGTGCTCCAAAAGTGTTCTTTAACGATTTTATCAAGTCTGCAACAAAAAATAGTTTTATTTTAAAATATATACATTTTATTTAATGATTTGTTTAAAAAAATTTATAAAAAAAATCATAAACGACCAATAATACAAGCAGTATTCCGTCTGCGATAGAAATGCTCAAAAATAGCACTTTAAAGTCTCTAAAAGCTTCAATCATGAGAAGGAGATTAGAGGAAAGCCACAATTGGTAGCATTTCTTCTGTGAAAGCCAGAATTGGTCGAAAAAAATATGAATTTAAAAGTTTAATTATCCGAAGTTCCTAGGAAATCGCCGACAATTATCACGTCAAAAATTATTATTATAAACTTCCAAATGATAAAAAAAATAAACGGGAGTGGTTAATTTATTCAGAATCGACATATTAAAATGTCTAATTTGAATCCAACTTAATATGTGTTTCAGTTTGGTTTGGAAAAATATTTTTCATTAACAAATGATAGATTTTTTAAAGAAAATTAACATTAAAAGTTATCTAAATATTTTGTTATAAGAACTTTGAACGTATTAAATCAAAAACAGGATGAGTTCCACTACCTATCGGCATCAGGTTGTACTTGATTGGTCGCTTTTAC
Source organism: Neocrepidodera transversa (assembly GCA_963243735.1). Lineage (NCBI taxonomy): Eukaryota > Metazoa > Arthropoda > Insecta > Coleoptera > Chrysomelidae > Neocrepidodera > Neocrepidodera transversa. The sequence continues at coordinate 7,336,627 of OY725349.1, read as the reverse complement.
AGGAATTTATACTACGTAGCGGCTTGCCCGGATGGAACCCATCAACCTACGATAGATGTCGTGACCATCTGTCATTTTTACAGTATTAAAAAAGGATATTTACTGTTCGACTGATAAAACCGAAAAGTATTTAGATTATATTATGTTACTTACTTGCAGCATCAGTCAATGGATTAGGACAAGGAGTGCAAGCTGCGTAGCAGCAACTGATAGCTAAAAAAAATATTAATAAAATAAAAACAAAAATAATAATTTAAAAAAATTACCAATGGTAAAAATCAAAACACAAATTGAGGACTTCATATTGAACTCTATGAAATGTTCTTCAATGTTGACTATTTTAAATCGTCTTTAAAATTTATAGTAAAATTCTAGAATATATTAAAAGGAAAATTCATAATTTTCTAATTTGTATACAAAGATATCTATCACAAGGTCGCATTTAACATATTTGTAATTTTTAAGAATAATATAATTATAAATTTAATTATAGATAATAATTATTATTTTCTCCTGTCATTATCTAGTCTATACGAAGTTAATCCGAACAGCTAAAAAATAAATCGGTCAAGTGCGTATCGGACTTCGCACATTTAGGGTTCCGTACTAAATGTAGAATATAAGCCAGCTGTGCAGAGGCAGGATTATTAAAAGAGGACTTCAAAATTTTAATCGAACTAATTAATCAAAAATACTTGGTAAAAAGATTTAAAAAAGTGAAAAGAAAAATAACCTGACGCATGTACCATGTTCGACGAGTAAAAAAAATTATAAATATCACAATCCGCATATATACTTAGATATATTAACAAATTTTGAAATGCAACAAACAGATTTGTTAATATTACCGTAACCGACAAAGATAGAAAAAAAATTATAAGATGAAAAATGCGTTTTTTAATAAAACTAATACGATTGCACAGATAAAAATAATAAAATATCGAATATCACAATTTGCATAAATACAAAAGTACGGAACTCTAAAAATGAGGGAATGGTAATGAAAAAATCATATTTATTAATATATTGGTATTTGTGGTAAAATATACGTAACAATAAACATTATCACCAAATTTCAAATTCATAGGTCGATGGAAAGTTAAAAAATACTTCGGAACAAAATTTTGTAAAAAATGCTGACTTTGGTGGCTTCTCATGCCTACGTTTAGCAATATTTTTTAAAACAAAAAATATGGCTTTTATCTACTCAATGAGCTCTATTCAACAATACCTCACTTCATGGGGTAGGCCAAATTTTTTCATCAGCGCCCCCTTTTAGCTGTATGGGAGCCCCCTGGAAAACATTTAAAAATATTTTTTATAACATATATGGCTTTGGGCCAACAAGACGCATGTACTGTGAAAATTTGAAGATTCTAGCTCCAACGGTTTAGCTGCTAGACCGGTGTGACAGACGGACGGACGGACACTCGAGTTAGAGCAATAGGGTTCCGTTTTGTGGTACGGAACCCTAATAAAGGACTCATGCACCGGGTCTGATTAATTTATTAGTTAATATCATATAAAACATCTCATATAAAATTGATTAGACCTCTTATCAGCATCTAGTCGAACAAATAATATGTAGACAAACAAGCAAAATATGAAGGTCAAAAAATGTCTGGTCCATTGTGAACACCTGCGTTTGCATTTTCGAATGAATTGTCAGTAGCGCGATGTGGGGGCTTGGGTTAGGATTACAATAAGGAATTAAATGTAATGGATACCTTACTAGTGTTTAGATTTATTTGTGTCTTATTAATAAATACTAACATATTTCAGTGACTACCTACTTTTAACTAAATTAAAAGGTTTCTTTTAGACTCATTTTTTTAATTTATACAGGGTGTTTCAGAATAAAGTACCGTAAATTAGGGACTATATAGATCTTGACGAATTATTAAGAAAATTCAAATAACATTTTTCTGTAAACCCCCCGTTTCAATTCTACAGGGTGATAAAGTGAAAGTGAAAAAAACATATTTTTTTAAATATCTTTGCTTAGAGTAGAAACATTCGTATTCACCTATTTCAAAATACAGATTTACAGTTTCACTCGAAAATCTGACATATTCGTATGCGAAACTCATTCGCATATATTTTAAAATAGTATCCCTGATACTGAAGGTATCATCAGCGTTATTTAAGGCGGCGTTAGCAAATGGATAAGCATAGGAAAATTTTTGAATATATAAGACAAATTATCCAGGCAATAAATATATGCGGATTTGCTTTTATAATGTGCTAATGGTATTAAATTAGTTCCTGAATATATTGAAAAGTGAAAAAAATTAAGAAAATGAAAAAAAAAAAAACAATGAAATTGTGAAAATATAACCTCAAAAAAGGAACAAAAATCGCTATAAAAACTATTTTAGGAACTAGATTAAATTCCCATTAGAGACGGCACATAAGAAATATTACATTTTTTGTCTTATATATTCAAAAATTTATAATTTGAACCATACAACACCAAAACTACATTAGAGACCTGTTATTCTGGCAATTTTACAGTTCACGTACTTTTTTATAGATGGCGCCACCTTCAAAATAATTATTTTGGGGTATATAACTCATATCTACGTAACGCAATGTTCTATATACAGGGTGACACAGCAACTATGTAACAGGCTAGAGTATCTGTGTTTCTCAAGATAAAATTTTAAAATTTTAGGGCATCAAATGGGACCTTAGTGGCCTCATTTTACTCAGTTTGTTTTAATTTTATGTACAAAAAATGTAAATTTCAATTATGCAGTTAGTTAAAGTAGAATGTGTTAATTGTTTTAGAAAGGTTAAATTAAAAAAAAATAAAAAATGATGCAATTCAGTTATGTTGCATAAAGTTTATAAATTTTTTAAATTACATTAAATAATTTAAGGTAATCTTAAAGTTAGTGTCGTTTTTCCCCATTGTTTATTTCTTTGGTTCGTCATTTGAGCAAATTTAGATTTTTCGTATTTTTGTGTGTAGCTCCTTAACTATTCACTTGAGATAAAGTATAATACATCGATGAAATCAGGTTGTCATGTAGATTACAAAAAAGGAAAAAGCTACAGGGTGTCCCGTTTAAAATTCAAAAGTTGGTATCGCTTCCGGTAAAACCGGAAGTAGTAAAAGTGAAACAAACTGAGTAAAATGAGGCCACTAAGGTCCCATTTGATGCACTAAAATTTTAAAATTTTATCATGAGAAACACAGATACTCTAGACTGTTACATGGTTGCTGTGTCACCCTGTATATATCAAAATTATGGTGTTAATTAAATAAAGCGAAAATCGTCAGTTTTGGTTTTTCTCAAATATCTCGGAATAATTTTTTTAGACATTTTTGAACAATTTCAACAACCATAAATGTTTTTTATTTTTTTCTTCATTATTTTAGTAATTTTTGATAAATTGTAATAATTTTTAGCACTTTTGAACGATTCCCTTCAATATTTACTTTCCCGACCCACCTCCGAGAAGGGAAAGTATTGTGAACGAGCTAAAAAAAATTCGAGATAAAAATGGAAATATCAATTTTGAGGTCATCTGAGATGATTAAGACAATTTCTAGATGGAAGTCTGTCTGTCTGTCTGTCTGTCTGTCTCTTTTTGCGTATTCTTCCACGATAGAGGCCACACGTTTAATCCGATTGAGCTGAAATTTGGTATATGGGTTTAGGTTTTTGTACTACATCTGTCAAACGGAAGTGTGACTATCAAAAAATGACAGATGCAATATGTAACGGAATTTGACTTGCAATATGTCATTTGAAAGCCCTATTCAGAACAATCAAAATTATTTCTCCAACTGTCACCTGTCAAAAATAAAAAATGTCAAAATTTGAAACTTTAACATTAAAATACCTGAAAAAGTATTTTGATTGATTTTTTTCTATTGTATTTGACTTTTTTTCTATTGTATTTGACTTTTTTTCTATTGTATTTGACTTTTTTTCAGTTTCTTTTTTCGGTTTTTTCGTTTTTTTTTCGATTTTATACTATTTTTTGGGAACGTATTTGATTTTCGACTATTTTTTCGATGTTTTTTAATTTTGTCCCATTTTTATTCAATTTGTTCCAATTTTATTCGATTTTATCCGATATTTTCGATTAATTTTTTTAATTTCTTTCATTCTTTTCACTTTTTTTTGTTTTTTTTTCGATGTTTTTTAATTTTATACATTTTTTTCTCAATTTTCTCCAATTTTTTTCAATTTATTTTCGATTTTTTCAAACTCCATCCATTTTTGTAGATTTTATTTGGTTTTTTCCATTGTATTTGATTTTTATCGATTTTGTCAGAATTTATTTGGGTTTTTATGCATGTTCGATCTCAATATTTGATTTTTTCAATTTTCCTCGGTTTTATTTGGTTTTTTTCGATTCTTATCGATTTTGTCGATTTTGTTTGTTTTTTTTTTACGATTTTGGTCCATTGTATTTGATTTTTTCGATTTTATCGATTTTGTTCAGGTTTTTTTTTCGATTTTTATCAATTTTGACGATTTTATTTGGTTTTTTTTTACCATTTTGGTCGATTGTATTTGAGTTTTCCGATTTTATTGTTTTTGTTTAGATTTTTTTCGATTTTATATGATTTTATCCAATTTTTATCAATTTTGTCGCTTTTATTTGGGTTTTTAAAATAAACTAGTTTTCGTGGAAAATAAAAAATTATCACTTATAATCTCCCTAGGGTATGAATTATTGCCTGAAATATTTTTGTAGTACATGAATTTCCCACAATTAATTAAAGCACGTGGGGGATTCTGTAAGAAAATTTAACACCAAAATATTAAAAAAAATACTAGGACAATAACGTTTTTAGATGGTAAATGTAAATGTCATTTTACAATAAACGTCAAAATATTTCCAGTATAATTTCAGGCTCCTTTACTCCAAGGAGGAGAAAAATTTGACCTTGACTTTGTATATTGAAATATCATTTTTACATATAGATAATGGTCTATAATTTATAATTAACATATACGTAATTTAAAAATCTATTTTTTCAAGTATAATAATTCATATTATACAGTTACATATTAGAATAACGTCATACATACATGTTTAAATTGTAAGATTAAATTTTTAAATTAATTTACATATACCCAATTTAAAAGATTAATTTTTGAAGTAAAATCCCCCTAGCAATAGATAAACTTAACTGGCTCTTTTCTAGATAACAAATTTTTCGAAAATTACTGTTCATATCCTTCAGAATTAGGTAGTGCATGCATTCTTTATGTCTAAAATGCAAAACAGGACTTGTTTTCTGTGATCCCATAATTCCTAGATGACAGTATTCTTACTTTTCCGCTATACCGGGTGTCCCAGATTTTTTTGTCCAGCTGATATCTAGGTTGTTTGATGACATAAAATTCTGATAAAAAAATCTGAATAATGTATGATGGATGCTGATCATATTTATGCATTCCCAGAAGCTGAATGTTTTTTTTTTGCAAAAATGAACACATTATACAATGTTTTTCATTACTTATGCTGATGACGAGCTAGGAAGTGTCACTATCAAATAATGGCAGAAAGCCCTTGAAAAACTCTATTCAGAACAGTCTAAATTATTTCTCCTACTGTCACCTGTCAAAAATAAAAAATGTCAAAATTTTAAACTTTAACAATAAATATCTAAACAAGTATTCGTGGGTTTATTCAATTTTTTACAATTTTTTTACAGTCTTTTACAATTTAGTCCATTTTTTTTCAAATTTTCTTTGACTTTTTAATAGTTTTTTTGAATTTTTTTTTATATTGTTGAGATTTTTGGAGATTTTTGGAGATTTTTGGAGATTTTTGGAGATTTTTTGAGATTTTTTGAGATTTTTTGAGATTTTTTGAGATTTTTTGAGATTTTTTGAGATTTTTTGAGATTTTTTGAGATTTTTTGAGATTTTTTGAGATTTTTTGAGATTTTTTGAGATTTTTTGAGATTTTTTGAGATTTTTTGAGATTTTTTGAGATTTTTTGAGATTTTTTGAGATTTTTTGAGATTTTTTGAGATTTTTTGAGATTTTTTGAGATTTTTTGAGATTTTTTGAGATTTTTTGAGATTTTTTGAGATTTTTTGAGATTTTTTGAGATTTTTTGTGATTTTTTGAGATTGTTTGAGATTTTTTGAGATTTTTTGAGATTTTTTGAGATTTTTGAGATGTTTTGAGATTTTTTGAGATTTTTTGAGATTTTTTGAGATTTTTTGAGATTTTTTGAGATTTATTGAGATTTTTTGAGATTTTTTGAGTTTTTTTGAGATTTTTTGAGATTTTTTGAGATTTTTTGAGATTTTTTGAGATTTTTTGAGATTTTTTGAGATTTTTTGTGATTTTTTGAGATTTTTTGAGATTTTTTGAGATTTTTTGAGATTTTTTGAGATTTTTTGAGATTTTTTGAGATTTTTTGAGATTTTTTAAGCTTTTTTAAGGTTTTTTTAAGATCTTTGAGATTTTTTGAGACTTTTTGAGAATTTTTGAGATTTTTAGAGGTTTCTTGAGATTTTTAGAAGTTTTTTGAGATTTTTTGAAATTCTTTGAGACCTTTTAGATTCTTTAAGAATTTATAGATTTTTTGAGCATTTCTTGAAGTGTTTTAAGATTTTTTGAGATTTATTTGAGATTTGTTAATATGTTAAAGCTTTTTTCAAATTAATTTTAGTTTTTTGTCGTTTTGAATCTCTTGAGATTCTTGGAGAATTTTTCGAGATTTTTAAATTCTTTTAAAGATTTTTTGAGATTTTTAGAGGTTTCTTGAGATTTTTAGCGGTTTTTTGAGATTTTTTGAGATTCTTTGGAACTGTTTGGATTATTTAAGAATTTATAGATTTTTTGAGAATTTTTTGAAGTGTTTTAAGATTTTTTGAGATTTATTTGAGATTTTTTAATATTTTTTAAGCTTTTTGAAATTCATTTTAGTTTTTTGTGATTCTTTGAATCTTTGAGATTCTTTGAGAATTTTTCGAGATTTTTAATTTATTTTAAAGATTTTTTGAGGTTTTTAAAGAATTTTTGAGATTTTTTGAGATTTTTAAAGGTTTCTTGAGATTTTTAGAGGTTTTTTGAGATTTTTTGAGATGCTCTGGGACTTTTTAGATTATTTAAGAATTTATAAATTTTTTGAGAAGGTGTTGAAGTGTTTTAAGATTTTTTGAGATTTATTTGAGATTTTTTAATATTTTTTAAGCTTTTTGAAATTCATTTTAGTTTTTTTGTGATTCTTTGAATCTTTGAGATTCTTTGAGAATTTTTCGAGATTTTTAATTTATTTTAAAGATTTTTTGAGGTTTTTAAAGAATTTTTGAGATTTTTAAAGGTTTCTTGAGATTTTTAGAGGTTTTTTGAGATTTTTTGAGATGCTCTGGGACTTTTTAGATTATTTAAGAATTTATAAATTTTTTGAGAATGTGTTGAAGTGTTTTAAGATTTTTTGAGATTTATTTGAGATTTTTTAATATTTTTAAAGCTTTTTTGAAATTCATTTTAGTTTTTTGACTCTTTGAATCTTTTGAGATTCTTTGAGATTTTTAAATTCTTTTAAAGATTTTTTGAGGTTTTTTGAGGTTTTTTGAGATTTTTTGAGATTTTTTGAGTTTTTTGAGAGTTTTTGAGAGTTTTTGAGATTTTTTGAGGTTTTTTGAGATTTTTTGAGATTTTTAGAGGTTTCTTGAGATTTTTAGAGGTTTTTTGAGTATTTTTTGAAGTGATTTAAGATTTTATGAGATTTATTTGAGATTTTTTAAGCTTTTTTGAAATTCATTTTAGTTTTTAAGACTCTTTGAATCTTTTGAAATTTTTTGAGAATTTTTCGAGATTTTTAAATCCTTTTAAAGATTTTTTGAGTTTTTTAAAGAATTTTTGAGATTTTTGAGTTTTTCTTGAGATTTTTTGGTATTTTTTGTTTTTTTGAGGTTTTTTAAGATTTCATTTTTGAAATTTTTTAAGGTTTTTTGTTTTTGAGATTTTTTGACTTCTTTGAATTTTTAGAAATTTTCTGATCAAATTTTTGAGTTTTTGAGATATTTACTATTTAGAATTTTTTGAGATTTAATGTTTTAATTTTTTTTGAGATTCTTTGTGAATTTTTAGATTTTTTAAGAATTTTTAGAGATTTTTGAGATGTTTTTGAAGCGTATAAATTTTTTTTGATATTTTTACCAATTTATATGTGAAATTTGTTGGAAAAAATGCGTTTTTGCTGTTATTTTTAATTTTTTGTGTGGAAAAATGAATTCTTGCTTTTTCCCAATTCATGTGTGAAAAATGCATTTCTGCTGTTTTTTCTAGTTTTTCGTGTAGAAAAATGCAGTATTGCTTGTTTATTTTTAAATTTGAGTGAGATAAAATGCACTTCGCATTTTTTTCAAATTTGAATAAGGAAAAATATAGTCTTGCTTTTGTTTTTTTTTTGTCAAATTTGTGTAAAAAAAGTATGTTGTTTTTTCCAATTTTTATGTAGAAAATCCATTCTTACTGTTTTCCCAATGTATGTGTGAAAACGCATTTTTGCTGTTTTTTTTTCTAGTTTTTTATGCAAGAAAACGCATTCTTGCTTCTGCTGTTTTTTTTAATTTTTGTGAAAAAAATGCAGTCTTGATGGTTTTTTCAAATTCGAGTCTGTATTGTGAATGAGCTAAAAAAGTTTTTCGAGAAATATACATTTTAAGATCCCCTGAGATGATTAAGACCATTTAGTCTGTCTGTCTGTGTATTTGTCTGTCTGTATGCTTCCACTATAGAGCCCACACGTTTAATCTGATTAAACTGAAATTTAGTATATGGATTTGGGTTATCTATCGGAAGAACCCATTAGTTTTTGTACCACATCTGTCAAACGAAATGTCACTGTCAAAAAATGACAGTCGAAGGAACATGAACAAATATAACTACAGCAAGAAAATGTTTGCTTAGCCACTGATAAAAAAAGCGCGGTCGTAACTGGCTTTTTTAACGAACGCGACTGCTCACTCTGACAGTTGATGAAACAGTGATAAACCTATAAAAACCGAACGATACGTATAGAGATAGTTGACCTAATGTGATTAGATAAAAACTCGTGTGTAACTTGCAAATATGGAATAAAATATTAAGACAATATTTCTCGTTTCGTATGAGAGAGACAGATAGGGAGGAATTAATATAAATGAAATAATGTTGAATGTTTATAAGAATTTTAATGACGTAGATTTATTTTTCGTAAACGAAAAGGTCCATTGTTTATTTAGGGAAATTTTGGTAGAATAAGATTAGGTTGGTTACATTGTAAGCTTAAAAAATTTGACAAGTATGTCAGTTTGACATTTCATTTATATCTGCGTTCGTTTTATATTCTAATTTGTATCCGTTAATTCAATTTAATTTTATAAAAATTTGAATAAATCTTATTGGTTAAAAAATCGTGTAATAATGCTCAGCAAGTTAAATAAATAAAAAACAGATAGATTTATTAGTTTGAAATTATTTATTCATTGTTTTTGTTCCTGGTAAAATCAGTCGGATTCGGCAACGTTGTTTTTGTCGAGGCGCCAGTCAACAGCGAAGTGTGGGTGATAAAGAATAAAAGAGTATACGAAGAAGTACTGACTGACGGTGGTGACGATGAGTACGACTGTGACAATGAGAACTGAGAAGACTATGACTTTGAGAAGCAAGGAAGGATGAGTTGAGCGCCCACGATTATGATGTGGCGCCTAACATCACGTCTCCTGCAAATTCAAGACTGCAATAAACTTATTATTTTCGTAGTTTATTGTTTGTTGCAGTGATTTTTTTCGTCGAAGGTGCGGTTAAAAATTTATGGCTACGTTTTTGATGATGATTAAATTGTTCGAAATTGGAGATGGACAATCCAGCAGGAAATCTATAATATAAGCGTCAAAGTACTGACTGACTGGCATTGAAAAACGCACAGCAAAAGCTATTTAACCCAGAGACTTGAAATTTCGAGAATATATTCCCACTAAGAAAGAATTTTGCGAAATTTTGATTTTAAGGGGTAGAAAATGGCGAAAAACAGTGGCTTAGATAGAATAAGTATTGACGCACTTACTGGAGAGGGTAATGGTAGTGGCGAAAAATAGATAAAAATAGGAAAAAATAATGTAAAATAGGGAAAATAGGAAAAATGGCGAAAGTAGGGAAAAAATATATACGACGGTTTGTTTTTTAGGGGAAAAAAATACAAAAGAGGGGAAAATGAGGACAAATAGGGAAAAATAAGAAAAATAGAAAAAAACAATAAAAAACAGGAAAAGTAGGAAAAATAGGAAAAACAGAAAAATACGAAATATAGGGAAAAATGGAGGAAATATGGAAAAATGGAGAAAAAAGGAAAAATATGGAAAAGTGGGGAAAAATAGGGAAAAATAAGAAAAATAAGAAAAATAGGTAAAAATTAAAGTAATAAAAAAGAGGAATAAATAGAAAGAAATCGGAAAAATAGAAAAAATAAGGAAAAATAGAAAAATATAGAGGAAATGTGGAAAAATAGTGAAAAATAGGGGAAAATAGAGCAAAATAGGGAAAAAAAGAGAAATTAGAGAAAAATAAAGCAAAATAGGGACTAAAGGCACAAATAGGGAAAAATAATAAAAATAGGCAAAAATAATGAAAAAGAGGAATAAATGGAAAAAATAAGGAAAAAGAGCAAAAATATAGAGAAAAATGTGAAAATATAGTGAAAAATAGGGAAAATATTTGCTACATTTTCCCTATAGGGAGAAACTTATGGGAAAATTGGGACAAATGGAGAAAATATGGAAAATGGAAAAATATGGAAAAATGGAGAAAAAGGAAAAAAGTATTGAAAAACAGCACTAAATAGGGGAATAAATAGGGAATAATTGGAAAAAATAGATAACGGATCTATAGAGAAAAATAAAGAAAAATAAGGAACATAGGAAAAAATAATGAAAAACACTAATAAATAGAGAAAAATAGGAAAAATAGAAAAAAAGGGAAAAATAGCGAAATATAGGGAAAAGTGGGTAAAGTAGGGAAAAAGTAGGAAAAAATGGATAAAACAGGAAAAAATAGTTCAGAATAGGGAAATTAGAGAAAATAGGGAAACATGGGATAATGGTGAAATATTGGGAAAAATAAGGACAAATAGGGAAGAACAGGAAAAATATGGAAGAAATAGGAAAAATAGCGGAAAATATTCAAAATTGATATGAGGAAAAAACAAGAAAAACAGGGCAAAATGGGAAAAAGGAAAATTTGAAAAAAATAAGAGAAAAACAGGGAGAAATATGGAGAAGTAGTGAAAAGTGGGGAAAAATTTGGAAAAAAGGGAAAAATTGGGACAAATATGAAAAATAATGAGAAATAGTAAAAAATAACTAAAAATATAGAAATTTATGAAAGACAAAAAAATAGGGAAAATAGCAAAAAATTGAGAAAACCTATGGAAAAATAGGGGCAAATAGTGGCAAATAGGGAAAAATAAGGACAAATGGGGAAGAACAGCAAAAATATGGAAGATATAGGAAAAATAGGGGAAAATGGGAAAAAGGGAAATTAGAGAAAAGTAAGAAAAAAAAGGGAGACATATGGAAAAGTAGTGAAAAATAGGGAAACATTTGGAAAAAAGCGAAAAATTGGGAAAAATATGAAAAATATGGAAAATAAGAAGAAATAGTAAAAAATAACTAAAACTATGGAAATTTATGAAATACAGAAAAATAGGGAAAAATAGCAAAAAATAGAGAAAACCTATGGAAAAATAGTGGCAAATATGAAAAAATAAGGACAAATAGGGAAGAACAGGTAAAATATGGAAGAAATACTGGAAAATATTCCATTCAAAATTGATATGAGGAAAAAATAGGAAAAAGTAGGACCAAATTGGAAATTAGAGACAAATAAGAAAATTACAAGGAGAAATACGGAAAAGTAGTGAAAAATGGGGAAAAATTTGGAAAAAAGGGAAAAATATGGAAAATAAGAAAACATTATAAAAAATAAGTAAAAACATGGACATTTATGAAAGACAGAAAAATATTGAAAAATAGCAAAAATAGAGAAAACCTATGGAAAAATATCTAGTAATCAACCTATTTTTAAACCATCTTATTTTTGATTGGTCAGTACTTTCTGTCTACGGGGTTTCCCTAGACGCTAGATCATCTATACTTGATGCATTTAACAGAAGAAAATACAATATTGTAATATTGGTAATACAAAATTACTAAAAATTACTATACAAAAACAACGACTATTTATAAAAGGACCACTCATCATATCTACTAAGAAATTCAATTATGTTTTTATACAGGATGTAACAAAATTAACTTAATATAATATAATTTTGAATTTTAAATACAATATGGCGACTCCAAGATGGCAGGAGAGATTTTTGTTTATAGACTGATTCCATTTAAAATTGGTTGTGGAGGTTTTTGGGGTTGCAGATTATGTTTTTTGTTAAATTTCATAAAATCAAGATGGCGACTCCAAAATTGGTATGTGGGGGTTTTTGGTGTCCGAGACTGTAAATTTTTTGTCAAAATTAGTAAACAGAAGATGGCGACTCCAAGATGGTGGACGAGATAGATAATAGAGAGCAGACGGCCTATCGGGAAACCGTTCGAGTTAGTTTTATGTAATATAACTAAAAACAAAATAATAAAGTTGTTGATATATTTTTTTCATTATAATAGCGATAATTGTTTCCGATTTTTTCATTGTTAGCGATTTTTTGCAATTTTGTGCGGTTTATTTGTATTTTTTTTCGATTTTTTTACGATTTATTTGAAAGTTAATTCGGTTTTTTGCAATTATTTGCACTAGAAATTTTTTACAATTTTTGTGATTTTTTTTTCGTTTTTTTTTTTTTGCGATTTTTTGATTTTTGCTTTTATTTTATTTTTTGATTTTGCGATTATCAGCGATATTTTTTGCTTTTTTTTATAATTTTGTTTCGATTTTTATGATTTTTGCCATATATTTCAATCGATTTTTTTCATTTTTCAAAAACTTCAATTACAATTGTTTCCGATTTTTTCGTTGTTCACCGTTTTTTAGCGATTTTTTGCCATTTTCATGGATTTTTTTTCCATTCTTTTACTATTTCTTTGCAATTGCTTCAGATTTTTTGCAATTTTTTGAACTGGCATTTTTTTTGGAATTTTTTCTTATTTTTTTCATTTTTTCTGCAATTTTTTGCTTTTATTTTTTTTTTGATTTTGCCTTTAACTGCGATTTTTTTGCTTTTTGTTTATAATTTTGTTTCGAATTTTTATAATTTTCTTTTTTCGATTTTTTTCGATTTTTGCGAATATTTCAATTCATTCGAATTTTTTGGTTCTTCAGATTTTCAATTACAGTTGTTTGTCTTTTCGTTGTTTTCCATTTTTAGCAATTTTTAGCAATTTTCTGTATTTTTTTTGGAATTTTTTTGCGATTATTTTGCATTTCTTTCACACTTTTTTGCAATTATTTGCACTGCCAATTTTTTTGCCATTTCTTGTGATTTTGTTCCTTTTTTATGCAATTTTTTTAAATTTTCTGCAATTTTTGCGTTTGTCTTTTTATATTTTTGCGATTATCTACGATTTTTTTTATAATTTGGTTTCGAATTTTTACGATTTTTTGCAATTTTCTGCAATTTTTTGCTTTTGTTTTTTTAGATGTTTACGATTATCTGCGATTTTTTTCACTTCATTCGAATTTTTTCGTTTTTCAGAATTTTCAATTACAATTGTTTGTTTTTTCGTTGTTCTCCGTTTTTTACGTTTTTTAGCGATTTTCTGTAATTATTTTGCGATTATTTTGCAATGTTTTCACACTTTTTTGCAATTATTTACACTGCCATTTTTTTGTGATTTTGTTCCTTTTTTATGCAATTTTTTTAAAATTTTCTGCAATTTTTGCGTCTGTCTTTTTATGTGTTTGGGATTATCTGCGATTTTTTTTGTTTTTTTTTATAATTTGATTTTGAATTTTTACGATTTTTTGCAATTTTCTGCGATTTTTAAAATTTTTTTTTGCGGGTTTTTACGATTTCTTTATAAATCCTTCAGATTTTTTGCAATTATTTGATTGGCAATTTTTTACCATTTTTCGTGATTTTTTTCGGTTTATTTTTTTTTGATTTTGTTCCTTTTTTATGCAATTTTTTTAAAATTTTCTGCAATTTTTGCGTCTGTCTTTTTATGTGTTTGGGATTATCTGCGATTTTTTTTGTTTTTTTTTATAATTTGATTTTGAATTTTTACGATTTTTTGCAATTTTCTGCGATTTTTTAAATTTTTTTTTGCGGGTTTTTACGATTTCTTTATAAATCCTTCAGATTTTTTGCAATTATTTGATTGGCAATTTTTTACCATTTTTCGTGATTTTTTTCGGTTTATTTTTTTTTGATTTTGTTCCTTTTTTATGCAATTTTTTTAAAATTTTCTGCAATTTTTGCGTCTGTCTTTTTATGTGTTTGGGATTATCTGCGATTTTTTTTGTTTTTTTTTATAATTTGATTTTGAATTTTTACGATTTTTTGCAATTTTCTGCGATTTTTAAAATTTTTTTTTGCGGGTTTTTACGATTTCTTTATAAATCCTTCAGATTTTTTGCAATTATTTGATTGGCAATTTTTTACCATTTTTCGTGATTTTTTTCTTGACATTATTTGAATTTTTTACGTGTTTGTTTGTTTTTTTAGCTTTTGGCGGTTATCTGCGATTTTTTTGTTTTTTTTTTAAATTTTGTTACTATAATGGTAATATTTTTATATATTAAACTAGGATTAACAAGTAAGCACTTTTCTCACAAAAAAAATATCTAATTTAATTATTCTTATAGCTAAAAATAAACGTCACAAAACATTAATTAGTATAAGTAGGGAAAAGATAAACAACTTATATATTTAGGAATTTATAAAATAATCACAAACAAAAAATTACATTGGGTCACCCCGTATAAGTTACAAGCGGCTTTTGTGCGGACTCCAGAGCATTTATTTTTGTGAAATTTATGACCTTCGTATTTGTTAAATAAATGAGGAGGCCTTGAATTAAATGAAAAACAATAAATTAGGGAACCGAGTTGTACCTACCTGGGGTCATAATATCTGTTGGAATCTGTGGGGCCGTAATTGTTTTCAGAGCCGGGGTCTTCGCTTCTGAAGAAGTATATAGTGTTGCTGTTGGTGTTAATTTTAAAACAAAAAAAATATATATATGTTTTACGTCTTGTCGTAAAAAGAAGATGTAACTGGAAAAATATTATTTGCATATGAATACTTGTAGACACTGAAACGTTTATACGATTTAAAAATTGAAACTAAGATCCGAAAAATATTAAATTAGAAGATTAATTATTAAATCGAATGCTATTGACATAATAGACCAGTAGAAATAGACAGAAAATGCCAAAAATTTAACAATAATTACAAAAGTTTTAAAACTTTAATAAAGTGAACGGAAGATGTTGAAAATCGGGATTTAATGAATTTTTGCAATATCAGAGCGGAGAAATTTTCAAAAGTTCTGCAAACTTTCGAAGTTTTGAAAAATAGCAATTTACATCTTTTGATAAATTTGCAATCATTTAAACAAAACGGAAATGTTCGTTTTATCAAAAATAATATATTTTTCATCCTAATTCTTCCATGAAAATTCCAAAAGTTCTGCAAACTGGAAGAAATAAGTAAAATTATTTTCTGAAAAAGTGTTTTAATTTGCAACGTCATGCATCAAACGAAAAATATTTTTTTTCATAAAATTCGATTTTTTTTATACAAGTTTCGAAATAATTCCAAAAGTTTTTAATTAGGGTTGCAAATGAAGATATTCCTAATAACAATGTTTTTATTAATTTGCACCTGTAACACGGAAATGAGTATAAAATCAAAAAAAAAACATTTGCGTATTTCCACCCTACCAAAAAAAGCAAAAGTTCTCCAAACTTTCGAAGCTAAAAAGAATTCGCTACTTTTGTGATTTTTTAAAAAATTATTTTTAAATATATAAGGTCAAAATGTATCATCTACACTGATTAATAATTATAAATCTTAACGCTTTTGGACCTTACTGACTTCTATTTTTCAAATTTCGCGGGTTATGACGTACTACCTGTAACTCCTCCCCTTTTGCAGATTTAGTTTGAAAGTGTCTACTCGACCACATATATATTTGGTGGTACATTTAAAATAATCGGTATATCGATTTTGAGTGGCTTTCGTTAATAGTTAATAAGAAATAACATCCAAAAGCAGAAGAATTTGGTTAATTAGCAATATAATTCTCATATACTTAAACTGCAAGCGTACCTAAATTTAAATTTCATCGATTTTTATCATCGTGTATCATTAAATAATCCACATTAGGTTGATTATTTGATGTAGCTTTTATATATCCATTCTAGACTTTTCAGAACAGTCTCACAATCACAAATAGAAAATCACAATCGATATAACATAAAGATAAAGACGTAAACAAATTTTGGTTTCATAGACAGTCCCGTTTTCAAAGTGACGTTATATACATATTTATAAAGAGCCAATTAAATCAAATCTCAGGTAGTACGTCATTATTTATTTTAATCTGCTATTTCTTAAAGAAAAAGTAAATTTGTGCAAAGTTATTTAAGGCATCATATTAGTCATTTAATAAGTAATATCTACATATTATCATATATATTAGATTTCGTTATACAAAAGTAGCCCATTGCAGTACATATCCTTTTAAAAATTTGTAACCATTTGAACCAAGCGGAAATGTTTTTTTTGTCAAAAAAAAAAAAATTGTTTTTCATTATAATTTCTCGATGAAAATTCCAAAAGTACTGCAAAATCAACAAAATAACGAAAATAATTTTCTTAAGAACCGTTTTAATTTGCAAACTATTGCGTCAAACGGAAAATTTATTTTTTCATAAAATTGGTTTTTTTATTAAAAAAGTTTAATATCAATTCCAAAAGTTTTAAATAATAGTTTCAAGAGAACATTTCCTCCCGTACAATGTTTTTATTAATTAGCAACCGCCCGCAACAAGTAAATGAGGATAAAATCGAAAACAAAAATAATTTCATATTTGTACACTCCAAAAAAAGCAAATGTCCTGCAAGTCTGCCAATTGGTATATATTTTATAATCCGGAACATATAAGCTGTTTTAAAGACCACTTGTCGACAAATACTTTACGCATTTTATTTATTGGTACACTTTGAAATCATACGCAGGCATATGATAGGCAGGCTAGGACTTGCAGAAATTCTTATGTTTGTTTTATTTGTTATAGCTAATAATAGGATGATTTGAATAAAAATTGAATTTATCAATAAGATGTATGAAATTTTTGGGAGTATCATGTGAAATTTATCCAACAATTTTCACCGCAAACTAAACAATTGTCATATATGGCGAAAATTTTTAAAACACAAATTTAAATAAAACACAAACAAACGCTTAGAATAGAAAACGAAGTAGGTACCTTTTCGTAGTTATTATAAAAATGAAAGCTACGCGTATTTTATTTATATAAACCTCCCTTCACTCGTACTGTACGTTATAATTCGTCTAAATATTAGGAAAGTGTGTTTCCGGATTGCAGAAAATATTGCAAATTAATGAGCACCTTAATATAGATCAAAATTCGAATATCTTAAACTCATTTACAATTTTTTTTTACAATTTATGGCCAAATTATCAAAAAAACATAATAAAAATATTTAATAAAAAAATGTTCCGTTAAAAAATGACGGTTGCAAATTTTTTGTGTCACGTAAAATATTAGTTGTAATTATAAGTACAATTTGCAGAACTTTTGCAAATATTTCAGCAGTTGTAAACATGCAAAAAGTTAATTATTAGTGAATAAATTAAGTTTCCGTTTTTCGTACAAAGTTGCAAATATAGAAATTCATTGGGACCGCTATTATCTTCATTCGCAACAAAGAGAAAAAACTTTTGTAATTATTTCGATGCTTGTGTGTATCAAAAATGGCAGCATAGAAGAAAAAAGTTTGATAAATAAATGATCCGTTTGTAGCAAATGGTTGGAAATTTACGTGAAGATGTACCTATTTGCAGAACTTTTGTAATTTTTTTCAACAAATTACAATGGAAAACTTAAACAAATGAGAAAAAAACAAGTTTCCGTAACTTTTACAAGGCTGCAAACTTAATGCATGTTGTAAAAAATTAGTAATAGCAGTATTCCAAGTTTGCAAAACTTTTGCAATTTTCAGTGCAAAAATAAAGCATTAAAACGTTTTTTTGCGATTTAAACAATGTTCCGTTCATCCCAGACTTCTGAAAAATTTTATAGTTTGTTTTCATTAATGCACTAACAAACCATGAAAATTTGAAAAATTTTGGAATTAATGTGAATTGAATATCTCCATCGACTGGCCTAATAAAATTAATGCACATATTATCAATATGTAAAATCACCATGACAACGAAACTGTATATTAAATTTCGTTAATTATTTTACTATTACATTTTTGTAAATAAAAAGTATAATAAAAATCATAGATCCAATTAGATGTGGGTTAAAAAAAATTAGAACCCATAATTTACTATTAGTTTATAAATTATTGATCGAAATGCTAAATCTAACATATACAGGGTGTTTCATAAGGAATGGTCAATATTTTAATCATAGGTTCAGGACCTCCAATATTGTCGCACGAGTGCGACAATCACATGAGTGAAAAAAGGCACTTTACAGACTAGTTGCATGCAATATTTTTTCTACTACCATAATTTTGATGTACAAAAATAAATTTCGCATGGAAGAGTTTAACAAGCTATTTTCCAAAATCTTCAAGTTAACCAGTTGATTTCTGGTATACAGAACCTTGGCAAGATAAGAAACATAAGGATATTGCAAAAAATGTGTTGCACAATGTAGAAAAGTAATTTTGAAAATTTTACTTTACGCACTAGTGCGAAAAAGTTAAACTTTATGCACTCCTTAGCGTGCGTAAAGTAAGTACTTTACGCACGGTAGTAGAAAAAATAATTTATAAATCTGCGAATTTAATTCTTCACAGACTGCAGGCCTACTATGTTGAAATATGGTAAACTAAATTAAATAGATATTGTAGGTAGAACATTTTAAAAGCTAATAACTAAAAGTGGGCTGAATTTATGTTATTAAAGCACTTTTTTGTTCAAATTTACAGGGTGTATCATAAACTCCTGAAAAAGATTCCGAAATGACTGAGATTTAAAAAGAATGGATACTTTTCTTCATCCAGTAGAATGTAGGTGGCGGCCTCTTTGTCTAATTTCAAAATTGATAATACTATTATAATTTACTAACTTAAAAATATAACCATAACAAATTTCAAGTCAATACGTTAAATAATAAAGACATTAATTAAAAATAAAGACGAAAAATAAATTTTATTTTCAACACCCTGTATCTCAGTAGTAGATAACATTTGACCCAAAGTTATTTAGTAAAATATTAATATTTGGAGGTAATGAACCTATGGTTAAAATATTGACCATTCCTGTATAACAAGAAAACCATATAATATATTATTTAAAAAGTAATAAAAAATACTATAAGTGTGAATTTTTTAAAAATTTTCAGAAAAAAGTTGTAAACAAAAAAAATCATTGTTGTAGTCTCTTCCTTTTCCCACCCCTACAATTTCTTTTCTAAAATTTTGAAAAAATTCACATTTGAAGCAAATTTTATTCTCTTTCAAACAACGTTGAACGTGTTTTGATACATATTATAGTTTTTTTGTTACGAGGGCTATAAGATATGAAATGAAAAAAAATCACTATTGCTCTAAATGCTACATCGATTTTTTTCACCCACACAACAAGAAAACAGTGAAATATTTTAAAACGATTCTAACGCTGTTTAAAAGGTAATAAAAAATACTGTAAGTGTGAATTTTTTAAACATTTTCAGAAAAAAATTGTATATTTGAGAAAGGGAGAGACTAAAATGGTGAAAACAAAAAAATATCATTGTTGTAGTCTCTCCCTTCTCTCACTCCTACAATTTTTTTTCTAAAATTTTGAAAAAACTCGCACTTGTAGAAAATTTTATTCTCTTTTAAAGTACGTTGAATGCGTTTTGATACATATTATGGTTTTTTTGTTACGAGGGCTGTAAAAGATGAAATTAAAAAATTTCACTATTATTTTAAAAGCCACATCGATTTTTTTCACAAACATAAAATATTTTAAAACTACTCTAACATCATTTAAAAGTTAATAAAAAATACTATAAGTGTGAATTTGTTTAAATTTTTCAGAAAAAAATTGTAAACAAAAAAATCATTGTTGTAGTCTCTCCCTTCCATCACCCCTACAAATTTTTTTCTAAAATTTTGAAACAATTCGAACTTGTATCAAATTTTATTCTTTTTTAAACTACGTTAAATGCGGTTTGATATATATTATAGTTTTTTTGTTACGAGGGCTGTAAGATATGAAATGAAAAAATTTCACTATTGCTCGCCACATCAATTTTTTCACCATAACAAGAAAACAATAAAATATTTTAAAACTACTCTAACGTCATTTATAAGGTAAAAAAAAATACCATCAGTGTGATTTTTTTAAAAAATTTTCAGAAAAAAATTGTAAACAAAAAAAATCATTGTTGTAGTCTCTCCATTTCCCCACACTACAATTTTTTTTTTATAAAATTTTGAAAAAATTCACACTTGTAGCAAATCTTATTCTCTTTTAAACTACGTTGAATGCGTTTTGATACATGTTATAGATTTTTTGTTACGAGAGCTATACGATATGAATTTTTTTAAAATTTTCAGAAAAAAATTGTAAACAAAAAAAAATCATTATTGGAGTCTCTCCCTCTCCTCACCTCTACAATTTTTTTTTCTATAATTTTGAAAGAATTCACACTTGTAGAAAATTTTATTGTATTTCAAACTACGTTGAACGCGTTTTGATAAATATTATAGTTTTTTTGTTACGAGGGCTGTAAGATATAAAATGAAAAAATTCACTATTACTCTAAAAGCCACATCGATTTTTTTCACCCACATAAAATATTTTAAAACTACTCTAACGGCATTTAAAAGGTAATAAAAATACTATAAGTGTGAATTTTTTAAAAAATTTCAGAAAAAAATTGTATATTTGAGAAAAGGAAGAGACTAAAATGGCTAAAAACAAAAAAAAACATTGTTGCAGTCTCTCCCTTCTCTCACCCCTACAATTTTTTTTCTAATATTTTGAAAAAATTCACACTTGTAGCAAATTTTATTCTCTTTCAAACAACATTGAATTTGTTTTAATATATATTATAGTTTTTTTGTTACGAGGGCTATATAAGATATGAAATGACAAAATTTCAATATTGCTCGCCACATCGATTTTTTTCACCCACATAATAAGAAAACAATAAAATATTTTAAAACTACTCTAACGTCATTTATAAGGTAATAAAAAAATACTATAAGTGGGAATTTTTGAAATATATTTGAGAAAAGGGAGAGACTAAAATGGCTCTAAACAAAAAAAAATCATTGTTGAAGTCTCTCCCTTCTCTCACCTATACATTTTTTTCCCTAAAATATTGAAAAAATTCCCATTTGTAGCAAGTTTTATTTTCTTTCAAACTACGTTTAACGCTATTTGATACATAATATAGTTTTTTGTTACGAGGGCTGTAAGATATGAAATGAAAAAATTTCACTATTGCTCTAAATGCTACATTTATTTGTTTCACCCACATAACAGGAAAACAATAAAATATTTTGAAACTGCTCTAACGCCATTTAAAAGATAATAAAAAATACTATAAGCATGAATTTTTTAAAAAAATTCAGATAAAAATTGTATTCGTGAGAAAAGGGAGAGACTCAAATGCTGAAAAACAAAAAAAAAATCATTGTTGTGGTCTCTCCCTTCTCTAACGTCTACAATTTTTTTTCTAAAATTTTGGAAAAATTCATATTGTTAAAAAATTTTATTCCCTTTCATAATACGTTAAATGCGTTTTCATAGATATTTTAGTTTTCATGTTACGAGGGTTGTAAGATATGAAATGAAAAAATTTCACTATTGCTCTAAATGATACATTTATTTTTTTCACCCACATAACAGGAAAACAATAAAATATTTTGAAACTGCTCTAACGCCATTTAAAAGACAATAAAAAAAAAATAAGCATGAATTTTTTAAAAAAAATCAGATAAAAATTGTATTCGTGAGAAAAGGGAGAGACTCAAATGCTGAAAAACAAAAAAAAATCATTGTTGTGGTCTCTCCCTTCTCTAACGTCTACAATTTTTTTTCTAAAATTTTGTAAAAATTCATACTGTTAAAAAATTTTATTCCCTTTCATAATACGTTAAATGCGTTTTAATAGATATTTTAGTTTTCTTGTTACGAGGGTTGTAAGATATGAAATGAAAAAATTTCACTATTGCTCTAAATGCTACATTTATTTGTTTCACCCACATAACAGGAAAACAATAAAATATTTTGAAACTGCTCTAACGCCATTTAAAAGATAATAAAAAATACTATAAGCATGAATTTTTTAAAAAATTTCAGAAAAAAATTGTATTCGTGAGAAAAGGGAGAGACTCAAATGCTGAAAAACAAAAAAAAATCATTGTTGTGGTCTCTCCCTTCTCTAACGTCTACAATTTTTTTTCTAAAATTTTGTTAAAATTCATACTGTTAACAAATTTTATTCCCTTTCATAATACGTTAAATGCGTTTTGATAGATATTATAGTTTTCTTATTACGAGGGCTGTAAGATATGAAATGACTATATTTTTATGCACTTTTAAGCATAAATCTCGGGAAATTTGTAAAAAACCTCATTAATTTTTTCTTCATCGTTCACCTCCAACATCAAAAACACTGTGATTCTATTTATACACAGTTAAAATTACTGAATATACTTAAATACTACGTAACAATTGATACGTTCAAATATTTAAAATATTCAATACTTGACATAAAATTTTTCATCAAGCTACATATAATTGTACTAAAATTAATGATAATTTTAAGACCCAGTTGCAATATTAAATTTGTTGTTAGTATTTATTTATAAATTTAATAATAATAATTACAAGAAAGTAACTAGTGTCGACTAAGTAACCATCTTCAGGGCTCCACAAAGATTAATGATCATTACAATAATAAATTATATAATTATGGTCTAACTAGTTTCCGGATCATATAAAGCCTTTGGCAAAATAAAGCCATATAATCTATTTGCAAGTTAGATTTTAGATAACCTACACACGCTAAAGTATTTTACATATTATCAATATGTATCAAATTAAAATATGCATATTTATTTATTCTGTTAGATATAAATTATAACATTATAAATTTAGAGTGGCATAATCAATGCAATACAATATTTATTTTTTAAATATATAATTCATAATTATTATTTTATTTTTATCGTAAATAATAATTTTTCTTTTTCTAGCATGACTTTTATCTATTAAGCACTTATAACTAATTAAACTTGTTTAAATAAATTTAATTATCAATAATATCTATAATACGTTTATTTATATTAAAAAATAAATACCTCAATAATGTTATGGCAACACTGTAAATTAGCCAAAGTTGATGGACAAGATTTGATGGATGACAGTCGTCGAGCACGTCAAGAAGTGAGGTCTTGGCCTACCTTTAACTTTTATCGAGCGATAAATAATGCAGCGCTAACTTGATGCATGTCAGCAACTTTTATCATTCTGAGAAGATTTTAGTAGGAAAAAAATGAGCTATTAGGGAAAAAATAAAAATAAATAAAATTTTGTACAGATTATTTGTCAATGATTATGTCATTTGTCAATGTTACTAGTGTCATTTGTTAGTTTTACTATTTGTCACTTGTATTGTTTGACATTTTTATCATTTATCATTTTTTGTCAATTTTGATGGGGTAAAACGAGTAACCAAGACGAACTCACTTTAATTAGAATTAATTATTTTTATCGATTACACAAATACGTAATTAATACTTATTAACTTAATCTGCATGGATTTATCTTATAACTAATACTACGAAGATATCAATAATATTCAAGCTGATGAAAGGAATGTTTCGAAAATATTTTTCTTATAGGATTTAAATATTTAAAAATCTGACTGAAAGGAAGATAAATTAACAACGAAATTGTTTCTTTTTTTCCCTCTTCTCGTGTGGCAACAAAGAATCTAAAATTCAATTAACAGACAATAAAAGCTAATCCCGAAAAATATTTGATATCATTATTGTCCATAAATAACGATAAAATGATGAAATTATAAATATGTCGACAGAGCACATAATTAATAACTCCTAAAATACATATTATGATAAATGTAGACAAAACCCATAATGGTTTCTGGAGGCTTGAATATTAATGTATTTTCATAAGTGTTGTTCATTATCACAAAGGCACCGCTATGCCAAAAATCACCGGTAAATAATAAAATCCATAAGGTATTCGAACGAGTCGTGGGGTACCCATCCATGATTTACATTTTCGGCACCGCGGGTCGTCTTCAAAATGCAACCTTTGCGAGTCCCTATTCACTTATTTGTTTTTTTTTTTAGAATCTACTCTTTGCCCTCGACCATGGAGATTTAGAAAAAAACTATCATAAATTGAATCTAATTAACCGACTGAGTAAAAGATGAAAATTTCATATAAATACAATCTTTGAACCTTTTAGAATCATATAAAAACGTTGAATTTACAAAAATTTTAAACGCTTTTTTTAATTGTGTATCCGATTTAACGGCCCTTTCATTTTTATGATCTAAATAGCTTAACTTATAGGAATCAGCTGGTTGTATTTTCAATTTTTTGATTTCTTGATTTTTACGAATGAAAAGTAGCTTAAAAAATTATTTAAATCGGTTTAAAATCAATTTTTTCTACTACCACCTTGTAAAACAGGCTTTTATTATGAAGATCGAAAATAAAAAATTATAAAATATTGTTCCCTGTTTTTGAGATATTATTGCAATATTGGCAACCACGTTGGAAGCTAGATTAAAAATTCAAAGCATGAACAACGATACTCATAGACCCCCAAATACTAATTTTGAATAGAATCGGTAAATAATCATAAATATTGTCCGCCATCTTGGAGTCACCATATTGATTTTATGAATTTTAACAAAAAACTTATAATCTGCAATACCAAAAATCTCCACATACCAATTTTGAATAGAATCGGTCTATAATCATAATCTCGTCCGCCATTTTGGAGTCGCCATCTTGTATTTAAAATTTAAAATTGATTTCCTGCATATCTAGACACCATAACGTACAAACTTTTCAAGTTTGAAAATTTTTTTCATCATCAATACAAAGCGCTACAACCGTAACAAACAAGCAAATAAACAAAAACAAACAAACTTAACGAAAATATAAAATAAGGATAAATAAATTAAAAATATTTACAATCGATAATAGTGTTAAAGAGATGGCAGGACATAACTGAATTCCTTGTTAAATAGAGTCAGAAAAGAAA
The DNA here is from genome assembly GCA_963243735.1 of Neocrepidodera transversa. Lineage (NCBI taxonomy): Eukaryota > Metazoa > Arthropoda > Insecta > Coleoptera > Chrysomelidae > Neocrepidodera > Neocrepidodera transversa. The sequence continues at coordinate 7,311,191 of OY725349.1, read as the reverse complement.
AAAGAAGAAAATGAATTATATGTCATATTCTACTGTAACGAGGCGGTCAATCCAGGACGGCAAGCGACTGTAGCGCTCCAAGTGACAAAGATATTAAACATTAATTTTGACAGATGTGACTTAAATCATTTTCTTTATATTTATATTTATTTTATTAAAAGAACTCTTGACTATCTAAGTCCAGCCTGTGTATTTAAAAAAATATTTATTTTATTAAAAGAAGGGGTTTGGGTTACTCGTCGGAAGAAGCCCTTGAAAAACTGTATTCAGAACAGTCAAAATTATTTCTCCAACTGTCACCTGTCAAAAATAAAAAAATGTCAAAATTTGAAACTTCAGCATTAAATATCTGAAGAGGTATGAATCCGATTGAGCTGAAATTTGGTATATGGGGTTGGGTTATCTGCCAGAAGAACCCGCTAGTTATTGTACGACATCTGTCAAACGGAAGTACCACTATCAAAAAATGACAGATGCAATATGTCACGGAATTGGAAATGAAATATATCATTTGAAAGCCCTTGAAAAACTCTATTCAGAACAGTCAAAATTATTTCTCCAACTGTCACCTGTCAAAAATAAAAAAATGTCAAAATTTGAAACTTCAGCATTAAATATCTGAAGAGGTATGAATCCGATTGAGCTGAAATTTGGTATATGGGTTTGGGTTATCTGTCGGAAGAATACATTAGTTTTTGTACGAGATCTGTCAAATGAAAGTATCACTATGAAAAAATGACAAATGCAATATGTCACGGAATTTTGCATGCAATATGTCGTTTGAAAGCCCTTGAAAAACTCTATTCAGAACAGTCAAAATTATTTCTCCAACTATCACCTGTCAAAAAAAAAACAATGTCAAAATTTGAAACTTTGACATTAAATATCTGAAAAAGTATTCGTGGATACTCATCGGGAAAGTTTTGGGGCGACACAACCGATTTTTTTAAAATTATAAATCAAAATATAAAGATCTACGTTTTCACAATTTTTTAAACAATTTTTTAAACATACAAAACTCGTTTTCACCATTTTTGTAAAAAAATTTTAATTATATTTTTAAATTATATGTATCCAATCTTTTTACATTCTATTTTAAAACATTTTTCGAGTAACTGTTTTAATCTTTTTTGCCTTTTTTTGTTGCTTTTTAACACCATTTTTGCCCTTTTTTTTTGGGTTTTTAAAACTTTTTTTTGCCTTTTTTACCATTTTTGCTTTTTTTGCCTCTCTTTATTTTGGCTTTAATTTAGCTTTATTTAGTCTTTTTTAGGTTTTTTTGCCTTTTGTTTTCTATTTTTAGCCTTTTTACGCCTTTTCGCCCTGTTTTAAAAATTTTTCCAAACTTTTTTAGTCTTTTTGTCTTGCTTTTTTTTACCTTTTTTTGTTGCTTTTCATCCCCTTTTTGACTTTTGTTTGACTTTTTTTGGACATTTTTGATTTTATTTTCACCCTTTTTGCTATTTTACCATTCTTTTGCCTTTTTATGCCTTTTTTGTCTTTTGTTGTCTTTACTTTCACACTATTTTGCGCTTTTTTTTTACTTTTTTGGCGTATTTTGGTTTTTTGCCTTTATGTGGCATATTTGACTTCTTTTTTCTATTTTTTTTGTCTTTATTTTTCCTCCATTCTGCTTTTTTAAAGCTCTCTTGTATGTTTTTTTGTCTTTTTTGTCGTATTTTCCTTTTTATCATTTTTACCCTTTTTTGACTCTATTTCTTTCTATTTTGCCTTTTTTTGTCGCTTTTTTACATTTTTTGTTACTTTTTTTTTATCGCTTTTTGCCACGTTTTTTATTTTTTTAAAACTTGTCTTGGTTTTTTTTGCTTTTTTTTACCTTTTTTGCCTTTTTTATTATAGTTTTAATTTATGCTAAAATTTAGCAATTGTTTATCATTTTTAACAGTTTTTTTGCCATTTTTTGAAGTAATTCATTATCTTGTTGGTATTTACAATAACAAGGTGCCATTTTAAGTAATTTTTGTTGTTTTTCATTTCAGGTAATTTTTGTGTATTTTCGCAAAGTTTACCCATTTTTTTCCAGAAATTTATTTCATTTTTACAGCATTTTACTTTTACATTCAGAAATTTTGTATTTAGTAATTAAAATAATCTCGTTTTCCACACCCGAGCCGGGAAAGTTCTGGGATGACACAGCCGATTTTTTACTTAATACCTACATATTTTCTTGTAGTAGAAAAATTATTGTATGCAACTAGTGAGTAAAGTGCTTTTTTTCACTCATGTGATTGTCGCACTTGCTTTTGGCTTTTGATTAGTACTATTACAAAACATTAGCGTCATTTTTTCAAATATTTAGAAATTGAATTATAAAAACCAAAAACCATATTCCAATTTAATTATTCAACTTTCAGTAATAATGAATTTTTATAATAATTCATGAAAATTTACAAAAAATGAGAGTTAACTTATCCATGGTTTTTTCCTATTTTTTTTTACTGATTTCCCTCTTTCCACACTTTATTACCGCTATTTTTTTTAATTATTTTTACTAATTTCTTTAATTTAATAAAAAAAGGATTTACAAATATCTTAATAAATTTTAACATATTATTTATTTGCATAAAAATTAATAATCTGGTATCATAGTTTCCAATCTAGTTTAAATCATAAAATCCATTTTTTATGATAGTGAAAAGACGATTAATTAAAATTCCAGTTTTAAACCAAAAATGTAACGACTACAAGAAAAATTCCAAATATGCATATGCAATAAGTTTTATTATAAAACTAAAATAGAAAACAATCTGAAACATTCACTTGCATCGACACAAGCAATATATTACAGTCTATTTTCATGACATTTATTATCTCTAAACGATATTCCCAACGAAAAGAAAAAAAAAATCGATCGATGATTAATTCGCAAGAAACAATCTTAAACGGCCATAAATTAATTGGTATTTACTTAAAGTTTTACATACTGATATCGCGTAATAGCTTTTAATCACTTTTAATCAAGCAACAAGTTATTAAATTACTATAAAATGGCAGTTGGGCTGCCACAACGTCGAAACAAGAGATAAAATGCGTGCCTAGGTGGGCTTCAGGAAATTCCTCGCAAATTGCGGATTATTCTTTATCCACTTTCAGTGTTCCAATGAGCTACACCCACTGGTTCACTGGTTAATCGAAATCGAAAGTATTTTCAATATATTTTCTCTTGATGTAGTCACTAATCTATTTCAGTGGCCAGATTTTGAAATGATGTATAATAATGGGGATTTTAATAAAAATGATGGAGTAGTTGTCTATTTGAGAAAAGGTTTTGTTTATGAATATAAAACTCTCTTTATTGGATATTATAAAGTATACAAGTAAATATTTCTCTAAAAAATCGTAACAAAATAGTCATAACTTGTATATACAGATCACCATCGGTCAGTCAAGAGATTTTTATAGATGAACTAAACCAATACCTAGATCAAACAAAAAATTTATATATTTTCTCGCATATTCTAATAGGGGATATAAATATCAAAATTAATCTGAACGACGATACCGTCAATACGTATCTGAATTCCTTAAGTGAACATAATTTTATATCAATGATAAATAAAAATACAAGAGTACACGGAGCTACAAGTAACTGTTTAGACCATATTTTTCTAAAAAGTAATATCCCTACTCTTGAACAAAAATGTATTAGCATGGTATTTGAAAACTATATCACTGACCATAGAGCAACAATATTAGGATTACCCATTGAAACTCATAATACCCAGTTGAATAACCAATTTTCCAGAAATATTCAATATATAAATTACGATAATTTAAGACAGTTACAATTGGATTAGTTTTTATAACGAAACAAACGTTAATACAGATGTAATATTAAACGAAAACAGTGGATCACCACAGGTATTGTAAATTAAGTTAATGAAAAAAATAGACTATATATTGACCTTAAATTAGAACCTGAAAATGAACTAAAAAAATCAATATATCTCAACTATAAAAAACATTTGAATAAATTAATTAAAAATGCTAAATACAACTACTATAAAAAACAAATAAATATAAACAGAAACACATCCAAAAACTTGTGGAAAGTAATTAAAAATATTTACTCTAATGGGCACAAGAATGAACCAAAAGAAATACTTACAAATAATAATATATCCTGTAAGACACCAGAAAGCATTGCAGAAGCATTTAACAATTTCTTTATGAGTGTTGGTGAAACTTATGCAAAAAAAATAGTAAAACCTGATACACCGCCACCGCACAACGAAATAAACCAAAACTCTTTTTTTTATTATCTATAAATCAAAAAGAAATAATATCAATTATTAATACATTAGATGAAAAAAAATCACCAGGATTTGATAACATTAATACCAAAGTCCTTAAAGAAACATCAGAGATAATATCTATGCCCATTTGCCACATCATAAATACAGCTTTTCTGTCAAATAAAGTCCCACAGGAATTTAAAATAGCAGTTGTCACGCCCATATATAAAAAAGGTGATGTAAAAAATATAAGTAACTATAGGAAAATTTCAGTAATAACATCATTAGCAAAAATATTTGAAAAATCCATAAAGAATAGAATGGTCAAATTTTTTAATGAAAACAACATAATGTCAGAAAAACAATTCGGATTCCGAGAAGGTCTATCCGCCAATGATGCAATTGGAAAACTTGTAGAAAATGTTAGAAAAAATCTAGAAAAAAGCAAACCAGCATTGTGTGTATTCCTGGATCTTTCCAAGGCATTTGACACTGTGAGTCACACACAGATGCTAGGTGCTTTGGAGGATGCAGGAATAAGAGGCGCACCTAATGAACTACTAAAAGATTATTTATCAAATCGATTGAAATTAGTAAAAATAAATAATGTACTTAGCTCGGAAAAGACTGTTAACTACAGCTTACCGCAAGGAACTGTTCTCGGATCAATTTTATTTTCAGTGTATATAATAGTAGATTCTGTAACAAGGTTAGAATGAAAAATTCGACACGAGTGGAAAATTCCGAACGCGAGCGAAAGCGAGTGTGAGGAACCACGAGTGTCGAATTTTTTCATTCTGACTGAGTAACAGACTATATTTTCTCCACGATCAAAAAGTATAAATCAAAATGAAATTAAATCTGAACACAAGTTATTTGTTGACATATTTGTATTACATTGTATTAATATTTATAGTGCTGTGGTACACTTACCGATATTAAAATCTGGTGCATTGGTGTTTTTTCATAATTTGCAATTTCAGGTATTATTAAATTCTATATCTACTTCACTTGATTTTTCACTCATTATTTTGTTTAAATTAAAACTTGTTTGAAAATAATTATTACCGTCGCCATTTTTTATATCTGACAGTGACACTTTTGAAATCCATGGCAATCGATATTGTTTAATTCGATTACAGAAAATCCATTCTTTACCTTGATAAAGAATGAAAATACATGCAAAATGCATAAGAGGCAAGTATTATAGAATAAATATTCAGACACTAGAGTGTGAATGTTTACATTCTATTATTAAAAATGATTTCAGAATTCATACATTCAGTAATGGTCGTGGAGAAACAATATTCTCACCTCAGTGTTCTCTGGTTTACTATTTAGCTTTGCAGATGATACTGCTGTCTTATATAGTGATAACACATGGAATGATTTAAAAATTAAGGCTGAAAATGATTGGCAAAAATTTTTGATTGGTTTAGTCATAAGTTACTAACAATAAATTATGAAAAAACTTTTTTTGTACCCTTCTCTAATAACTTAAGCTGCTACTATAACAATACATACATCCTCAAAAAATATTATTTTAAATTCAAAAACCAACTACAAATACTTACCAGTTACTTACCATTGATTCACATTTAAGGTGGGATATTCATGAAAACAACTTAACTAAAGCACTAAGACAACTACTATATCGTTTTAAGTTCCTAAAACATATTTTAGATGTATCATACTTAAAAATATTATATTATTCTTTGGTTGAATCCAGATTACGATACGTTGTGCTGAGCTGGGGAGGCACAGCATATTGCCATCTTAGACAACTTGACATACTTCAAAAACGAATTTTAAAAGTAATTTACAACAAAAAGCTCACTTTTCCATCTAATACATTATTTCTTGAATCTGGGATACTTGATCTTAGACAATTGTTTATGCACCAAAATATCCTTTTTATTTATAAAAATAAAAAAATATATGAAAAAGTTAGTCACGAATATAGCACAAGATATAAAGAAAACAATAATATAAAAATTGAATTATTACAAAAAATATTACCCTCCGATGTCATACGTAAAATTTACAATAATCTACCAGACGTTTATAAAATATATTTAGACAAATTAAACTCAATTAATATGATAAAAAGCATATTTAAAAAATACATACTTACACTAGGTAGAACTCAAACTCATTATTTGATTGAAATTAATAACTAAAATACTTTCCCTTTCTTTTTTTTCCATTAACATATATAATTTCCTTCTCTGTAAATATTATAATATTATTATCTATAGAAGTAGTCGCATACTGTCATCAACCTAAAAAAAAACCAATTTCTAGTCCATGCACAACCTTTTTGGTTTCAAAGGAATATTTATTTCCTTACATTGTTTATGTAGACGCCTTTACACTATGTTAAAATTTAAGATATGTAAGCAATTGTCAAAAAAATATTTGCCCATTAAAATTCAAAAAAATTTCAAGTAGACTTATTTCATAATAATTGTAATTACTGGAAAAAATGACAGCTTAGATCAATATAAATATTGTTACTTACTCCTACTTAATCCTAATTTCTTAATACTGTAATAATAATAATAGTACATATCTTACACCATTTCTGACGTAGGTATAGGGGAATCAAGGTGTTAGAGAGAGAGAATTGCAGAGGGTCAGTGTGCAAGAGCGAGACATCCTTAAAAATGTAGAGATCCGTTATAACGATGTCCGTAATGAAAAAACACATTTGTATTATAAATTAGAAGTAAAATAAATATACAGGGTGTTTCATTGATATACAAACATAATTGGTCCTAAATAACCCCTATTTAATAGGTCTTAGTTGTTACGTCATATATTGTGCAACTTGATCTCTCAATTATGAAATGGATGAGACGGTATTATGACGTCATTAACGTATTTCTTAACTAATGTCGATGTAAATGTTATTTATTACTTTTCAGTTCAATTAATTTTTCATTGTCAAAATGTTTAATTACTTTTCAAGAAAAAGAGATGCTATAATTCCGCTTTTACCGTTTAATGCTGTCTACAACGTTTGGGTTCACCCCAAAAATATAATCGCATAATACATTCTTTTCGCCATTTAATCACGGTTCTATCATCCGTATTTTTTTTAATTTAGTCAAAAATCATGCTTAGGGACGTTAAATATCCTCAAGCTAGAAATTTGAAAAAATCAGTTAAAAAAACGGAGGTTTGAAGTTAAAAAAAATATGTAAAAAAGGTACGCAACACAAAATACAATTTTGTTCATTTCCAATTTAATCATACAAAGACACCTTAACATGCGTCATTGAAAACAATCCTTAACATATGTCATTGATTATATTTTAATTTTGAGGTTATGTGTAAAATAACATTCAAATAATATAGGACACACGTAAAAAAGCAGAATACGTCACCGATTATGACGTAACGGCAGAGGATGGTTAAACTCCACATCCTTTATAACAGAGATACAGAGCGTTTTATCATTTTTTCTCATTTATTTAATAGGCGACAAGTTATGAACCACCCGGTATATTTAACTTAACTTAACATTCAGTTAAAAAATTTCTAGATATAATTAAATTTGGAATTAGAATAATTATACAGATGGACTCATCTGAATATCCTCAATTAATTAATGCTTAAAATGTGTGCCGAATATAAAAAATATACAGGGTAGTTTGTATCTTATTGTTATTAAATAAATAGACAAACTTGATATTTAGGACCACTTGAATGAGCTCTGTATACCATTAACGCATGTCTTTTTATCAATAAAACACCCTGTATAAGCAAAAAAATCATGAGTAGCAAATGGGAAAAATTGCAAAAAATAGGCAAAAACGGGAGAAAGTAAGAAAAATAGGGAAAAATAGAGGAAAATAGGAAAAAATAGCGATTGTAAAAAATAGAGAAAACAGTAAAAAATAGAGCAAAAAATATGAAAAACCATGAAAAAATGGAAAAAAAATGAAAAAAATGAATAAAAAAAACAATGAAAACAGGATAAAAAAATGGAAGAAAACGGAAAAAATGGGGAAAAACGTAGAAAAATGAATAAACATTTAGGAAGATTAAAAAAAATAGGAAAAACTTGGGAAATTTGAAAACAATAGAGAACATAAAAAAAATGGTGAAAATGGAAAAAATATTGAAAAATAAGGAAAAATAATAAAAAATAGTGAAACCAAGTGAAACATGGAAAAATAGGGAAAAATAAGGAAAAATTGTAAAGATTTAGGAAAATGGGGAAAAAAAAGAAAGAAAATTGAAAAAATAAGGAAATTAAAGAAAAATATAAAAAAATAGAAACTGATTGGAATAAATATTGAAAAACAGAACAAAATAATGAAAAACAGAAAAAATATGAAGAAATATGAAAAATTGGGAGGAAGTTTGAAAAAACCGGAAAAATGGGAAAAATTGGGCAAATAGGGAAACAGAGAAAAATGGGGAAAATAGTTAAAAATAGGAAAAAATTAGGGAAAAATCGGAAACAATTGGGTAAAACAGAGAAAAATAAGAACAAATAGGGATAAATGGTTAAAAATTACAAAAAAAAAACAGGGAAAATGGGTAAAAAAAATAGCGAAAAATAATGGAAAAAGGGAAAACAGAAAATAATAGAGATAAATAAGGAAAAAAACGATAAATGAACGACACAAAAATTACGAATAATTGGGAAAAATAGGAATAAATAGAGCAAAATGGGGAAAAAATTGGAAAGAAAATGGAGAAATTAGAGATACATAGATAAAAATCTGGAAAAATAGGGAAACATACGAGAAAATAGTGAAAAAATAGGGAAAATAAGAAAAAATAGTATAAATAGGCAAGAAAAATAGAGAAGAATACGAAAAATTATAAAAAAATGAGGAAAATACGGGAAAAAAGAGATAAATTGGGAAAAATCATGAAAAATAAGGACAAATGGTTAAATATAGGAAAAAATAAGAGAATATAAAGAAATTAGGAAAAAATAGGTAAACATAGAGAAAATAGTACAAAACAAGGAAAGCTCGATCGTCCATGTACTACTCTTAATAATAATAATAATAATAATAACAATATGTTTTATAATACATGAAAAAACATCAAACATAAAACTGTTATTTTTCTAATTTTCTAATTATATAGCATAAAATATGTGACTAGAGTTAAGCCTATTTATGATAAAATGTACTTTTGTACTTTGCTGTCGAAAATGTACTAGAAATAGTACAAATGTACAAAAACAGCAATACCGAGTAGCAGCAAAGATAAAAGGGCATTAGCATCTAACTTTGTTATTAATATTTCGGTTTTGATAAAAAAAAAACCGAGTGCTCTATTTAGAAGGATTATATAAAATACGTATAGAAAATTATGCGCAGTAGCCATAATAAAATGGCATTATTATCAAAGATTTTTTTATGCATAGATATACAACAGACTTCAATGTATTAGAAAGAGAACGTATCTATCTGCGTAACTATTTTTTCAAATTGAAATCTGACTACGGTGCTATATTTGAAATGTGACGTAGAATAAATAAATAATGAAAAATCATGCGCAGAAGCATTTGGTTTCTACTACACTGTAATTATGTTATTAAGGATCTAAGACCCTCTGGGTCATTTAGGACCATCTGAATGAGCTCTATATAGCCTTAACGTATGTATTTTTATCAATAAAACACCCTGTATAAACAAAAAATCATGAGTTGCAGCAAAGATAAAAGGGCATTAGCATCTAACTTTGTTATTAATATTTCGATTTTGATGAAAAAAAAGTTGCTGTATTTAGAAGGATTTTTACATAAAATACGCAAAGAAATTTATGCGCAGTAGCAACGACAAAAGGACACTAGCATTTAACTGTCATTAATATTTCGATTTTAATGAAAAACAAACCGGGTGCTGTATTTAGAAGGATTATTACATAAAATACGTATAGAAAATTATGCACAGTAGCCATGTTAAAATGACATTATTATCAAAGGTTTATTTATGCATAGATATACTACAGGCTTCCCTGTGTAGGGAATTCAATGTGTTAGAAAGAGAACGTATCTATCTCCGTTACTATTGGTCCAAATTGAAAGCCGATAACGGCGCTATATTTAAAATGTGACGTAGAATAAATACATAATGAAAAATCATGCGCAGAAGCAACTAACATGGCAAAAGGGTCTGAAGACTGGTTCAGTTCCGTCAGACCCTTCTGCCTTGTCAGCATCTTCTGGTTTCTACTACACTGTAACTTTCTTATTAAGGATCTAAGACATACTGGGTTATTTAGGACCACCTGATTGATCTCTATATACCCGTAACACATGTCTTTTTATTAATAAAACACTCTGTATGAGCAAAAATCATGAGTAGCAGCAAAGACAAAAGAGCATTAGCATCTAACTTTGTTATTAATATTTCGATTTTGATAAAAAAAAAGTTGCTGTATTTAGAAGGATTTTTACATAAAATACGCAAAGAAATTTATGCGCAGTTGCAACGACAAAAGGACACTAGCATTTAACTGTCATTAATATATCGATTTTAATAAAAAAAAACCGTGTGAACGATTTTTACATAAGATACGTGAAGAAAATTATGCGCAGTAGCCATGATAAAATCGCATTATTATCAAAGATTTTTTTTATGATTAGATATACTACAGGCTTCCCTGGATAGGGAATTCAATGTGTTAGAAAGAGAACGTATCTATCTGCGTTACTATTGGTTCAAATTGAAATCTGACAATGACGCCATATTTAAAATGTGACGTAGAATAAATACATAATGAAAAATCATGCGCAGAAGCAACTAACATGGCAGAAGGGTCTGAAGACAGTTCCGACAGACATTTCTGCCCTGTCAGCATCCTCTGGTTTCTACTACACTAATGCCTTTTGGTGTTGCTTCTGCGCATGATTTTTCATTATGTATGTATTGGATAATTTGGACCAATAGTAACGGAGATAGATACGTTCTCTCTCTAACACATTGAATTCTCTATACCTAGGTTCGTAACCCTGTAGTATATCTACTTTAATGTGAAATTAAATATGTAAGGAATCAACAACTGAATGAAACAATAAAGTGGAGGAAACATATTGTTATGAAATTTGTTATACGCTGTATAGTATATAAATTATAATAGTAAATAGGGATTGGTTTAACTAAAAGAAAATGGATAGGAATTGAAAATAAAATTAACAGTTTTCCTTGTTTGTAACATAAAAAAGAAAAATGTGAATTAAAAAGAAATGGTAATAAATGGCATTAAAAATATAAACTAATTGTGGTAGGGCTTAAGGGCTTAAGCCATTTGAAGTATGAAATTCTTTGTGACAGGTTGGATGACATTTATTTTCGGGTAAAATGATTTGTCAATCAAAAATGAGAGTTAAAAAAAAATAGTAGGTAAACATTTTGGGGCAAAAAAAATGAACGATTATTGATTCTTAAAAAAAGGGTTGTCAAAAAAAAATGATTTTTGATTGAAGATATTTTTTACAAGAAAGGGCTTATTGAATGTTAATGTTTAATAGAGTTGAGTACAATAAAAAAAAAATTACATACCCATAAAAAAAAAGGTTTTTGGAAACTGGTATAAAATAATGTTCATGTAAAATTATTTGGCGAACGCCACTGGCTAGTAACCGCTAATATGGCATAATAAATTGTTGGTTGGGGATAAGTTAAATGGGTACATTTTTTTATTCTCATTTAATTGAATCGTGTATCTCGTTTGCAATTATTTCGGCACGATTAATTAGCCCTAATTATATGCTTTACAAATCATGTTGGTTGATAACAATATGCGCAACTCATTCGAAAATTTAATTAAAAAAAAAAAGAAGATTTATAGAATTTTAATTCAATTATACGAGATTTTTCTACAATTGGAAAAATTTTACTAAAACGCTAAATTTTTTCACTATGACCAGTACTGGCTAAAAGTACTGGCTAGCACTAAGTACCAGAGCTGTTGCAAGTACCGACAAAAAGTACTTAAGGTTTAAGTACTAGTACTTGTTCAAAGTGGATCTAAGTACAAGTACCAGTACCAAGAATATATAAGTACTTATTAAGCATTACTTGAAAATAGTAAAATTAAGTACTAAGTATTAAGTAATCTATTTTTCAGGAATTCAGGAATAAATCAAGAAAATACTTGTCGAAACATGATTTCCACTGCAAATTGAATACAATGAAGAATATTTTTGCAGTAATCCGTAATACTTAAGTACTTTTTAAGATTTTAAGTACCTTTCGAGTACTTAAGTATCTTTCATTTTTTAAATTGCAAGTAAAAGTAGACTTAAAACAAATTTAAGTACTAAGTACAAGTATTAGGCTGAATAGTTAAAAGTTTAAGTACCAGTACACGGATTTTCTGGAATACTTAAAAGTACTCAAGTACATTTTTTAAGTTTAAGTACTAAGTACAAGTATTAGGCTGAATACTTAAAAGTTTAAGTACCAGTACACGGATTTTATGGAATACTTAAAAGTAATCAAGTACATTTTTTAAGTTTAAGTACTGAGTACAAGTACTAGGCTGAATACTTAAAATTTAAGTACACGGATTTTTTGGAATACTTGAAAGTACTCAAGTACATTTTTTAAGTACTGTCGGTAATAAGTACTTTAGCTCTGCTAAGTATATAAAAAGGGTCTTTTGAAGTGCTTGTGAGTACTTTTATCGATAACTAAGAATTTTTGTTAACTGTTTTAAGTACTAAGCACTAATTTTAAAAAGTGTTATACGCTCTGTGCTTAGAGTGCTTAGGAAATATTAAGCACAGTGCTTAGGAACAGCTCTGTATTTTAGAGTTTTAGAAGAAAAAAAACTGTTATCAGATGGTTTTGTCCGTCTGTCCGTCTGTTAGCCTGATTCAACTCGAGAACAGTAAAATGATATTAATTTTTGACCTATTTTTACTTTCCCACTACTTATACCATATATACTCTATTATACAAGAAATTTATTTTCGTAACTTTAAATTTTTGAAAACTTGAAATTACGGCAAAAATATTTTCGTTTTTCACTTTTTTTTTGTAATAATTTGCGATTACGATCACAAAAAAATGAAGAAACGACAAAAATTTGAAAAAAAAAACAACCAAAAAAATCGTAAAAATTCGAAAGAATTGAAATAAATCGAAAAAAATCAGAGGAATAAGAAAAAAATGAGAAAAAATCTGAAAACAAAAGTAAAAAATAGAAAAAAAACACAACAAGAAGAAAGAATCGGAAAAAACAAGAAAAAAAAATTAGAAAAAAACAAAAAAATTAGAAAAAATTATAGAAATTACAAAAAATTTGAAAAAATCTGAGAAATAAGAAAACAATGAGAAAAATCAGGAAAGAAAGAAATAGAAAAAAACAAAAAAATGAGAAAAAACGAGAAAATAAGAAAAAACCAAAAAAAAATTTGACAATTTTTGTAATAAAATTTTGAAAAAAATTATAATAATAAAATTAATTATTATGCGAAACTATGCGGAACTCGAAAAAAAAGTACAGACAAAATTTGTAGACAATTTTATGTTCTACAATTTTGATTCTATGTAATTTTTCATAAAAATCAATAATTTTGTCTCAAAATCTAAAAGAGTCGCAAATGTCTATAATAATTTTTTTCACGCCCTCTAGTGTCGAAACTATGAGGAATTCAAAAAAACGGTAATGACAAAATTTGTAGAAAATTTTACGTTCTACAACTTTCATTTCCTGTAATTTTTCATAAAAATGCATTATTTTGGTAATTTAAAAAAAATATGAAAAATAATTACTTTTTGATAAATCTGGCAACAATGGCAAAAGTTTTTGAAAATTTTAGTCATTTGAAATTAAACTATAACGTATAACAAATATATGTATAAATCTTTATTGCCATCTTGTTTAGTAATGACGTCATCACTTATAGCAACTGTCACTTCCGGTTGTCCGATTAACTCCAAAATCTATACAGGTCGTCTCCTTGCTACCCTAAATATGTATATAAAATTTCATCTAAATCGGTTCAGTCGTTTAGACGCTATCGTGTTCACACACACACACAGACACATACACACACACAGACACACAGACACACACACACAGACAGACATCATGCTAAAAATGGTATAAATGGATTCAGGTGACCTCAATACTTTCCTTCTATACAACTCTGTTGTTCGGAAAGTAAAAATAAATGTAACGCTGAATCAGGTAGAAACCGACGAAAAATAACACGTAATGCCCCCCACGGAAATATCCAGTTTCCACCCTTTTTGAGTAGCTGCACCCCTGCAACCAGAAGAATTTCTGTTATGCTAAATTATGCTAATTGATCATATATTATTTACAATTATTTTCCTATTCATGAAGACGGCGGCAAACTTTTATGTATTGTCTGAAAGATTTTTCGAAGAAAATTAAAGGTTGGGCTCGTTGTTTTATGTTTTCGAAAATATTATTGAGTAATGAGGTTTTGGTCGATGACATATTTAAATATTTATATTTGGAATAGACATTTGGGAATATTATAATTATATAGTGAGTAAAATATACAAGGTGTTACATTAATGACGTATTTTTAGTTGGTTTACTAAAATTGGAAAGTTAGAAGATAAATAAAACAGAATCAAAAGGAAATATTTTAGAAAATAAAAAATTAACAACATATTAACCAAAAACAGAGATGAGATATAGAAAAAGATAACGAATAATAATATTATAGAACTCGAAGGAGAAATAATAAAAAAAAAAGATTAGGGGAAAAAATTTAAGATGGAAAAATTATTATAGGAAAAATCTGAAAAAAAAGAAGATAAAAAACGAAAAATCAAAAAACAGAAAAAATCAGAAAATAACAAAAAATCTGAAAATATTGTAAAAAAATAAAAAGAATACAAAAAAAATAGAAATATCAGAAAAAATCAAAAAAAAAAACTGAAAAAACCAAAAGAAGAAACAGAAAAAATAAAAAAAAAGAAAAAACAAAAATCTTAATGTATTGGAAAAAGATAAAAAAATACAGAAAAAATTGGAAACAATTGTTATAAAGTTCAAAATATGGGAAAAAAAACAAAATCAAAAGAACGAAAAAAATCAGAAATATCAGCAAAATCGAAAAAAACCTGAACAAACCAAAAAAAAAAAGTAAAAGAAAACGGGAAAAAGAAAAAATTACAAAATTGAGAAAAACAAACAAAAAAAATCGAAAAAAAAGAAAAAATTGAAATATTAGAAAAAAAATAAAGAAAAAAACGTGCAAAGAAATGAGGAAAAATCTGAAAAAAAAGCAGAAAAATGTACTTGGAAAAAAAAATATGAAAAATCTGAAAAAACTAAAAAACGGAAAAAAATCAGAAAATTAAGAAAAAAAAATAGAAATATCGGGAATAACGAAAAAAAACCTTAAAAAAAATCAGAAACAAACAAAAAATTTCTGAAAATATTGGAAAAATATAAATAAAATACAGAAATCATTAGAAAAGAATAACAAATCAGAAAATTGAGAGAAAAAAAAATCAAAAACCGAAAGAATCAGAAATATCAGAAAAAATCAAAAAAACCTGAAAAATAACACTAAAAATCAGACAAACGAAAAAATCGGTAAATGTTAAAAAAAATGTTGATAAAAAACAAACAAAAAAAATTAGAAATTGGAGAAAAAAGCAGAAAAAATAAAAAATCAGAACAATTTAACAAAGTCTGAAAATATTGGAAAAACGCAAAAGATACAGGAAATATAAAAAAACACCGAAAACATTCAGGAATTTCAGAAAAAACCTGAAAATATAACACGAAAAAATTAGACAAAAGAAAGAATCAGTAAAAATTTTAAAAAATGTTGGGAAAAAAAGGAAAAAACAGAAAAGATAAAAAAGAAGCAAATAAATCAGATATTTCAAGAAAAAATCGAAAAAAATCGTGAGAAAAGAGAAAAATTTTGGAAAAAGAAAAAATCAGAACAATATTAAAAAATCTGAAATATTGGAAAATGATGAAACCTACAGCAAAAAAACATTAAAAAACCAGACAATTGAAAGAAAAACAAAATATCACGAAAAATAGAAAAAACCTGAAAAAAACAAAAAAAACAAGAAAAAGAAAACTGAAAAATTAAGCAACGGAAAAAAGTAAAACTTACAAACATGAAAAAAAGAAACAGAGAAATCGAAAAAAAAAGATACAAAAAATAGAAATATCAGAAGAATCTATAAAAACCGTGAAAAAAAAGGAAAATCAGGAAAAAAAAAACAGAAAAACATCAAAATTTGAAAAAATTAAAAAACGGGAAAAGAAAATTAAGAAAGAAAAAAAGAGAAAAAATCGAAAAAAAAAACTTAATATCGGCAAAAATTATAAAGAGAAAAAATCAGAAAATGTAAAGAATCTGAAAATATTGGACAAAAAGATAAAAAATACAGAAAACGAACAAAATTAGAAAATTGAGAAAAAAACAAATTAAAAAACCGAAAAAAATTAGAAATGTTAGAAAAAATAAAAAAAAAACCTGAAATAATAACACGAAAAATCAGACAAATGATAAAATCGGTAAAAATTAAAAAATGTTGCAAAAAAATAAAAAAAAAGCAGAAAATGGAGAAAAAATGCAGAAAAAATAAAAAATGAGAACGATATAAAAAAATCTGAAAATATTGGAAAATAATAAAAGAGACAGAAAGTAAGAAAAAAACAACGAAAAAATCAGGAATATCAGAAAAAACCTGAAAAAATAACACAAAAAATCAGACAAAAGAAAAAATCGGTAGAAATTAAAAAAAAATGTTCGGAAAAAATAAAAAAAAACAGAAAATTGAGAAAAAGAATAGAAAAAATCAAAAAAGAAAAAACATAAAAATCAGAAATTTCAGGAAAAAAAATGGTGAAAAAACAAAAAATTTGAAAAAAAGAAAAAATCAGAACATCTGAAAATATTGGATAAAGATAAAAAATTCAGCAAAAAATAATAGAAAAAAAAATCAGAAATATCACGAAAAATAGAAAAGATCTAAAAAAAACACGAAAAATCAGGCAAATAAAAATCTGAAGAAATTAAAAAACGAAAGAATAAAAAAAATCAGAAAAATTTCAACAAACCAGAAAATTAAGAAAATAAAGCAGAAACGTAAAAACAAATCGAAAAAAAAATTAAAAAATTACACGCAAAATCAGACAAAAGAAAAAATCGGTAAAAAAAAATGTGGAAAAAAAAACAGAAAATTAAAATTCAGAAAAATATAAAAAAACTGAAAATACTAAAAAACGATGAAAGATCCAGAAAATATAAAAAAATAACGAAAAAATTCAGGAATATCAGAAAAAACCTGAAAAAATAACACGTAAATCAGACAAAAGAAAAAATCGGAAAAAATAAAAAAGAAACAGAAAATTGAGAAAAAGGACAGAAAAACCAAAAAGTAAAACAAATTCAAAAAAATCAAAAATTTCGGGAAAAAATTCAAAAAAAATCGTAAAGAAACAGGAAAAATCAAAAAAAATCAGAAAAATATAAAAAAATCTGAATAAGATAAAAAATACAAGAAAAAAAAATAAAAAAACCAGAAAATCGAAAAAATCAGAAATATCACGAAAAATAGAAAAAATCAAAAAAAAAAACACGAAAAATCAGGCAAATAAAAATCTGAAGAAATTAAAAAACCGGAAAAAATAAAAAAAAAACATAAAAATTTAAACACATTAAAAAATTAAGAAAACAAGCAGAAATAAAAGGAAAATATTTAAAAAATATAAGAATTACCAACATATAAGTACAAAAAATAGATATGAGATATAGAAAAAGATAAAAAAATAACAATATTATAGAACCAGAAGGAGGAATAAAAGAAAAATATAAAGTAGGAGAATAAAGTAAAGATGGAAAAATAGATAATAAAGAAATAAAAAATAATAAAACGGATTTACATGGTGGTTCAAAAATAGAATAAAATTTTGAACAGAAGAAATATGAATTATTAATGAGGAAGAATCTGAAAGTAATCCTTGTTTAAAAGGAAACAGATAAAGGACAAATGACAGTTATTTATTATTTTCTTTATCATTTTTTTAATAAAAAAAACTTTCCATTATCTACGTCCCTGTATCTCTCCCGAATTAACCAACCATATTAGCAGACTCTTTTGACTTCAAGGCATTAGCGTGGGATGGTAAACGATACAACATGTGCTCATCTTCAACTGGAGACGAGAGAGAGAGACCAGTCTTTCCAAATACGGTGTACCCGCTCAGCGCCAGGGATCTCCTATTGCAACAACATTAAATTATATTTATTACCTTCGGGGAAAAAAAAATCCAGTGACAGATATGCAAAGTACCGCATGGACGATCGAAAAAATTTCATAAATTGCACAGTAAATTTCTTAATAGTCTGGTGTAATAAACGTGGTGTGCCACAAGGAAAAATTGTTGGGCTACTGCGTTCGCACCGAGGAAAATTACTGTCTAATAAAGTATTCTTAGCGCCAGTTTAACAATATAGTGTGTTTTAAATGCAGGAAACCATTATTTTATTTATTAAAATAAATGTTATCTCTAGTTAAAAAAAATTAATGGAAGAAATAACATCTGCCTCATAATATTTATTGATTAGAAACTATAAAATTGGGGCCAAAAAGTGTAAGAAAAAATAAGATGGACAAACAGACGGATAGACAGACGGACAGAACCGTACAAAAATAAGGTGTAAAAACGGCTAATAGGAAAAAAAGGGGGGAACGGGGAAAAAAGGCATCAAAACCAAAAAGGAGAAAAAAACAGGTGTTAAATCCGATAGTATAGAAAAAAAAGGGAAAAACGGGGGCAGAGAAAATTGGGGGCAATAAAGTGCGAGAAAAAATAAGTGTAAGAAAAAAATGACAAAAAAAATTGTGAAAAAAATCAAATGTAGTATAAAGGGATAAAAAACAAAATCGGGAAAAAAAAGGTAGAAAAAAATACAGGTAAAAACCGCTAATAGGAAATAATGGAGGGAACGGGGAGACAGAGAAAATTGGGGGCCGAAAAGTGTGAGAAAAAACAAATGTAAGAAAAAAAAAGGGTAAAAAAAGCGTGAGAAAAATCAAATGTAGAAAAAAGCGACAAAAAAACAAAAACGAGAAAAAACAGGTGTAAAAACCGCTAGTAGGAAAAAAGGGAAAAGCGGGGGCTGAGAAAATTGAGGGCAAAAAAGTGCAAAGAAAACAAGTGTAAGAAAAAAAGGGCAAAAAAAAAATGAGAGATGAATCAAATGTAGAAAAAAAAGCACAAAAAACTAAAGCGAGAAAGAAAAGGTAGAAAAAAATAGAATTAAAAACCCCTATTTGGAAAAAAAAACAGAGGGGAACGGGAAGACAGAGAAAATTGGGGACCAAAAAGTGTGAGAAAAATAAGTGTAAGAAAAAAAGGAGCAAAAAAAGTTTGAGAAAAATCAAATGTGAGAAAAAAAGGGACAAAAAACAAAAGCGAGAGAAAAAAAAGGTACAAAAATAAGGTGTAAAAACCGCTAGTAGGAAAAAAAGGTGGAAAATTGGGGACAGAAAAAATTGGGGGCAAAAAATGTGAGAAACAATCAGTGCAAGAAAAAAGGGACAAAAAAGTGTGAGTAAAATCAAAATGAGAAAAAAGGGACAAAAAAACAAAGCGAGAAAAAAAAGGTACTAAAAATAAGGTGTAAAAACCGCTAATAAGAAAAAAGGGTGGAAAACTGGAGGCAGAGAAAATTGGGGGCAAAAATTGTGAGAAACAATCAGTGCAAGAAAAAAAGTACAAAAAAAGTGTGAGAAAAATCGAAGAGAAAAAAAGGGACAAAAACACAAGTGAGAAAAAGGTAGAAAAAAAGAGGGGTAAAAATCGCAAGTAGGAAAAAAAATGGGAAAAAACAATAGTTGTAAAAAAGAGGGAAAAATTGGGATAAAAACGTGTGAGAAAAACGGAACAAAAAACGTGAGAAAAAAAGGGGGAAAGGAGGAATTGGTGCAAAAAATGTGAACAAAGGGCAAAAAAAGTGTAAGAAAATAACATTTGTAAGAAAAAGAGTTAAAAAAAAAACAAGTAAGAAAAAAACGGTGGAAAAAAACGGAGGTAAAAACCGATAATAGGACAAAAAGGGAGGGAACGGGGAGAAAATTGAGGACCAAAAAGTTTGAGAAAAAACAAGTGTAAGAAAAAAGAGAGTAAAAAAAGGGTGTGAGAAAAATCAAATGTTAGAAAAAAGGAACAAAAAACAAAAGCTAGAAACAAAAGGTACAAAAAAAAGGTGAAAAAACCGCTAGTAGAATAAAAGGGTGGAAAACCAGAGACAGAGAAAATTTGGGGCAAAAAATATTAAGAAAAAATTATTGCAAGAAAAAAGTGTGAGAAAAATCAAAGAGAAAAAAGGGACAAAAAGAAAAGTGAGAAAAGAAGGTAGAAAAAACAGGGGCAAAAACCGTAAGTGGAAAAAAATGGGAAAAAAACAATAGTTGTAAAAAAGGGGGAAAATTGGGATAAAAAGTGTAAGAAAAAAAGGGACAAACATACAAAAAAAAGGTGAAAAAAAAACAGGGTTAAACACCGCAAATAGGAAAAAGAGTGAGAAAAAGGGGGAAAACGGGAGAAGGAGGAATTGGTGCAAAAAAAAGGAACTGAAAATGGTGTAAGCAAATACCAAGTGTGAGAAAAAATGATAAAAAAATAAGTGAGAAAAAAAAAGAAAAAAACGGGCCAAAAACCGCAAGTAGAAAAAAAAATGGGAAAAAACAATAATTGTAAAAAAAAGAGGGGAAAAATTCTGATAAAAAAGTGTGAGAAAAAAGGGGACAAAAAACACAAAAAAAGGTGAAAAAACATGGTTAAACACCGCAATTAGGAAAAACAGTGGGAAACGGGGAAGTAGGAATTGGGACAAAAAATGGACCAGAAAAAGTGTAAAAGAATACCAAGTGTGAGAAAAGCGTTAAAAAAATAACTGAGAAGAAAGGGGCAGAAAAAAAACAGGAGTAGTAGGAAAAAAAATGGGGAAAACTTGGGTGAAGGGGACATTGGATCAATAAGAGTGTGAGAAAAGGAGGGGACAAAAAACACAAGTAAAAAAAAAATGCTGGAAAAGCATCATTATGAGGCAACAAAAGGACTGGAAAAACAAGGGGAAACAAATAATTACTCTTTAAAAAAAAATTGTTAGTATAAAGTCATAATTAGTTAAAATAATTACTTCGCTCGGTTTCCCCTACTCGACTTTTTCCCTAAACAAAACATTCCCCCACTCCACTTCCCTTCAAATCTTTTGTGAAAAAATTCAATTTTATAGGGCCAGAATTTTGAAAAACATTATTTTTGTTACCGAATCAGTGGAAATTGAATGAATTTGATCGAAAATGATTCAATACAAATTTTTTAATGAATGAAAAATTTAATCGCAAATATCTCGAAAACGGTAGAAGATATCGAAAAATGGAAAAGGTTCATAACCACCCCTTTCGGCCTGTGAATCTTTGAGTAGAATCTCTGTAGGATATAAGTCCGTAGGAATCTAGAGAAGTGAGGTCTTTGGGGGGATTGTGGATCAGGATAGTGTGGGAGGTTTTCCAGAAATAGGAGTTTTTTCCCCCTTAACAAGCCGAGGCTACGTCATCGGACTTGAAGGGAGAAAGGATGGGATCAAAGTTTGGTTAATTGGGGGTAAGGAGGATGTTTTGGATAAGGATATTCGTATCATTTTGGAAACAGGGATTGAAGTTGGAATTGTATGGGTTCCTTAGGGAGTTTTAGAGATGACCTTTGAAAGCAGTGGCCTTCTGCTAGGTGGGAATAGGAGTAAGGATGTTGAGTTTTTTCCAAAACCTGGAATCGTCCCTGTGGTCGAGGTTACAAGTAAACTTGATACATTTTTCTTGATTGTGGGTGTTAATCTGGAGTCTGATCATAGATTTTAACCGATTCCATTCGGTTTTTAGGAAGTGGTCTCTAGTTCTTATGAATTGGCGATAGAGTTGGCGTTTTCGCCGAATATTGGAGATGATGTGGGGAGGGAGGATTTTTTGCTTAGTGTTTATTGTGACTAGAAGGACAGCAATATGAGATGATGTTGATGATGGAATTTGCCAGGTGATCGATGTCCATGTTGGAGTCGATAACGAGATCAGCCAGCAGGTTCACTAAAAGAGGGGCCAATCTTCTTTTTTTATAACTTTTGACTTGGTATTGGGTTATTCTTGGAGGAATGGGGTTAAAAAGTGTCATTTCTACCACCGCGCGGCTTATTTTATAGGTATGAATATATCAAGGAATTGGAAGAGAAAAATAATAAAGGTGGGAAATAACAATAAAAAATAACTAGTAAAAGTAGCGGTAAATAATATCGGTTAAAGCGAATATTTCTTAATAAATAAAAGTGATAATAAATAACATATTTGGATTATTTAACTTTCGAAGTAAAACTTTCATTGCAATTTAACATTTATAAATTGAAGTGAAAATCTTGTATTCACGATATCCAATTCAACGTATGACAAACTTATACGTTGATGATATCAATTAATACTCATTCGGTTTAGAAATGAATTCATTTGCAAATTCGATCCATTGCGGTGTCACAGATATCTCTAAATTTATCTATTTTCTATTAGCATCCTTACGGAAATTATGATCCACTAGCTGCCGACTTAGCGACATTGAATTAAAATTCTAAGAAACTCATACTCGTACCGATTATTTATGATTATGTTAGTGCGTTTTGAAATATTGAATTTGATCTTATCTTTTAATCGTGCTTCGACCGAAGAAGAAACCGTAGATAGAAGACGACCAAGAAGAATATTCGAACTTTCAATGGATTCGTTTTCCAATAAACAAAAATTCAATTTTTTTTGTATCCATAATCGTTCCACCTTGTCATTACAAATAACCTGTCCTATTTAAGCAGTCAGTACACTGAACTTCTATAAGTGCATGTGTAAACATTCAAAAAAAAAAGATGCTTGACTAAATAAATAGTGCACCGGGTACTTCGGTAAATATACGTAAATATCATTGAAACTTTCGTTAGTTTTTTTATCTAGCTAGATAGGGGAGAGAGGATACATTTAAAAAAATATTCACTTACTCGATAGTTATAAAAAGTATTATGAGCGGTTTTAGTGATGATTCAAGCAAATTAATTATAGATATAAATAACCAATCAAATATAATTTATAACCATTTTAACTGTTAATACATGCCCAATCAAAATATCCTTAGATTTTATCTGTACGTAGATATCATTATCTTTTACTAATATCTTCAGTAATATCTTATTCATCAATGACGGCTATTGCATTGCGAATAAAACTAATAGCACTTAACAGCTTGTAGTAATTACAAAATATTTTTAAGGTTCATTGATAACTTGTATGCTATTAAAAAAATATCGAGTGGGGACTTTTGTGCTTAATATAAATAAATAGTGTATAAGTTAATTGTTAAAATGTTTAATAGCTTATAATATTTTTTATGAGTTTTAAATTTTAGAAACCTAGTTTATTATTAAAAAAGTTTGATTTTAAAGAATTTATTAAGACTAAGTATAAAGAATCTTATTCGTATTATTATTATATCATTATTATAGTATGAATGATTATTATTTTTATATTAATTTAATAAAAAAAGTTAAATTTGAGAAAGAATATTACAAGGAATTTTGCTGTATAATTAAAAAATAAATGGTAAGATAGTTAAAAGTCGTAAAAAATTCTTGAATCAAGTAACAGAAAATTTTAATTTTGGGAAAAAAAACAGTGTAATAAAGAAAAATATTAATATACAAATCAATTTTTGAGGAATTTTTAAAAATTTTTCATAATAATTTAATAGAAAAAGTTAAATTTGGGAAAAAATATTAAAAGGAATTTTTGCTGTATAAAAACTAAATGGCAAGATAGTTAAAAGTCATAAAAAAAATTCTTTAATCAAGTAACGGAAAATTTGAATTTTGGGAAAAAAACAGTGTAATAAAGAAAAATATTAATATACAAAACAATTTTTGAGGAATTTTTAAAAAATTGTCACAATAATTAAATAGAAAAAGTTAAATTTAGGAAAAAATATTAAAAGAAATTTTTGCTGTAGGTATAATTAAAAAATAAATGGCAAGATAGTTAAAAGTCATAAAAAAATTCTTTAATCAAGTAACAGAAAATTTGATTTTTAGGGAAAAAACAGTGGAGTAAAGAAAAATAATAATAAACAAATCAATTTTTGACGAATTTTTTAAATTGCCGCCCTCGAAAGAAGTAAAACGCGGATACACCGTCTCATAACGACAAAACCTGCATCACTAGTTTTTAGAGTTGTTCCCACCCCCAAACGGCCAACCCCCCCCCAAATTGTCTAACACTGATACGCCATCTCATACCGACAAAACTGCGTCACCCCCCGCCAAGGATTCTGAACACAATGATGATCCTGGATCTTCACGCCGAAGCAAACTAATCCTATAAACAGTCAAAAACTACCCTTTTGATACCAGATTTTAAGGAATACACCTGAAAAGAGAAAAATTTTTGGCCGTTTGACCTTATAGTTTGCTCCGGGGAGATGATATCGCATTACCATCGTGATCAGTATCCTCGAAAACGGGGGTGAAGCCAGGTTTTGTCGGTATGAGACAGCGTCTCCATGTTAACCTATTTGGGAGGTGATTTTTGGCCGTTTGGAGGGTGGGTTCAACTCTGAAGCTTATTTTGCCATATTTTTGCATATTTTGTTTTATTTTTTCCTATTTTAACCCATCCAAAAATCATACAACAAACGCTACTAGAGAAGTTTTTACTTTAAAAATAAAATTTAAATAAAGGAAGGTAATAACTTCTAAAAAAATTAAAAAAAAGTTAAAAAGGTTAAAATTCGTCAGCGCGAGACTGATATTTTAATATCAGCCTCTTAAACCGTTCGGCTATCGTACCGATAATTAAAAGATCCGCATTTCGTGGTTGTCGGTTAGAGAATTATCCAAGGAAAATGTGCTTGTATTCTAATAAATTAGGTGTACAATTTTTTTTTATTAAATTCCGGTTAATGTTAAGTAATCCTACCCTCTAGTCCAATTTTTTCTGCGCCGAACAGGGCAGAACTCCACAAAATATAATGATTCGTTTTTGGACGAGGTCTATACAAAATCTCACACTCCTCCGTTTGCGCTTTACGCTTAAAAAGAGGTCTCACTTCACGTCTGAATCAAAACCGATATCATGCAGGGCCGAATTTTAATTCTAAGGATGAGTGCGCTACGTTAATTTTCGTTATTCTGAAACAATAATTACTCGAGAATTAATGGAGCAAATTTCAATTCCTTTACACGCTTGAATAGAGAATAAAATCCACTTTCAAATGAGGTATCACTCACCACCCCTTGCTATTTAAATTTTTCGAAAGGGTTGCCCCTTTCAGTAAGTGATGAAATTAGGGGAAAATTATTCATACAAAAATGTAATTTGAAAGCAAAAAAAAATTAATAATGTATTGAAAGCAAAAAAATATATATACAAAAAATAAAAAATGTTTTTAAATTTAATGTCTTAGTAGGTAACTTAGTTAAATTTAAAAATGTGTACTGAAAATGTACAAAGTCCAACCCCATAAAACTTAAGTTGCGCATGGGGTTATCTTTGTTCATTCTGAGAATAACCTAACCTAAAATGAATCCTAATTACAGTAATTAACGATACTAACAACATCAAATTCTACTAAATTGCCCGACTTTTTTCTCGGGATTAGTACTAATCCCGACTTTTATCTCGGGATTATAATTTTTTCGACACCATGTCCGTTCGGCGCTTTCGTACAATTATCATATAAGGGTTTTCTCCATCTTTAATTTTTAAATTAATTTTTTCAAAAATATAGCTCAAATTACGGTAGATAATTGAACTGGGTTTTATTTGATTAATTCTAACTGTTAATGAAGAAAAAACGTGAAGTTATATTTTTATATAGTGTCGATTTGATTTTCACTTTTCCCTATTAGAATACTTTAATAATGACACAAAACCTGTGAAGATTTTAAAAATATTCTCTAATATCAAAAATTAAACCCGTGATATCAATTACCTATGAATATTTCAATTAAAATTTAACTTGTGGGTGGTGTACAATTGTTGACACTGTCGCGGCCTCCCAAGATACGTCGTCAATCGATTGTTTGATGTCTCGTTGATATTCACTTTGATTGTTGATATCACGATGGGGTTCCGAGTTACTTGTCAGTAACCAACACATTTATTACCTCTTAACCAGCGGTTTACCGTTATAACTAGTTACTAGCAGAGCATCGATCGCCTTTCTATAATTGATCTGGACTGCGGTGCGGCCACCGGCGCTCGAAAATTCTATATAGATAGTTTTTATCTACAGGATGATAAAAAAATAATATTAAATAATTGTATATTTTGAAGTGGATTCAAAATAGAAACATGAATATTATTAATATGTAAAAAAAAGAATTCGGTACTGTACACTGCGTAACATAAGTCCTATTTGTTAGTTACATTTGTCATGTACAGTTGGTACTCTTCAAATTTTGAAGGTTGGCAGTTGACAAGGCAACAGACAGAAATCACGCAACCCGGTAATAAAAGCACGTAATAAAAAACGTTAAATAAAAGTATTAAAAGTAATATTGTATTTTATATATGTATAACAAATACCCATAGTACAAACTAAAACACACTGAACTTCAAATTGGGTCGTTTCAAGGCTTCACCTCTACTATACTTTTTTAAGCTGTGTAAATCTATCTGCCAGTAGTGCCAGTACTAACTGATATTATACATCTAACGGGGGCCGTGATAAGAAGTTTAATGGGAACAAACGGAATCTCATTTTCAAGTGTGGTAGTCCTGTATTAATGCCTTTAAACTAATAAAGAGATCTATGATGGGAGACCCTAGTAAAAACTCATCTACTATATGAACTGGGGGTCCATATTGGTTATTACTAGTCACATTGTATTACTTCACTAGCGTCTAGATCTCAATTGCAACTCCAGTGCCCACCGCTGTTGCCAGGTTAAATAAAAAAAATATTTATTTTATTAAAGAAGTCATAAATCTAACCTGTGTATTAAAAAAAATAAATAAAAAAAATTTCCTCGGGTTTCGAATCAGGAAGTTTTATGAGTAAAGCATACACTATAGTACTGGACCACTTTGTATCACAATAATATATAATCAAACTTTTAATTTAATATACAAACCAATGGCAACCGAGGTGGGCACTCGAGGTGCAATTGGGATCTAGACGCTTCTTATTATTACTTCTTGCAAGTACATTTCTAACATATATTAAAATTAATGTCTTAACCCACAGTTAAGAAACCAAACCACTTTATTTTATCATAAATATTTAAATTCTTACATTTTTATAAATTCTTTGGTTACCTTTTTAAATTCCTGCTTTGTGATAAAATGCTAAAAAGTATACAGTGCTCGAAAAATTTAATTTTTTTTATAATTTTTTGATTACCCATGCACTTCCCTATAAAAGCGATCGTTGGCCTTTGGTAATCTACACGGCAGGTTGTTCAATAGTCGTATATCGGAATATCCAATACCTTAAGAACGCATTAGGTACATTAATACAATGTTGTCAAGTCGGTTTTTTTAATTTACATACCTAAAGAAAGAATCTTTCTGTATCGTTTAAAATTAAAAAATTAGAAATAGAAAAATAACAGCTTCATTTAAATTTTTCCTTTTAAAAAAATTCAAATAGTTCATACAAGATGGTAACGTTTATAAAAAAAGTAGGAAATCGAGTAGTCACATTTTGTCTAAATTTTAAAAATATTGTTTTTTTGGCTATTATTTCATTGTGAAAAATATGAATAGAACGTAGTGGAGGAGATGCTGTATATAGTACAATACCCTAAAACCCAATCAAAAAAATGGAATTCATTCCTTTCACATTCATATTTATTAATGATTTATCATAAAAAATTCCGAATGATTTGGTCATTCCCTTATTAAATTCATCAGGCTATCCAAGTCCAGTACCACAATATAAATTTGTTAAACAGTTGTTTTACTGAAATTGGCAACTAGTTTCGGCTTCCGCCATCATCAGGCCTACAATACTCCTCTTTACTTAAGGATACTTTTTTGTGCCTAAATGAACAAATTCGACCAAAAGACAATCACTTATTTTTATTAGATTCTTTTCTGGACTTGATATAAAGTCACTTTTCCCATTCTTCTCTTGCTGCGTATCAAATATTACTATATTGTTTCCTCTCTCACTAACTATCCCTACGATGACTAATCCTTTCCTACAGTTTATCCTTTTATTATAATTTTGTTTGTTTACTTCTGTTACCATAACCTTCGCCCTTCCGGGCTTTAGACATTGACGTTGACATTGACTTGACTTGACAGTGACAGATGTTCTTCTTCCTCTTTTCTTCTTCTTTTTCTATGTTTACCCTCCTAGTTGCTGAGGTTGAGATTTGGTTCTCCTTGTCCTGTGCCTAATCTCACAACCTTAAATTATTTTGTACTAGCAATTTTCTCACTACCTTAATTTTGATTGATTGTATAATTTACCCTTCAGGTTTTGTTTATGAGGTTAGTAATCCCCATTAACATCATAACTTTAAAAACATTTTTTAATTTTTTAATTTTAATGTCGGCTTGTCAGCTGTTTATTGTCAGTTGTCAACACCATTTTGTAGTGTCTTGACGTTTAGTTTTATTGGTACTGTTACTACTTTTTATAATTTTCGGACTAATTTTCATAACTATTGCCCTTAAATGGGCCATAGTTGAAAAACTATTTTTCACCATTGTCGAGCTGCCCTATGGGGTACGCTCCCCCGTCGTAGGAGTTCTTTCCTACCCCTACGTGGGATTATCTACTGGCCCCGTGCCTTATTTTACGTCATCCAATGCCTCTTCTGGCTTTTTTGGGTCAGGTTTTTCCTGATCCCATTTACTTTTTATAAATTTCGGTTTGAACAGACATCAGTTACGAAACACGCTTTGTGCCCTCAGCATGTATGTTTTCATTTTAATATTAAATTCGTATTCTAACAATTTCGTTTATCAGTACCATGTAGAGCTTAAATATTGTAGGCCTGATGATGGCGGAAGGCGAAACTAGTTGACAATTTCACTAAAACAACTGTTTAACAAATATATATTGTGGTACTGGACTTTGTGTGTTTCATTACTCATTCGCTTATTAGTTTAATTATCTCTTTCTTTGTACCATCTTGTAAATTTTGTTTGCAATATCATGCTGAATTGTACTATTTATTCGCACCCCTCCCCACTTTAGAGACCATAACAAAAAATAAATAAAGTTAGATTAGAAATGCAATAATAAGGTAAAATTTTTATAAATGATTGTATACATTAATTTCCTCTACTTTGTCAATTAATTAAATATTACTCAAAATTGTACTGTTCTGTTTCGAGGTATGATTTTGATTTCTATACATCAGATAAGTCCTTAAGGGACGAAACAGCTGTCCAGTATACGGCCTGGATGCATAGAAATCAAATTCTCACAACACACAAGTATTTTAAACCCTTTAGAGATATGAGCCCTCTATCGGTTTCAGTTTGCACTGGCGCTTATTACACAGATATAATTTCTTCCCCAAGTAATAAGTGATACCGTGTCCCCATTGGTGTTAGCTATGTACTTTAGTATTACATTCTTTATTAATTAATTAAAAAAATCACCATGGGAAAAGTTGTACAAATGAATATATTTTAAAAATCCCATTTTTGCCTAAAGCTTGTAACATACTTATTAAAATAAAATGAAAAAAATTATAAAAAAACGACAAGTGAAGCCTGGAAATCATGATGTAAAATACAATTAACAAAAGTGAAAATGAAATTCAAAACAGTTGATGAAAATAATATAAAAGCTTGTGACGGATGAGTATATGAGAGATATAATAACCTAGAAAGAAGAATAACAGGGATAATCAATGAAATAGGAAGTCATGTTGGAATATGTTAAATAATCTAAATAAAAACTTTACTGTATCGCCTGTATGCCAATTGCCAGAACTCATATGTGCCTTATTCGGCCTAAAATCAAATTAATAATGAATATATTGTAATGAAATACTCTGTATGAGTGTTTTTTTATAAGTTAATTGTTATTTAATTATTAAAAGGTTTGATAGCATAAATAATTTTGTTGTTTTGAGTTTATTGTTAAAAATGTTTGATTTCAAAGAATTTATTGGTATATAAGATGTTCTAAATAGTAAGGAATATTATCTCATTATTATTATTACAGTTATACAATTTTGGGAATATAAAAAAAAATATTGTTGAAATTAATCAAGTAACGGGTTGTTTAAAAAAAAAATAGACAGTAATTAAAAGTCGATTGATATAATATTTTTTTGGGAATTGTCAGATTTTTTATTGGAAGGATTGTAAAATATGGAATGTAAGAAAAAAAATATAAATGTATTATTAATAGAAGAAATCATTATTAAAAAAAAAAGTTTTTATAATATAAAAAAAACTGTAGCAGGAACAAAACTGTTAAATAGCTGTGAAGGAGTGAACTGTGAGGGAGATTTTAAGATAGGGCAGAATAAAATTCAAATAACTATGGAAGAAAAATCCATATCTCAAATATAGTCCAAAGTTTAAGGTAATAAAGCACAAAGTCAGGTACCACAAAATTTAATTGTAAAAAATGTATAGTACCATCAGGCAACTAGTTTCGGTCACTGACCATCATCAGGCCTAAAGATACAAACGTTCATAATCAGTTATAAGTTATTTATTGCTACCAATTATAGTAATTTCCTCATTTAGTTCCCATTGACAGCCATTGTGCCCCCTTTCACATTTGATGTTTAACCTACATTTTTCTTCCTATCAATCATTTGTCACTTGTCAACCTCTTCTTCTTTTTCCTTTTTATAATTTTTTGATTTTTTATTTCTTCTTTTTCCTTACGTTGCCTGTACCTAATGTATATAGCGTATATATTGTAATTAACTTCTCACATTTTTCGAAATTCTTTTCTATAAATTTTGCTGCAGTTGTATATGTCAACTGAATTTCGGAATTACTATTAGTACTATGTTAGTTTTTAAGTATTGGTTATTACCATATTTCAACATGTAGGCATATATGTAACACTCCTATATCGCCAACGTCCTATCTTTGCCTGTAGAAACAAAGCGTTTCGACAGAAGAAGATACAAGATCGGAATTGGGTGCCAACGCGCATGCCCATATACATAAATTGCATTGGCGTCGTGTCCCGTGGAGAAAAAAGATCGTAGAGAAAAGGAAAGTTAAGCAAATGTAGGCGATTTTACAGCTGTGACGCCTATGAGTATCCGAGGCTGCATGAGAGAGAAACGATCGTTTACACTCTACTATCGACGACACACTTCTCTCTCAAGCTGGCGATATAGGGAGTATTACATATATGCATGTAGGATGTACTTTCTTTTTCTTCTTTTTTACTGTCATCTGCCACATGTCATGTCACTTTTTTCTTTCGTCGGTGAAAGTTGTGTTCTTTTGTCACGTGCTATCGTACTTTCTAATTTTGAATATTTTTGACCCCATTTTTCAATGTTATGACCATACAGTGGTCATTTCTGTCGAGCCCCTACGTAGGGTGGCTAATATTAATCCATTTGTACGGCTAATCATGGTTACCCCATAGGGAGCAGCAACCTACTTTTATTTTAAGTTTTATTATTATTAATTTTTCGTAAATAATTCAGTTTATATTACTTTTTATTGCTTTTCGTATACCATCATGTTTAATTTTTACCTAATCTACCCTTAATAGGTACTTCCCTTCTTAGTACTTAATATTGATAAGTTTGGTTTTGTAAATAATTTTTATATCTTATAACTAATTACAAACGTTTGTATCTTTAGGCCTGATGATGGTCAGTGACCGAAACTAGTTGCCTGCTAGTACCATATATTTTTTACAATTAAATTTTGTGGTACCTGACTTTGTACTTTATTACCTGGAACTATGGAAGAAGTAAGGCTGTTCTGTGAAAGGAGCGAGCTGTGGAAAGAACAAAAAAAATCCGGAGAAAATTTTTACCATTATAATTTTTAGGTTGTTTAAATTGTAATGTCTGGTTTTTTATAGTAGAAACCACCCCTACATAGATATATACCTTTTGTATAACATAATCGATTTCTCTTCTACCTTTCGGTGTAGGGATAAATATCTATGAGTTTTCTATAAACTTTTTCCACTTTTCTATATCTTGTACTAACTGTTTTGTTTCTATTATTGCTCGACCCTTTCTCAATAACATTTTAGCTATTTTGTTGTTCCAAGTTTTCGTCTTGGCCTGGCTCGATTTCTTTTGGTAATTATCTTGGTCTTCCATATTTTTTTTTACCATTCTATTATCTTCCATTCGATGTAGGTGACCCAACCAACTCTGTTATTATATCTGTGTTCTTTATTCTGTCTTTCCTAGTAACTTCTTTGACTACCCTTAGATACTTCATTTAACCAACTCTTAATTTCGCTTCTATATGTGAGTATTGGTCTAAAAACTGTTTGACCACATTCCAGGCATGGAATTGCCAGAACTCATATGTGCCTCGCTCGGCATAAATTCAATTAATAATGTACTGAACAGAATTATATTTTATAAATGAAAACAACCCAAAATCATGTACCAAAATAACATTTATTATACAAATTTTTGTTAGTTTCGGTTAACAAACCATCTTCAGGCCTATAATAGATGTACAACGTATAGGGAAAAAAATTTTTACAGAGAAAAAGATAATAACTTACCAAAATAACAATATATTAAATAATTTTTAGCATATTGCCGCTATTAAGAAAGGATGGGGAGGGGGATTGTAAGGATAGTAATTATGGAGTACATGAAAGGTACAAATGAACCCACATGGGTAAGAAAAAACACTTAAAATTAAATTTAAATTTAAAAATTATTTTTGGAAGGATATTTGTGATCTATGTCACAGCTAACAGCCCTTTAGGGCCTTTAGAAAAAACAGGAAAAAATAATAATAATGAAGGTTTTTAGAAGGAAAGCCTCCAAACCACATGGGGAAAGTAAACCAACTACAAACGGGTTAATTAGCAGGAGTAACCGTCCACCAAAGGATTAAGTAAAGGTAAGCGATCATTAAACGCTCCTTAAGAGACTTATTGGAAAGCGTCGACATTGACAGCATCAAAAAATCGCAATTACTAAGTGAAAGTGAACAAAATGGAAGATAATGTCGGAAATGACTTGACAATTGACAGGTATTTGTATAATATTTAAAATAAGAGCGGGAAAAAGGGAAGAGGAAGTGAAGGGAAACTAATAAGGAAGTAGTTGTATGAACACTAATAATAATTGTAAAATTAAAGAATATTCAAAAGTTAAATTAAAAATAACGGAAATTGTGTACAGGCCACGGTAAAAAAGAAGAAAAGAATTATGACTTGTAGCTGTTGATAATAGCTACTAAAAGAAGAAAAAGCAAGGTTATGTTGAACAGATACTAGTATGAGGGGAACTACAGGTTGAAAAAGGAGTTGGTTAACTGTTTTCATTTATGATTAACACATTTGAGATATGGATAACTTATTG
This sequence comes from Neocrepidodera transversa, assembly GCA_963243735.1. NCBI lineage: Eukaryota > Metazoa > Arthropoda > Insecta > Coleoptera > Chrysomelidae > Neocrepidodera > Neocrepidodera transversa. The sequence continues at coordinate 7,277,393 of OY725349.1, read as the reverse complement.
GTGTTAGAATTATACTTGTTTTAATTTCATATATAATATTTTACTTTTGTGTGGTATTTTTTATATTATTTGGCAACCTTGGTCAAATGTTCCGAAGTCTGAGAAACATTAAACTTGATAGGGCTTTTAGATAATTAAAGAGTAGACAGATAAGTAAGTGTTTAGTCCTAGTCCGCCTACGTGAAATTCTTCATACCGAATCTTGAACTGAAGAAATGCAGTTAATATACGAGAAATTTTACTTCGGACAGTTACTACTAATCAATAATATTCGGTGATACCGACTTGACGTTACAGAATAGTTAAAAGATATTTGATAGTATTATTTTTTATGTTTTTATTAAGCAACGTCAAATTTACATATAACAAAACAGCATCGATTCTAATAACTTTCGGTTGTCTTATTGAAAATAATTTTTTTTCTCACTACTTATAACTAATTCATCCATCTAGTAAAATGTTTAATCCAACAACTTTAAAATAATTTTGCATTTATTTAAAGTGAAATAATGAAACTCAAAGTCGAGTACCACAATATATTTTAATAAAAAAATTGTTGGCGACTAGTTTCGGCCACAGGCCATCATCAAGCCCAGAATACATCGATCTTACAATAGGAAAACTATAAAATAAAATTTAACACTTACCAGAAAAATATTGAAAATACTGATGATAATTGTTGATAAAAAAGTTTTTAATTTTATTTTATAGTTTTGCTATTATAAGATCGATGTATTCTAGGCTTGATGATGGCTTGTGGCCGAAACTAGTCGCCAACAATTTTTAATTAAAATATATTGTGACTTTGAATTTCATTACTTCATTAGTAGACCACATTTGAGATAATGGACAACCTTTTAAATTTTATTTAAAGTGTTTAATTAATAAAATTAGGGACGACAAAAATCGTGGTGAAAAAGTACACTTTTGGTTTAAGAAGTATTTTTTTAAATTTAAATTCCAAAACTTGGAATAAATAAAATTCGTAAATATAAAAGTATAACATTTATTATAATAAAATAGTATTACCAAACCAATTAGAAAATCCGGATTTAAAATGAAAAAGGTGTGTAACAAGGTCATCTACGGTGTCAGATGGTAAGGCACGTTTTCCAGGTTGGCGTTGTGGTCAGATGACGGTTTTGGACTTTGGTACAATTGGAATTGGTTTCGCTCTCTTCAGTTTGACCTGTCTCTAAAGGTAGAGCAACTGCCACTGGAACTCAGACTACCACTGCTACTTGAATTTGGACGGCGACAACAACTACCAAAACCTTTTTTTATTGGGATGTCATGGGTGTATATTACGTAGAGGACGGGAGCAAGCATAGAACCTTGGGGTACTCCTGCTAGAGGAGTGAAGGGGTCTGAGACGGAAATTCCTACTTTTACAAGGATTGATCTATTTTGGAGTGGTTGAGTTTGATGATTTGGATAGGGATTTCGATATTCGAGAGCTTACCAATAAGGCTTGGTTAAAAGCTTTGTGGTCATCAAACAGGACTGCCGATGTTTAGCGATTTGGAGGCTGTAGCGTGGAATCTCACTAGTGCATCTTGGGTAGAGTGATTAGGCCTAAAACCTTGTTGGAATTGTGTTTCATCCAGAAAGTTCCAAATACCATCTTTGAGTAGGGTCTCAAAGATATTACCCAGAAAGTTCGTTAGGGATATAGGCCTGCAGGAATTGGGGAATGTTGGGTCTTTGTGGAGTTTGGAGATAAGGATGGTGTAGGAAGTTTTTCAGTAAGTTAGGCAGTGGGAATGCTGAAAGCATGTGTTCATTAGGATGATGGCGGGGAGGTTTTCAGGTCTTGGCGTTTGATGTGATTTGGACCAGGGGCGCAGTTTTCTCCCCATTGGCAAGCTATGACATCGGGGGTGAATGGTTCAAGGATAGGGTTTTGTGTAGGGGGATTGTAAATTTGGAGTAAGTCTAGAAGAAGGAATTCGGTATCTTGTTGGAACTGTGAAATGAAGGTTTGAAGGATTGATTAGGGATTCTTGGAGGTGGCCTTTGAATACAGTGACCTTTTGCTCAGGAGTGTGGAGGATTTGGCCGTTGACCAACCAGGAGATGGGAGTGGGATTTGGTTTTTTGGCCTGTGCTAGAACCTAGACCCGTCCCTATGATCAAGGTCAGAATTAACCTTAATCCATTTATCTTGATGATAAATGTTAATCTGAAGCCTGATGAGCTGCACTTAACCGATTTCACTCAGTTTTAAGGACGGGTCTCTGTATCTTACAAACTGACGAGTTTTCGTTTTTGCCGGATGTTGGAGAGGATATTTCTGAAAAGGGGTGTTTGA